>CM055841.1:24503622-25143622 GCA_029490765.1 Euthynnus affinis | reverse complement strand
ATTATACTAAAAGTGCCATGAAGATAATTAATCAAAACTGTCACAAAAACAGACCCCAGAGACACCAAGTTCAATTTGAAATATTCACTTTGTACTAATTGATATTCACTTGCACTGTTTTAAAATGGTTGCCAGATGTTTTAACTGATGCTACATAATAATAATAATAAGTGGGGTACTGTGAGGACTGCTGTATTTGCCAAGAAATAGTCGGCACACAGTAAGACTGCAGACTGAATTGTCGCCCTAAGAATGAAGGCGTTGCATTATTGAAGTCTGAATGCGGGACATTTTGTCTCTGGAGGAGGTTAAGCTTTGAACACCAACGAGGGTGACAGACCAAGAGACGAAAGGGAGAATCATCCCTACATCCCATCATGTGGATGCTCAATATTTAATGGGGGATTTTTTTTAAATAGGCTACTCATTTATTTTACTGTAACATCCAAAGATGTTTCCTTTCCTTTGCTGCACTTCAACCCAGGTGAAACACAGACAATGGATACAGAAATATCCCTGCTCACATTAAGCACATTGTGAAATTACTTTTCCATACATGGCTTTAAAAATGTAACAAGGGCATTATAACTATCTTGATGCATAATAATGCATGTTTTTGCCACACATCTTTTTATCTGCACTTTCCGATCTACGATTCACAATGGAAATCAACCCAGACTTAAGGATCAATGTTGTTCTACACTCCTGTGCACACAGCAACCGTTGGCTTTGACAAGCAGCAGATGGTGTGCTATACAGTGATTTACTGCTGTATAGCCGGGGGTGCAGTACTTTTTGTGAGCCTTTCGCCTCCTGAATAATTGATAGAATACTGTCAGTGGACTGTGTAGGATTTCAAATGTCGTCAATTGAGTGGAAAGATTTGGGGTGTGTTATGTGTTTCTTCAAGGCTTTCTGGTTTTTAATTGTTAGGGCATTAGCTTACATCTGGAGGATGCGGTAAGAGGCTGAAATTATGGTTGCTTTTACAGTGAAACCTGATTTAATGCAACACAGTAATTTTATGGCTACCTATAAACCTGAGACTGTTAAGCAGGATTACAAAGGAAATGATTTAACTTGTTTAAAAGGAACTGAGTGACATTATGAATTAAAAGTGGATTTGGTGTTTTATATCACATAAACAGTAACATGGTTGAAACTTAGTTTGCTATGGTCAGTAAGGAAAATAAATGTATTGCAATTGTTGTTTTCTCAAGTTTGTGATTCTTTTGGAGTTACTACATCATTGGGCGCTGCAATTGTTGTTTGCAGCTGCAGAAATGACATTTAATAACCTTGTTTCCAAATTGTTTTGCTTTCCGTGTTAGTGCAACATCCTGCTGGGATAATTTGATGGGCCTGTAAATGGACCCATGCTAGAGACAGCGGCCCTCTTGGAGAATTCATTATGCATTTTGGCCAAAAATAAGGCCAAGTTATGGTAACATTTAACAGCCAAGCCTGAAAACTGTTTGTGTTTTTTAGCCAGCTGACACTGACTGCCAATAATGTGTGATGGCTCCAGTGTAGCACAGTATTTTTGTACTTTTGTTTTTTAAACAAAATAAAGTCCAACTATTTCAGTTACTTTCTGCCATTGTGCACAAAGGCTGTTATAGGTCATTACATACTGATATTGGAATAGATTTTTAGCCATGCTGGTGGCATTGCTCTATGGATGGCAATATTGGTCTGTTGGTCCGTCAGTTGGTCCACCACCTTGGTCCAGACTGAAACATCCCAATAACTATGGGATGTTTTGCCACAGCATTCATGATCCCCAGAGAGTGAAGCTGAATGATCCCTGATGTTTCTTTTAGTGCCATCATGAGGGTGACATGTTTGGCTTTTAGAGAAATGCCTTGGCAACTATTGGATGGATTGCTGTGAAATTTGGTTTAGGCATTCATGCCCCCCCGAGGATCAATTGTAATACCTTAAGTGAACCCTTTTATCAAGGGCCAATTGTCTATTTTTCTGTTTGTTCATGTCCAAATACTTGCAACACTAATTCCATCCCCATCAGTCCCAGATGTACTTTATGTTTAGTACTCTTTAGTAAATGTTAGAATGCTAAGTTGGCTACTATGGTGAACATGGTAAACATTATACCTGCTTAAACATCCAGCATGTTAGAGCTGTTATAGTGAGCATGTTGGCTCACAAGAAGGCTGTGTCTAATTACTGTCCCACAAAGCCACTATTATGGCTGTAGACACTTATAGGAATATTTACTAAGGATTTGTGGGCCCCATTTTAGGCACTACATAGACAAACTGCATTTGCACACTGTAAAAGCTCAGTTTTAGTGCTCACTATAGTGTAAACTGCTGAATATCTTGTCAATGTTTTCTTTGGAACAAAATGTTCTCCTTTTATGAGTTTGGGTGTTCACGTATTTGATGCACCTAATAAACCTTGCGGTGTTATAATTAATTTACATTTTGACATGTTAACAAGCTTCTTTGATACCCTTGCTTAGCAGGCTTGCATGTATTTAGGTACAGTCTAAGACTTGTTAAGAGGTCATCTGTCTATTTATAGATTTTTCTTGGTATTGATTCAGTTGACCCTTGGAATAATGATCTTTTAATTGTCTTATTCTTCTAGCTGCTCACGTTACACTGAATGCTACACCTTGTTCACAATGAAGAAAAGAAAATGGTGTTTGGAAATGAGGAAATTAGTTTTTGGGAAACAGCTGTTGATCACGATAATCAAATCTCACTTTCAGCCTCAGAATAAATTAGATTAGAGTTTGTTTTGTTTTTTGCCAAGAGAGTACAAAACAATGAACAAAAGAGACAAAATTGTGTGATTGCACAAACATTTTGTGAAAGCTTTGGCTATTCTGAAAATGAACTTAAGTGTTATCTTAGGAATGGTTGCCCAATTCATGCTCCTTAAAGTTCATAGCAGTTAGCTGCTCCAAACTGATAAGTGCACAATTACCGTAGTGTTTCTAACAGGCATTGATTGGTCTTGTCTTCTCTTTCCCTCCTTCCATTGATTGTTGATGCCACTCTCAGATTACAAGGCTACGTGAGGGCAGGTGATAATACACTACTGTCTGGCTGCAAGAGCATTTCCTAATGTGCATTTTCTTGTCTGTCTGATTGTGTCTATGTTTATGAAAGTCAAATATTCTGTTGTGGCTATTTGTTTTTTCATACATTTGTTCAGAAATATGAATTAATTCACAAATGAATACATGAATTCATAAGTAGCCTACGGTGTGAGTAGCTAATCATAAAAATGTGCGACTGTGCAGTTGATTATTTATGATATTTTCAGAATAATTAAACTGAAGGACATATTTCAGCTGAGAACACTACTCTTGATCATTTTGTAGTTAACCATTACACATTCATGCAATCTCCGTGCCAGCATGCACATTTAAAAATGCAAATACTGTTTGGATATTTTTCAGTACTTAGTTGATGACAACTCAGAATTTTTATCTAAGAGAGTACTGATGCTAATGACAAGATAATATTGATGTAATTAAGACTTGCTTGTCATTTGTGGGCAATTTATAATAGAATGTAACAGAAGAGACCCTTGAAACATAACATTCTCATTTTAATCAGGGACGGATGTGCTTAAATGCACGTCTACCTTTCTCTCCTCTTCCCTGTGCTAGTGTGTTTCAAAGGTCGTTACCTAATTTAGGTTTTAATGAGTGCTTAATTGAAAAAGACTCTCCGTCTACTTTACAGATGATCTCAGTTAAATATCGCAATGTTCTAAGGTCAAATCTTTCCATCACTCAACTAGAGACAGTTAGATTTTGAACACATGAGAGGTGTGCTGAAATGTAATGCTATTAATTTTAAAAAGTAAGTAAGACAATTCTTTCATACGCAGTTGGATAAATCGTCAGAAGAGGGCAAGGATGTATTGAACTGTTTGAACTGCAGTGATTTTTCACCTACGAAGGACCTGTATCTGAGGACATGTACATTAAAGACTTTAAATAAGAGATCATCATAAAGGGATGCAACAACCTGGCAGTAAGCCAATTAAAGCCAATGTATTTATCATCAAATTCAGCATGTTCTGACTCAGTTGTATAAAGAGCTATTCTTTAATGACTGTATCTACTAGTCACAGAGGACAGATATTTGTTTTTCATTTTCTTTAAGATTTGACAGATATTTTTTTTAGCTTACTCGGTTCATTAGATGGTTAAAGTGGTCTGTCTATGAAAAATATATTTGTCTCTGCTTTGTGCCATCTGCGGTGAGACTAATTTCAGTACAACAGCGTGATTATACAGCAACAAGAGTCCGTTTTTATGTGCTGCAAGTAGATCATCATGAGAGGTTAGCTGTCACACTCAATCTGTGTTTGACTAATGGCGCAGTAGTTTCCAAGATTTGGGCTTGCCTTAGTGATGGAGTTCACTGACGTCGTGAAGGTGAATGATCCCCTTGAGCAGCCACTCTGTTTGCCACTGGCGGCTTGTCTATCGTTTGTCCTACAATACCTTTGACCGCATTACAAGGAGCAAAAAAGAACACCCATCCTCCTCTGACAAGTTTGTTACTTCCATAGTGTCATAACAAATGTGCAATTTTCAATCTAAGCCAGGCTTTCAAACCACTGTAACTATAACACAAATGATTTATAACAAGGATATGCATCTACTGCTGGTTTAGAAAAGAAATGTAACACGCATTTAATTGTATGTGGATAGGAAGATGAAACCTTAGCTAGGTCTTCTTAAATCTCTGTCCTCCAGCTATAGATAGACCTTGGTAGGTAATATGGTTTATTATGTTGAGAGGTTGGCCCTGTCTAAAAGAAATAGCTGCTCGCAGAGTACATTACTAAAACCTATTTGACATTTGTAAGAGTTTGTTGGTCCCCTGGGGAGTTTGTTGTTTTTCTAGCGTCACACTGCTCTCAGAAAGCATGTAATTTGGAGACAGTGAGGTCTGGAGGCTTTTGAGTGTTTCTTTCCTTTCCATTTGTCTTTACTCACTCAGATTGTCTTCTTCCTTGATAGTCGATCAATTATTTCCATCAAGATAATAAACTGTAAACTCAAACAATTAGATTTGTCATATCTTTTACATCCATGCAGCATTAATGCTCAGGGGCAGAAAGTAAATTGATGCATTTCATTATTTCCTCATGTATTTAATCTCTCTTTCTGTCTAGTATTGTTTGCAGTGCTATGTTTCATTCACTGGGCAGGCAAGGAGGGAAACAATTATTCTGAAATTGTGTGCTGTTTCGTCCCCGTTGTTGACCATTTCTCTGGGACTGGATGATGAATTGCCTTATTTCTGCACATAAACACAGGTCTTGTCTCCCAGTGAAGCAAGTAGCTGGAGGAAAGTAGGCGCTCTCCACCAGGATTTATGGACAGCAGCTTTGTGAAAAATAGCACTTGGTTCAAATAAGTGAAGTAAGATCATCGTTTTGCTAAAAGATGTGAAGACAGGGGGACAAAAAAAAAAAATGGCGCAAAAACAAAATCTTTCATGTTGGTGTTTATGCTGTGTCATGCGGCTGATGGAGCAATTATTTTTTAACTGCTGCCAGGATGGACAGTGAGATTGATTTGATGGAGCCATTTTAAATTTAGCTGAGATAGATCTGTGGCACAACACAGTCGTTTTCTAACTTGAGCTTCTAAACCGAATAAGATCGCTGCTAAGTTTAATGCAGGATAGTCCCAAATCATCAGGGCTAGATGTCTGCCAAATGGTGTTGGATCATATTTCTTTGTCATGGAAGCCATTTTAAATCACTCAAATTCTTCACAGGTCACCATAATAACAGCTTGATCTTGGTGGGCTTACAGATAAACCAGCAGCGGGCACAGCGTGGAGAGCAGAGGCTTTGCCCACGGCTAAGTGATTCTTTTCAAGAGAGCCATTTTTTATGAACTGTCATAAATAAAAATCAACAATGTCAGGCATGAGAAATTTACAAATCCTGTACCTTAACAGGAATGGTAGTTTCTTGTTCATTACACAGAATACTATTTAATGTGCAGTAGCCCTTAAATCCACCTACATCAGTGGTGACTTTGACTGTGATTCAAATTCAAATGAAATACTCCAGTGAAACTCCACAGATTTCTCACATCAAAGTCTGTGTACAACTATTGGGGTGTACTGGTGCATATGTCATGTCACTTGAGTCAATGTCAGTTGGGGCTGAAGACTACAAGTTTGACAGTGACCAAACCTCTGTAGCTCGGCCCTCATCTCTGCTTGAGGTTAGCATCTTGAGGCTACATTAGCCACCACACCTCCGAATCTCTGACTCAAACTGCACCAGGTTTTGACAAGGACAATATTTCTGGTCCTGCTGCATTGATCTGTGTAACAAGAAAAAAAACAAAAAACACTGTTCATCGTGAGTTTGACAATGTCATAGAAGAGCAATGCTGAATAAGTCAAGTGCTATTTTAAAGATAGGGCATGTTTGATGGACAACACTGTTTCTCTCTCTTGTCTCTGTACTGGCTGTATCAGAGCATAAAGGAGCCAAAGTGCCATCAATCGCTTGTTTCTGCTGACTGTAAAAGACTCCCACAGTCAGCAATCTGTCATGTTGGCAACCACCCATCATGTTCTTCACCTCTCACACTGTATGGACTAACAATAAAACCCACAGCAGCCGCCACCTCGATTCATATTCAGACAAATGGTGCATTGTTCTCATTAATTAAAACCTTCAACACAAAAAACTTTTCACAGATTACTTGATTGATCGATTAGTTGATCAACAGAAAATTAATATTACAACTATATTAATAATCAAATTATCATTAAGCAAAACTTCTAAAAATGATCTGGCTTTAGCTTCTCAAATGTGATGATTTGATGCTTTTTTTTCATATATTATAGTAAACTGAATATCTTTGGCTTTTTACTGTATTTCAGACAAAATAAGACATCTAAAGATGTAAATCCCTCTAAATATGTAACCTTTAACACTTGGAAATTATAATAAGCATTTTCAAAATTTCCTGACATTTTATAGATAAAGTGATTATTCAAGGAAATAATCAACATATTAACCGATAATGAAAATATTCATTAGTTACAGGCCTACAAAACCTCTCAAAATATGTTAATTAACCAATTCTGTTTCTAGTTGTGATGTGAATGTTTTTAATTCAGGTTTTAATAGGTTCTTAAAGTATAATATGTAAATTTCCTGCATCGAAATATCTGAAAATGAATTCACAAATATATTTTGTTGAGTTGTGTTCTTACATTATCCCAAATGTTTCCAACAGTTTTCAAACCCAGAGAAATCTGAAACTTTAATCAAACCAGAAGCTGCCAATTATAAGCCACCTTTTTATGATATACTTTTTAGATCTTGGTCATTTTTAACTATATCTTTTAACCAGATGAAGGATTTTAGTGATCAGACATCTGAATCTTATCAGAAAAACAAGCTGAGCAAACATTAGCAGCAGCTCGGCTTGCAGCGCCTCCTGTGTCAAACAGTGTAGGAGACACACTGATTTTAAACGTGAAACTGCTTTATTTGGTATTTTTACTGGTTTTAATCACCGTGTCCGTTTTTTTTTTCTGCGGATAATTTGGATCATGATAAAAACTTCCATAACAATTAATACTGAAGAAACCGGGGGAAGTGTCATGTTACTTCATGACATCATCAAACTCCACGTTTCGTTTGTTTCGTTTTGAATGAGAGATCCCTAGCGGCAGAAATTACATAATGTGTGTTTAAATTAATATTTTACTCTTTCTTGTCCTTATTTACCTTTTCATTCTTTTGGTATCTGAGTTAGGTTGAGTGTCCTTCACAGTGCTGCAAACCACTGACCTACCTGAGCACTAAGATATTGCACATTAAAGAAGAGCTGCTTTATAAAACTCAGCGTAGGCTTCACAGCATTTTGTAATACTGAAATCAATCTGTCCTGCCTGTCAAACACTGTACACAGCTATCTCAGATCAAATGGGTTTTCGTGGGTGTGTGTATGCATGCATTCGTCCGTCTCTATGTACTCGTGTTTGCGTGAAAATGTGTGTATTTTGTGTTATCAGAGGGCCAGTTCTTTAATGTGTTCGCCTGCCTTCTGGCTCTATGTTAAACCCCTGCATTGCAGCACTGCCAGTGGGATTTCAGCAGGCGCGGCCCTTTTTTTTTCTCTAACCCTCCATCCTCACAATAGAGAGATTAAATTTGGGCCAGATCCCTCCTGCGTGGAAAGCTCCTCGCTCACACATGCACTTCTTCCAGTGTTCATACGCTACGCTCCAGAGAGCGCAGGGCAGCTGAGAGCCCCCAAAAGTCTCCTGTAGGCTTCCTTTGCCCCACATGAATCCCCCCTCCCCTGGCTGAGTCGGAGCAACAGTCATGGAGAGCCACGTGTCTTGGAGACAGACACAGACAGAGAGAACCAGAGACTGAGAGAGAGAGAGAAAAAGAAAACATGGGATCCTCAGGGGCTCAGCAATTCAAGTGCTGTCTGAGAAGCTGCACAGTAATCTTGTTAAAGAATGGAAAGGCTCTGCAGTTTGGTGCTGAGTGACTTTTCCAGTTGTTTGGGCTACATGGTCCTCTTCATCAAACAGAGACCAAATGGGGAATAAGAGGCAACATAAATCAGAGAATGTCCTTTCTCTTGGACAGCAGTGTGGTTTTAGCAGTTTGGAATATTAGAAGAAAGCTTTCTTGTGAATGAGACAAGCTCACAGTCGTGGATAGAGTCAATAAAACAGCACCGACGGCTAGTGCTGTGCTTCAGGAATCATTTTCACATAAAAACTCAGAAAAATGAAATGTATCAACTGCTTGGACTGGGTGATGCTGACAGAATGAAAAAGATTTTTGACAGAAACGTTCATACTTTGATTTGATTTGTGATTACTATACATACTGTAATGCAGCATTTAAGACAACCTAAAGACAGCATCTAAACTACTGTATGTCACAATATTATGATAAGTTGAGAGCCAAAATGATTTTATGCCCAATATGCCAAAAATGTCCATAGTCTCATATCACAATATGATATTATTTCACTGAATAGACCCAAGAAAGGTCTATTAATAACCCATACAAGGTTCAGGCTGATGATGCTGATGAATTAGTGCAGCGTTTAAAGAGTAATGTTGTTGTAGATTATTAGTACAATTGTACTTATTGAGACCTATAGTTCACAAGGTAAAAAAAAATATCTCAGAACTGTAGGAGTTCTTTCACATCTGGTGACAACTCCGTCCTGACCTTCAGTGATTTGGCATATCGATGTTGATTTTGATATGGCTCCATTGCTTGCATGGTTCACTGACATGGACTAGTAATGGAAATCAAAGAACAGAGTCTTCATTAAATTCCCTTTCGTTTTTCCTCCACATAGTTTGGTCCCTCGGGGACATAAATAGGTAGGGGAAAGATCCAATTATGTTCACAGAGAGGCAATTCCCTTTAACGTGATTGTATCTGAGAATCTGTACGTCAGAGCCTGTCGTCCCTGTCAGCTAGCCAATTTATGATCTTTCAAGAATCTTTTTTTTTTTTAACCTTATATTTGTCCTTATGTTGTGAGATTATGGTGACTATGTGTTTTTCGTTGTGTAAAGCAATTTGATCTGCATTCTGTGTATGAAAGGTGTTACAGTTATTATGATTATGATATGACTGTTAGTATTAATATATAAGCATATGACAGGTCAGAAGTCTTTACATTAAAGTCTCAAATCACATATAACTGAGTATTTTTATTTTTTGATTCTGAATTCAATCCTTGTCATTTGACCTTTCTTCATGACACGAAGAAAATGCCACTTGTGTTCTCGGAGTGCTGCACTGTGAAGCAGTGTTGAAGTACTGCCTTTCTCTTCCCTGTCACAGCTGCCCCTCAGCTAGCTGCAAACAACTCACTTTGACAGTTTCATAGTGTTTCCAGGAGCACTACAGGTATTTTGCTGTGCAGGAACCTAAAGCGTCCAGAGTCTATATCCCTCCCTTTACCATAAAATTATTCTCCATTGTCCTGCCAATGTACATCATCAGCCCTCTTATTTAGAAATAGTTTGAGTTGGGTCTGCTAGATTAAAAAAGGTCACCAGCACAAGGTATAGAAAACAGTTCCTTTCAGCATAAATTTAATAGCATCAGCAGGAGCGTATGACAAATTTATCTCAAGGGTGTAACTTACTTAAGTAGCTATTTCAATGGGGAAATGGGCTATAACTTGCTCATTTATTTCATAAGAAAGTGTCTACTATTAGAGATAGTATTGCAATATCGAACAACAATGCCTCTGGCTGGTCTTCTCCTTCACACCATGCACTATAAATAGATCATTGTATAATATTTCTCCCATTAACTGATCTCAATGAAGTTATCAGGGAGCTGAATTCTTCCGCCTGCTCACTTGACTACATCCCCACTGCACTGTTAAAGTCTTTCTTTCTACGTTTCTCACATGATATGTGAAGATGAAGATTGAAGATTATCAACAATAACCTAAATCCTTTTGTAATTAGTAACTACAGACCAATCTCAAACCTCCCTATCCTTTGCAAAATACTGGAAAAAGTTGTATAAGAACAATTGGATAATTACTTTTCTACCCACAGTGTTTGTGATGTGTTCCAGTTAGGTTTAATATCTAACCACAGCACTGAAACAGCCCATATCAGAGTGACCAATGACCTTAAAATTTACAATGATTAAAAATTGTATCTATTTTAGCAGGTGTATTCCATCAAAAGTGCTTGTCGAATTGCTTCGGAAATTGCTCCCCTCACACCTTTCCAAGGTCAGATTAGGTGAAGCTGTGTATGGCCATTTCTATAAATTTCCGAAACAGACAATTCGACATTCACACCCTCTTCATGCCATGAGCTGTGCAGAGGCAAGAAAGTCATCAAGGTTTTAACTCATCTCTCTAGGTCTCTTGTCACATTCCAGACATAACCATTTCAGTCACTTTTAATGTCAACAACCGAGTGCAACACTATAAATGCCTTCCAAGAGAGACTATCTAAAAATATGCATTGTCCTCACATTTAAACAATATCATGTGTTGGGAAAGAGCAAGTGGCAGAAAATGAGAGAAAAATGGTGAATGAGTGCGGAGCAGAGGTAAAAGTTAGCAGTAAGTTGTCCATCTACCAATAAATGTACAGTACAGCTTGTCAAGACCAAGAAAAGTCACGTTTGTTGTTTCCCTAAATGCTGGAAAAGTAAAGGGAGTTAGCTTCAAAGTTAGCAACAATGAGTTAGCCTGACCTGAAAACGCTAAACAGAGAAACAGCAAATGGAGAAATGTGTGGCTGCTGAGTTTACTTAATCCTGTGACATCCAACAATTTTAAGAGATTTTTCTGAAGATTATGTACGATTTAAGTCGACCAAGATTTTCTTTCGTTGACTACAGCCTTAGTAAACACAGATGCAAGTGGACATAAAACCGGTTCTGATTGTCCAGAAACCAACCTTACTAAATCCTGTTCTTAACTAACATGATGGGACATTCTATGTTTCCTCTTAGCTTTAAATCTAAAATGTCAATTCTTGGTCAATTCTTGGACCTTTGCTTTTTAATTTTTACATGCTCCAACTTGGCAACATTTTAAAGAAACCTACAATAGTGTATCCTATTATACATACTGTATGTGGAAAAAGCTAACTAGCTAAACTAGCTAAAAATTGCCTCATTAAAAAATTCAGAATCTGTGAAAATGTTGTTCATTTTAAAATTTTAACTACTGAATACAAGATGTCTCCCACTTCAGGCCTCAACTTTCCACATCACACTTGTGTAAATTGCATACCAGACCACAATTGGCTCTAAACTCGTTGTGATGTCACAAATCATGCTCATAGGCAGACCTCTCAAACTCAGATTACTCAGGGGAGCACAGAGAGATTTTTCCCCTTCAGCAGTTTAATGTGATGATACAGTTTTCTACTGTCAGTTTCTGCACATACATTTTTTCTGTACTAAGCTCAAACATCCAAGTAAAGTAACAACATGCATATTTTATCTTTGAACGTCACACTTTGAAATCAGTAGCTTAACCAGGGCAACATTTTATCTTTTGAAAGACATATCAAAAGGGTTTATATCTTAATCTCACTCTGAGAAGCTGGTTCATGCCTTCATCTCAACCAAGTTAGATTACTGTAACACTCTCTTAGGTGGATTACCTAAACAAACCATAGGGAGGCTTCAGCTCATTCAGAATGCAGCAGCCAAAGTCATCATGCATACGCACAAAAACAAACATACTCCACTTCACTGGCTCCCGGTACATTAAATAACCAACTTATACCTATGTATTATTTACAGTGTTTAAAGCAAAGGTGGTGCTTTATTGACCTACCTAGAATAAGATCCAGATCTGGCACTTCTAGCTAATATCTACGACAAACTGCTTAATGACCCGGGCTCTTTCTATGTCCACATTCAGAAGTAAACGTTGTTGTTTTCTCAGGCTTATGATTATTTATTGTTTGTGTGTGTCTTTGGGATGATTGTGTGGTGTGTTTTGGAGGGTGAGTGTTTGTGAGTGTTGTGTGTCGATGTGTTTTATTTATTATAATTTCACGTCTTAGTTGCTACATGCAATTCACGTCCAGTTTACATGTATTGAAATGTGCTATGTGAATGAAATTGCCTTGCCTGTATGAGTATGTTTAGAAAAGCAAAATCCATATATAAGACACATAATTCACAGAAGAGAAGCTTTTTGATTTAAATTGTGCAAACTGTTTTCCTTCACTGAAGTGCACAAATTGAAGTTAGTTATCTCTCCCTGTGGATGTCTTTCATGATACAATTACAATAAAGCAATTAAGTCCAGTGAGTCATGAAATTGATTGTTTTGCCAAAATAGGAAAAAGAAATTGGGCCACAAATAGAATATCCTCAAAGGTCTACAGAAGGACATGGATGGAATTTGACTGATCGTAAAAGTTCTTCACTACTCTCATCAGCAAATTGTGATTAGCTAGCTATTAAAGGACACAGAAGTTGGTCTCCAGCAATTTTATGCTGCTAAGGAGCTGCTTGTGGTATCTTAAAGGAATAGCTCCGCATTTTGGGAAATACGCTGCGTAGTAACCTCACTGTCACAACAACACTCCAAGAAGTCACTGCACTCCCAGGAAAGAAATAGCGTGGTGCATAACTTCCTGTAAAGCCACAACTTGGTGTCTTTACAGTACAGAGGTGCTGATAGGTTAGGTTAACTGTCTCCTGACTGTAGCGTCATATTGTACAGACAGCTAACAGAGTGGTATCAATGTTATCATCCAACTCGCAAGAAAGCAAATAACCGTATTTCCCAAATTGTTAAAATATTCCTTTAATATTTGAGTTTTGTTTTTTGTTTGTTTGATTTTTTACAGTGGATAGAACAGCTAGGCTTGTCTGACTTGGTTATCTTACAAATAATCTTGTCATGTCTTACTCAGCCAAAAGTGTAGTGGTGTTCATTTGTCAATACCTGCCTGGTATGCCTCAATATGCTAAAATATTTATATATGGTGTTGATATTTTGGTGATAGAAATTCACAAAATGAGCCCTGTGAACTAAAAGCTCTGTTGACTCAGGTTTCAATTTTGTGTGGCAGTTTAGAAAGCTGTCAGGAAGGATATATCACGGTCAAACACATTTTTCAAAAAGACAGTCATTAGAGTGGTACTAGAGTAACAACAATGAATTAATTCAATAACTGGTGAGCTGTAGTGTGCAACGGATAGCTGTCAGGAATAATTCATTTGTCCCGCAGCTTTGTGGATCAAAATAGTTGGCCTCAGGCATATATCCATTTGTTTATGTGTGAGGGAGACAGCTATCAATATTCTTCCCTGGTGCAAAATGATTTTTTTTTTTGTAACAAGGTTCTGCAGTGTGCAAATTGAAAGTTTGTTTAATCCTTATTTGATCATTTTAATTGAGGAATGCTAATCACACAGATTTCTTTAAGGAGTGCAAGTTAATGTCAAGGATTTACCTGTTTACCTGCCTTTAAATCAGTCTTTAAATCAACACTATTTGACACTAAACTTGCTAAATTTCTTTCAGGGATTTAAATTAATCCATAAATAAATAAATGCAATAAAGATGCTTCTCTTTGAATCAAAGAGTGAACTATGCCTTTCTTTCTATTTCAGGATTTCTGACTGACAAACATTCTCACTGTGATTTCCTCCAGCCACTTTCAAGATCTGAGAATCGGCTGTAAGTATCCTACCAGCTAAGATACTGTGTGCATGAATCGAGGCTATGAGTCAGTGCTGTGCAGTATGTAAACTTAAAGGTTTGTGAGAGGGGGAGGAGAAGATTCTCCACTTCATCAGAAGGTCCAGTGTCATTTCTGTGACCGTCCTCTTTAAAAGGAGACAGATCACTGCACATTGTTGCATGCCTCCGTCCTCTGCAGCTCCCCTCTTAGAAATATCATCCATTCTTCGTCATTCCAGAAATCCAGCTTGCCTCTGTGCTTTTGCTGTCAACCGAAAGCATGGCCCAGATGGCTCACTGTCTGCGGCTGCATGCTTTCTGAAACCGTCCAGTAATATAACACTCTAGTGAGCTGCGAATGAAGCATTAATTGTGCTGAATGGAAAGATTTTGTTGATTAACATTAATGGTGTGGTAAATAACATTTTTTGTGTTTGTTAATACCTCATAGCAAATTATGTCAGCAGAATATATTTGTGCTACACATGGAATCCAAAAATGAAATCATTACCATATATTTCAATAGATATGAGCCTTGCGTAATCACATGTTTTGGACTCCACTAGATGTCAGCATGAAACGTTGGGTTTTCCCCACTCTCCCATCTGTGCTTAGGAAAGCTTTACATGTGCCAGGGAGGAGGGAGCCCACTGCAGTGTGTAGCGAGCAAGAGAGGCGTGGTGAGGATGAAGGTGCAGCCCACTGTGAACAAGCATGATTTACTGTAGGACTGGCTCTTTGTGCGCCAGTCTCCAGCATACCCTGCACACTCCAGCACTCAGCTGATTAATCAGAGTCATTTCCATGAGTGATGGAAGCTCTAGTGCCTCAGGGGCTACAGCAAGCTAATAAACCCCAGCGGACAAAAGCCACGCCTGGAAGGACGGTTACTGGCTGCTGCTTTTTTACCGGCTCTGTTACTTCAGCCATCTGCCATTATTCAGCCCACACCGCCTCATCGTTATTAACATTGATCAGTTCAACATCTACTGAATGAAAATTCATACCCAAAGGACTGCTGGTGCACAATTAGTTGTTTGAGCTTTTGCTATATTTTTTTTTATATAGAGATGTATTTTCTCTGGGCAATGCACCACAGGTGAATAAGACAAAAAAAAAAGAGTCCTTCTCTCCCATTAGGACAATACTTTACACGATGAATAAGAATTCAAACACAAAGTGCTTTTTTTAAGTGCTAACACCAGTGCCTAATAGAATAACAAAATATTAATAACAGATATAATAGAATGATAATAAAAGTAATATAAGTAAGATAAATTTAGTCAAATAAGTAAACCAAAATAGAAAAGTAATATTACATATTTTGCATATTGAAAGTTAATATTGGCAATGATATTGAAAAAGTAATAAAAAGTAATATTGCACATGATTTGAAAAGGTAATTTTGCACTTAAGAAAAGGGCCTCCCTCGAAACTACCAATTTTCCCCTAAATTGGCATTTCCATCTGCAGAACTCCTTCAGTATGTGTTAAACTCAGTTGCAGTAACACATATTTTAGCACCTTCTGAACAGCAGTGTGGAGACACAATATGGAAACATGACTCGAGCAGAGAGGTTTCCCTCTTGCTTTGCCAGATCTATAATGGGCTAACACAATGAATTGCAAAGTATTGCATTCTTACGCCTCCTCACATCAGCAGCACCACATCCCAGCACAGATCTAATCCCTGACTGCCAGCCTCAGAATTGTATGTTTACCATACATACATAAGGGCAGCATTCACTAAATAGATGTAGAGATCGGGGGAGCTGCAACAATGCTTCACTGCTTCATGTTTAGAGCCACAACGGGCATAAATTTTGACACTTCACGTGATAAAAAAAGAAACACAAGATGCTGTCATATGCTTGTGCATGTGTGCTGTATACACCATATCTTTTTTTATGCAAATGTATGTTTTGTTTTTGTCACTTGCATAGATAAAAAGCAACAGAGTCTTTCTTCTTTGTCATCCTTCCTACTTTTCTCTTTTCCTGTTGAGATTCTGTTGAAGATCTCTGCTGTCTCTGAAAGTACAGTCACTTTTTTAAAACACAGCCATGTGACTTTAATCATTGCATAGAAAAACACATGGCGTTACATGTGATTTTGTAGAAAAGGCTTGGGAGGACAATGTATTTCAGTGGCCTCCCACACTCATTGACTGAATGGCTTTAAAACATTGCTGTTAGCTCCATGCAGTTAGTCTCCACGACACGTATGCCTTATTAAATATGTATTCTAAGTTGCACTGAATCTCTCTGGAGACTTGGCCTGTTTAGTTCAAAGTAATGTCTGTAATGTCTGTGAATTTTTTCTCACTTCTTACTCAATGACATCATGCTCATGATTACTAAATCATTAGTGTATTTTCTGTAGCAGCAATAGTCAGCAGTATAAAACTATGGTGAGGGCATTCATTATTGTCATCATTCACTTCACACCACTATCCTTCTGTTTTTCGCATCTCTTGGCACAGGTGCCAGTGTTGCTCACCCTGGGTTTACCCAGCATGCCATGAATCTTGGTTGGATCAATATCCTGATCCCACTCAGGCACTGAATCAGACCTGCCTGTATGGGTTTCAAGGCACTGGAGTGTAAGATATCTCTTACAATGTGGAAAATAGGGCACAAATGGATACAGGGTTGACTAGCTTTCATAGATTCAATGGCAAAGCCCTAAATGTCATGGCACATTGTTGATGAGGAGAGAATAGAAAATGTGGATGGCTGCCATTTTACTCTCACCCTACACAAAACAATATGGAGGCGGAGAGCTGCAGGGAAAAGCTGAAGCAGCCACCTTCCAGTTTTAGTTGTGTACCTGTCTCTTAAATTATAACAAGATTTTATGTTTCTATTATTAACAAATCCTATGAAAAGACCAAAACCACCCATGCATTGATTGTGCTAACAACTGATTTAGCTCATTCCTGTGTGCCACAGAGCTCCAGCATTGTCCAGAAACTATTAAAAACACTTAGGTAAGCCACACTGTTGCACTGGGTGATATGTTCCTTCCTTGTGACTTCCTTGTGTCATTTTGAGTCAATCTGACATACATTGTCCTGTTTCATTTAAATGTCCAGTGTGTAGAATTTAGTGTCATCTAGCTGTTAGATTGCGGATAAGGCCCTCTCTATAGCCACTGTTTGGTTTGTTCATTCTGGGCTACCGTAGAAACATTGCAGTGCAACATGGCTGCCTCTGTGGAAGGGCACACGCTCCCTTTCTTAGATATAGAGGGCTCACTCTAAGATAATGAAAACACGATTCTTACTTTCATGGGATTATACACGAAATAAAACATACTTATGAATATAATATTACATTTCTGCCAAGTCTGTTACACTAGATGCCACTAAATTCTACAAACTGAACCTTTAAATACTGCCTACAAACCAAATGTGTATCAGTCCACAGCTGAAAATAGTTCCCAACAAATGCAGCATTTACTCAGTAACATTTGTGCAACTACAGTCTCCAGCTCTTCCGGAAAATGACTGTACTTAAAAAAATCTTTTAATTATATACGGAATTTTTAGCTGTCTTTAAAGATTTACATCTTCAGTAGAAGAAATGAGTTTGAAGCTGAGTGCCACAGACAGGGTAGGAAAGTCAGATGGTCAGAGAAACGGACTAAGGCATTTTTAATTTTCATAGCATTTGCTGACAGTAAGAAAAATGTTGAATGACACCAGCCTAATTCATTAAAGTTTGTATACTTATGTGACCTAGCAAATGCTAGGTGGAGATGTAAAGAGGTGTGCTTTGCTTGTGCCATTTTTCTTGAGCATTATTGAGACAGCTTCTCCCCTATAATTACCAGATCACTTCTAATTCAAAACCAGCAACTACACATTACTGCCTGGAACCAGCACTGAGGAATGGTATTGCCGCAGACAGCGAACAAATTACATTCCTCTCTCTACTCTTGTATGTTTTGAAATTACAAAAAGCCATCTCACTTTCTCTATGTCTCCCTCTCTCCCTTCCATTTTTACTGATTGAGACTTTATTGATTTCTGGTTCAAGTGCTCATTGCTGGCCAATAAGAAGGGTGATTCACTTAGGGGACGATGATAATTCTCGGTGACACGCAGTAATACCCGAAGGGCTCCAAACTGTCTGGTTCAGCGTTGGTGTTAAGCGAAAGAGTGCGTCACATCTTGTCATTAAACAAGCAGATTTACACAGTAATATCCCGACTGTAAGGGTAAAAGAGCAGTTTGAGCTAAAGGGTCTTGGTGGCATTGCTCATGATTTTGCAGTTGAAGTATTTTTACTGTGAACTGTGTATTTTTTTTTATCACAGGATGATATTTAAAACCGTCTATACTAAGCTTCAGAAGCTTACATAAAGCAGTGTGGAAAAAAATACTTTTTTATGTCAGCAATGTTTTAAATCATTCTGTACCGCCAACTCTCATTTATCTATACACTTAAATGTGCCATACTGGAGTATCTTCCCTGTTCGTATTTGTGCCATTGTCGTAGGATTAAAATCTTTCTTGATGACAGTGGGAGTGGTGCAAGTCTAAAGACATACTTCAGATAAATGGATATAGATGGCAAGAGAGAAAGAGACTCAGCAGCAGACTATAGTACTGCTGCAGTAAGCACACAGCAAATGACAGTCTTCTTCTTGTCTTCGTCCGATTATCTAGAGGTCTCATCTATAGTATGTCGTTCTCTTTTTTACTTATTTACATCCACTCATTTTTTCATGCAGTGGCAGCCTTGTAAGCTCAGGAACATGTCTGAGCCCTACGGAGTCCCAGAGAAGCGGCTCTGTTTGAACGAGGGTGGGGGTGCCGGTCGGACAGTGGAGCATATGGACGCTTTTGGATTGCCCTTATGCATTGGACTGGGGGCGCAGATTGCTGCATACAGCACCTTATGAGCAGCATCACAAATCAGCCGGCTGAGTAGTGAGCACTGGAGTGGAGGGAGAGACGGAAGATGGAGAGAAAGCGAGGGCAAGGGAGAGGGGAAAGGGGAGGGGGGGGGATCCTTTCAGTGAAAGTGATAGAAAGAGTGGAGAGAGGGAGAGGAGGAGGGGATTGAGAGAAACAGAGGTGGGGGTAGTCACAGAGAGAATGAGTGAGCGTGTGTGTATGTGTGTGTGTATGGGAGAACAAGTAGTGCTGCAGTGGAAACAGTGCGAGGAGGACTGCAGTTTCTGGTGCTGATGGGAGAGCGGTCGAGGGACGTTATTAAGGCATTGTAACATTAATCCTAAGTGCCTCTTTGGTGAATGGGTTAGCCTGTTGTGGAGAACAGGATTACGGAATTGCGGTAGTGCTGGTAAGGGTGTATTTCAACTCTCTTCTCAGCATTGCTTAAACACTTCCTTTAATGAATCTGGAATAGAGTTGTGGACATTTAAGGCTGGTGGTTGTTGCTGTAGTTCGGGGTTTTTACAGGCTGCATCTGACTTTCCTTTGTCCGTTTCCTTTTTGTTGGTTGTACCACAATGCAGGTGATGCGTGCATGTTACTTCCTGGTGCGTGTGGTCCAAACTTTACTCAAAGCTAATTCATTCAAGCCTTGTGAAGGGAATACTGAGCATCATCTGGGTCCTGGTCTGCCCCAGCATATAGCTATGGACCTTGCCTTCATGCAGTCTGTTTTGATTCCATATCAGGGACTGTTTGGTGAATTTTTAGAAGGGGTTGTTGTAGCTCTTGATCTAGATTATTCTCATTGATCATGCTTCATTTAGCCTGCCTGGTGGGTGTAGTACCTCTTTCCTGGAGAGTGTCCAAGAGGCTGCCCTGCTGACAGATGCTCTGCTTACCCCTCTAGGTACACCGGCATCTCTCGCAACCTCCCTGAACGCTGACAAACAACCAAGTGGAGCCAAAAAAATTGACACACTATACTAAAACACCTCAGGTTTATTGTATTGTAGCCGCAATTTAGCAAAACAGACACAAGCCACTGTGCTCTTTATCTTTTGAGACCGAATAGTCAGACACAAAAAGAGGCTGACAGTTGTGCTGAGGAGTATAGAGAGGGGTGGGGATTTTATAAAGTGCTGCAGGATGCTCTTTTTTCTGCTGTCTCTCATGGGACATATAGCTCTGGCAGCACCGAGGTGACAGTACCAAGGACAAAACCTATCTTGGGCTGCTTGTGCCTCTTACAGCTTAATGCTGACTCTTACAGTTCTACATTAGGGCTGTCGTTTGCATGACAGATATTTCATTAAATCAAATGTAATTCAAATTCTTTACAACATGCAGCTAAATTGCTCGCTATAAATAACTAGGTTAGAATTTCTGAAGTGTTACTGAGAGCTTGAGGTTTTCTCATAGTTTGGAGCTGCACTTTTGTAACAGATATGGTACAATTTTCACATATTGCACAAAGAGAATTATTTATTCTTTTGTCATAGCAGGGCTCTGTGTCCTGAAGTAACATCTTGAGATATAAACCAGGTTTATTCTTTCCCCAGAGTCTCTGGTGTTGTAATTATCTGAGACAGTCAATGGCATGTATTTGGAGCGGTCACATGATCACTCAGGTTACAGAAGTGTAGTAAATAGAAACAGTTTGGAGAATGTGAGGGATATTATATGTTGGGTATATGCTACACTTGCATAGATGTTTACTTCTCCAGTACCAGAGTGCAGAGGACTATTTGGTACTGAGCATGCTCTGAAGGTTGCATTTTTGTCAGGCTCTAAAACATTCAGGCAGGCTCATTAAGTCTGTACCTCAGGCTGCCGCTCCCAGTGGCACTCACACTGAGAAATACTCTCTGAGTCTCTCATACATAACCAGAAAAATGAGAGGATGCTTTGAAGTTCACCAATCTTATTTCTTTTTTTTCTGTGGGCTCCTTCCAAGAAGGCAGCTGGTGCCCGAATGATGGAGTGCTCAAAGAAGAAGAGAAAGAAAAGAGGCTTATTCTAACTGTGCAGCCTGTATGCTGTCCTGGAGTGTATTGCTTGAGTGGGTGTGCCCTCTTGCACCCACATCACCCTTGTCTTCCTACTTCCTGCTGCTTCATTACTGTAGGTAGAAATATTTCTTCTCTGCTTGCATTTTAAAGTATTCCACAAGCTGAAGTGTGATAAAAAATGACAAAGCTAGCCATATTGGACTCTGAGAAAGAGTGAATGTTTTTCCCTCTGACACATTATCACAGCCATCTTTGTGATTGCTCAGCTGTTGTCAGCTTCTCACTCCAGGTGAGAGCGGAGCCTTCCCAGTCCTGGCCCCTGCTCATGTGATGGTGTGTTTCTGGCAGAGAGCTTCAGTGTTAAACGGTCAGGCGCTGTCACCAGTCACAGCATCCTGCTGCGCTGACAGGGCATTCTCACCACTCTTTAATCTTCAGAGGGCGAAAAAAAACATGCCGACTTTTGTTGTCAGATTTCAGCTACAAATTTTTTATCCTCCTTCTCAGCCTTATTTTGGAGGAGAGGATTTACAGTGATGCATACCATGGAGCAGGGTGACACTTTTCTGCAGAGAATGAGTGAAATCATTTTCAGTGTGTTTCATCATACTGGAGATGTTTTGTGTAACGCTTCCAATATTACTGCAAAACCTCTAAATTTACATTAAGATTTACACACATACTACTACAATTTTGAGAAATGCCCTCATTCGCTCACTGATGGAGAGTTTGATGAAAAGTTTCATGCCTCATGCCTGTACAGTAACGCCTTGATCGCATCGGGCATGGTTGCGTCGCATTCCGGCTGCGACACAGTATTGTTCCATCCTCTGCATGGCGCCATAGCCCACCAGGAGCATTTCAGAAGCGGAGAGTTTTGCTCTGGTAGTGCAAGAGAGAAGAGATTCACCCCTGTACCTGGAGTCAGGGACCAGGGCAGTGGTATCATAAAATCTTGTGATTTTCCACTTCTAAGATGAATCTCTCATCATCCATGGTGACAAATAACCTCTGATTGCTCATTTCCCTTTGAAACTCAGAAATGACATAGCTTCCATCAAAAATAGACTAAGCACATATGTTTAGTGGAGCGGAGCAGGGAACCGCTTCTGGGACGTTTCTGAAATGTGCTGCAACGTGTCTGGTGAGATCACAAGTATTCACTAGAGTAGCCGCAATCAGTTCCTTTGGACACATCACAGCCGGAACACAGCACAGATGTGCTCGGTGGAATCAAGCTGTAAACATGAAGCTACCACAAACAGCCAGTTAGCTTAGCTTAGCAGACTGGAAACAGAGGGGAACAGCTAGCTTGGCTCTGTCCAATGGTAACAACAAAATGCCTAGGTGTGCCACCACCACTTCTAGTTAATATGTCATACCTCATTTATTTAAACCTCACAAATACCGAAATGTACTGTAAAAATGATAATTCAGTGTTTCAGGGTTTATATGCCAGCAACTTTCTTGAGTGTCCACTGGTTGCCTGGCAACTGCTCAGTGCCAAAAAATAGTCCAGCACATAACTGTCATAA
The DNA here is from genome assembly GCA_029490765.1 of Euthynnus affinis. Classification (NCBI taxonomy): domain Eukaryota; kingdom Metazoa; phylum Chordata; class Actinopteri; order Scombriformes; family Scombridae; genus Euthynnus; species Euthynnus affinis. The sequence continues at coordinate 25,120,960 of CM055841.1, read as the reverse complement.
AAACACTTATCATTAGACTTTTTATGTACAGAATTAAACAAATGAGATATTCTCGAAGGTGCTTGTAAGCATATTTTGTTAAAGCTGGACAGAGCCAGGCTAGCTTTCCTCCTGTTTCCAGTCTTTGTGCTAAGCTAAGCTAACTGATTGCGGATTATATTCAACAGACTGATATGAGAATAGTATCTATCTTTTCATCTAACTGTATTTCCTAAAATGTCAAACTGTTCCTACAGCAGTCATGGCGGATGATTTCCTAACTTGAAAAGAGATTTTGTATTCTCACTCTCTACACGCTTTCCTTTTTAAAATAAGAATACCAGTAGATTTGGCCTATCTGCAGTTCTGCAGAAACCCTCTCCTCTTTTGCATTTCTTTCACACAGCCTTACATGCAGATTGGGTCACTATCTGTGACAGAATTATTAATCGACCTATCAGGGGATGGGGAAAGGGGTTGTGCTGAGGGGGAGAGGGAGGATGTATGGCAACTGGCTGTAAATGATCCCTGCAGCTCCTCGCTCAGCATTCAAACTCTGGTGCCTCCCACCTCCTTTTCAAGGATCCCTCCTGATAATAGCTGAGTCACATTCAGCTGCAGGTGAGAATAAGCATTGTTTTATCTACACATGCAGGTTTGTGAATGACCCTCTCTGGACCGTCCTTTGGGCCAGCACACAATGAGATATATGAGGGAGAGGCTTTTCTCTAATTCTCTTTATGAGATAATGTGCATGGCTCCTTTTTGACATCCTTATCTCAGTTGGTGCCCTCCGATTAGTAGTGGCACTAGCAGGATTTCCTGAACTAATTGCATTTTGTTGACATAAAGATAGAATAGCCACGTTGACGTCTCTGATTGACGGTCACGATCTTTTCTCATGGACGCTTGCATTCTGTATGTGTGCATCGTGAGTATTTGTACTGCCCCGAGGCAAAACACAGGGGTTTGATGCCTCTGTAAATGTCCTGTCCTAGATGGTTGCATAAGCAGTTCTGCTGACTGTGTGGGAGATCAGTGACTGAGTGAACGTGTATCTGTCTTTCACCTTGTTGTTTGTTGTTGTGGAGATCACCATGCAGAAAAAAATAGTAGTTACCTGGATCCTGGAGTATGTGTATAGCCCTGTAACAGGCTTCACTATTGTTTTACCCCCTGTGAGGGGAGAAAAATGTCTTTGTACACAATGCTCATTCAGAGGGTAACATCCACACAGCACCCTCCCCCTATAAAACCCCTGTACTCTCATTGCTCGTCTCCCTTTGAAACTCAACAACAAACAACAGGGGCCAGCTGGGCTTATAGTTAGAGGGATACACACTTACTCATAAACCTGGAGTTACATCCAGGTAACTACTCTTTCTATGTTGTATGTGCTCCACCCTCTGACAGGCTTCACTATTGGTTAAAACCTAAGGCAAAGGCTGTTAGGGATGAGAGGCACTCCTAGCTGGGCCCAAACCAACACTAGTCTGAACCAAGCCACAACCACAGAAAACACCTCAGGTTCCCCCTGGCAGCACCAAGTGCTGAATGAAACACTGACCCAACAGTCATGTCCCTGAGATATGACTGCGCAAGGTCGAAGTGGAGGACCAGGAGGTGGCCAAACAGATCTCCTCCACTAAGACACCCCTGGAAAGCACCATAGAGAAGTGATGCCGCTAGTGGAGCACACCATCAAACCTGCTGGGGGAGGGTGGCCTACAAACTCATAACTTCTGCGGATCACATCACAGATTCAGTGAGTGAGCCATTGCACCGACAGAGAGACCCCCTGAGCCCAACCTCTGTGGCAGACGAACAACTTCCTGAAAGCCACTGTGCACTCCACAGCAGAGTGCAAACACGGGGCACAGAATGTGAAGGTGTTCCTCCTCCCTGTCAATGTGAGGAAGGAGGGAAAAAGCCCTTAGCCACCAACCAACCTCTAGACGATGAGGTGCCATCTCAGAATCAAATGTATGAGGCCATGGGCACGGCCACTGGCCACGGACCTGCCACCGCTAGTAGAAACAGTTCTGGGAACCAACTGGCACCTGAACTCACCGATTCCATGACTACCACGGATAGATCCTGTGCCCGGGCCATGTGGAGCAGCTGCATCATCAGTTGCAAGGGTGTGAAGGCATACAACAGGCTGGGGGGCCAAACTGGGTGTGCTAACAAGTCCTCCCCTTATAAGGGGAGGGGCATTGGTTGTCCTCAGGGAGAACCAGAGAGGACTCTAGGTCTTCTCTTTGCTTATGAACAGGTCTGCCACAAGTCGTCCAAACTGTTACCAGATCTGTGCAACTGTGTCCACGGAGAGGCTCCACTCTTCCTCAAGTTCCTCCTGCCCACCCCTGTGTTTATGGACCCTGGAACATGGCAGGCTTCGGGGAACAGGGGGAGATGCCGATCTGTCCGGGTCAGGATGGATACCACCATCCTGTGCAGAGCAGGGAATAGGCCACCAGTGTGGTATTGTCTGACCTCACCACCAAGTTGGGCAGCACCCTCTGCATTGCTGTTCCAGAGTTCCAGAAGATTGATGTGGCAGGGGGAGGTCAACCCCATGTTCCCCACCACATGCCTCCCATACTGGCCTAGTTGAGGGTCCCGCCCAAACTGGCCAGGGAGGTGCCATTGAAGACCTGGACGAAGGACCTCTGCACAATGTGGCTGTTCAGAACGTGCAGCTCCACTATGGGTCTCATGCCTCCCAATTTCTTGAAGAAGAAATATGAGGAGAGAAAGCCTGTCTGCACCTCCAAGTGGGCAACCGTCAATATGGCTCCTTTTCAGAGGACTGTCGCTATTTCCTCTTCCAAGGCCGCCCTCTCAGTGGGGATGGAGAGAGAGGTCTGGGGGATGGACATCATGAGGGTGAAGACTCCCATGGGGCTTGGCAGGGAGGCCTGTGGTGAAATCCTTGGTGAGAGCCTTGGAAGGCAGCTGAGGTGGCAGCGGAGTCACCATCCTGTTGGCGGCTATTTCAAGCAAGCCGGACAAATCGTTCAGTGGTGGTAGCAGTGGACTGCCGATGGGTTGTCATCTTTGAAGAGGTACACAGTCTTCCTCCTCAAAGGCATGATGCTCAACCTCCATGTTGTAGTTGGCCCATTGCTTGGACCAAGTTGCCATGCCCTCTGCCGCCAGGCTGGCATGGAGGCTGCGCACAAACTTGGTGAAGGCCAGCTGAGGCTCATGCTCCTCCCAGGGAAGCTCTAGGCAGGCGGTGCAGGAGTTGGTCTCTACCTGATACTGCCAACCCAGGCAGAAAAAGCAGAACACATAAGAGTACATTGACAGCATAGGCGCAGCGCAGGAGATGCAAGTCTCGTTAGCAGACATGAACAAGATGGTGACACTGGATGGGGACAGTAATGATCTGTTCTCGAAGGTGGCTGAATGAAAAAGGGAGAGAGGGGCTACAGATGCCAAGGCAGTACCTCATTGGGGTAAACCAACAGCAAAACCTATTAGAGGGCAGAGCACATACAACATAGAACTTTATCACCACAATGATGGCCTTAAAATATATCTTTTATTTTTGGTTCACCTCAAGAAGACAGTAAGCTGTACCACATTGATTCAAGTAAGGGAGCGTACATATCATAAAAAGAGGAATGATTGGGAGTAGGGGAGGAATTACTACTACTATTATTACTGATTAATCAGTCATAAAAATGAAAAATCATCTTTTGTATAAAACACAAATATGTTAGTATTCATTACATGTGAAAAAGAATAATTAGATGTGAAAAAGAAAAGCAGAAAATCCTCATATTGAATAAGCTGAAACCAGAAAATATCTGGCATTTTTTCTTTAAAAATCCCTGAAAAATCGAATATCAAAATAGTTGCAGATCTATTTCTGGTGATTGGCTAATTGATTAGTTGACTAATAGTTTCAAATCTTGTCGGGGGAATTTTATCAGTGCCTTGTCAGTTGATTTTAATTACAGTTAAGTCAAATTACAGTATCTTGACAGATGCTTGGCTCTCTTTCATTGAAGTATTGTGGCAGGAGACTTGTAGGCTTCTGGTCAAGAGTTTCAGAATCTGGCCCTAGCACATGTTTTGCACAGTGTGCTGTGTTTTAGGATTTGCCAGAGCTTTTGTCAGTGACTTGGCTCTCTACCATGAAATGACAAAAGAGGAAGTGTTTTGTAACTACACTTGTAGGCTACCTTGCAGAAATCTGTCTCTGCCACACATTTATCTGACTGTGCATGCCAGCTGAAATCTGTTCAGCTGCAGGACAGTACACTGACTTGTGCACAAGTGATGAATATAGCATACAGGATATCTTTATGCAAAATGATTCAGAACAGCAATATTGGACAAATTAATAACCAAAGAAAGACTGAAATGTGTAAGGACGGATGCTTCATAATCACTGGCACCTCTTAGCTCAATATCTTGATTTACATTGAGGTAAGTGATAGAGAGCATTTTCCAAAGGTTCTATCAGTAATGAGTTCATTTAATGAATAGTTGTAGAAATGACAATTGCTATATCACTAAAATGATTTTCTTCTGCAAATGAGTATACTCTTAGGTCCAGCTCAGGCCAAGTTCCATACAGTATCTCATTCTTCAGTGGTAAATAACAAGCAATGCAGCCAACAGTATCGCCCCTGTAATCCTATTAAAATTTGGCCAAAATGAGACCATTATGACTGGGGGAGCCCCAAGTCCATTTCAGCAGGAGTGAATTACCATAGAGGAGCAAGAGTTCAGGAACAAAGCTGCACATTATCTCTAATTGAAACAACTCCACCATCTCAGCTCAGCTCAGCTTTCTGTCTACAGCAATGCTCTGTCTGATGGATCTAATAAAATATGATGCCCCTTGTTCTCTAAATGTTCCAGTACACATTTTTTTCAGCTGAAATCATGTCCAGAGAGATCAGAGGTCAGCTGTGACTCACTTGCAGTAGTCGCTAATATTCTCTTCCCCTTTCTTTAAGCGTGTTTATCATAAATTTGAGATGCGTGTGATGTCTTATTACAATTACCCTTTAAATGATATCCACAATATCTTATGCAACATGGCTCATACCTAAAATAGCTCAATGGGATTTGGATGAAAGAGTCACTCAGCATGAAATGTGCAAATACAAAATTAGAGCACACACATACACACACACGGAACTTCTCAGGAAGAGATAATCTGCCTTGCTGTGAAAGAAACACCTCTTTGCTTAAAGGCTGCATTGGCCTGAATCTGAAAGGATCAAATTAAGAATCTCTCTAGTATGTAAAGCCTTGGTAGTCAATAATTTCTTGTACATTTTAAAATAATCTAGCCCAGTTTACTGGAGTAGCAATCACAGTGAGTCAGTGAGACTTAGAGGAAATGAAGCTGCACGGGATGCACAGCTAGTTCAGCTGGAGGCCAGGCACTCCACCCGCCCACACATAACCCGTAATGTCACAGATGGCAAGGGCCTCAGTGGGGGCTGAAATGATTTCATCGGGGTCACATTATTCAGATTGCTTTTTGTATCTTTGAGGACCCTGGTCCTCTGGTGGCCTGTGACAAGCAAGCAGCCATTGCTGTCATTTCTCTTTGAATACAACAACCTTTTCACAGTGCCTAATATTCAATACTTAATTTGCCGCCCCACTGCTCCTGACTGTTGCCCCCGAGCTGCAGTCACATGACCCCCATGACCAGTTTTCTCCTTAGTCACAGAAGCCATTTTGAAAGCGAGTATTAAGATGTTTCAGGGTTTAGAGCCATGTGCTGCATTTAATTGCATGTATGGAGGGTAATACAAGTTTAAATTTAAACACACAGTCATACACGCATATAAGCGTATAGATTGCCCACTGGCAGACAGCTGCATGAACTGGTATAGAGGCAAGTTGTCAGGACCAGGGGGAAAACAAAGGACTTGGCCGTCTGGCTGTAGATTCTTAATTGCTGTTCAGGGTACTTGTTGTTGTGTAATGAAACAGCTGCCTGACTTTAGCTCACTCTCCTTGGGTTGTTTTCTCTGGGAGCTGACCTGGGTGCTAATAAGCCCTCAATAAACACAATCCACCACTCACAGAGATGTCTTATCTGCAGGCTGGGGTTTTCCCATCACTGGGGAGGATGTCACGCTGTGTGGCCTGTGGGTCATCACATACATGACGTCAGATAAGGAAGCAGCATTTCTCATTTATGTGAGAGCGAAGAACTGTAGTTGCTATAATTAGAGTTTGACAGGTGTGGGGTAATTAAATAAGAGCATGTAGACTGAAGGTGTAAATGAGTGTTTGTAAATGACTCTTTTTTTCTCTTTCTAATGATCATGATAAGTATTTTTCCAAATTTTCCTACTAACTATATTATTGCTAATATTAATTTTTTATTGCATAAATTATACACAAAAAATAAACTGGGAAACCATAGAAATGATATCAAAGCAGTGAAATTATGGTACTGTATGACACACAAGAATCAAGGTAAAAGTCTGTACTGTACCACAAATCATAAAGAAGAAGATGCAGATAAGAAGAAGCTAAGAGAAGGATTTTGGAATTTATTTCCCTTGGTAGGTACTAGTGCTTAAGCAAATGCAGTGATTCAAAAAATGTAAGCAAACAATCAAAAAACAACTGATAGTTGTGTGGAACATTCATAAAGACTTTATACGTATGTAAAAAATGTCAGATTGGATTATTTTAAAATGAAACATGACCGTTCCCTCATAAAACACAGCATCTCCCTAATTTCTCCAGTTCACAGTGGTGACTTACAAATATTGAAGCCATCTACCTTCACCCTGCTGCATCTCAGCCGGTAGAGGTTAAGAGACACATTTAACCTTTATGTATCACAGTAAATTTTCAGTAAAACTGTTTTGTGAGTACGTGGGGTTGCTATACCCAGTTTGTTTGCACACCAAAGATAAAAGTGCTTGATCCCCATCCAACTCAGAGCAGTGTGTTTAGTGATAAGGGCCAGATCATGCCCATAGCTGCGTTGCTCTGGGCCGTGGAGCAGAGCCATTTTGGTTTAACTTATTCTGATGTCTCTAACGCTAGCGAAATGAGATGCACATTGGGAGGTGAAACTCAAAACTCCCACAGATCTCAGTAATCCAGTATTACATGAAACATATATTGGATAAGAACTCATTTTTTAAACCAAGGTCCAGGGTAATCCAGGGCAAATTTTCTGAGCATGAATGCTCGCTTTCCGCAATACCCTGCTACACACTCACACGGTTTCACATATTTTCACCTGGAAGCTGCCAAGTACAACCACAGTCTGATCTGTTAGCCACTGAGCACTTCCACTGGAGCAAACAGAGGTTAAGAGCCTTGCTCAAGGGCATCTCAGCACAGGTAATCTATCAATTCCTTTCTGAGATTGAATCTGTTGGTTCAAGGATTGAACAAGCAGCCTTCCAGTCAAAGTCCTGTTTTTTTCCCTTGAGGACAAAAATAACTTTATACAAGCTCCAAGTGTGAAACCTTGGATCTGCATCTCTCTATTGTATCTACTTGTTTCAGAATATGCATGATTTCAGTCTCTCTGGTTTTTAGCTGCATTAACTGTGTCACTCTAGGGATGGCAATGTCTGTCTGTCAATTGGTCCAATTGTTTGGTTCAGACTGAAATATCTTAACAGCTATTTAAGGGATTGCCATGAAATAGATATTGAATGAGATATCAACTTTGATTATTACTTACTTTTCCTCTTGCATCACCATTAGATTTTTCTAGTTTTTAGCGAAATGTCTCAGCAATTATTGGATGGTTTGCCATTAAATTTGGTCAACACATTTATGTTCCACTCAGGATTAATTGTTTTAACAATCCTCTGACTTTTCATTTTGTACTATCATCAGGTCAAAATTTTAATTTGTCCAATACTTTTGGGGTTTTTTTTGTACTTCTTTGGTTTATGACCAAATACCTGCAAAACTAAAACATTCAATTTGTACTTTGTGTTGAGGACTAATTAGCAATTGTTACCGTGTTAAGAGGCTAAACTAAAATGGTGAAGATGATGATTATGGAAAGAGGGTAATGCCTACAAATTTACTACAAAGCCATAATTCAAATAGACTAGTTTCAATCAAAATTGACTTGGCAAAGATCCTTTTGGATTAGAAACATTGTCTATTTGAATTAAAATTTGAATTGTAGCTTTGGAGTGAGTGTGCAAGCGTTACTCTTTTTTCCAATGTTTGCTGTCTTCTAATAGTCCTGCACCTACATGATTACAAAATTACACCCTTTCCTTATTATGATGATGATTATACCTGCGAACCATCAGCATGTTAGTCATTGTGTATAAGTTGGCACGCTGGCGTTAGCATTTGGCTAATAGAACCATTGTGCCTAAGGGCAGTTTCACAGCGCCACTAGCATGGCTGTAGACTGTTAGTCTTGTTAAAAGGCGTGCTCTGAAAGTGCAAGACAGTGCATTCTTCAAAGAAAGCTGTTTATATAGTTGATTTGTCTGTAGTGAGTGCTAAGAGCTGGCTGTGAAACAGGACTAATGGCTGTCATAAAACAATAGCGCAAGTCTGTGTCCTCTCTGTCCGTCCTCACTGTCGCCCTCAGAGTGGAGGAGATAAAATGCTTGAGCACATATCCATGAATGTTAATTTAATTGGTCTGGCTTGGCCTGATGTGAGGGACAAACAGGATAAAATGCGCATAAACCTCAGATGTAAGTAGATGCTTTTAACATTCTCGCAATATCTAAAGTAATGTATACTAAAGAGCAGAGATAGTGAGCCCTCTGATTGCTGTTTCATAAAGCAGTGCTCTCATTTTCAAATGTGTGATGGGTGAAAGTGATTCTGAGTCATTTTCTCAATTTTCTCAATAACTCAAAACAACGCATGTACTTCAGGTCTCTTCCCAGTATATTATCATAAGATGGGGGTCGTTTGTAACATCAGCCTACATAACAGCAGCACGTTATTTTAGATACATAGATTTTAAGATGACTACACTGCTTCTGGCCCTGAATAATATAAGCTTATCCTTCCCGTTGCCAGCCTCAATTTAAATAATTTATATGTAGCAATAAATAGAGGCAGCATCTCTGGCACTAACTTGAAAAATGGACACTTGAGAAATAGAAAATTCCTTTTTTTATCCCTTTTTTACCCGTATCACCATCACTTTAATAAAATCAACAACGGAAGTCTGCTCTTGTTATGCTTGTCATCTTTCGCTGCTTTCTGAATCGAGGTCTTGCCCGAGCACTCATCACTCTGTCGGCAGGCTGCTTTCAGCTGCACTTGTCACACTGTGATTTCTGGAACCGATAAGGGCTCTGATTGAACATTTGTTTGGCCTGTGGAAACACCACTGGGGGATGGCTTGTAGTTGTTCATTTTGTTTCTTTGTACGGTTTAAACAGCTTTCCTGGTCAGGCACTGTTGGCTTGAGTGCAGAGCACCGTCCAGATGAAACAAAGGCGTGATAAATTGAGGATTGATGGTTATTTCTCATAAATATTGTCGGTAATTGATCTCAAATCATTGTCCACTGACCTCACAACCCTATGATAAATGTTGGAATCACTGCAAAATGGCAGACTGTGGTGCAGACTGCCATGATCAATCATTTTATAGAATGAATTCTTGTACACCCCCTCAGTGGAAATTGATTAAATGGTACAAAGGCTCAAGCCTTGGCTGAGTCATATAAAAAAAGAGCTTTATCATACATTTCCAAAAGTTTGTTGCAGCTGTTTTGCACTTCCTGTCTTGTCTTCCATATTTAAGAGTTAGGCTACGTTCACATGACAGGCCTTAATGCTGAATTCTGACTTTTTAGTTGGAACCGATCTTTTTGTGTTGATGGTTCACGTTCATGTTTGTAAGTGACATGTATTCGGCTTCGGTGTGAACACTATTGAGGTCCTAATGTGCCATGCATGTGCAGATATCTCACATGCGTGGCACATATCATCATAAATGTCCAGCAAATGAGGAAATGAGGGAACAGGCAATATGCACATGCACAGAGAGGTGAGACATTAAATAAACCACATGAATTCCATTCTGACTGTTCTGACAGCGGTCACATAGCCAGAGATCGGATATGAATCAGATCCAAGATGACATATGCAAGTGGCCCAGATCTGATGTGAAAAAAATCTGATTTGGTTTGTTAACACTTGCATGAAAACACCTGGTCTGAGTCACTTGATGGCAAAAAAAAACTGAATTGGGGCCACTTCAGCCTGTAATTTAAACGTAGCCTTAGATAAGAATGTTAAACAATCATATTGTGAACATAATGTCCAATTTATCAATTTACATATGATTTTCAGTTTACCAATATTAATCACCTATAGTGAGTTTTTATAATATTCTATTTTTTGAGCCATCATGTTAAAGATATACCACTGTGTCACATTGAAGCAACCTTCATGAGGAAAATAATAAGATGTGTTGAGCATTTCCTGAGGTTCTCTTGGAACATAAAATTATTTTATTCATATGTGCTTTACAGATGCAATCTGGAATTAGTTATTACAGACGCCTTTCTGAATGCTAATTTAGATACAGTATGTGGGATTTAGTTGGATTTCTGCCCACCAGAGGCTTATAAAATAGTTTCATTTTTCACAGGCAAGGTGCTTCCAGCTGTCTTGTATTGTTTCTCTGTTTGTGACATGGATGCATGGAAATTTGCCTCTGGCAAAAGAAGAAAAGATTTGACTGATCATGATTTTTGTGTGGGTGTATTACACAACATACTGTCTTGGACATACTGTCTAAACTAACAGAGACTGGATGACATATCCATGGAGTGTGTGTGTATGTCTGTGTGTATGCACTGTCAACAAAACATTTTAATACTGAAGTGTAAATGATTTGAATGTTGAATGTTTTTTTGGGTATGACAGCAAACCTTGTCAAGTTGATTTCCATCATGTCATTTTCTTTTGCACTATGCACCCAATGAACTGCAGAACAAACTGCAGTAGAGACTCTCTCTGGAGGACTGTGAAGTTCTACTAGTTTATATTTTAAATAATATTTGTCAGATCTCTCATGTAAAAGAGATCTTGATCTCAATGAGACTTCCAGATGTAGTTGAACAGACTCGCGCAGATGTGTACCTTTTGAAGATATACTCTCTCAACACCATCAGCAGATGCAGGATAAATAATTTGTTTCCCATCCAATATGACCTGCACGTTACACCAGTTTTCCCAAGTTATGTGAAGATTTTGTCCAAAGTGACTTCCTTTTTTTATTATATATAAACACACATCAGGAGAAGTGTCTCACTAAAGGACACTTCTAGATGTAGGCAGGAGGGGCCAGGGATCAAACAGCTGACCGGTTCTTACACCTTTCTACAGTCACCTTTTGATCCCTTTTCATTATTTATAGAATTTTTAAGAAGAGAGTTCACTGTCTCAGCTTGGTGTTTAATATAGATGCCAGTCTTGAAGCAGCTCTATGCGCCAAACCTTATTCATCCATTTAGGCTGTTAAGTTAGTTATTTCTGGAAACAGACCATGAATCAGTCCCTCTCATAATTGTTTTCTAATACATTTTGACATTATTATAAACTTCAAAATGTGTGTGTTATCACTGTTATCAATGTATTGTTTTGGTCATATTATAGCAAACCTGAATTATGAGTGTATTTTGTTTTAATTTCTCCATGAACATGATAACTGGCTGAATGACTCAACCCTTTAATCAGCTGCTAATGTGCAGGGAGGGAGGGGAGACAATTCATTGACGGTTGAATACTCACATGTTTATCCGAGCACTGTCCTCTCTAAATGACATTGTTTTTATGCTGTTTTTCAGGGACTGTGTGTGCAGTCTAAATGACGAAGTGGAACTTGTTCAAGCATCAGACAACGCCCATGGTCGCTGCTAAGCCAACGGGGGCCAGTGCCTTGACTGTGACTCCAGCCCCTGTCGCATTAGTCTCTGCTGACAACTCCACCGAGCCAGTCAACAAGAACGATGCCTTCGACGAGATCAAAAACAAGTTTCTGAATGAGATCGACAAGATCCCACGTGAGTACCCAACCAAACCCCAAACCTGTTCCCATCAACCAACTTGTATTAATGTGATTCTCAGCAATGATTTTGGAATTAGATTTTCTCTTTCGCTGCAGGCATCAGCAGCCTCATAATGTCTTTATTCAGTATTGATCACTGGCTGCCCTTCCTAATGGTAGAGAAATCAAATTTTCAACCAATCTAATTGCTAACCTAGCACCTTTTACTAAATATATTTGGCCCAGGACATGATATGGAGTATGCTAAATAATTGGTTGGTCAAATGTCAAAGTATTTGTTTCTTTCTTCTGTGGGTGTGATTGTGCCATCTATACATTGGTCTGTATATTCTCCTCAGTGCCGTCCTGGGCCATCATTGCCATTGCCGTGGTCGCTGCTTTACTCATTCTAACATGCTGCTTCTGCATCATCAAGAAATGCTGTTGCAAGAAGAAGAAGAACAAGAAGGGCAAGAAAGGGAAGGGGGACATGGGAATGAAGAACCTGAAAGGGGGAGAGGTATGTTCCACCGCGGGAGTTTGCGTCACAGCCACAGGATTTCACACCTTCACTGTGTCAGAAGCAAAGCAAACCACAGACAACTTGAGCCTGTTTATGAGCCTATTATGTAACAGTTTTGGGGCTTATAGTATATTAGAAAACATGCATGTAGCCATAAGCAAAAACTTACAACAAGCAGTGCACTGGAGCGACAGTTTTCATATTACACATTTTAGTCCGGTAATAATAAAAAAATAAAAGTTTAATTCATGTAAATGTATTTGATTACAGATTATTAGGTTCTTAAATTTATTGATGTCTTTCTAACCCCGTCAGTGTATTCTCCACAGGTGATAATAACAGTCTTTACCCACCATGATTATCTTTTGTTTTTCTCTTTTTCTTTCTTTTTTTTTTGTTATTTATTGTATTTTGTCATGATTGTTATTGTTGCTCTTTCTCTTACTTGTGCTTTGGGATTTGAGTGGAAAATGACATGACTCTCAATCTGTTCAGCCCTAACATTGTTTTCATAGCCATTAAAGAGTAATTATGAAAATGAATAGTTAACACAGTGCTGTTGTTTTGGACTTATAGTAATTATTATTATTTTACATACATGATTGATGATTTGACTACGTATATTCAAGCCAATAAGAATACATCTAAAAGTGCAGTTATTTTAAAGCTCAACAGCCTTGCTGCACAAGATATGATTGTGCTAATGAGGAGGCTTTTCTATCTGTCATTTTCCTCGCTCCCTACAGTGTAGCTGACTGCATTTGCTGTGATTACCCTTCTTTGGTGTCTGCTGTGAGTTCAATCTCTTCCTTTGTCTCTGCTCTCCTCCTTCCTGCTTTGTGTCTTATGTGTGCTCCGTGTATCTTGACTGTGGTGGACTTCTCTGCCTACGGTAGGTCTGATAGCACGCGGCACCCCTCTCTGGCCGCTCTAAGTAAGCGCAGACCAGGGCAGGGGGGAAGCGTTGGGGGTGGGCTTGGGCTTGGAGGGATGGATTGCAGTGATGATGACAATGAGTGCTATGGCTTCCTTAGTTTTTTGCAAGCTTAGGTGCTGCGGGTGCTTGAGGAATCTATGGGAGCGATTAAGCTGCTTCGCAAAATCCACTGAACTGATATGCCGCACCAACTGCTATGTCTTGAATATATAGAGATTGCAATTATTTGGCAAAAAACCAACTGAACAAAGACCTGTTTAAATACAGATGTATATGGTTTGAAATGAACATGAAACTCATCCTTTGGTTGAGCCTTTGAATGACGAGTGCACTCAGCAACTCACTAGAGATCACTAACATGCATGTGCAAGGGGTAAGCTGGATATTTGTCAAATAATAGAATGGAACTTTACCTAACTGAGAGCTTAGAGCATGTTTCCACCATGACAGGCTTCTATTGTGACAACACAACCAAAAACTGACACCTGACAAACATTACAAATCTCTCTCTCCAGAGATAAATTGACTCGAGTCTGAAATTTACAAGCTGTGCCCCACTTGTGCAAACACGCTCCGAGTTCCATGACAGATAAAGCTGTTTGTATCTCTTGACAAAGACCAGCATATACCCTTGCAGTAGGTACCATTGAATGGCCACAACTTGACTTGAGAGTAACTTTCCTGGATGACCCATGCTGCTGACATACTAGGTGACAGTCATTGACACCCTCTCTCCCTGAAGCACTTGGGTATCACTGAGGAGAAATGGTGGGCCAGAATGTTTGCCCATATTTGCTGTCAACTGCAGAGGCCCGATTTCAGTCAACCCAAAGATAATTCTACAATCAACTGGCTGGTTTTATCACACATTTCATATAATTTAACCTCCGTACTCATCTTGCAATTCGCCCCATTGGAGTTGACCAAAGGGCATACATTCAGACATACCATGTCTTCATCTTTGAACCCCCACTGGAAGTTTGAGAAAAACTGGAAATTCTCAATATAGCATGATCCCTCCATGGATGTGTACATTTCACTTAGAACACATGTACAGAAATTTTTGAGCCTGACAAAAATTTGTCTCAGAGGTTTTTAGAAACATCCAAACATAACTTTTATCTGTCCTCTTAAAAGTTTATAATATAAGGTAACTCATTTTACATTTGCCATCAGAGAGAAACCTTTCCTTGGATCCTGCATTGTGTGGCCTGGCATGCTTGAATGAAAAGCATTTACAATGACAAAGATAGAGAATGTCACGAATAAGGATTTTTGTGTGAGAATATGTGTGCTCATGAGAGAGAGAGAGAGAGAGAAAGAGAGCGTGAGTTTTTAAGCATGCATGAGAGCCTGCATGTAAGCAAGTGTGTGTGTGTGTGTATGTGCGTGTGTGGGTGTGTGTGTGTATGTACGGGAGCGTCCAGTACAATGTGTAGCGTGTGTGATAGTGTGTGTATTCTCTGTGTGTGTGTGTGCCCTGTTCCTCTTCCAGCTCAGCAGTGAGTAGCTGGACCCTCCAGTCTTGCGAAGACATCAGTGTTTTTTCACGAAGACAGCCATAGGAAAGTAGGCCATACTGAGATATTATCCAGCTTCATACAGTTTACTTTAATATTCATATAGAGCATCACTTGATTAGTCATGACTGCCCCTAAAGAGATGAAAGAGTGATTTTTATGTGATGTAAAGGCAAGATGAACGATAACATAGAACTTAAATTATCATCTTCCTTGCGCCCTGATTACCACAGGAGCAGTTATCTGTCAGTAAACTGCTGGATTTTGTTTCAGCATATGATTAAGACTCACAGTAATTCACATTAGAGTATTAGCTGGAAAATCTAGATCATTTTTTTGAATATCAAAATGCATCTTAAACAGATAAATTTTGAAATATTTCAGTAATTCAGTTTCAGCAAAATCCCATCAACATTACTCGTGTAAACACATTAATGAGACTTTGGGATGTCAGGAGAAGAGAAACAGCAAACAGTAATATTGTCTGGCGTGAAGTAAACCTGTTTGTCAAACAGCTTACACTATCAGTTGGCACAGCGCGTGTTATTGGAGGATATTTGCCTGCAGTGTCATCAAGTTTGAGAGCCTTTCAAGAAAGGTGTTAGGAATCACTGCATCAGTGGTTTGATCAAATCACATCTTTTCCTCATAGCGCTGTCCTTCAGCTCCTCTCAGTGAGGACGTTCTGCTTCTCGTGACAACTTGTACTGAAAACATTGTACACAGGGTGGACAAAATAACATGAACCTTGCACATAGTGCTATGCTCTCATATGTACAAATGGGTCAAATTTGAGCTGAACAATATGTAAGGGTTCAGTTTGAAATGTTCAGTTTTGTGTCAAAAAGGCTGAAAGTCATTATGTTTTTGAAAGAAAATATCCCATAATATCCTTCAGTTTGTTTACTTTGTGACTTTGGCTCGTCTTTGCAACGTTCCTCTGTGTGGGATAAGTTGTCACGATCTTTGAAAGTTTTTTTTTTAATAGCTTAATATGACTCATTTGGCATGAGTCATATTTAGGATTTGTGTAGCTGCCTGTGCAACTGCATTTAAGTTCATTTAAGTCCTGTTTTATGTTCCATTTCTGTTACTTTGTCCACCCTCTGTAATATCACAATTACAAGTGAGTCATATTAATTTGAAAACCAATTAGCAGTAATTAAGGTTTGACTATCATCTTTATTATAAGTGAAAAAAATAGAACTTCCAGAGGTTATTGCACGACTGTTGTATTAGATTGCATTTTAATGTAAGGTATTCCTATTTTTCTGTCCACCCTCTGTATTTTGACTGTTTATATACTGTTGTTCCTCTCTTTCTCTCACTCTTCTCTCTCTCTGTCTCTCTCTACTCATTGTATAATAGCACACAGTTGTATTGAAATGGCATTTCTACAACATTTTGTAGTCCAAGAGAAATTCCCTCACTCTGATTTTAGTATATTTGTAATGCTCATGAAGAAACAAAAACAGCAAATGGTGTCACCCAAGAAATAGTGAAATCAAGTCAGGTTGCAACCGTGGTCATCGATGAACAGATTGCACTTGTAACACCGGGGTGAGCGGGGGTAAGTGGCAGGTAGGTGCTGTGACTAACCCGACTGCTGATGCCCGAGGTTTGGTGTTCAGCACAGCCACAGGCTCCAAACCGTCCGCTCACTTTTTCCTCTGCCGCCTGCCCCCCTCTGTCTTTTGCAGAAACAACAGGATGATGATGATGAAGAAGATGACGTTGAGCCTGGACTGACTGGAGATGAGAAAGAGGAAGAAGTGAAGGAGAAAGAAAAGCTCGGGAAGCTGCAGTACTCCATTGATTATGACTTCCAGGAGAACAAGGCAAGAACTCCAGTAGTTTATCTTACACTTTCGTTTCAAAATGAACTCATGAAAGTTGAAGCAAAGCCTTACAGTACTTATGTAAGCATCATGCGCTACTCTATTCCTTAGTCTTTGTGTGACATTTCTCTGGCTTTGTTGATAATCCTAAAGAGAAAAAAAACTGGATCAGGGACATATTGAAGGATTTAGTTAGTTTTTCTTTTATGTGCAAGCTGGAGAAAGGTATATACTGACTTTTCTCTCCTACCTCCACAGCTGACTGTGGGAATCCTGCAAGCAGCTGACCTGCTCTCCATGGACAGCGGTGGCACCTCCGACCCCTACGTCAAGGTCTTCGTCCTCCCTGACAAGAAGAAGAAGTTTGACACAAAAGTTCACAAGAAAACGCTCAATCCTGTCTTCAATGAGACCTTTACCTTCAAGGTAAGCTGAAACGCTTTGTGGTCACCCTTTACTTATTACTTATTAAAACAACATGCAAGTCAAGCTGTTTGATGTGTAGACGGGTCCTGCTTAGCTTCTGATATTTCTATTTCACTAACACTACTGGCTAGCGGTGATAAAAAGCAGCAGACGTTTTGAAGGTGTCTGACAGCGAGAATGTGGTAGAGAATCAAATTAAAGGAGAGGGCCACCTCTGGTGCACCTTGTCTGCTGACACAGCACTATAAAAAACAGTCCAAATAGCTTTAGCTTGACAAAGTCGGACCAGTTCTGCTCAAGCAGCATGATATTAAGTCAGGTGACTTTGAGCTCCAGGCCAAAGTCACAACCAATACAGCTGTATAGTTCTGATCTGTAAATCCAGATGCTGTTTTTTTAATACATTTGTATATTTGAAATTCTTTTTCGTATCTAAATCAATAAGATGGGTGTGTTTTCTGTCCACAGATTCCATTCCAAGAGATGGGAGGGAAGACTCTGGTAATGTCAGTCTATGACTTTGATCGCTTCTCCAAACATGATGTCATTGGCGAAATTAAAATACCCATGAACACCCTTGACCTGGCAAAGCCAATTGAGGAGTGGAGAGACCTAGACAGCGCAGATCAAGAGGAGGTATGACTCATGCTGCAGCATTGTTCTTCAAAAACCTGCTGTTTATGTCCATTACACCCTCTGATGTATGTTTTACTGGATTTTTGAGACTGACACTGATATTGATATTTGCAAATTTGAGATTATCTTTAAGAAACTGGTAACAATATATCCTACTATATTTGTTTAGTTAAGATAAACAGAGATTAAAGATCCCTTAAATTTGGTTATTGGCCTTCAGCAACCAAGATATGTATCGAGTATGAATACATATAATTGAAAAAATAAACTTGTCAGTGCTCGCTGGTGAACAAGCTATATAATGGTGACAGCCTGTTTCTAAGTGACCTCAAACATATTGTTTGTTTTTTTGCTCTGTAATTTCTTGTTACTTATCAGCTGACATGTTGATACTCATATTGTCTATCTGTGATTAGCTAATGCCAGCTAATAGTATCATGTTTACTACAATGTAAATGCCTAACTCTCTTTACAAACAGTAATCATAATGCCACCTATGGAACAGGATTTAAACATAGTGAGAGCCATTTATATTCACTTCTTCTATAGAGGGCAACTTGAACAGGTTTCAAACCAACTACACTGTTTCCTCAGTAGCCATGCAGCATATTATCTGGCACTACTGCCATTATGCTGCTACAGAATATAAAAAACTGGTTTTAATCAATGAGACAGCCTCGTCTCCAGGCCTCCCCAGAGCCATCTTAAGAATGAATACTCACTCTACAGTTAATTTTGCTTGCAGTCTCAGATATTTTATTGATGATGAAAACAGCAAGTAGATGTACGAATGGCAGCAGGAATTATTGATATTGACGTTGCATGTTTAAAATTAAAAGGCTCATGTATGGTACAGTCAGAGAAAAACACATGAATTCTGCTTCAGACCTCGGTTAACTTCCTCTCCCCTTCCCTCCTTATCACAGCCGGAGAAGCTCGGTGACATTTGCATCTCGCTGCGTTACGTCCCCACTGCTGGCAAACTCACCATCTGTATTCTGGAGGCCAAGAACCTGAAGAAAATGGACGTGGGTGGACTGTCAGGTACATGCACAGATCTGAACATCAGACACTGCATGCCATTATCACAGCTGACATTATTTCAGTGTTCAGGTCTTGACAAAAATAGCTGCTTTTGATAGTTTAATGTGAAATGTGGATGCTTGCATGGGGAGCGCAGTGAATAAAGGAACGTGCCTTTGAGCTCATTCCAAGAGGTCGGTGCTGCTCTGCTCACGTGCTGACGCTGCAGTACTCACCATGCAGCAGATCTCTCTCCCCCCGGCTTCAGCATTGGCCCCATCTGTTGGTGCATTACAGCACTGCAACCCAGACATGCATGTAAAGTGCATTTTTATCAGCTTGTCACGATGTCACTTTCTCTCCATTTTCAGATCCCTATGTGAAGATTAACCTGCTCCAGAATGGAAAGAGGCTGAAGAAGAAGAAGACAACAGTGAAGAAGAACACTTTGAATCCGTACTACAATGAGTCATTCAGCTTTGAGATTCCTCTTGAGCAAATGCAGGTAAGAATATTAGCTAATTTATTTTAAAAAAAACATTTATGAGGAGTGTAAAAAAGAATGACAATATCCTACAGAAATAAACTTACCGTTCTGAAGATACTACTGGAGTACTGTATGTGAGTAAAAATGCAAAATGTGCAATTAATTCATCTAGTCTACCATCAACCTATCATCATCTGACCATCTATGTTTACATAAAGGCTTTAAGCAGGTGCTGAGTAGCAATTCTAACCATGTAAAAATATGTATACTGTCTTTTTACCATTTTTTCTTTTATTTTACATGGACATGACTGGCAACATATAGGTTTCCTTTTTCAGGTAAAGGTGAAGATGTGGACATACCTGTATATATAGGGAAGTTTTTGATCAAAGGTCAGATGATCATCTTTCAATTAGATCATTGGTGAAATACATGTGAGGCCCAGTCTTCAGCTCTTGACAATGATCCCACAATTCCCAAATAGATGTCACATTAGAATTACAGTAAAGCAACATGATGTAACTTTTGAACCAAGAAATAGCACTAATCCCCTTACAAATAATTGTAAATTCATCAGCAGTAAAATGTACCTTTGTTCAGTTAAATACACTCTGGTATGATCAGTAGCTTATGTTAGCAACCTTAAGAAATAGTTTACTGACTTTATGACTCTACTACACTTGTACTTTTGTATATTTTACTATTTAACATCCCATAATTGGCACCTTTGGCCACATTGACCTCTGTTGACATGACATGGGCTCACTTTAAAACACATCATGAAATGCATATTGAACATACAAACAAGAAACACTCTGATTGTGGTTGAGAATGCTATACTGCACTTATTGATTTCCTACACTGTTGATCTGACAAATGAACTGGCATCAAACATGCAAAAAATATATTTTTCAATCATCCAAGCCAAGAACAAAACATTAAACATAGAAAATCAAATGTTTAATGTTTATGAAAATATCTCAAATCCCAGTCCCCACCACCCAACTACATTGGCCACATTGGGACCACTGCACACTGGATCAACTATGCACTAGCCTAAAAAAAATGTTAACAAAAAAAGTATTTGAATTTAGTTACTGTCCAACCCAGGTATCCATGTAATCTTCATGGCATTTTGAATTTTGTTGTAATTCTCTTATTTTATTTTCCCAGAAAATCGTAGCTGTGATCACAGTGCTGGATTATGACAAGATTGGCAAGAACGATGCCATCGGGAAGATCTTGGTGGGAAGCAAGTCCACAGGGGCTGGGCTGAAACACTGGTCCGACATGCTAGCCAACCCCCGTCGCCCCATCGCCCAGTGGCATCCACTGCAGCCAGAGGAGGAGGTGGATGCCGCCCTTGCAGCCCTGAATGCCAAGAAGTAAACTCCCACCAGAACACATTGTCCTCCACCTCCACCTACCCATACATTTCCCATCATTTCCCCGGGTCCCACATATCAGTGTATATTCCAGAAGAACACCGCCCCAACCCCCTAACCCCACCACCCCCTTTCCTCTCCCACTGCCACCCTTCAAAAGATCCATAGATAACCATTTGACATGATGGGAAATATAGTTTAGAAAAACATCATGTTATATTAAATCATGTCATTGAAAAAAGAAGACAAGTTACAGGATGGACAGATACTCCGTTGATTTCCTTTAGATCTATTTTTGTATTGGGGTTGTGGTTCCATTATTAAGAATACAGAGTAGACTATGAAGAACAGTAAGAGTGCTATGTGGGAACATGGTGATAGAGGGGATAAAACATACATTCACTCATATTGTACTTCTCACCCCTTCCCTTTAGTGACACAGTTTGCTTAGAATAGTGCTTAATAATAAAATGCTTTATACTGCCATATGATAGAGAAATAACACAAGCAGGTCCATTCCTTAGGTGTATTGTGCACCATGTTCCACACCTGCCAGTTATCATACCAGATGATTCTGTTTGTTTAAAATACATTCCTAGAGTTGGGTAGCAAGTAGGGATAGGCACATATCCAGTTACCCACAAACACACTGCCTTTTTGATTAGTTAACCTTCCACCCATCGTCTCAGGAAAACTGAGAGGAAACTGAAACTCCATGCCTTTTTTTCTAAACGGGTTGTTCTTATTCAAACACTCCACTCGATGAGAAAGAAATGTTGGATTCAAAAGCTTGACCGCTTGTTTTTTTCAGTGATGTAAGGCTTACGACTAGTGTTAGTTTATCCATGAAATGGTACACTGGGAGATGGAGGGAGTGAAGGATTTTCAGTAAAAAAAGGGTATTTATTTACAAGGTGTCGATTACTGCCTGCAGTTTACCACCTCCCCTCCCAACGCCTCTGATTCTCTATCTCACTTGTTCAGTGCTACTGCCATTAGTCATGGACTTGACACAAGGGTTTTACTTCAAAGGAATCCCTATAACCGTCTTACAGTCATAAAGGAGACAAGCCTTCCAAGTAACAAAATAAGCAATTTTCAACTACCAGGGACGCCTTTCAGTTAGCGGTGTTGTTCTCTTCATTTCTTCCTTTCTTTCTTTTCTTTTTTTCAGTTATATTTTATTTATCTTCAAACTCTTTTATTCCTCGAGCACTTTAAATCCAAATGTTGCATCTAAGTACCCTTAGAAACAAGAGCTTTAATTATTTATGTAATTATTGCTGTTTTTTTTTTTGTTTTATTTTTTTCTTTGGAAAAAAAAGAGCAAGGGAGTGCATTATGTGAACTTTTTTTGTTGCTTTGTTTTGCCTCAGCTTCTTGTGTATGTGTTTTGATTGTTTTGATATCACTTTTCTCACTTGATTGCAAGGATATGGTCTGGAAGAAGGCACTGATCCATGTGTATTTCATACACAGCTTACCAAACAGTTGAATTTAATTGCACTACTGGGTATTATTCTGTTCTAATTTGACACTGTTCTCTGATCTGTGTATTTTTTTTTTTCGTGATGAATTGTTGTGAGATTGAATCTTTTTTGTGGCACGTGTGGCATGCCAGACAGGTCTTTTCATATAAATGGACTCTTCTATTAAGAAAACAGACACATTTCCATCTAATGCTGCTCCCTGGCTCCTTCACAGAATGTAATTGGTTCGGTGTTGTTAAATATTCTGTTGAAGAGAAATTTTGTGGATGAACCTGGACAAAATCCAAAATGTTGTTTGATTAAATTCACCAGCCCTGAATAAATAGGTGAAAACTAAATTCTTAATTAAAATCCTGAGTTGCATCAGGTGCTTGGACCCCAGTATACCTGTTGTTAATTAACACCAGTCTGTGAGTACCAACAGCAAAAATTACCAATTGACTGTGTGCAAGAAAACGCAATGTCAGTGTAAATCAAATGCAATTTGGAATTTAATGAATGTTGGCTCTTGTATCTCTCTATCTGTTGGAAATTGTATCTCTTTATTTTTTTTTATAACCACCATAGACCATGTTCAGATTTCAGTTTAGTATCTCACATTATCTTTTTTTTTTCTTCAGTTGATGAAGCAACACTAAAGAAAAGGCAACATGGAAGCAATCAAGCAACCCATTTGTGTGTAGTTTTGCCTATATACATAGTTCATACACGTTGATACTGCATGTTTATACAAAAATACTGTACATAAGAGCATGTTTTAGAGACGAAGCAAAAATATCTCGTGTACGTAAATGGGTGTCATTTGTCATTTTAATACAGTAACACAACGAAGGGAAAAAGATGCACTGTATATTTTCTAAATGAAACAAATCTGTATTTATTTTCCATGAGGGTCATTGGAGAGAATGTCATACAAATATTAGAGTACTATTACTAATAAGAACCTTTCCACGCCTGAAATTCTTAAGCAAGTGTGTCGTCCAGTACTGTGTGTGAGTTCATGTAGGATGAAAATGTAGCCGCATGCTTGCTATCTAACTCCTTGTGATCCAAGATTTTTATTTGAAGCCATTTATCTGCCATACATTTTATTTCAGCACTTATCTGAAGGCCAATGTTTGACTTGTTTCTGAATTTTATTGATATTGCTTTTTAAAAAAGTATGTTTTCAATTTTTAATGTATGGAATGGGGGGGTCTCCAAGTCTATAAGCTGACAATTTTTCAAACAGCAGATTTGGCACGGTGTTAATATCTCATTATAAGAAGACTTAATAATTCTGTAATCTGTAGCTGGATTGCAGTCATTATTTCCGCCAGTGCTGACCAATTATGAAGTCTGCTGAATCATATCTTTATATGAAATGCATTTCCAGGGGCCAAAAGGTGAATAATCCCATTCCAGTGATCACAAATGACTTGGAATCCCTTCTTCCCTCTTTGTTTACCTGGGACTTTTTATTTTCCACTTCTATTTAAATGACCTGAAACCTTTCACGGCTGTGTCTCTTTTACTGTGTTTATTATATGATATGTGTACATGTATACAAGATAAATGAATAAGATAAAACTAAAGCCATAAAACTCAAGCACTAACTCTTTAGAGCTCAGCTGAGTAGCTAGAGTTGATTTATGAAAAAAAAAAATCTGACATGTCTTTTTCCTTGGCCAGTGTTTCTCTTTTACATTCCGTTCAGAGGTCTTTGTTCATCAAGAGGGCAAAATCCATTTTACTATATATGTGAGCATTGAGAACAGTTGTGAGTTTAGTAGAGTGAGTGTGTCTTTTTCTACTTTCAGAGCTGTTGATGTCCTTGTTTCATAGAGGTAGCTGATTTTACAGTATTGTGATTAGTAATGTATATGCCTTGTTTTGATAGTATGAATTATAGATATAATATCACAATAGGTTCTCAATAATACTGCTAAAATAATATATATATGAAAGTGTGTTCTATTCATGGGCTGAGTGCAATTTATGAACCAACATGGGTCACTCTTCAAGTTTCTCTTCTACCATTTCAACAGCAAAATGTACTAGAGATTACATATTGATAACAATCAATAACAATGCTGGCCACACTGTGGCTCACACTGATGGCTTTTTTGGATTCTTAAGCAAATTGCTCAAGCAACAAAAAAATGAAGTCAGAGCTCCAACAATATTAAAGCAAAAAGAGAGAAACTTAAACCAGTGGCACCCATGTTTTAGGCCTGAATCCCTCCCATAGAACTATGCATAGAGTTATGATTTTCACAAACGTATGGATAAAAACTACATGAAAATGTAGAAATACGTATCATGCACATGATATGAAATTAAGTGAATAGTTTGACATTTTGTGAAATTAGATGAGAAGATCAATACTACTCTTATGTCTGTCCGTTAAATAAGAAGCTGGAGCAAGGAGACGGTTAGCTTAGACATCTCTTGGCTACAGCTTCATACTTATTGGACAGATAACTGGTATCAATCTTCTCATCTAACTCGTTTCTTCTAATTTCCCAAAATATTGAACTATTCCTTTAAATTTACCTCAGTCGCTGAATTTTAAGTTAACTTTAAACTGCCACATTTATCCTGGTAACAATCTTCAATGTGTTGCGTGACGCCGCACATTGTCTGATGCAATATTATAAGTCAATCTCCTTTATTCACTGTCCCATTAATGCTATTGAATGTGACCAAATGATGCACTGAGAATAATTAAAATACATAATTTCAGTGTTTCAGAAATACTGCCAATACCTGATCACAGTTGCCTACGTACGTCACCACTGTTTGAATCTACAAAGCCAAAATAATTCACACAGAAGCAGACAGAACACATCAGATGTTGAGGCAAATGTGATTGCAGGTAAATTTATAGCACATTTAAGAGATTTTTTTTTTTTTTTTAAATTTCATTTAACCGCTCGAGTCACCACGTTCACATGATCACCGAAGTTCTATGGGGGACAGAGACTGGGAGTTGCGTGTGTGTGCTTGTGTATGTGGGTTAAATAGCTGAAATGTAGGCCCTTTAGCAGACATGGTGCAAAAACTGCACTAGAATATAACTACAATATACACTACAGGTCTGCATGCATGGGACACATTACTCATTCTTAAGTGTACATCTTCGTGTGTGTGACTGTAATACTCAAACAATCTTTAAAAAAAAAGAGTTTGAAATATGGGGGTTAATATGTTCTGTTGATAGCTGTGTAGATGTAAAATACCTTATGCACAACTGCATCTGAAACTGAGACAGTTTTAGAGCACTGTTCACACAGCTAGTTGTGTATTTAATTAGTTTTTTTGTTGTTTTCTTTTTTTTGAACAAACGCTGGGATTTAAAAAGGGAAACCATCCAAAGTTCAGTAGATCATTTACCATCTCATCAAAACACATTGAAAAGCCTCTCAGCGGGTAAAGACACCACTTTGAAACATGTTGTCTTGTCTCCTCTATTACTCGCTGTATTTCTTCTTTGTATTCTTGTGCATATGTGTAATCACTCTCTTCTGTCCTAATTTTTGCTTTCTGTGATGTGTACTTCTAATGTAGAATGTAGGACTGTATTTGAATCAATGCCAGACATATTTCACCTTGCTTTATGTTTGTGTCTTTGTCCTGTTTACGTGTAACCAGCTATGTACCATCAGTATCATTATGCTGAATAGGAAGCAGGATCATTGAGTTCTTCACTGAGTCTGCTTTTGCTGAGCGTAAAGAATGCCGGCCTTCATGTTTACAACATGGACATACTGTATACTGCCAAACATGCAGGACCGTACCAAACCCCCCCCCCCTCTTGAGCGCTTAGTCCTCCACCTCTCCTCCCCTGATGCAACTGTATTCTCAAGACTCTTTTTCTGTTCCTTTCTCACCTCTTTCTCTTCCTCATCATCTTTTAAAGCATCGGAGGACGGTCAGGTTGTGTCCTCTAGCTGTGTTTCTTCGTGTCTAGTGTCGTGGTGCGCGTGTTCATGTCAGTACTTGTGCCTACTGTGGATCGCATGCTTTAGCCCTTGACTGGACACAAACGTTGCTCACAAACTCCTCTTGACCCTTATGTGGACAAACGTTGGGGATCCTTATAAAAATTATCAAGGGAACCAAATAACTTATTACAAATTTATCATATGTGTTACCAGTTCTGTAAAAAAACAAATAGGAAATAAAGGCCTTTTAATTACCATGACTTGTTTGTGTTTAATATGAAGTGTGTTCAGCTCAGCTAGCTTCTAATAATCTCTCTGCCTCTGACGCATAATATTTTAATGTCACACAGGAAAACAATTTCATCCCTTTACAGTTTATTAAGCAAAGTGAATAAACCAATATGTGCATATTAAGCTATCATTCAACACATTTCAAACTTTTAAATAGAATATACTGCATAGTTCAATATATCTACAGCACATGTAGAAATAGCTGACACATACTGCATCTTATTTTTTAGTTTTGAGTAAATGAGTTCACTGGATGTGACCAAAGATAACACTGGTGTTATAACATGCTGCCCCATTTGGACTCCAAAACCATCACATTGTGAAAGGAATGCATCAAGTCAACCATGAAGTGAAGAGAAGACAGACATCAAAATCATTCACATCTCCGGTACTTGTAGCAACTCTACAGCTAAAGGAGTATTCAGTAAGAAGCTGAGATTGGCAGTTTCATACATTAAATATGATTTGGAACATAAATAAAACACTGGTTTGAACTAAGGATGACTTTATCTGCCTTCCTTTTAAACTTTTAGAATAAAGTGAAAGTGATAACACGGTGGGTGTACAGCACAAGGTATTGTACAACTACAAGACACCAGCCTCTTTCATGTTTTTATTTTATTTCTCATTTTAATTAGACAAACTAATGAACTTTTTTTTTTCAAATATTTTGTGTAACCCAAATATTTCAAATTAATGCAATAGCACCAGTAAATATGACCAGAACAAAAACTGACTAGCTTCATGAATTAGGATATATTGCAGGGCTGTCATATTGGATTCTATTAGATGTAGCTTGGTGTACCTAATAAACTGCCAACTCAATGTATTTACACAATAATTACTTTAACTCAATTTGTCATGACAAAATCATATACACAACATAGTTCTGTTAAAATGTATGTACAGCACCTACACTGAAAACTCCTAAAAACTGGTTACTCCAAATTGTGCTTGATGTTTAAAATCACACAATATTGTGTAAGCTAAGAAAAAAAAAAACATTTCCCAGGGACTAAATGGATGATTTTGGTGTTTGTGTTTTCATCATAACAGAAAGATTGCCGTCAGGTCAGCCACAATAATTGGTGTATTCCTTTAAAAGAAAATTGAGTAAACAAAGTATAAAGATGAAAACTAAGAAATGCATAAATAAATAAATATATCTCTATTACAAAACATAACATAGGACATTTTCTTTCACACACACTCAGACTGTCTCCTCTGTTTAGCCATTCTGCTGTTTTGAAGATGGTATATATATATTTTTTTAATTCTCTATAAAGGATATAAACAAAAAACGAAGCATGGCGGCTACTGAAACCACACAGAGAACTGACAACATTAAGTTATGTACTCATGAAAACTGAACCATTCTGAAGGTAATACAGTGCTGGCGGTGATGCACAAGTGATTAAAACACAGCACTATTCAGTCTGTACAAAGTGCATGTACTCAGTCCTCCTCATATACCAAATACAGTGAGGACACTAAATATGTAAGGTAAACAAACATTTCTCAAAAACTAGTATAATTTCATTTTCAAAATGCAACAGATTGTGATGAAATGTCCCAAAAGGTTATCTAACCTTTTGGAATTGGTGAGCAGGTCTGCAGGAGACTGTTGTTAATGTAATATAAGCAAGTATATCCCAGAGCCCTTATACACTGGTGCATAAGTGTGTGTTAGAAAATTGTAGAAAAACATGGATGTTGTTTTTATGATGTCACCGATGTTCCTAACGGGAAGTTTTGGGTTTACAGTTTACGACTTGGAGCTGTAAAATCCAGATTTGAGAGGTGCCGAGGGGGAGGTGAGGAAGCGCAGCTGCGTGAAACCTGCATCTCATTACCTTTATAACTTATTACTTTAATCCCTTTCTAATGGAGCAAATATTTTCAAAATTTCATTTGTGAAATCAGCAACCCCAACATCTTATATTAAAATGTTTGAGGGGAGTTGGGGATTTTTTTTCTTTACTTCAACACAGTCTGAGTTTTGAGGAAACCTCCAGTTGCCATTAAAAGAGCTAAATCTTCTTTAGTGGCATTAATGGTTTCTACTCAGATGCCTCTAGAGAATCATATCAATAACCGGTTTATGCCTTTGGAACTAGAGCCACCATTTGTTGCTGGCCTGGGCTTCATTTTACCAACATAGCTGTATATTCTGGTTGAATTTATAAAGATGTTTCAATCTTTATTTGTTCATGCCAGACTGTGACTTTTGGGGAACTTGATGCTTCTACCACACTTTTTTCCTGTGAGTAATCCAGGTATGGGATGATTATTTCAGTAGTATGAAAAAAACATTCTTAATGACAAAATCAGCTTCTCTCTACTTCATAATTAGGATGACAGTAAAATACTTCTCTGCAGTGCACAATGTAGCAACAAACGTGACGTGTGGATGTGAAGTGTGGGTATAATATTAGATACAGTATCTTCATGCAAACCCCTGGATTTGTTTGAACTGGGCCTAAAAAAATGTTATTCAAACAGTACATGTGGTCCCGATATATTTAAAGAAAATAAGAACTAATCAAGTAGAAATTATTATTATAACTCTTTCACACGCTTGGTAAAATTTGACTGAAACTCTTTGGATCTTCACAAGTCCCAACAGGATTTACTGTATCAGGATCTTCAGCCAAAGTGGCCCATCAGAGGTGTCAGAACTTGGGACATCATGAATAATTAAACTGCCATATCAGGGTTGGAGTGTCCACAGACACAGAACAGGAGCTTCAGGTTGTGATTCAGACATCTTTTCATTTGGACAGTTTGCTGATGACTCGAATGAGAGCTCCGTTCTCATCCTTTAGCCTCTGGTTGTCTGACTTGAGCTCTGTTAAGATCTGGGACAGCAGAGGGAAATAAATTACATTAGTATATTATACTAATATATCACAGTTATACAATCAGTGAAATCTATACTAAAATGTTTTGTGCAAAGTTTGTAATTTGAAGTTTCAGATGATTCACAATGACACAATTCACCACAACCATCCATTGTAATGATAAAATATCCTCAATCAGCACTAACAACAAATGGACTGAAAGTTGTCTTTCAGTAAAGTCTGACACCGAGCAATGATGACATGCTTTATAGTACTTGATCATGCAGTGAGGAGTGACTTTGGCATTATGTGAAAAGTGAAAGAGAATAAAGTCAAAGAGAGAGACGCCGAGAGAGGGTCAATCTCTCAAATCTAGGTCATGTCTCTCATGAGGAGCAGAGACTAAAAATAACCATCCTCTTTGTCAAAGTGTTTCCCCTCTACTAGAGGCAAACAATAACCCTCTGCTCTAGCTGTGACATATTACCAAAAGTGGTGAAATGAGCAAAAGCACCTGGCATCAACATGTTCATGACCTGCAGGAGATGACATGTTTGGAGTCACTTTTCTATCCTGTTTTCTCTGTCACTAATAACCTAAGATTTCAGTATAGAAATCTCATGATCATGGCAAAATGTAATTAAATGAATAGTTGGAAAATGTGCTTATTTGCTTTTGCAGAGAGCTAGATGAGAAGACAGATACCAGTCTTGCAGATTACATCTGTTAAATATGAAGCTATTGCCAGGAATTGTTCAGCTTAACTTAGCACAAAGACTGCAAACAGTTAGCCTGGCTCTGTCCAAAGGTAATCAAATCCACCTACCAGCACCTCTAAATCTCACTAATTTACACGTTACATCTCATTTGTATAATTCATACAAAAACATAAATGTCAAATTGACAAGTTGAGGTTTTATGGAGCATTACATATGTGCTGGAAGTAAGGTATTTCTTGCTGTGTGCAGTGACTTGTTCTCAACTAGAGGTTGCCACATTTCAGTTTGTACAGTTTAAAGATACAATATGTTCTAAGTAAGCTTTAGAGGTGCTAGTGGGCAGCTGTTTTGCCCCTGTGCCCATGTAGCTTCCTATTTGATGTACTGAAAGTGGTATCAATCTTCTCATCTACCTCTCGATAAGAAGGCAGATAAGTGCATTTCTTTACATACATTAAAGTAATATCATCATCTGTTTTCTCTTTCATTAACAAAAACACACAGACATATCTGTGTCTCATCCAATTGCACAGGAGTTGCTCATTTTGAGGACTAATGATGATAACACACTTCATTTCCTTTGGATGATTGACTAGAACGGTTATTTCCTTGGCAAACAACTTTGCATTGATTACACAGCACATTACACAGGACCCGCACATATCTGACTGTTGCAAGATCAATAACAACTATAAATGCTTTTAATCTTCATGGTGCAGACTGCTAGATGTTTAATCTATATGATAACCAAAGGTAAAAAAAAAAAAGAAAGAAAGAAAGAAAGAAAAAACGCTGATGCAATGTTCATTTCATATGAAGCTCCATGCAACATCAATGTAGCTAAAAATATACTTCAAAGGAGGCTTATGAGAAATGTTTTTGGGGGGAGGGGCAGTGAGCTTGCCCTCTGATGGCCGTAAAGGAGAATGAGTTAGAAGAGTGCAGAGGAAGATGCATTGCACTGTGGGGGGATGGGGGCGTGGGGGTTGTGGGACCTGCCTGAGAGGAACACAGCAGAGGACGAGGGGGATGTAGAGGCACCAGAAGGAGAGAAGAGTGTAGAAGTTATGTGGCTGAGGAATGGGGGAGGAGAGGAAGGGGGAGGGAATGAGGACAGATGATGTCAGAGGATCAGAGGTCCTCTGTCTCCGGCATGGAGGCCGTCTCAGAGAGGCGGGCGAGGACGCGCAGCATGGCTCTATTCTCAGCCAGGAGACACTCGTTCACCCTCCGCAAGGTCTGGACCTGAGCCATAGCAGGGAAAGCCTGCACAGAGGAGGAGAGAGATACAGAGAGGGGCAGACAGAGAGAGCATGCAGGGAGGCAGGCCATGTGTAGAGAGAAAGACTCATATAGACACTGTATATATATCCACTTATACAGGCATGCACCCATACACCTACACAGATGGGGGGAAGAGAACAGACCTAAGGGACTTATGAGCAAAACTTATATAAAATAGTATATAAATTACATTATGGGAGGGGGCAGGAGTTGAGAAGAAATAGCAAAAGGTGCAACAAGCAAAGCAAATTATGAAGCCAGTTGTCCTTGATGTGGACTGCATGAGAGTGGTGAGGTGTCATGTGTTATTATATGCATAGCTTTGCAGTAATGCTCAGAAGAAGAGCAAAGGAGAGGGAATTAACATTCATAGAAATTCACATAACATTCTACTATTTCAGACTTTGCACAAGAGCCTAGCCAGTTATAAGTCAATAGGAATGGAAATGATTCATTTCCCTCCTTTTCTTGGCCTGACTATTTGAGGTAAACCTCAGTGTGGTTCCATAGAGACGTCTGTGGTTTGACGCCATTCCTGAGGGTAAACCACTTAGAACTCACACACACACACAGGGCACTTCTAGTATTTCAGACTACAAAAAGTTCGTAGACTTGAATGTGGCCAAAGACAAGGTATAAGGAGGATTTCCAGCTGCTTCTTACAAAACCAATGCACATTTATAAAAGCAGTTTAAAGCAAGCCTGTGTTTGGGAACAGTCCATGCATATAATGTTCTCTTGGTATTAGAATAAAACAGTACAGGTTCTGGATAGGTGCCCTTGGCAAGAGGGAAGAAAAGGGCAGAGTGTGGCAAGAATGCATAATGACCAGTATCTTTCATTACACTCTCTTAATATTGTGCTCATAGGCATTAAATCAGACTCAAGTCCTGCAGATAATTCTACACAGCTGCTATTAATTAGGTTTCAGAGGCTGTCAGGAATAATTAAGCTTTTCTATTAAAATATGAGAATCCTCCATGTAAGAAATCCAACTCTATGAACATGTGTATACTATTTCAAGAGGGAAAACAAGGACACACAGTGACATTGATGTGAAACACCTGAAACCAGGCTGAGTCGACAACAGATCCAACAGTTTCAGGCCAGAGATGCTAAATCAGAAGTTCAAATACAGTCTGTGTCTCCTATTGGCAAGACAAGTAACAAACTGGAGACAAAGACAGGCTGATGTGCGCTCTCCATTGGTAAGTTATACTTCACTATTTCATAGTGAGGTACTATTCATACACATATATACACACAAAACAGCAGCAGCAGTGATTCTAACACTAACACTGGTGTAATTATTTAAGTGTGTAAGTGTTAAAATTACAGCAGCTGTTATTTCCTTTGCCTATACAAGACAACATTGACAATTCTAGTGCTGCTGTTTTTTCTTTCATCTAGGTGGTGGTGGTGTAGTGTAGAGGTTGCCACTATTCTGAACAGCACCTCCTTGTGGAGAATCGA
This sequence comes from Euthynnus affinis, assembly GCA_029490765.1. Classification (NCBI taxonomy): domain Eukaryota; kingdom Metazoa; phylum Chordata; class Actinopteri; order Scombriformes; family Scombridae; genus Euthynnus; species Euthynnus affinis. The sequence continues at coordinate 25,088,174 of CM055841.1, read as the reverse complement.
TGGCTTGCTAAACGTGAACAAGTGATTTTGTGAGTGAGTGACAAGCCAGTTCCCTGAGGTGGTTTTACATGTAAAGAAAATAAAGACTGTGCCTGTGTCCCTGTGGTTTTACAGTAGAGCGTACTTGTATTTTTGAGCGTACTACGTGATGTACATGTGTGTCCACACGTGTAAACATGCCCCGGTCTCTGACAGAAGAGAATCATGTGAAGTGACAGGCAGGTGTCAATCACTCTTCTGTATCATAGTGACCACTCACCATCCCCCCTCCCCTGAGACAGCCTGCCCTCAGGGCTGGTACCCACAGCGAAACCGCATTGGGGGGTCCTGCTGAGGGAACCACGACAACATGAGGGTCAAACATCTGCTGCTGGCATACCACACTGCTGTATGTGTCCTATTTTTAATTTCCATGTCACCTTCTGTGATCATTGTCTGCATATTCCTTATGCCTTGCTAGAGACATTTTTGGCTTTTCAATCTGTGATTTTGCAATAATTTTTGCGATTTTGACTGTGTTAATGAATACAGCATAAAATTTGATGAGTGTAGATTTTTTTTGTCCAACTTTGCAATTTCAACTTCATTTCCTATAATAAGTATATAATAAATTGTGTAATAAATATAATGACACTCAGCTCCTGAAGGACAATGATGTCCCCACTGAAACCCATTAAAACTGAAATTTGTGATCCCACGGCCATTACAGCATAAAATCATGCATTCTATTATATCAGGCTTTCAATCTAGAGCCCTTGTTCAAAATTTTCATTTTTACTATTTTCCACCAGATTGAGCCATTTTCATGTTTGCCCTAAGGACATAGAAATACATGTTATTTTTCTGGTTTCCACTATATATTTCCTCTCTCTCTCTCTCTCTCTCTCTCTCTCTCTCTCTCTCTCTCTCTCTCTCTCCCTCTCTCTCTGTGTGTGTGTGTGTGTGTGTGTGTGAAAGTTTCCCCCAAGTATTTAGTATCAGTATCATAGTATCATTTTTTGTTTGTTTATTGTTGTTGTTGTTGTTGTTTTTTCAATAAAAACAACACTGGCAACACTGAAAATAATATTAATATATAATGTTTTAATATTTTATAGCAGTTTTTTTGATGCAACAACATTTTTGTCCTTCAACAACATCAGTGAAGTAAAAAGGCTAAATGAAGTGGATATCTTCAACATTTACAGTCTTTTTAGTAAAAATTTCCCTCTTTGTATCTTGACAACAGTGTTTTCCTGTTCAGCAGGATTGTAACAAAAAGGGAATTTGGCACCACAGAGTCTGTAACTTTGAAAGATATTGACTTGATTTAACTAATTTGACTGGCTGAAGCCTCATGTTAGCTGCACTGAAGGTGGTCTGTGGATTTTGTCCCCCATCACTTACATTGAAAGTGCATTATGAAGGGATTTCTTAATGGCCAGTATGAACAGGAGGAATGATGACAGCAAAAAAGACGTGTCAGTGTTCATTTTGGCACATGACTATTTTTTTAGGACAGACTTGAAAAATTGTGAACCAATCCTTTAACCATTAAATTATAATCTCATTGTGTAAATTGTAAACTACACACTACTACTCAGGCCTGAAATCTCTCTGCAGCGCTGCCCTGCGTTTCTTTGTGAAGCAGAATACACACAGTGCAGTGCAGGAATGTCTCACAAAAGCAGGTATTTTGCTCTTGGACGGGGTTTGGTATTCAGCTGGAACTAGGTCACAATGTTCACCCCAACAGTGGGATAAGTGGAGCAGAGGAGCAGCAGCACAGACTCCTCCTTAGCCTGGCAGGAAGTGGCCCAGCAGAACACTGTGGGTAATGAGCCTGAAGCTTTAACCTTCCCTCTCCTTGTCTCCAATCCACCTGGCTAAGCACAACCCTGGAGTGTGCTACATTTGTGTTTTGCTTTGTAAAAACGCTTTAGGCGTGCTTGATTTAGCATAGGTGAGAGGAGCTGGAGGTGTCTCCCTTCAAGGACTGTTAAGGTGATTACAGTCTTGGGAAAAGATATTTTTAAGACAAATTAAGCACAACTTCAAAATATTAATTTTAAGAGTCATTTAAACCCAAGGCAGGATGAGTATGCAGAATTAATTTTTGCATAGACTGACCTTTAACTCCTCCTCCATGCCTGACACTTTTTTCTCCAGAGCCTGTTTTTCCTGTAAATAAAGAAGAAACAAACTAAAATAAATATAGTGCTATGGTCCATTGGAAAACCCCAATAGTCATTAGACTATAATTCAAGCACACAGGAAAATTGGAAGGAAAAAGACAGAGAGAAGATATGGACATTCATCCATCTTGATAGTGCAGAAGAGCATGACCGAATAAAATACCAAAATGCCAAAAGGTTGCCAAGACACTTACCCTTTTCTCCGATTCAAGTACAGTAGATCTCTCTGATATCCTGTCATGCCTCTGGAAGTTAGAACGGTGCTGTTATTATTGAGAGAAAATATCACAAGAATTGTATGCACACTCAGTAATCATCTCTGCCATGACATTCCCTTGTATTACTTTTAAAAGGATAATGGTGATGCAACAACTGTTTCTGCACTCTACCTGAGTAACTTTCTCCAGCTGGGAACGAATCTTGGCCAGTTCCTGCTTGCTGTCCTGCAACCTGGACTTGAGACGCTCATTCTCATGTAAGGCTTCTGTGTACATCTGAAAATGAACAAAGTAAGATTAAAGAATTGCTTTGTTCCAAGAATTCTTGATCTTTATTGATTTTTAAAGTTAAACAAATTAAGAATGAAATAACACAATAACCAACGTAGAAATAAAAAAAGTTAGTAATTAAACAAAATAATTAAGTAAGCAATGCTATCAAAATCTTAAACATTATCTAAAGCCTGCTGTTATTCTCCCTTCTTATTCCACTTATTCCAGTTAACTGTATAGACATCCATTCACTACAAATCAACAACAGACCGGTGTCTAATGCTATATACAATAAATAAATATTACTGCTCTACATTGTTAATGTGACTGGATATATAAAAATGCACTGGCAACAAAAACACTAAATACATTTAACATGTTAATACAGTTCCATAGTTATCATTGAGATTGTTTTTGTGTTTCAGTTTTGTTTTGGTTACAAATATATGAATCTACATTATTATTATTATTATTATTATTATTATTATTATTATTATTATTGTTGATAATAATATTAATATTATTATTAATATTATTTACATTTGAGCATCTGTCAACATTCAAGTGAAATAACATGTTTTTTTTATTTCAAGCTTTAAGACAAGAGCCATGTCTTGTCAACAAATCAAACGTTTTACATATAACATAGATATTAAACATTTTTTCAAAGATTAATAAATAGAATAAAAATAGTACAGTAGAAAGTTATATCTTCATAGAACTAGATCAGACTTTCTCATCCATACGGTGGCACAATAGCTCTTCTTGTGATTTTCTGCAGAAAGTTGCCAACTTGTATTTAAACATAAGCGTAAATACTGTTCACCTGGATTTACCTAACTGTCATCATAGATAATGAATACATCTACAAAAAATGGAATAACAAATAGAAAATAACAAATAGAATAGAATAAAATCTTATTGACAACAACTGTTAGAAAACTTTGCATTCAACTTAAACATGGAACTTGCCACCTGGAAGGAAGCCTCTTGAAAAGGTCTATTCAAATACATACATGGATAAATCTGTACAGTGATCTGACAGTCACACAGGACCCTCGCTCTCTGCCCCACATGAATCATTCAGGGGGGAATGTGCTTTTTTAAAAGAGTTACTACCTTTTTGTAATCTTTGGTAGTGGAGTCTTGCTCCTGTTTATTCAGTGCGGCCAGCCTCGTCTCTCTCCGTGTGTAAGAGCTGGTCCTGCCCAGTGGTTTGTCTGTCGCACTCTCTCCAGTGGAGTCATATCTACAGGCAACATGTCTCATACTCAGCACACAATGCCACTTTATTTAGGGCATCTGTTTCAACATTCTACATCAGGAAATTCATTTCTGTAATAGAGGAGAAAAAAAAACAATGCTAAATCCTTACCTTGACAGTCTCTCATGCTGAAAAACAAAGAATAAGCCATGTTAGTCAGATCACTCAGCACCAGGGCACTGGGAACAACACTGTGTAAAAACGTTCTGTCATGGTTAGATCCAGATTTATTTGTTTGATAAGACCAAACAGACGCTTGGCAGTGAAATATTTTCCATTCTGAGACAACAGAGAACAAAAACACAACTTCCAAAGTGAATTATCACAGTGTGTTCAGAGGCCTGAAGTTGCAAAGGGAAGAGGTGCATGCAGAAGTGAGATATAATTCACCCCAACACCGCACTGTCAGAGTTCACACAGGTCAAAGCTCCCCGGTGAGCCCGGTTAATCTTTTAGGATAGACGGCTGCCACGCAAATGCCTGCAGCATAAAGATGACATCATGACATCAGAAGCTAAGTATGACGGGTCAACTGCTGACCTCAGAGAGCAGACTGATAGCAGACTGTCCTGGAAGGTTTTTGCTATGACTAGCCCAGTCTATGTGGCTGCCAAGTGGCCTGTTGTGATCACATATTGGATGTGTTTCCATGTCACCAAGGAGTCTGGGTATTGTGCTACATTCAGAGGAAGATGGAGGAGGGTTTTTTTTCTAGAACTCTGACTGTAATTCTGGTAATTTTGGTCTGTGTTTTCAGAAATTATATTCCTTCAAAGATGTGCCTACATAAAACTGGTAGGTGTAGTTTATGTCTGTCTACTGCCTCCCTGTGTTATTATACGTCATACATAAACTGGACCTCCAGTGTAAAAATGTAGAGACCTCCAGCCAAGCCAATTCGTGCACTGAATGAAACTGAACAAAAAAGCCATCAAGTGAGAAAGCCAGGGAGAGAGGCTGCCATGATATGAGGACAGATTGATCAATGATCTCTTTACAGTATCTACTGTAGTCCTGTAAACTTTACTCCTAAATCCTAAGATTTGGAGTTGCTCTCATGCAGGGAAAGACAGCTTTAAACACTTCTGTTAAGAAATGCTTTGCACTGAACAACTTGTGTGGTGGTCTGAGCTGTTTGAGACAAGAAGCAGATGTAGGCTCTGTAAAAAGCATGTGCTTTAAAGGAGGAGAATTTATGTCAAAAGGAACGGAGTGCACAGTTATTCCTGTGCTACCATTTGGCTTGTTGGGGGATATTTCACGCAGCGTCAAAGGAGCTATTCCTCAGCACGTGTTTACACAACTGAGCCAGTGCTGCCTGTCCTTATGTGGTCATGTGCTTTAGCAGAGCTATCCAGAAAACAGACCTCCATGACCTCAGATGAAAAAGGGCCAAGGACGGAGCCTGGAAGAGCTCTCACTCACTCTGATCTCTTAGTGCAGAACTGGGGAGATCCCTCGATCAGATTTGGTGTATACGTTCATTAATCAGCTAGGATGATTGGCCCCTGGTTTTATGAATAAATTATCATAAAGTCTACATGTGGGGATATTAACTGTTACACAGCCCTTCAAACTCTTTAAAGATTATTTCTGGATGCAAACCTATTTCACACCAAAGGATTATCAAATTAGTGAAATTAGTTTTTTTAAAACTTAATTCCGGCAAAATCTTGGCTGGGCCCAGTGGGGCTTAAATGACTGGATATTATCCTTAGTTAAAAAAAAAAAGAAAGAAAAAAAACACGGGGGTGGGGGAATTCTTACAGTAACACATGCATGCTTTTACATGAGAGTCTGCATCATGCAGATTTTGGTGCATACTGAACCAAAGCCAGAAACTGAATCATACTGCAGATGAAATTCTCCTTCAGATGGCAGCTGCACCAATCTGATTCCCTTGTTAGGACAAATAGAGGGAGTTAGAAGTGGCACATGTAGCTCAGTCAACTATGTGAGGCAGAGCAGATACAAGAGGAGACAATCAACTAAGGGAGAAAAACAACAGGGTGTCAGACTGATGGAAACAACCTCAAACGGGTGCATGCTTGAACCATGGGCGCTCTGTAAACACAACTGTCTCCAGTTTTATGGTTTGCCAGGACCAACATCATATGCGAAGAGAGGGGTCGGACACATACAGGATGCCTGCATGAGCTCACTGCTACAACGTATAAATGATGTTGTTAACTGCAGTTTGTAAAAGCCAATGAAATAATTATCGGGAGATTCTTCATCCTCCCTCACACCTCTTTCACTTCTTCCAGCCGTTTGTGTCATAGCATCACTTCTTCAGAGCTGACTGGATTTTGCAGTAGGAAAATCTGAGCAACCTGCTCTCTCTCTCTCTCTCTCTCTCTCTCTCTCTCTCTTTCTCTGTCTCTTTCTCTTCACCCCCACCACTGGAACTGACACTGGACACACAACCATAAAAGACGTTTCTTCCACATTCACTCACCTTTCCTCACTTCAGCTTCTCCTCCCTCCTATTAACTCTTTACAAAACATCTGAGCCCTTCTGGCAATTGAGATCATCTTTTTCTTGTCCTGTTTTCACTCAAATGCCTCACATCTGTCTAATGATGATGTCCAACTGTCCATCCAATAATGCAAATGTGTTCTTGTTTATACTTCTTCCTGTCGCTCACAGCTGTAACACATTGTATTTTACTGAAGAGGAACAGGTTCTCATCAAAACACTGTGGCAAGTGCTAAAAACAGTACTACATTAACCTGATTCCTCCCCCTCCATGTTGCGTTTTCTCTCCCATGAAAAGTCTGCCAATTGAGATTGGGCTGACATCATGGAAAATTAATGCTGAAGTTTCACCATGGATACAGTACAGGAAGACTGACACTCCTTCAAAAGAGAGCAAAAGAATGACAGCATCCACTGGTAGCATTCACCGCCAGTAACTCTGCTGTAATGAGAATGTCTGTAGTGTTGCACGACATTGCATGAGCAAATCTCTGAACATCTCTAAATAGACCGCTGCTTCGTGTTTTTTGACTTCTTTCTGTCCCTTTAAATGTATCTGTCACACAGCTGAGTCTGATGCTCTGACATAAACACAGCAGTCAAACAACGCCCATGAGAATAAGCCACTTAGACAGAAAAAAAATAACAGGAAATTACAGCAGGAATGTTTCAATCCAGAAGTCTATTCCAGAAAGTGGGATCAGACTCTGAGTGCTTCAGAGTAAACACTGGCCTCTCTTTCATGGGTCAACAAACAAGCTGAGATGATAAGTGGTTCAAAAGTTATTTGTTCATTTTAATAAACTAAATTAGTGACTCAGGAACGGACGATTATTCATGTAAACGCACACAATCGTGGAGCAATGTCAGAAAATTGGAAGTCGTTCCACTTGACATTATGGCCTGTTGATAAAAATTACTTCTGGAGCTCAAAGATCTCCAAAGACAAAAATGCACTACACAGAGTCTGAGGCTTTCATGTGATTAGACGTGAAACATTAAGTCGAAATGCATTTTACAAATCCAAACAAATCAATTTGCTTTATAAATCAATCACTAATACCTATAAGACATAAGATGTTTTCTTTGGGTTTACCAAAGCCTTAGATTGTTGGATTTACTAAAAAAGGGAAAAACTTGAGAGTTACAAAGTAACAATTATGCCATAATATGAGTCATTTTGATCCATATAATGACTCTCTCATTTCTTCCCTAAACACCTACTATTAATATAAAGTAAATATATTAAGTAAACATACTCCACTGGGTGTAATCTATCATCTCAAACTGGCTGAATCATTCAATTTGACGTCAAAAAGGTGTGTTTCAGTGCGAGAAAAGGTTCTGGTCTTACTCTGTAGCTTTTCTCTGTAGGGGATGGAGAGGCCGGTGGTGAATCTGTCACTGACTTCCTGGTGCGAGTCAGATCCTTGTTGCGCGGGTAGTAGGTTGACATCTCCCTCCTCTACCCTGGCCACGCAGGTCAACGTCTACTGTAACATTCACGGAGGCCACCACCAGATAACAGCTGCACAGACGCACAGATTCCCTCAAGCAACACTGACGCAGATGCCCATGACTGAGCTCCCAGGGAATCCTCAGCAACAACAGGTGTGTGTGTATATATATGTTTGTGTGTGTGTGTATATATGTGTGTGTGTGTGTTTCAGTCCAGCTTCACACTCTCATCAGCTGGAGAGTCCTAAGCTTGGAAGGATTTCTGATGTGTGGTCACGCCTTTCTTCAAAGCTCCGACAGTAAAGCAATAATTAGATAAAAATGCGAAGAACAACAAAACAAAGTAATCTCTGATGATCACAAAAACAGATAAATAACTCTTTATCTAGGAAAGCAAACAAATTATCATCCCTTGTCTTCACTCTGTGAACACTGAGGTCTTTGATGAAATGTGAGAAAGTCCAAAAGTAAGCAGCCAAGAGAGAAAAGTTTGTTCCCTATGCTGCCTCTGAGGATTCCCAAAGTTATATTCTCTCTCTCCATCTCCCTCCCTCTCTTGCTTCTCTCTCTCTCTCTCTCTCTCTCTCTCTCTCTCTCTCTCTCTCTCTCTCCTTCTCCTTTCACTGCTTGGTCGCCCTCCCAGTCCCTACACCCCCACCCCTGCTTCTCCCAGCTCTCTTCAGCTTTGGCAGCTTGCTGTGGCAGCCTGCCAGAGGCTCTGCTATGGACAGACTCGGAACTGAGGGCTAAAATTGTCCACTGATGTGGACGGGGATAAAGGGAGGTGGAGCACAAAGCCAGAGTCAGGGGGAGCCACAGTCGTTTATGTCCTGGAAAGTCGACAGTATTACCTGAGGAGCCATCAACAACCGTGAGGTGTCAAGTAATTCTGTGCATCCTGATGGAGAGTAAATGTTGAGTGTTACATAGTGTTAACACGGGACACTTATGGCTAATATCTCCTCACCCCAAAATATGTGTAATCTATTGCACACTTTAATAAGCAATGGTTATTTTGTGTTTGTGACTCGTCCTTTGTTTAATCTTTTTTGAAAGTCGTCATCTTGTTAAAGGAATAGTTTGGCATTCTGGGTAGCATACTTATTTGCCTTCTTGATGAGAAGACGGATACCACTCTCATGTTTGTAAACTAAATGTCAAGCTACATCCAGCAGCTAGTTAGCTTAGCTTAGCATAAAGACTGGACAGAGGGCAAAATAGCCGGTGTGGCTCTGTGCAAAGGTAAATAAATCCTCCGAACAGGACCTCTAAAGTTCACTAAATAACAAATTACATCTCGTTTGTTAAATCCCTACAAAAACAAAAGTCTGAAAACAACAAGTTGTGGTTTCACAGAGGTTATGTGCCAGAGCATTTCTTGGCTGGATGCAGAGGCATAACACCTCTTAAAACCACAGTTTGTTGTTTTTACATGTCGGTTTCTGCATGAATTAAACAAACAAGATGCCTTAGAGGTGCTGGTCAGCAGAGTTAGTTACCTTTAGACAGAGTTTCCCCCTGCATGCAATCTTATGCTAAGCTAAGATAACAATCTGCTGGCTGTAGTTTGATATTTACTGTACACACATGTGATGGGTATAAATATTCTTATCTAATATTCTCTAATAAGGGTATTTCTCATAATTCTGAACTATTCCTTTAAACAGCCCTGCAACCCCCCCTTTACTTTGTTGCCATAGTCCGCACAAGCCAGCTCATTGCTATCTTCCTTTTATAGTGTGGTTTGCAGCACCACACTGCTCCTAAACTCCTAAACTCCCTCATCCCTGCTCAGGGCAAACAGATAGAAGGAACGATAGGACAGAATGAAATAAAACAAAAACACCGAAGGAAAAAAATAGAAAGATGGAGAGAATATGAAAGAGAAGGCAAGGCTTGATTATTTGACAAAAAGGCTGAGATGATGTTATTTAGTGTTACTGAACAACCGTCCAAGTTCTTAATATAACCAAAATGCCTCTGAAAGACTGAACATGAGAGATCAAACAGTGGTCACATATAGAGTAAAGTAACCTTATTTGCATATTAAACTTTTCTGAAAAGGTTTGTGATGATAGCTTTGGTTCCTTAACTATTTGCATTACATAAAATCAATAATACACTCTGGGCTTTTGTGTGGTTTGTAAAAACTGAATATCTGCGATTGTATTCATCGTGTATGTAGAGTATATTTGCTCTTTATCAGAAACCATCTGCAAAGAATATGACTGATAGTGGCAGTGAACTAATCTGGGACTGGTGTCGGTGCCCAAGTTGGAGTTCCCCCAGTCTAATCCTCAGCTTTAGTTTCAGGACTTTCCATGTGAGATGTGAGATGTTACTGTCGTGCATTTCAACAATACTGATAAATAAGCCACAGATACAGCCACCAGAGTTGGAGTAAATGTGGAAGATGGAGTAGTAAGCACTACCATCAGATTCTAATAACTTAACCCCATCCAGTATAAAGTTGTAGTGTAAATATTGGCTGTAAAGGTATTCTTTCTTGCTCTACCTCTGTCTATTCCCTTCAATCATGATTGCAGCTGACTTGCTCAACACCTGTCTTTCTCTCTGTTGCTGAAACAGCAATGTGGAAAATCTGTTCAGATCATCATGGAGTCAAGCAGAGGTCGACTCCAGTGATGGGCAGCCTGTCATGCTTCTGATGAAATCTTGCTGCTCGGTATGATTATCACAGACAGATATAGTTCTCTCGGTAATGCTAAGAGACTCTCATGTTACTAACAGATCTCTGCTTCAGATTCCACCATGGGAGACAGTTGATCCGCTGACCTGGAGTCAGCTCTCAGGGAAATCACTTTCCATTCATACTGTATCACACGTAGGACGTTCATAATCAGTGTATAATCTCCTATAAAAGTCATCCCTCACTGCCTTATCATCTCTCTGTCCCCTCCGGACTTCAGTGCGGTATCTACTTTAGCACGTCTTCTTTTAAGAAACACAAATTAATTAAATGTCTTCACCGAAGCTCAAGTGAATTGCCAAGTTGCACCCGGTAGGAGGAATCATGGGGTTCAAAGTCAGGGTTTTCACATGCAGAACAGAGGTGGAGGAAGCATCCAGTTAAGAGGGTGAAAGAAAAAGGAAGGCAATCCCTCTGAATCCAAGGCTAAGACTGAGCAGAGAGCGTCTCGGTTTTGCCCAATATGGTATGGAATGCTAAGACACCTCAGCCATGTGATGTGAAGAAGCAAAGCGACTTAGAGGGAGGAGGGGCAGAGGGGCTTTGGTTCTCCTGGACTGTCTTTCTGTGAGATATTAACCAGCACTTTTGTGTTGTGCGTGTGTGTGTTTCACATCTAAGATTGCAGTACATCTCATATTGTTGCATCAGAGATCAGAGCTGCCTTTGAAGCATATTTGGCTTTTGGGTGAGGAAGAGACAGGCCGTGGATATGAAACAATGGCCCTAACGAATATTGATTCATACAGGATGATTACATTATTGTTGGTGGCATAATACTTTCAGCCGTAAAGTATCTGATATCTAGATAGCACTTTTTATAAATAAGGAATCACTTTTACTTTGGCAATGATAATCAAAGAAAGCCATAAAAACAGTGAAACTTATTCTCAGGGACTCTCAATGTATCGGAAACTAGTTTGTATCAAGTGAACTGTAAATACACAGTTTCCCTTGGTCAAACTAGGCATTAGAAAATAAATTGGAAAAGCCTCTAGCTCTATCTAGTGGTACCAAAGGAAAACAACAGGAAAGCAGAGTAGCTCAAGCCTTTTTTTTCCTCTGAGGTGAATCTGCGATTACTATCAAACTAAAAAGTTCTCATCATACCTCCGCAACGTTGTAGTCTGACTCTTTGACATCACAGCAGTGTCGTTTCTGCTGCTGTTTCGTCGCAAAGTCCAGCTGTGCCGCCTCCTCAATAGGGTTCTGATTTTCATCTCTCCACCGTCTCTCACTAGCTGCACATGTAAAGTACAAATAGTTGTACTTATCCATTGATCACTACTGAAAATAAACAATTAGTGTGTTGTTTGATCATCGCTGACAAAGTTTGTTGTGTTAAACATACAGTATTATGGTACAATGTGCAATAGTAGTGCAATATTATTTCACTGGTTTTATAAGCTGTGGTGGTTTATCGATTTCATCACTGTTTTTTTTAATGTATGAATGAGTTACGAATTGTATGTAAAATATGTAGGTAAGTATAAAAACAGCAGAAGAATCACCTCATGTATTGGTCTTTTAAATGAATTTATTCACAATCAGTGGGCTGACAGATGATTGTGAATAAATCCATCTAAAAGACAAATACATGCGGTGATTCTTTTTGCTGTTTTTGACTATGGACTGATTCTTCCTGACTTTGTTCTGGAGAACATAGACTGCAGAGCACCTGTTTCCTCTTATGTATGTAAGTATGTTTGGGAGATAAATGTTTTGTGATGCTGCAACACTGAGCACTTATCTTATCTTTAAAAAGACCCAATGCTTCTCTGACCTCTGAAGGAGTTGTTGCCTATGTTGGAGGAGGAAGGCAGGCCACAGGATCCAGTAACAGATGAAAATGAAAGGCTTGTAATTGGAGATTCAGCAAGGGTTTCTAACCTGGGTTCAATGTTCCCCTGCTGTGCATGTATAAAATCATAATTCAGATTAAAATGTAAAAATGGCCCACAAAGAAGTACTTAAAGTTACAAATCAACTCCTTCTGCAGCAGAAAGCATGACTTCATTTTTGAATGAATATTTGCAAACTCTTTTTTACAAACCTCATCCATTTTACTCCATTTTGGGCTAATCTCTGTTGGCTCCTTGGACTCTGTCAGACTGACGTTGACTCGTCTGTCATCTGTCAAGCCTTTCCAAAGACAGGACCTGTCATCTAGAGTGCCTCCTTCCTCTGCCTGTCTGTCTTGAGGAGACAGGCTGTTGATCTTCTGAGCCTCTTTCAGGTCTGTCAGAGTCACACCCTGCAGGAAATTTATACAGTATCATATCTGTCAACACACGTTCCATTAAAACCTCAACTTCTGTGAGCCATTTGTTCTTTACCTGTGTTGACCTGCGGGTCTGTCTGGCATGACGAGACTTTGCTTTCCTCTGAGACTCTGCCTCTTCATCTCTGACTGGTGTCAGATACAACCTGAAAAAAAAAGTAAACCATAAAGATTTGAAGTGCAAAGGCTACAACAGGGCACAGTCAGAGGAATGCATACAAAGGGTCATACAGAACATTCAAGGACAAGACAGTTTACAATTTCTGATCAGGGTAATGATAATAATATTAATATTAATTCATAGAGCACTTCTCATAACCCAAGTTACATAGTGCTTCATATACAAGGCTGCAAATTTAAATCAACAATTATAAAATCAAATATAAAATCCAATCAAATGGGGACATTATAGACATTAAATGGAACATCATAAAATATACCTACAGTTAAACACAATCATATACTATGTACAATTAAATAATGATGCCTATTCCTTTACTTGACATACAACAACAAGTACAAAACTGCTGTGATTATAATTTCAAGGAGGAGGGGTATACATGTATAGGCTATATTATTAACTTTTTATAAGTATTTTAAATTAGCACTGATTTGGAGTGAATTTCCTCTGAGAATTACGTGTTCTGTCTTTTGTGACATAGCCACAAAATTAAATCATAATGCAGGACAAGCCACAATTAATATTGTACTTAAGTGTTGCAATTCCCATTCCTATTTAAAATTTCAATTAATCAACTTATCAATCACTTATCCTATATTTGGCTTTTCACTAACTGAGGAAACTCATTGTTCTTGTGTGAGGAGCATACACAGAGAGGACAAGACATCCACCTGCTTATCCAGCCATCCATCCATCCATCCATCCATTCACCCATCAGTTACCCATTTTGACCAGTTTTTAAGAAGTAAATTAATGAAATCAAATGAATTAATGAAATGTAATATATTTTCACAGTGTTGGTTTATTGTATAGAATATAAAATATAAATGTTTTCAATAATGAATGCAAAAATTGCCACATTTCTCCTACTTCCTTCTGGCTGTGTATCTTTATTTGCAGCCTCATGCCGCTACAGCAGGTATAACATCCCACTGATTTAAACCTCCTCCTCCACCCTAATATCCCACCTCTACAGGAAATATATATGATTGAGGAAGCGGGATGTTCTCTGAATGCATTTTCATTTTGACTTCAAGGCATGAGTGTCATTTCCAGCCATTGCTTCACAGACAAACACAAAGAGCTGAGCAAGCATCAGTGGAGAGGCTCATGTTTTACCCCGAGCTGCCCGCCCCTCCTCTGTTACTGTACTGTAAGCTTTTACTGGTATTGATCTCTCAGTTGTGGAGTCACCCTGAATCCTGACTGAGAGTCAACGGGCTGGTCAGCAGCACACTCTACTGTATATAATGTACATCGCTTAGGATATAGACATAAACTGTACACATATCCAAAGAGTAATACAAGAAATTTTACAGTGAAAAAATCAACCACAAAACAAGTTAGAGCTACCACAATGGCACATCTGTTAATTGTATAATTACAATCATGAGTTAAGTATAGATTTTATCCACAAACACTGTTGCACAAAACCTACTCCCCATATATAATGCTCCTCTAAAACATACATAATAATAATTATGTATAATGAATATGCATGATGAATATGCATTAATAATTAATCAGTTGAAATAGTTGCTAAGAATAATAACCTTCAGGCAAAAATTACTAATGTACATAAAAGAAGCGAATCAAGTAAATCAAGGAGAGAAACTAATCTTCAGCCCCCAAAGTAACAACCTCTAAGCTCACATTACATCAATTTAATAAGGCCTACAGCACCTGTACTGAGAATAATTACATGAGGACATGGCACTTTGCCAAAACAGTAGCTAAAAATTGATGAAATAAAATCCAGGAATAGAATAGCATGGCTCATGAAACTCTGAAACTTACCTGGGAACAAATGCTTGCATGGTCCCTGTGGAGGGTCAGAGACTGAGGCACTGAGGCACTGCAGCAGTGAGTGGGAGAGGCTGTACAAAATGACTGGAACAGGCTAGAGTGCAGAAAGAGAGAGAGACAGAGAGAGAGAGAGAGAGAGAGAGAGAGAGAGAGAGAGAGAGAGAGAGAGAGAGAGAGAGAAGGAGAAAGAGACGGCCTGCTTATCTGGATGATGCACACACAATCAATTTAGACTTTCTGTCTACCAAAGTCTGATGCAAGCAAGTCTATACACACTTCAGCTCAGTTGAACGTGTGGGCAGCAAACCCATTTCTGCTAACAGCACTCAAGGATTTATTTGACCGTGTAATAAATTATATGAATAAACCATGTTAGTGTATTGCAATCATTCATTTCCAGTACAGTTCTTTTTACTGGGAGGGGATGACTGTGTTGAAGCATAATTATAGAATCTGGGAAGCAAATTATATATTCATACATTCATTGATTTACTTACCTAGGGCGAGGGACTCAAGGTTATTTGAGCATACAGCAGGCAGATGCACAACACAAACTTCAATCAACCTACTGAGTCAAACTAAAAATGGAAGGGTGGCATCTTTTCTTTGTGTGATATGTATGTTGTTGTACCTCTTACAATGTTCAATTTAATCTATTTTGTCAAAATTTGTGGCAAAATGTAAATGTTTGAAAAAAGTATCTACATAGGATTTTACCTCTGAAAAAATGTATTTGACTGCAATCAGACCTGAATATAGGATGTGATGTGCACACAACACTTGTTAAACTCTTTGTTTAAAATATAAATGTAAATTGCAATGAGCGAAAGATGGTAGTTAATTGAACATTTGAGGGATTTCAACTGCTGGTTGGACAAAAGATATTTGATGACATCACTTTTGGCTATAGGAAATCGCAATGGGCATTCTTTTCTTTTTTTATGGTTTTGTGATGTTAATGATGCTAAACAATATAAATTACAATTGAAACGATTGTTTCCTCCCACATAACAGAAGCACATTTTGTAATTCTGACAATAAACTGCACAGATAACTGATTGTTTCATATATTTTCATCACATCTTAACATGGGAACATGAGGCTGAAGATGATAAAAAAACAGGTGTTTTTAAACTATTTAACTGACAAATAAAAGCTCCTTTATACAATACAGGGAAATATCAACCCTGACATTTGTGGACAGCAGAATGAAGAGGTTGCTCATGGTGATCTGTATAGCTAATCAGACATATATCCTTAAACAATATCAAAGCAGGAATGGAATGAAACAGTAACTTGCACCTGGCTACATGCGCTGATAATGAAATACGATCAATATAAACTCTACCTGACCATATTGAATTTGACACAACAGCACAGAATCGAGAATACAAATGTGAAAGAACCAGGGTTTATTTTAAAAACAATGTGAAAAGTGTAATATTGGCATTAACCAAAGCCTTGGCAAAAACAGTGCACATTGTAAATGTGAGGTTAAGTCTAAGTAAAAATGTACAGTGATATTCAAAAGTCTTACTATACTACCAAGCTGTTTATCCATTTACCAGAAACTTATTTCACAGCTGTGAAACATGTATACACAAACATTTGTCTAAAAACAAGATAATTTTATAACAATATATTTGATATGCCCTAATCACAGCTTGCATTCTGTCAAGCAGTGACTTTACCTTTTTTTTTGCATTATTTGAGGATTCACATTATTGTAGTTGTCTTCAGAGCATCCCAGAGAGACAGTCTTGTGCTGTGACAGTATGTTTCACCCTTGTGTGAGATCTGGTGACTGGAGGAAAAGCCACAAACAGCAGCACTCCTTGCTCGTCCTCACACCTCACATAATCCTGGTGCTGCTTCCATCCATGTTAGGATCAATGTCCTGCTGCAAAACTCCTCCTATGCGCAACCTAAAGCTAAAAAGTCTGACAAGACTCTGCAGTATAAAGTAGCCCTTCTGTTGTGTTGATATGTAGCTGGACCTGTGTATTTCCACTGTAGCTTGACTCTGATCTTACAAATTATTGAACTGATGTCCTCACAAAAGCTTTCTGTGTGTAACTGGGAAGTTAAGACTTTGATTAATCTGACTTTCAGTTTCAACAGTGATATTTTGCTTCCAGTTAGTAAAAACTGCTACTAAAAGATACTTTGTCATTGAACTTGTGGTCTAGCAATTCTACACAACTAGCTGCAGTTTGTCAGTTGTCTTTTGACTGAATGTGTTACTTTGAATCAGCATATAGCTCTTTAGTTGGTGTCGTCTAAAGCTGCAAGGATTAGTCAATTAATTGAATAGTCCATGAATAGAAAATATCTTCAACTATTTTGATCATCAATAATTGCTTTTAAATCATTTGAAAGTAAAAAATCCAAACAATCTCTTTTCTAAGGTTCTCAAATTTGAACATTTGCTGCTTTTCCTTATCTTAACGTAGTAGTACATTGAATATTTTGGGGGTTTTGACTGCTGGTTGGACGACAAGACATTTAATGACATCACTTTGGGGTTTAGGAATTTTTTTTTTTTGGTGATGTTAACCATGCTAAACTATTAATCAAGAAAATGATCAGCAGATTAATCAATTGGGAAAACAGCCATTAGTTGCAACCTTAGTATAGTCTGCTTAGGTCAGATTGGTGTTATATTAGATGAAAATGACTTGGTTTGTTTGCATGTCACTGCTGCTCTAAAAATCTAAATTTAGCTGCACATCAGCGCTGCGATAGTTTTCAGGCCATCTGGAAAACATTTTGTCCCTGAGGTGCTTCACTAAGCTCCTTTGACAGTTATAAACAACCGCTTATTTATCAATGCATAGATTATATCTGGTTTTTTTTTGTTTTTTAAAAAGAACTAAATGGTTTTCCAAAGTCTGAATTTGGATTAGTGCATATTTAAATTAAAAAGTAGCAAAGCAGTAGAATCATGTTGGTGAATGCAAACTGTTATTGGTAGAGGGCTCAAGCTTTAAGACCCCGCAGTATCTTACAATACTAATGCTGTGTTCTGTCTGGCTGGAATTGTAATCAGTTAAAAAAGTGCAAAAAAATACAATGAGCCAAACTATAACAAGTAATCCTCCAGTTTTTAAGTACTGAACCACAAATAAGTACTTTAAAAAGTTAAAAAAAATATCCTACCAACTACAGTATGTCCTACACTTTAAATAAAATCCAGGAATTGTTCTTGTTTATCTTATCAAAATGTTTTTTGTTTTTTTTGCTAGCTCTTTCATTGGCCATTATTTAATGTGTAAACAACCAGGATACAATATATTACTTCCTGCATCTGTTTTTTTCCTTCTAAAATATTGTCTCACAACATACCTCAGGCAGTTGAAAAAAGAAACAAACTTTAATGTCACCAAGACAGGCATGACTTATGGCTTCAAGTGCATTAATAAACAGGTTATGTGTTGGCTTTTAGTTTCCAGTTTAGTACAGAACCTAACCTTGATAAAAAGTTGACTTTTTAAAAGTGGAAAATGCTCTGTAGAAAGACAGTCATTCTTTCTAGATTAAGGCTTTTTGAGGTTGTCATTGGCAGGTAAACCCTGAAATACTCATTATCATCACTAACCCTAACCTTAACTTCACAGCCATCTTATATTTTGAGGTACAGGTTTTTAGCTCAGACCTGAATTCTTCTGACTAGCTCTGCCTTTCAAAGAGCAACCACATCATTTATACTACACCCAAACAACAGCAATCAATAATATCTTCGTATTTGTCATTTTGTAGACAGTGACTTTAGAATGAGAAAGCTCCCCTTCTCCTTGGTGGGTATGTCAGGTGTGGAAAAAAATATCCCTTTCTGGTGACGTGCATTCTGTAAAACATAACAAAATAGAAAATTTTACAAAGGATATGTTGGATAGAGCATATTAGTAAGCCAATACAATTAAAACAATATTTGATTACATTTTTTATGTTATTAAATTCATTATTTATAGATATTTTCTGGATACATTCTCACTTACATTCATCCTCCTTCATCTTCTTAAAGCTCCTCTCCATCTTCCTCTTCCCACTGAGATGGCTCCTCTTCAGCTGCTACATACTGCGGTTCTTCCTCCCCTTCTGATACCTCCTCAAGCTGAACTTCCTCTCCGTCCAATACCGCCTGCTCCTCATCTGCTGTCTGGTTCTCCTCAGGCATCTCCTCTTCTGTCTGTTCTGACTCATGTTGCTCTGTCTGATCCTCCTCTACTGCCTCTACCTCCTCTGCAGGAGCAATCTCTTCTGGTGCAGCGTCCTCCTGCTCAACAGGAGCTTCTGCAGCTGCTTCCACTTTACTCGCCTCTCCCCCCTCACCTGGCGCTGCCTCTTCTTCTACTGGGTTGGATGCCTCTTCTTCCACAGCTGCAGGAAGTGCCTCTTCTTCGGTTGTTGCAGCTGCTTCTTCAAGCGCAGCGGGAGCAGTTTCTTCATCTGTCTCCTCCACAGGCTCAGCAGGAGGTGGAGTTTCGCCCACCAGCTGAGACAAGGAAAGTAATAAAATATATAAAATATCACAGATGACTGGAGTCTGGACACAAAATCATTTACAGCTCTGCTATCTGGACATCCAGGTGACTTGGTAAATGAGATGAGAGAATTACAACATATAAAACATAATCTATACTGCATGAATGTAAGTGTAGATGTGAATTCATTAGAGAATCTATGCCAGGCAATTAGTTCCTTCAAATTAATGAGATGAAAAGCTCATTATGGTTCCCCTTGGGCACACAGTGAACAGAAATAGTAAAGAGATCATGCGCGCTGACAGCTTGTGTGTTAAGGCATGTCCATGCCACTACAATTCAAGAATAATCTAATCATACACCACTACTTGTTTTGAGAATGTTATTATATCTAGCCTTTTACATCTGTGACCCAAATTTAAATAGTTATTTTAATGAGGAGGAATCTCATTGGCTTGTGTGTTGGTTACCTGGGTAACCTGCTTCTGTATGTTCTCAAGCTGAGCCCTGAGTTCAGAGTGTAGACTCTGGGCTGCTGAGTTCTGATCCCGCAGACTCTGACGTACCGTATTAAGCTGTTCCTCCACACCGGCCTGCTGGAGCTGCTGGGACTGTTCATTCTCGAGCAACTCTCTGAAACACAGAACAAACTCAGATTGAAAATCATGTTTTCTTCAGTTAATTGTAAAGACAGAAATTGTGACATACAGTTTAAGTATAATATGATACATGGTTACTTGTGTGCCCTATGAAGCCTTAATCTTTAATCTTTAAAAGGCACCAATGGCTTGACAATTTTCTTTGAGTCTGACATAGGCAACAATAGCCTGTGAACTATATTACCATGATGTTTATATAAGCTTCAAAGAGTGCAGATTTTACATACAAAAGAAATTTTACTCAAAGCATTCAGCTCCAGAAATCATCAATACAAAAAGGAAATGTTTATACAGATCAGGGCAATCTCACAATGTGAATATGAGGCCTACTGACACTGGCCTAGAGTTACACAGAGACGCAGACAGTGGCAGCCAGAAGGGCTTTAACAAAGTCAACATAACGTTATGGGTCAGAGGAGGTGAGCTATTTTCTCCACAGTGTCAAAAGCAGCTGCTTTTTCCACAACCTACCTGACTGCAGCCATCTCCAGTGTGCTGGCCTCCAGCTGAGCTTGATAAGTGTCCAGCTGCTCCTTCAGGCTCAGCATCTCAGCGGTCTGTCCATCCAGGGTGGCACTTAGCGTGGCAACCTGCCCGACTCTCTCATCTAGCTTCGATTCTGCTTCTCCCAGGCTCCCTGTCAGGACCTCAACCTTGTGGGACAGTTCAGCACTCAGCATCACCAGGCCTTCCACCTGAAGCCTAACACCCTCAAACTCTTCATTCTTCTCCTTCAGCATAGCCTGTAACTGGTTCAGCTGGTCCAGAGACACTGTGGCTTGTTGCATCTCTGCCAGGCGGGCTTTCATCTCGGTGTGGAGCGACAGCACCTGAGCGGGGAGGTCAGATGTCTTGAGCTGCTCAGCTGTAGCCATGGCCATTCCCACCTGTTTCTGGGCCAGCGCATAAGACTCCTCCAGGGCATTCAGGCGAGCCTCCAGACTCTCGGAAATGTGCTGCTGCAATGAGACAAATAGGAGTGATGTTGAGTCAAGCTGGCTACTTAGAGTGACAATCATTCTCACTGGGCTGGTGCTCCAATGGTTTCTTAACCACTGTCTCCAAAACAATTACAAATATTAAATTAACAAGCCTCCCTTTGAGTCAGATTTGGCCCTGCAAATTTCCCTGCAAAACAGACAAGAAGTTACATTAAAACAAACTAAATATTGCAATGGAGTAAAGTTGCATAAGAAAGTAAGTGATGTTCATCAAGAGCCAAACTCAGGCCAATAAGCCAACCAAGGCTGCACTGGTAAAACTTTTGCAGTGACACATTGATGAGTCACGGAAAATAGATTTTAGGTGGTACCGGAAATATTTCAGAAACAAGACTGAGCTAGCAGACTTGCTCTCATATAAAGTTTTTGCCACATTGACCTCCCTGAACCTCATTTGAAAGGTAGAGTTGCAGGAGGGAGGAAAGGAGTGAAGAGCGGATTTGTTTTTGGTGAAGTGATTCAAAAAAAAAAAGAAAAAAAAAGAAAAGTCTTTCTCATCTCCCCACAGCCTACAGCAACTTCAAAATAGTTGGAATACCAGGAACTTTACAGGTAGAGTGACGCAACAGCCATTAGCTTAAATGCACAGTGACATAACAGGGTCAGTTCATTCATGCTGATACATAAAACTAGGAATGTCACTATTTTAGGGCTGCAACTATATTCCTTTCATTATCAATTCATGTTTTATCTATAAAATATCAGAATACAGTGGAAAAATTGCTTTTGATCACCTAATCAATTTGACTATTTGTTTCAGTTTTAAATTATTTTTTTAAGGCAATACCATTAATAGTGAAGATGCCCACACTATTATTTGAAAATATTTAGAGCGTCATTACAGAAATCCAGAGGAAACAAGACATTAATCAATCTGTTTCCCTACAATCTTTCAGCCTGTAAACAGCCTCTGAGCTGGTGTTCAGTATCAAAAGACTAAATTTAGCCCTGGCACACTACTGTCTTGTTTATTATTATTTTGGGCAGCATCCTCTGGCAGCATGTTCTTCATTGGTGTTATAATACAGTTACTTTCCACACAGAGAGAGCTTTGACAGTGAACTTTAACGGTGAATAGACTTTCTGTATTTGAGTCACTATTAAAAGTCCCCGTCCCTGGATTTGTAGGTCAAGAGTAATCCTCATTACAAACGTCAGCAGCAGTGTGGATGTTAGAAATAGCAACGTTTTGTAGCCACTCACACCAGCAGGGGTCTTTGAAATCTGATAAGAGGCCTGCTCTTCTTTCCTTATTTGCAACTAGCAGCATGCTGCATGTGTTGAGGCCTTTACCTGATTTTTTAAATTTTGTTTGTGAAAATGATGACCCATGAAATTAAGATTTATAGTGTATTCATTACATGATACAGGTAACTAGATGAGGCATTCTGTGCTGCTGATGGCTGCAAACTCAGGTGACAAATCACAATTATTTATTTATTTATCTAAGTCCTTACCTTTCCACTTGACTGTCGCATTTCTTCGTGGGAAGACTGCAATTTCACTATCTTCATCTGCATGCCCATGAGATTGTCTGTCAAGTAGGTTAAAGTTTGGTGCTGTTGGAAACAGAACCATGCGCCAGTGGCACCGCCAATTACAATCATCAGAAATAAAACGAAGAGAAGAGCGTAATTATTACTCCCTCCAGAGCGAACTTCTGACTCCATAACTTCATTTTTGAAAAAGTTATCTTCATGTTTGTGGTTGCCTTTCCCTCTCCGATGTTTGGCAGTCATCTTCCCCTCAAAGGACACAATGTTCTAGCGAGGCAGAGAGGTGATATTCAAGGAAACGGTGGGTCAAAAAGCAGCCTTGGCCGAGGTGTAAGCGGGGATTTACTTCAGATGGCTCCTTTAAGTGGCGCTGCGTAAATTGGCCTAGTTTAAATCACCGCACAATAAAGTACCGAGAGGCTGCAGCGAGTTCGTGATGAGGAGGTTGAGCCGGAGATGAGAAAGGGAGGCGTGGACCGTAGGTAGCGTGCTCGTCCATTCAGGAAGAGCAAGGAGGAGTGGGGGCGCCGGGCTGCCACCGGGAGTGGCTGAGCCTCCGCCACCATGTGCGCTGCTGTCATCTAATGAAAAGGCTACACGTCCGGTACACGGCTTCTGTGCGCTATTTTTTACTGCAGCTGAGGCCAGAGCTAGTGCATGTGGCCTCTAGCAATTGCATTCTTCTGTCGTAGACTAGTCTGGGTTATAATAATCACTGAGCTATAAGAAAAAAAAAACGTTTTAATAGTACGTTTGTTGTCATCCTATCAATTAATTATCTTCTCTTCATGCAGTAGCACAGTGTCCTTTTTTGAAATGTGGCTATGAGACATTCACATTTAGTGGCATGCAAAGACTGAAGAGGACACGTTTCTATTTAAGGTCACATTCATTTGTTTAATTGTTAACATCTTCTTGGCCTTTGCTGCTTTCTTATATTCCATCTGAACTCACTCACTGTTAAATTTCTATCTCTTGCTAATCTTCATGATATTTAATTAACTCTTTTTTTTTTATATGATTATTGTCAACTGATGCAGTAATACTCATTTTATTTTACGTGTCTCTTGTTTTACCCCAATTTGTTTTTGTGTGTAATTTAATTTTAATTTACTTAATTTGTTCCCTTTTTTTAAAGCATCCAATGAAGTCAATCAATTAATCAATCAATTTGCCATTTCACACCTGTTCTACTTATGTTTTAATGACATTTGTATGTGTGCAAATAAACTAAACTAGATTGAAAACAACCTCAAACTAATCTGCACCAGATTGCTGAAATTGGACTGAAAATTGCTTTATTGATCACTTGGGGCATGGTATTTTAAAGCCTCTACACATCAATGGTCCACCCACACAGATGTTTCCAATTATGTTGCCTAATTAGCGCTCTTCTCAGAAATTGTGTGGGTGTGTACAGACGTGATTGATATTTCCTTCACTCTTCTGTTGCATTGAGGAACCAGTGTTAAATGGTGAAATTTTCCTGGAAACTGAAATACTGACTTGCAAAAAAGCAACAAAGAAAAATGTCATGTAGTGGTGGAACAGGAAGTTTTTTAGCTGATAAATGTCTGGGGAGTAGAAAAGCATTGCTTCTGTGTAGTTTCGCTGATGAAACACACTAGAATAATTATTTTCTCACACAGTGCATCAGTGTTTAGTTGAACAAAGGTGAAATCTGAACAGAGCCAGCTGGAGAAATAGGAAACACATGCCTGATGTCTCACAGGCTTCAATAATGGGAGCTTTTAGTAGCACAAAGAAGTTGGTGTCACACAATTCCCATCAGAGCTCCACCCATTTTCTAATCAGCAGAGGTGCCTTGTAATAAGCAATAAGGGTATGCAGGGCCTTTAAAAATATGCCTGCATCAAAACCATCAAAAACAATTACATATTTATCTTATAGTCCCTGAAGATATTATGTCAAGGATGGTATAGCAAACAGTTTTTAGTGTTTCATTAGGTTATCTTAATTATTTTTAACAATAGCATCTTCTAATAATTTATTTATAATTTTGTCATCCTGTTTTTCCATACTGTAACATACCTGGTCTGTTCTGTATACACAGCATCTGATGTATGTCCGTCCTGGAAGAGGGATCCCTCCTCTGTTGCTCTATATGAGGTTTCTTCCATTTTTTCCCCTTTAAATGTTTTTTGGGGTTGAGTCTCTCCTTATTTGAATCATCTAACAACATAGGATGTTCTATGCTGTAATGATTGTAAAGCCTCCAGAGGCAAATTTGTGATTTGTGATATTGGGCTATACAAATAAAAATTGACTCGACTTGACAGCCCTTTTGACAGCATACGTGACAGAAGAAAGCATCTGTTAAATTTTTTCTTTGTTCCTTTTGTAAAAATGTCAAAACATTTGCTTTAGAGTTTCTTAACAAAATACATATCAATATGCAAAATGCTTTACAGTATTTTTTCACATGAAACATTTGATTGATGCACAATATGTTTTTTTCATAGATCACAGGAAAAGCACTGGTGAACATAATAAAATGAATGATGGCTGAATAGAGTGGAGCCATCATTAATGTTATTAATAACACTTGTGTTTCCTATTAAGTTAAATGTCTATTCTGCTGTAATATTTGTATTGTAACCCTCAAAGGAAGATTGTACACTATTAAAAGTAGAATCTGATAGATCAATAAATGAGCTGGATGGAAAAAACAGACGGCCACAGTCTCATTAGTGTGTATGTAACCACTGTAAAATAAATTACTGTGCCACTGTATCGGTAATGATCTGGAAAAAAGATTATGGCAGTTCATTTTCTGATTTGAATCACTAAAAACTCAGCAGTGGAATAATTATTAAAACAGGAAAACAATGTTTTATTTGGGGAATCATTTTATTTTAATTTCAGTAGCAGCCCAATAAGACAATGTTTCATCGTATTCTTTTTCGTAATGCAACTGGTGCATTAAATCCAAGCAGCACAACCACTTCAATTCAAAAATCATGTATTAGATATCTAAACTTAAAAATAAATGCTGTTCATACAGTATTGTGTTGTCCTTGTAGTTTCTTCACTCTGTATGGGAGATTAAAAAAAAAAAAAAAAGGATTTAGCATCATTTAGTGTATTTTTCCCCCCACATGTCCTTTAAGTTAAAGTACAGGTGTGCTTCCCTCTCACCTCTGATGTTCAGTACGGTGGAGCATTCAGCCCGTCCCAGAGCATTCTCTGCAATGATGGTATACTCTCCCATGTCTTTGGGGCCCACTTGGAGGATTGACATGGAGCAAACTCCGCAGGTGTTGGAGATGTAATAGTTGGCATCAGTGTTTATGCAGATGTGATTTCGATACCATGTGATACGAGGTTTGGGATTTCCTTTCACTGCACAGCTCATGTAGCATTCATAGCCTTTAGGTGCAGTGTGAAACTTCAAAGGTACAAGGAAGGTTGGAGCACATTGCATATCACAGTCCTTTGTAGTCGGTAAGCTAACCACAAACTTTTCTACAAGAGAAGAGATTCAGTAGGATTTATTTTCTGGAGAATCTATTCAAGCTTTGTTCGACACACATTTGACACACAAACACACCTTTCTTTTTCTCCGTCCCCCAGGTTGGTGACTCTGAGGGTGCAGATACTCCCATGTCATTTTTGGCATACACCCGGAAATGATATTCCCTCCCATGCATGATATTGCAGACTGTGAACTTGTTATTAAAGAGTCTGTCAGCCACTGTGGCCCATGTGCGTTTAGTAGAGTCCAGTTTGGACACTGTGTAGTGGAGGCGGTCATCACGCTTCTCATCAGGAGAAGGTTCCCAGACCAGTGTCACTGTGCCAGGTACGTTTTCCTCCAGTTCTATTGGTCCAGGAGGCTTTGGATCATCTGTAACCACAGACAGTTTTACTGGCATCAGATCCATTCACAGATGGATTTGAAATTGATTTAGCTGATGATCTTTTAGTTATACCTGTGACCCTGACTTCTGTACTGAATGTCTCTTGTCCTGCAAGATTTTTCACCAATATTGAGTAGATGCCTGAATCAGAGCGCTCAGAGGAGGGGATCAACAGCTGCGATGAGCCATCAGAGTTACTGATTGTTACTCGCTTTGTCACTGGCATGTTGTCCTTTAGCCACATAATATCTGGCCGTGGTAAGGCCTGGAAAATAAGCATTAGAAGTATCTTAATGGTGTCTATTTGGTTTTCACTTTTATTTAATTTTGTATATGAAAAAAGTGTTTGCCTCTGTATGCTACCAATAACAAAGCTAAGCTATAAATCTCACCTCAAAGTTTATTGTGATCCTGACAGAGTTTCCTGCCCTCACCACTATGAAACTCTTCATCCTGTGGTTTGTGAACTTTGGCCTCACTAAAATAAAGAACAAAAACAATGAGCATTACTTTATAATATAATATAATATTTTAATTTAAGAGGTTCTTACAATAAGTTGAATAAGTTCAAATAGATATCATAGATATCCATTTTACCATTTCCAAAGTAATTATGAAGTGTATAAAATGAGTGGTCAGTGATTTAGTTCATTTTAGCTGCAAAATCATGCAATTCAAAATTCAAAATATTAATGCACAGCTGCAACTAACCAGTAACATAGTGTTTCTGTTTTTTATTTTAAGAAGAGCTGACATACCAGGAGAGGGCATTGCAATGACATAATTGTCCAATTCCTCGGGAGCGCTATCTCCTCCATCATTAGTTGCAATCACTCTCACCCAGTACATGTCCATGGACTTAAGGCCTTTAACACTGAAGGAAGTCATGATAATGGGGGTGCTATTACAGCGGGACCATTCAATGCACTCTGCTTGGCGTATCTCAACAAAATATCCTTTAGCTTCATCCTGTATGCCGGGTTTATCCTCAGGTTTAGTCCAGGTCAGGACTAAATGGGTGTACGAAGTTTCTGTAAGCTTCAGGCCTGTAACTTTGCCCGGAGGCTCTGGAGAAAACAGGAAGAATGTCTTATATTTATACAGTATACAATCTATATCATGGAATTTAAAAAAGTATACAATGCAAATAATCATATTCACTAAATCTAATATAAAACATCATACAATGAATCTTTGTAACTTTTCATAGATTTTATGACATAAATATATGTTTTCCATATTGTTGGGTGCATTATGGAAAAAGAATTGCGACACTTACTCTTAGGATCCCGTGCAAAAACAAACTCAGAGGGGTTGCTACATTCACCAGCTCCTGAGAGGTTTAGGGCAGTAACTCTGAATTCATATTCCAGACCTGCCACAACATCCTTTACCGCATATTTCTTCTCTGGAAGTAGTTTTAGAGAAACAACAACACATCACTATTATGGTCTACAATGGCATTAGTTTGAACTAGAGTAAAATAAAATAAAAAAGAACACCTTTTATTGGCTCATCCGAAGCATTGACAACAGTCCAGAGATTACTCCCCTTCTTGCGCTTCTCCAAAATATAGCCCAGGATACGTGAACCTCCTTTGTTACTTGGTGAATCCCAGGAAAGGTTTATGCAGTCGTCAAAGGCGCTGACCACCTTTGGAGGTGATGGAGAGCCAGGAAAGGCTGAAACATGCAGGGAAAACAAAACAAAACTAGTAAAGGTTGTAATCAGACAGATTTAACTTTTCTTGTGTATTTTGAGACTATATTTACATTTTTGCTGTCAGTGATTTACATTATAAAGGTAAATCCTTTGCTTTTAGAAGAGTGCAGTATCCATACAGTATAAACTTTATTATTGCTATTCTTAATATTGTCATTAGTATTTATATCAGCCCTGAAATATTCAAGTCTCTTAACAGATTAGTCAAGTGACCTATCACTCTGAACTCTTGACTATTTTTTGATTTTGGGATGACAAAACAAAGCAATTTGACTTTTGATTAGCTACTCAACAATAATCATTATTTACAGTTCTCAGTCCATCAGTCACAGGTAGATAAAGAGACAGACTCACTGAATGAATGATAAGGCAAGTATTAACTTATGTCTCATTCCTCATAAGAAAGTAATAGAAAATATTCCACACAGGAGGAGGCATTACAACATCGAATCAGCTGATAATCAAAATTAATTTTTATATGTCGAAATATAAAAGGCACAGGTGTTAGGTTTTGTGGGTCCATTTAGCTGCTTTTGTTCCTTTCTGGGACACTGGGAATATGAGCCATGTTTGAGCAATGTTTTAGTAACACCTGTGCCTTTCCTACTAGCTAAGTTTCTGCAACGACAAATACCTTTTCCATTTAGTTTCAGCAGTGTCAAACCATGTGAATGATGTATGTTCACAAGTTTCTAGTGTGTTGATATTTTATTTTGATATTTTCTTTGCCTGCTGCAGACCCTTAGTTGGCATTTGCCGCACCTGCCTTGTTTAGCTAATTGAGTACAACCTCCCATCTGAGTGTAACCACGCAGAGCTGGTCTATTTAGGAGTCACCCAGAGAGAAGACTTAGGAAACCTTTTTTGTCTCCTCTTTATACATCCATGCTCGAAACATGGGACATGTGGAGTCAACTCGAAACGGGAGTCCACAAACCACGGTGGTACATCCATTCATTTATACAGTCTAGTGTTTGTTAGTTTAGCTAGGCTAAGTTCGCCTAACAGCTAACTTTCCTTAATTAGCTCATGTTAACTAAGTTAGTACTAAAAGGTTTTTACGTGAGAGGCACAAATTGCGCAGTTCTCTTAGTTTGTTTTCATATTGTTACTCTGTCTGTATTTATTTTATTTATAAGTGAAAATGTAAGTTATGGTGTTTTAATATAAATGTTACCATTTGATGTACGGTAACCTTACCAGAGTTAGTTTAACATTACAGCTAATTTCCATAATAACAAACAGTAACTTACAAACCAAAAACACACAGGATAAAGTTACACACATATTATTTGTTTAACTAAGTCTTAACCATTAAAAATAGCATGCAAATGTTTACCAACAATGTTAGTGTCTGCAAAGAAATGTCTATATGGTATGCTAGTTATGCTATCTTAAATTTCAGAAATTAGCATGTTGATATTTGTTTGCATGCTAGACTAGTCCATTTACTACACTACTAACTACACCTGATAACAAAAGTAAGCACAATGGGTAGATGGGGACAGCTTAGGAAACTCAGTTAACATGCTAACATGCTAACATTAGCAGTTATGCCAGCCACATAATTACATTAAATACCACATAAGTTGGGGTAGAAAGATATATATGAAGTTAATGCATCTATGCTCCAGACACTCAGTTGGTGTGAATTATTTGCAGTGTTCATAGTTGATCCCGTTTCGTGTACTGATCCAGGAGTGTAATTGGGAAAAAACAAACAAAAAAATAAGTAAGAAATTTTCAACACCAGATTTTCAAATCCATTTGAGGGGAGACCCAAACTTCTGTTAGTATATCTGCAGACCGGCTGGTATTGGATAAAGGACATGTTGTGTGGTTTCGCCAACAGTGAAAGAGCTTTCTACTATCCAAGCTTAATTACTGTTTTCTAACAGCAACAGCTTGTGGAGAAAAGCTGGATCAGGACCTTGGAGAGGACTTTTTCCAGACTTGTCAGTGGCGACTTTCAACTCTGGCCAAAGCTTCTGCTGATTCATGTGGACTGGTGAGACTGAATGCCTTGATGGAGAACTTATACTACAAAACACCACAACACTCCACAAAGGAAGACTGCCCCATGGACTTCTTTTTCAAGCAGACCTTCAAAAGTAAGTGCAAGTAACTTATTTTTTTTGTCTTCTGCTTGTGTTGTTTTGGCTGCTGTGCCACAATGGACCTGACCTTTTAAACTTGTATCTTCCCTCTTGACTTTTTATTGTGTCCTCACTGCCATATGTCAGATTTTCTGTCTGAAGGATTCATAGATTTAAACACATATTGAGCACAATTGACTGATCTTGAAAGGAATATAAGATCACTGCCCCCTATTGATTTGTAATTTTATGTCAGACTGCTTGAGGTTTTGACTTCCAAGATTTTACAACCAGGACCAAGGACAGTGGCATTGTTTTACTGTAACCCTTAGGTTATAGTGATATCGGAGATTGGTGCAGGTGAATTTTAGATTTATGTGTTTCTTTAAACAATCTACTCTAGAAGGGCTTTTTAATCATGTTTTATCATGGGATATTGTGTCTGTCCTTACCGCTGCGGCTTCCCATTACTGCAAGTTATTGATATAGATTAAACGATAAATGGGTGCTCTGATTTCTCACACAGGCCACAGACATGCACGCTATGCGAATTGAAAACTCAAACTTTATTGCCCGTGGGTGTTAATTTGTCTGCTAACTGTGTGTGTGGTAGGCGTGTGATTTACTTAGAATATGATTTATTCGCCCCCCGGTCTCCGGATATAATAGCGGGCATAGATAATGGTTGGACAGCACAGAGTGCCAGCAGAAGATAACATCACAAATAGGCTTTGGAGTGCCATTTGTTACAGTAAAAGCATTGAGGTGTATTAATAAAAAGTGAAAGCTCATTAGGTATAGTTTATCCTCTATTACATCTCTGTGTTTAGTGTTAGTGGGTGGGACAATTTGACATCACAGGTATCACACCGGCTCCAGTATATCTCACCCAGTCTGCCAGCTTGCATGTCGTCAGTCTCCATCGCTTCACTTATACCCTCTGCAGTCACTGCACGGATACGGTAACAGTATTTTCGGCCACGGTCCACGTCTGTATCACAGTAGCTGGGCACACCTGGGATTTCTCCAATTTTCTTCCAGGTGTTTCTTCCAACCTGCTGTCGTTCCATTATGTAGTTAATCACTGGTGAGCCCCCACTGTCCTTTGGAGGCCTCCACCTAAATTCAATAGATGAAGCTGAGTTCTCTGTTACCTCTGCAGGACCCAGTGGTGGAGTGGGTTTGTCTGAAACACAAAATGTAGTTATTTCAAATGTCTTATGTGTCAGTGAGCTGATACTTTTTACTGGGGAAGTTTTTTTTATTTTTTTTATTTAGAGGTGGTAAAATTTGACATTCGTAATGTTGACAGCAATGGCTGATGCAGCAGATTAAAGTATATATATTTTTTCAACGTATGTATTTTCAGACCACATCTTTAACCTGTCACGTCATCACAACCTGGGTTTGTAAGGTTGCATTTGGACAATGAGTACCTAAATCTGTCCAGGCACAGATGGGCTTAGAGAAATGTGACACCCTTTTCACCTTACAGAGAAAGGAGTGGCCTCATTTGTACCATCATCTGGATGAGCTATGAAGCTTTTAAGCACACTGTTTGCTGTTCTTAAGATTTTGCAAGAGCAAAGTACTTCTTACTACACAACTTCCTGCACAGATCACATCCTTTGGCACCTATAAAGATAAGCATTTTCTTTAAAAAGTTGGACATTGAGTTAATAATTTTCTTTTAAATTGGACATTTTTATTGTTATGGCTTATGGGTTTTTGTTTTTACAGCTGTGGGGGGGTGGGTGGATTTCTGTTCTGTTTAATTCCTTTGTTGTCCTTCATTCACTCACCAAGCACAATCAGCTGTGAAATTGCCTCAATGAAGCCATGTTCGTTCTTGAGCTTGATCTTGATCTCTCCTGTGTCCTTTCTCTGGCATCTGCTCAGCAGCAAGCGGCTGTGACTTGCAGATTTCTCTATCTTTGTATTGTTGTCATTTTGGAGCTCTTCTCCCTCTCTGTACCACTTAATCTTTATGGGTTCGTGGCCAACAAAAGGCAGTTTAAAGATGGCGTTGTGACCCACTTTAACTGTCACAGGCTTGCTGTAAGCGCTGAGGTCTTCAGGGTCAAACCTTGGGGGATCTAAAAAGGAAAAAAAAAGAAAAAGGGAGCAGTTTGGGTAATTTCAATGCTTATATGCTGTTCAGCTAGGACTGAATTTAGTGTTAACATTTGCTGACCTTTTATTATTATTGTTATTATGACAAATTCTCAAACCTTTGACGTTGATCATTGCCTCTGTTTTACGACCGTCTGCCTCAAAACGGTATTTCCCACAGTGCTCTTCTTTGCACATGCTTATGACTAATTTATGGATTGCGCCGTCTTTAGTGATTAAGAAATTGTCATCTGGGGATATCTGATAGGAAAGGGGGCAGACAGATGAAAATAAATCAATTGAGCAACAACCATTACGTGTTAAGGCATTATTCAAATCAGCATTACTGCATGGCTCCCTAAAGGGCTTAGTGTCCAGCTGTGTTATGTCCCACTCAGGCCTAGAGTATCTAAACATCTGGCACATGTTTGAGGTACATAACAGATTAAGACATAATGTATGAACAGTGAATAGCTAATAACAGATTATCCATCAGTGGGATGATAATACACTTGTTTTTTGGGGGGGAGGAGGCATTTTCCTTATACCTTATTGGCCCGAATATATGACAACCTCCCTCAACATCTGTTTTAGGAAAAAATACTTTTGAAGATACATCACAGTGGAGTCACATCTGTACACACTCCTGCCATACTCTTGAAAAGGGTCAAAATTTTTTCTTCGGCCCACTGTCTGTCTTTGAGCTCCTCATCATCTGTGACGGTGGTAACTGGCAACTTGACAGATTCAGTCCACAGTGCGTTTCTGCAGTAAAGATGTCGGAAAACACTTTGGACTACGGCTGAACAATTAATCGCAATTTTATTGAAAACGCAATATGGCCCACTGTAATTTTCAAATCGCACCATGACATTTGTTAAAGGTGAAATGTGTGTCAAAATATCGTCATGCTGCAGAGATGTCCTGGCCTACACATCATATTCTACAGACTTAAGAAAACATCTTTGTTTGATACAAATCCTCGCAAAAATCACACCATAATCATTTTTGATGTTTTTTAATTAAGATGAGAATAATGACGTAAAAATTGTCATTCCCTCTAATAACGCAAATCATATTGCAATTGTAATGTCAGTCAAAATAATCACAATTATATATTTTTTCCAAAATCGTTCAGCCCTGCTTTGGACTTGTTTTCACTTTTTTATTTTTTCTGCTGCAGAAAAACACGATACATGAAACTCCTACAGAAACTACTGCAGGTTAAACTGGGCAAAAGAAACACTTTTAGTGCTGACTGAATCTAACAGACTCAGTATAAACAAACTTTAAAACACTCCCTGCCTAGTAACATTCAGGCTACAAACAATTTATAATGCAACACTCTCTGTAGGAGTCGGTTTCACACCGGCATTCTTTTCAAAGAGAATATCTGATTTTGTCTAGTCTAGTCCTCAAATATAAGACGCAATGCAGTTTCCAGAATAATAGTCTTATATTTGTACCAGTACTGTAAAGAGATGGATAGAAAATGTGAGGAGAGAGAGAGAGTGAGAGATGACATGCAGCGAATGTCCCTGGCTGACTTTGAACTGAGGATGTTGAGGTAACGTGGTACGTGTCCAATCCACCATGACTCTCATCTTGTGCATTATCTTGATGGACACCAACACAGGACTCAAGAAAATGAGGAGTTTGACCTTTAGGCCTAACCTTTTTGCCGTCTCTGAACCAGGTTCCCTCACAGTCTTCACTGCTGACCTTGCATGTGATCTCAGCAGCCTCACCGATGATAGCACTGACATCAGACAGTCCACAGATGAACTGAACCCCTGGATCTAACATATACAACAGTGAGCAGTTAGGCAGTTTAATTGATTGTTCTGATATGCATCCAAAAGCAAACCTATTAGTCACATTCACACTGGGGAGGAATAGCTGAAAATTTCATTTTGTTGTTACCAGTCATTGCATGATTTTCTTTTTTTCTATGATTGCTCATAATTCTTTCAGATAGTTTTCAAGCTCTGCTGGAAGGTTTTTCATCACTTTTGCTCCTTCCATGTGATGTATTTTCCTTTCCTGTGCTACGAATATTTATACCCTCAATGTTTTCTTTTTTTATTCAGCGTGGGTCAATATTTTTGTTGAGAGAAAATTGACTCTCTTGCTAGCCAAATGTAGATCTGTCAAGAAATGCTCGTGTCACACAGTTCATGTTGATTTCAAAACAATCTAGCTTTGCGGTGTAGTTCTACTTCTGGAGAGGCTCTCTGCTGAGGCATAACAGCATATCAATACTGAATACAGAACAATGGTTATTAACTAGGAAATAATAGTTACCACTTCCAGAGTAATTGATTGCAGTGCAGGCAATATTTTTTGTGACTTCTCACCAAATGGAATGATGATTTCATTGTTGTAATTGTCATAAAGGAGGGCAGCTTTGCAACACTAGCAAGATGAGGTCGGCAAAACACACTATGGTGCAACAAATAAAGGATCAGAATTTCATATTAAAATGTGCATGGAGCGGCTAGAGACATCTCTACTGTAAAGACTAGTCAGTTCATTGATTGTTTGATTACTGCATCAACAGACAATTAATGAACAGCTCAGTTTAATAATTCCAACTTGAGCCCTTTCCTGTCATTCAGTCACAACACCTGTTTGGATACTTACCAATCACCACATCTTCTATCAGTGGTCCTTGCCTTTTATGCTTTGAATGTGTGTCAAAGCCAGTTGCATCTTCAGTCTCATTACACTCAGTGGGTTCTTCAGGACATGTGCTTTCACCTTTTTTAAAATCAAAATATTAAACTGTTTCAGAAAGCAAAAGATAATCCTGCCATTGCACACAAAGTTGTTTTTCTATGGACATTAATACAAGACTTCCATGCAATGTACCACTCATGGTCTCTTACCATTGACTTCATCCTGTGTTTTTTGACTTTCCTTTGAATGATTCGAATGCGTGACTTGATCAGTAGAGTCCTCGTTATCAGTGTCACTTGCTGCTTCATTTGGATCTGTCAGAGCCACAGAATTCAGTTAGTAAACACTCAACTTTACATGGTTGATATGAACAGTATTGCCCTGCAGTTTTGTCTTAATAAGACAAAGCAAGCAGCAAGATGTCTCGACACAACTTCAATCTCTTTGCTTTTATGAACAGCTTTACCAGCTATCTTTATAATATCATGCTACCTCACAAGTTTACTATTAAAACAAATCATTTCAACTACACAACTATAAGTGGTAAACCATGTTCCAGGTGCACACTCTTCAGCCTTGATCATTTGCTTTGTTTACATCTGTAACATAGGCTCAAATTTAGAATCATTCATTTAGACATGAGTATCACTTACAGCATGAGATCTAGTGACTTATGTTTAAAAAAAACCCCAGACAATTCATCATTGTACATTACACAGAAGTGGAATTATACACAGCAGACTGTGTCTTCTGTCAGTACTATACAGTAAATCTGATACAGGTATGACTAATCTTGAAGGTCAACTGTAGTACATTTTCTCTGTGCAGTCAGTGTTCCCTGTTATTTCTTACCAGATGTGTGTTGTTTCTGTTGGACCTTCGTTGTGTGCTTTGAGTGTCTGACAGACCCAGTAGAGTTTTCATTTCCATCTGAATCTGTCACTTCTTTTTGACTTGTAGCAAACGTTTGAATCTGGTTTAACTCTGTGTCATCACATCTGCCGCTGGACGCTGCACAGATACAACAGACAATCAAAATGCTTTGTAGCAAATAATTATGGAGGTTAAATTAGTCAAAAACACACTTAGAAAGGTGGTGTCCATCATTAAGAAATGGACATAAATATGGATATTAAGAGCTTGAAAGTACTCTATATGTTGTCTTACCAATTTCTCCATGATGTGTCTCTTGACCATTCTTAATGTATCTTGAATTATTGACTGATCCAGTGAAGTCCTTGTTCTCTTCAGAGTGTCCGCCTTCATTAGCATCTGTGGTATGTCAGTTATAATAAAATAGTTCACGAGTGATATTTAACACTGAAATTCGCTAGCAGATTAGTTTTCATTGATTATCTAATTGATTTAATCGTTGCAACTGTGGTATGATCAAACACTAAAAATGGTGTGTTTACTGTAGTTGGAGACCCTCTGTACTATTATTAAGATATCTTGAACCAGCTTTATAGGGCTGCAGGGGCTGGGCTACAACTGTTTTCATTATTGATTAATCTGTCTGATTAATTTCTTGAGTTATTGATGAATTATTTCGTCTATAGATGGCCATCACAGTTTCCTAAAGCTCAAGGTGAACTCTTCAAATTGCTTGTATGGTCGGACCTACAGTCGATGATATTCAGTTTATTATCACACAAGACCAAAAAATTGCAGTTTTTTTATCAAAATAGCTTTTGATTATTTTTCTGTCAGTCTGTACATTTTTCCACCAATCATTTCAGCTATAATCAGATTTGAGCCTTTTCACAGCTAAGAATGACATGAAAAACAAATAAAAAAGCTTTTTTTTTTTTTTTTTTTTTTTTTAAATGTTCTTCAATCAACAGCAGTGTAATCCAAACAGGGTTAGATGTTGAATTGTGTGGTGAGCAAATGATCTCAACAAAATGCAAAATTTGTACGTACATCTACTTCAATGCAACCTGAACAACTTATCTTTTTATTAATTTTTTTTTTATCAAGGCATTGTTAGGCATGGGTCGACTTTACCTGTTACCTTGTCAAAATCCTCTTGACCAGATTTGGTGTGCTTCTTGTTCTTTGAGTCATCTACTATCATTTGTACTCCTGGAGAAGTTACACCCCCTGAAGCATTCGATTTCAATACTGTGCCATCTGCTCTTGAGTTTTTCATCTTAGCTTTCTCTTTGCTCCTTTTTGGTTCAGACCAGGCACTGGCTATTGCGGCTTCAGGCTTGTCCTTTACTGCTCCACTGTCTTTACCCAGTGCAGTGATAGCAATTATTTCACTGTCTCTTCCACAAATGGTTAATGGCTCTTCTTCTGTCAGTTGTTCTGCTCCATGTTTTGCTTTTATGGCTGCTAAAATCTTCTCCATCTCCTCTCGGTTTTTTATTTGCTGCTGCTTGACCACTTTCTCAAGGTCCGTCTCTGCTCCATCAGCCAAGGTCGTTTTACGAGTTTTCCTCTTTTCAGCCGATGTAGGATCACTGTCAGCTAACAGGGTATCATACATGACATGATTCACATTTATTTATAATCATAGTAATATTGATTATTGGTGCATTTTGCTATAACATTCAATGTAGCATTTTACCTTCTACAACTAGCCAGGCATTGCAGGATGTAATACCAGCCACAGCTGAATAGATGCCTTTGTCTTGCAGCTTGCAGTCCTTGATCAGCAGCCTATGGATCATTTTGTGGTCTGACACAGTTATGCTGTATTTTTCTCCATCCTCCAGGACTTTGCCCTTGCCCATCCATGTGATTTTGGGCAGTGGGTGTGTCAGGACACATTCAAAGAGGGCATCCTCTCTTTGTTGGGCTTGAACCTCCTGAATTTTGATAGCAAAGTCCACATTGGAAACTGTATCGGGGGGGAAAACAAAACATTAAGCAACACATAGAGGTAATGAAACTTAGCCATCTATTCAGTTTGTTGCATACAAGTTACTACAATGAACAGGAAAGATTTATAGACCCTCTAGTGTGTATGTGTGTGTGTTGTCTTAAACCCACAACGTGGTATGTATATTCATGTCATACTGAAACCAACCATAGTCACCTTTTGCAGTACACAATGTAAGTAACTGATCATTAGAGATCGAGGGCTCTATTTTTGTGACGACACAAAGACCAGAGCTGGCTTGGTATTTACTTGCAATGCCTTTGTGTCTGTGTGGTATTTGGGTGCCCAGCACAGAGTGTACAGGGGGGAAAAGAGGCATAAACATGTCTGAGGTTCATTCAAAAGAGGAAGTGCAAAGAAAGTTGTTGGTATTCTGAAAATGCCACTAAATCCTACATTTGGACTTTGGCTCTTTGACGTTGCCCTGAGAATAGACGGAACATACAGAACTGTGTCTGTCACACTTGTTGATTTTTGTCAAGAGCAAAGCAAATACTGCAAATGGGCTACTGCAGCATAATAATGTGAGTGTTATAATTAAACACTCCCCAATCTGTAGATATTTAAATTGGCATAAATCGGCAGTCTGCATGATTGATTCTCACAGTTTATATGTGCTGCTCTGCTTCATCAAGACAACAATATAATTTCTTGGAGAAGCTGTTTCTTCATTGTTGAGTTATTATTGTCATGCTCCACTATGATTCATTTGATGTGATGTGAGAATGCATTTATTAATCCACACCCTCCAATCTATATTCCACTTTACACAGCCTTACACTTTATACTGCTACACATACAGCAACCAAAATAGTAGGTCAGCTTGCCCAAGACCTACCACACACTACTGTCTGCTGTTATACTTGCACGATGAAAATAGGACTCTAAGTGGGGAAAGAAATTACTGTACTTTTTTAGATTATGTTTACCAAAAAAAGAGAAAACTGTCCTTAACACAGTAATCCTGCCAATTCAAAATGTCAGTTTTCAGTCAGAATGTTACAATGCTATTCAGATTCTTGGTGTTTTGATTCTATTTTCTAAACTGATTCTCAACTGAATGAATAGAAATTGGGCCGCTATTTTTAGCCTCTTACTCCAGTTACTCACTGGAGTTGTTCCCTGTGTGCCAAACCATTCACTGATGTCCTTAGTCCACTGAAATGCAATATGAAACATAACTGGCAGTTAAGATAAATGGTCTTGATGAAGGTCACTGTCAGCAGAGAGAAGTAAGTGCGAGTATGCAGCTTTTTTAATTTCAAAAAGCGAGCTGCATTAATTTGAAAGCATCTTAGAGCCTTCTGCCTGCATAAGAATAATTAAATGAAAGTGTAATTTACTGTCCAACATCACTGTCGGTTGTAATTCGCCCTACTCTCCACACTGACTATGAAAAGATCCCTCTCCCAAAGCGATTTCATTGTGACAGGGTGCCAAAATCCACAGCCAAAAGTACAGCTGAAGCCAATAAGAAATTACAACTTTTTTTTAAACAAATTCAGCATCCGAAATGCCAACTTACTGCTCATTAGAGAGTAAACTATACTGTTAATTACATAGCAAGTTGTGAAAGAGTGAACCATCAAAATGAGTATCAGAGATTGAACACACCTGATGAACACAAATGGACATGGAATGTTTTAATTTTTTTTTTTTAACTTTCAGTGCCATCCACTGTTCCTTTCTTGAACCTACGTTTAAACTCTGTGAGGAGGAGTTTGACATCTTCACCGTCCATCTGATGCAACCCTGCGCCAAGGAGGTTTATCTGTTCAGCATCCACTTGATTCAGCTTAGCATCAAGGAGGTTGACCTCTTTAGCATTCAGCTGATTCAGCCTTATGTCGAGGAAGTTGGCCTTTTCAACATCCAGCTGATGTAGCCCTGTGCCCTTTTGCATCTGGCCCTTGATAATAACATCCTTTGTCCTCCCACCAGTCTTAAGGCAGTATTTCTCTCTTGCATCCTCATCATAGGGAATCACACCATCCTGCTAGAAGTTACAGACAAAATAAAACATGCATAGATTGAAAAAAAAAAATGATTTCAATATAAAATGTTTTAAGACGTCAAATCTGAACAGAATCTTTGTTAATAATTGGAAAATGAGGTGAGAAAGTGACATTTTGAAATTGTAATTAATGATAGCATTTTTGAAAGGTTTTAAGTCTGCATTAGATACATTGTACAAGATAGAGAAAAAAATATTATGTAATGAGCGAATAACACAGCAGCTAAATAGATCTTTATTTTTCTCACTCTGCATCTTTAAGCTCAATTTCCAGCTCTAATGAAGCAGAGCCATCTTCTTTAACATAGCTATTTTCTGATACTGATAAGAGATCGAAACAGCTGATTGGGAAGGGAGTCAGCAACATCTTGGGAGTGAGAGAGGTGGAATTAATGGGATGAGATGTGCAGTAAAAATGGATGATCATCGTTCATGATTAAATGTCTCAAATGCATTTAGTTCAGCTAATTGAACTGCATTTGGACGAGTTATTCTCATCATGCAGTATATAGCTGGTTTGGTGAATATTCAGGATATCTCATGCTTAATCAGTGCCAGATGTTTTCAGTGAAATGTCAAAGCTGTCACTGGCTAACTTGTTAAGATCTATACTGCTGATTTAGTTGGAGATACTGTATCTGCCGTGAGACCTGGCAGTTTTCATACCTTACACTTGTTTTGCACTCTCTCCTTCTTCTTCTCCTCCAGTTTCTTGAGAATCAAATGCATGTCCGCAACACCAAAGTCGGAACAGATGCGCTCGTAGTCTTTCCTGTCAGCATTCAGCATGGCGTCCCAGAATCTGTCATCAGTTTCCTCATCTGCTTTATTTGTTAGGTTTTCGTCTACTTTACTGAATGTATAATGCAAATATTAAATGAAAGAGGACCAATGATAGAAAACACTCATTTAGAAATGTCTGACTAGATATTTAAATATTTTACAATATAAATATCTCTTTTCTCACCTTCTCCTTAGCAATTTTCTGAAATCTGACGGATTTGTCAAAGCTGAAAACAAAAGATTGATTTTTTGGTTTATATGTATCTTTTACAGCTATGTTGAAGTTTTTTATTTAGATAAGCTTATGATGTAACTCATCATTGTTAATTAAAAACAGATAAAGACCTTGAATGAGAGGGAGTGATGGTGACTACAATCCCAGTTACAGACTTGACAACGCCCTGACATGGACAATCAAAACAAATATTCATGTTTAGAAAAGTATTGCATGAATAACTCTTACTCTCAGTCAGACTTAATGTCACAGTGCAGACAGCTTTGCCATATTCGTTCACAGCATAGCATTTGTATGTATCTGCTTCCAGTGCAGACACTTTATGAATCTAGAAAGACAAAAAACATGTGACATGGCAAGTTACCAGATGCATAGATTGAATTCACACCATGTAATGTTTGAATGTACTCAGTATGAGCTGTAAGTGCTTGCTGGATTTTTACTGTATGTGAAATCTTTCACTCACTCACCTCTAATATGTGCTCCCCAGTTGATTCATCATATTTATTGTGAAATTTCTCCTTGTCTAACATATTTCCTTTAGTTCTTCTCCATGATACTTCTGGCTTTGGATCCCCCTTCACCATGGCCTTAAAAACAGCTAATTTCCCTGAAGGATATTTGGAAATATTACATCTTTTCACATCTATGAATCTTAGTCTGAGTTCATAATTGGAAAGATAGTGCTATGAAATTCAGCCAATCAACTTTCCTTTGTTTGCTTTAACAATTTACATTTAACTGTCATGCATTTTTTTTCAGTGACTATACAATTGCATTAATCTGTCAGTTCAGCCTTGGTATACTATAGGGAAACCCACCTTCCTGGATGGTTACTGAGGCTGGTTTATACTGAAAATCTGGGGTGCTTTTTCCCTCCGGCAGGTCTACTACATGCTGTGTGATCATCACTCCAGGAGTCTTAGATCTTCTCCGGATACCAGCTAAACGAAGCCAGCAAAAAAAAAAAACCCAAAAAACAAATACCCCCCCCCCAAACATGAGTTATTTATGAGTATAGTTAGATGCCTTTTAAAGCTGAACTTAAAAAAACAAAAACAAGAAGAAACAAAAATTATTTGAAAAATATATTCAGGCCAAGTGGAAAGTTCTGACTTTGTAGAACTTCCTCTTTTCTACCAGCAGATGTCAGGTATGTCAAACATATTCCCAGTGATGCTTCTTGTGTGTTGTTCATTAGTTATCTTAAAGGTTACTTCAGCCAATGACAGCAGCATATTTGCTGTTAAAAGCTTGTAGGTTCACTTTGAATGATCATCAGGGGGTACATGTGTTAGCAATTGTTCCTAGATTACACCAGTTATGTTAGCAAATTGCTCATTAATGTCATTTTGGCCAATCATGTTATTGACTTAAACATTGGAGATGAGATTGAACATAAACACGTCCCAGTGATGGTTATGTTGTAAAACCTAATGTTTGAAAAAGAAAACATGCCTCTGTTAAAATGTGAGAGCTAATTTTCCTGTTGTGCACTGTGATTATCTGTTGTTTACTGCTTGTTTTTTTTTTTGTTAACTTAATAACTTTACATCTTAAAGGACCAGTATGTAGGATTTAGTGGCATCTAGCAGTGAGGTTGCAGATTGCAATCCAATGAATACCCTTCCCCTCAACCCCTCCCTTGCAAGTGTGTAGGAGAACCTACAGTAGCCACAAAACTTGCAAAAAATGCAAAAAGCCGTCTCAAGAGCCAGTGTTTGGTTTTTCTGTTCTGGGCTTCTGTAGAAACATGGCAGTGTAACATGGTGATTATACCCTAATTAAAACATACTTATGAATATTATATTTCATTTCTGCCACTAGAGCCCCCCAAATCTTTCACACTGTTCCTTTAACTGTGAAATTCAATACCTATATCAGTTACCTTTTAAAATTAAATGAAAGTTATGGGACAGAAGTTGTTCTCTGCCTTTTACATACAACACATGCTGGACAGCAGAAGCGATGAGCAAAAATATAATTTAAAACATAATTTAATGTTGCACTCTTAATTTGATTTTGTTATTGCGGTGAAGGTTAGGCTAAAGCTGGAATTATGCTTCTCTGAAGATGAACATAAGCGTCTCTGTAAACCTACAAAGAGAAGGGTTTTATGGGTAACCGTAGGTGGCAGAGGAGCGAATGTAAAGACATTCCAAATCTCAATGTGTAGTGTGGACCTGCACGTCAAGTAAGTTGATTACTGGATTCAGTTTGTTGGTAGGCGGGTCAGAAACAGAGATGAAAACAAAATTAAAAGTACTACATACAAGTATAAATGAAACATCTC
The DNA here is from genome assembly GCA_029490765.1 of Euthynnus affinis. NCBI lineage: Eukaryota > Metazoa > Chordata > Actinopteri > Scombriformes > Scombridae > Euthynnus > Euthynnus affinis. The sequence goes on along the minus strand of CM055841.1, from coordinate 25,044,985 downwards.
CAAGCGACTTCCACCTCTTACTACAGAGAAGATACTGATACTGATAGTACACCGTGTACTCATGTGTAGATGTGCATATATTCAGCACATTGCACACAAAGTTAAAAGAACAGACTACACACTAATTCACTGAAGCGTTTCAAACAGCGTGGCATTAAATCCACTCTGTAATCCTCTGCCTACCTGGTTTACTGCTAAACATTTCCTTATCAGGCTTTGGATGTGCAAAGATGGGGGATCACACAGGAGTAGATGAGAACAACATTAATCCGGGATTAATGATTATTATGACAAGGACAGAAATAGGAGAATCGTCACCCTGTCAAACATCTAACTGAGGCTGACTGATTTGAAAAGGTAATAAATTAATAGTTCAGGTTAACAGCATAAAGACAGGGCAGGTAACAAGTAGACACAGCAGTCAATAATACCTAATGTATTATTCAGTATATTCTATTATTAATAATAATGGATTCAGCTGTGCATTATGTTCTTACAGTACAGTAATGCACAGAGACAGCAAAAACATTTTATGCTTGTCTATGAGACAATAAAAAAGTTATTTTATTTCACCTGACTTGCTGCCAGACACCTCATTAAAATGTTGAATGTATTGATGAACGAGGGAGAAACCTGGGTGAAAAGAAATAACACTAGATCAGTTACTGTCGAAGGGCATGACTGAATGCTATGTCTGTATATAACAATACCAGAAGAGGATTTTTGTTATTAGTTCTATGAAATTACAGGTTATGTCCTACAGACACTTATATTTGCAGAAATGCTGATGATTATCCAAGCTAAGTATTTATTTGTCTTTACTTTAATGTGTGCGGTTGATAGGCAGATGGATACGTTGATAGACAGCTAGAGAGAGAGAACGAGAGAAATTATTGAGTGAAAGACTGAAATAAACAGTGGGGGGAGAGGCTCGAAGTGAAGACCCAGTCAGGCATAATATGAAAAAGGAAAGCTCACAGAGGCCTGAATAAACTGAAGCACTCAGAGGGTCACAGTAAAGGGCAGTAGGCAGGCAACCTTAATCCAGGGATGTTTTCTTCTCATCCTCAGTTTATCACTGAAGCCTGAGAGAGACGACCTTTAGTCAACTGGCTGTTGAAGTGCCTGTCAGTTGGGGAAACTCCAACTCGCATAGTTCTGATCAAAGTAAATGGAGTGCTGTACATGTGGCTGTAGCGAATATTTTTAGGTGTTTCATTGCCTTTTACAGGTGTCATGGGAACTGTAAGACTGCAGGAACACAGATTCAAGTTGGCTAGGTTTTCAAAGAAGGAAGTATTTCTTCAGTTTTTAAATGAAGTAGTTCCGAAGCCTGAGCATTACTCAATTTCCTGATATAACAAAACAATTCATGTTTCTAAGTGTTATGAAGCCAGTGTCTTTGTGCACCAGTATGTCAATGTACAGAACATGGAGTGCTTTTCTACCATCTAGATTGTTTATTGACTCCAGCAGTATGCTTTGGCAGGATTAGTGGCAGCTCATTTTCTACCACTTTTGGTGATGAATATACTTGCACACAGATTAATGTAAATGAGCCAGTAATTCAATTGGTTTCCTCATGTCAAAGACTGATGTACAATTTCATTGCAGATAATCACTGCTAAATAGTGTGTGTCTCCATTACAAAACATGTTGTCAATGTTGTGCCAATTTTGTTCAAAATATTCACTTGCTTCACTTGCTTTGAATCTTAATAACATGGCTTGTAGCAAAGATTTACTGTTACAGCAGTTTGGATAATCCTTCTTCCCAAAACTTGCACCCATTAGAGGCATTGGGAGAAATTATACAATCCAGAAAAAGAGAGAGAGAAGAAAAAAGCTTGCTTATCTAAAATTATTCAGTATTTTTAATGTTCAGAAAATCTTGTCAACGGCCTAAATGTTTTGCAAAATAATAATGTGTTATTGTCAAAACTTCTTGCTGACATTGTTTGCTTCAATCTGCTGCAGCACAACTGTGTTGCCATAAATGGACACTGCGCGGGTTCACTATTGCTTAAATCTTTAAAATGGACCAGAAATATGCAGAAAAAAAAAGAGGAAGAAGGAAGGGGAAGAAGGAATAGCAGAACTATACTTAGTCTCGAGGGACCTGTGTTCTTCGCCCTTTTCCACATTGTTTCAAGAGTTAACTGACAAATGTGTGATCTGAAAAGAGAGAATACACATGAACATTAGTGCCAATGATGAGGCAGGACATCAGTGTTTCCTTGCGTCATTATATTTATGCCTTTATATTCTTCCTGCCGTGCAGTATTTTTTGCTAAGAAAAATCTAACATGATAAAGAAAATGCTAGCATTACAACACAATATATATCAATTTTCTACAAAGTAGGAATATGGTCATATACAGAAGTTTGTTTTACTTCATTTGAAACTAGAAAGAACAATTAAGAAGAGACAGACAGTTCTGTTTTCTAGTTTGGTTCACTTTTTCAGTTCAACAAAGCCCCACACAGCCACTAACCACATTTTTTTTCTTTACAGCCTTCAGACTGCTGAACCTTGCAGTGACAATACCCTGTTTACATTTTACATGTACTTGCACCAGTAGGCCGAATCTTATGTTAAGAAGAGGGAAGAGAGACAGACATAGACAGAGAATGTGTATACTTAGCTTTGTGTGTTGGCTTCAGCTTTTTACATGTGACTACCACAAACGCCACATAAACAACCAATTACATGGGATTTAAAGTATTGGCATCATGTTGACTAGTGGTGTAATAGAACATGATCCATGATTCGTCCGGATTGCCCCCCATGGTTTGGTATGCATGTGAACCTCGGATTAACTGCAAAATTGAATGTCTCATTTGAGACAAAGTAAACAAGCTGCTGTAAGTACAAGTCATGGACAGACAGCATGTCGCTGATGGGGAATTTGAAGAGCAATGACCGAACCAGCATCTAGTAGGTCCTAAGTGACATCTGAAGGTATGTTAGCACGCTGTTTAATGTGCTGCAGCTGAGCTATGTAGATGCTGACTGATGTTAGCTGTGCACTTTTCCCAGGTTAATGTTTGTTTGGTGGCTCGCTGCAGGACATGATGTGTGTTCAAGTTTGTAAGTTGTAAGAAGTTTTGATAATGTGCATACATGCTATTTGTACATTCACTACCATGTTTAAAGGAAGAAGGTATCATACCTCATGTTGCACTTTAACAATTTAGTATTAAATATTTTAAGATTTTATTTAAACTTTATTCATCTTGAATGTTGTTTTCATTTAAGACCATGGGCAAAAGTTCTTTGCTTTAAGTGTTTAATAGAATAAATGGAAAGTAAAGTTATATTTGTCTTCTCCCCTTTTTTTGCTGATTCTAAAAATTCTAAAATTCTTCTAAATTTTAAAAACCAATTTGATTTTAAAAATCAATGTCTTAAAATGATGACATGATCTGAATGGTGAATTTTGTGATCCATTGCACCCCTAATGTTGTCACTAAAATGTCAAGACTACTGCATGAACCCATGCCAATGTCAGAGGGGATTGCTTTGAAATTTCCATGTGGTGCAAGGTGAAAAGGTCAATCTACATTCATTGTTTCACAATCTGACTCAGAGCTTGTCTGTTCCACTGGGCATTACATCCATTGGGTAGTACATGTAGTGTATGTATGTGTGTGTGTGTGTAGGGATTCAAAAGTTTTGATGTAACCATCTGCTGCAATGCAAAAGCTTATGAGTTTTGTTGAAATATTTTTTATGCTCTGAAATTAGTATTAGATGCTTTTACCAATTTATTCTGTGAAATGATGGTAGAGTTTACTTATGTAACACAAAGTATTAAATAAAGATGTTTTTTTAAGGAAAGATTATGAATTATCATATTCAGGACCAATTTGAGGACTCACATACATTAAGACTGGGATCACTGAGAGGCCAAGTCTTGCAAATCTCCCAAGCTATAGTTAGCTGTACCCCTGTAATGACTTCATATGGTTACAGGAAGTCTGACTGCAGACTGTTGTCGCTCAGAGATCTCCATTCTCAGAAGTCTGATGCTCAAGTTTGATGCTCCCAGTACACCAATATAGGGCTGTCACTCTCAATTATTGTCATTATTAATTATTGCTGCTGATTATTTTATTAATTGTTTCATCCATGAAACTTCAGGGGCCCGTCAGAGTTTCCTAGAGTCCAAGGTGACGTCTTCAGATGCCTTATTTTATTTGACCAACAGTCCAAAACCCAAAGATAGCCAGTTTACAATAAATGATAAAGACAAACAGCAAATCCTTACATTTAAGAACTTGAACAATTAGTTGTTCAAAAGGTTGCTGATGAAATTTGGGTCAATTGACTAATCGTTGGAGTTCTACATCAATGTAGCCAGTCAAAGTAGACTGGTGATGAAAAGAAAAGAAAAGAAAATGATAAATTGAGAAATAGAGTGCAGGTGAGTAAGATACAGAGAAAGCAATTTTGTTTTTATCATAGCTGAATCTTACTCTGTTCATATTCAAAGTTACAATGATAATTCGTTCATACATCACCCTGCCCACAGTACAGAAAACAAGATTGAAAATTAACTCTTTTATCTGGTCTTCTTTTTAAGAATAAGCAATCCTTAGTTGTTCTACTTCTATCATTTCATAAACTGTAATCCACCTGAATATCATAAAACAAGAGAGAAAGCTGAACCATGGTCAGGATGTACCCTTGGTCACATATAGACAAGAACAAACAGATGAAGAGTGGTTTACCTGTCTACAGCTCTGTCCTCAATCCCACTGAGACTCTGAGACTGGTTTATAGATGTGGTATAAACTTGCTGCCTCCTGGGTTTTACTGGATATTAAATCCTTTGGGGAAACACGTTTGGTTTTTCTGCCTGCAAACTTGTGCCTGGACGATGACTGTCAAGGAGAGGCTTCTTCTCTTTAGGCAGATGGATGCTCAAAGCGGGTGGGTTATTATTAAGGGGGAATGGGGGTGCGGGTGGCGGTGGGGGCATCGGATGAGGTAAGGAGGGATGAATAGCCTGAGGGGAGAGAGAAGGGCTACCAATGACAACTTAGTGGTGAAGTTTGTATCTCACTGCAGTAATTACTGATGACAGTCTACTCATCTTCCACAGAACAGTTGCTGACAAGAAAATGATTGGTGAGTTCATTTTGTTTGTGTGGTATCTGACTCTTACAGATACTACATGACACATAGCATGTACGTATAACTGTCAGTTCCAGTTAAGTAGAGTGTTAATAGCAAAAAATGCTAGCAAATAGCTTACTTTCAACTGTTATTATTTTAAAATATTCAGATTAGAGTTTGAGCTGTCGCCCCAGGCTGTGATTTCAAACATGTAGTATTAAGAGCTGTTTATTATTTGGAATAATAAACTATTGTAATTTGATAGCGACCTTGGGTGGTGGCTGTCAGGTAACTTGGCACAGACGAGCACTGTGAAGCTTATAAAGTAATCTGGTTGGAACGTCAAGGTGGTATGATGTTGAAACAAATTTACAGTCGGATTCTGAGTTGAACCTCAGCCTTGCGAATGAAGATCACATGTTGTAAACAAGGTACTTATCCCCTTGTATGTAGTGCTCTTCTTATATTACAACGTATTACATAATCAAGGTTATGACATTTATGTGGTATAAGCTCTTCTCGTCATGGCTTTGAGGCAGTTGTGACTTTGGAAAGGGAAGATCAAATGAAGAACAAGGCATTAATGATCTCAAGGTCAAGTACCAGAATGTCCATTACATTCATCACACAACAATTCAGATGGTGCATGTGTTCTGCCTGCAGAGTATGTGGTGAGCACCACTTGTGTGACTATAAAACAGTATTGACAAAAAGCAGTCTCTGCAGCAGGTGATAAACTGCAACGGCTGACTTTAACACACTTTGTTTTTTCAGTTGCTGATCTAATTTCCTTATGTGAGGTAACTATATTTAATTCCTGTTATGTTCTCTCCATGGAAACCTGTTTGTGTTTTTGCCACATTAGCAGCATGGCTCTAGAAATGGCAAAGCTGTTTGGTCTGTCAGTCTGTTGGTCCATTGGTTCATCTCTTTGATCTAGTGGGACTACTGCTGAATGGACTGAAATTAAGTAAGATACACACACATCCATTCACAACACAAAGCTAAATGTTATATGATTTTAGCATTACACTTAGCATATACATGTTAGCATGCTGATATTGGCTTTCAGCTCAAAGCGCAGCCGATCCAAACATCTGAAAGTGACAGTACAGCTTATACTGATGGACGGAAGTCTGGCAATTCAGTCTGACTTCCTAAAATGGCCATTGAAAAAAAAATAAACCCATTTGATTTGACTAACAACACAGGATTTCCTCTGGTGCCACCCCATTCCATTATAGCCTCACAAGCTGCTTGTGTGTCTGTAAGTGTTGTTTAAAATATCAGAATCCAGACCCCTACACTTTAGCATTATTTAAACAAAAATGAACATAATGAAAAAAATAAATATTAATTAAATCAACTTTTAAACATGATGGGTTAAACATACTTCACCACTAACAGAAGTACATCCTGTTCCACAACAGCATTCTGATTCTGATTTTGAATTGAACAAAGCATACGTGACAGTCACACCAAATTGGTTTCAGTGAAATGGCACACCATGGACACTGCTTGTGGATTGAAGAATAGATTGAAATACTCGCTCCTGACTCAGTGGTTGTGTCTGTCTCCACAAGACAGCCATAGAATCTACTAGTACAAGGTCCGAATGGTGCCAGTGTCCTGTCATGCTTGTCCTTCCACGTGTGGTACCTCTAATGCATCTGAATAGGGCCTGAGCCCACATAAACCAGCTGGATTAGGAATTAAACCCCTTCAGCCTACCCTCCTTATATTGATTAAATGTCATGCTGCATAGCTTTCATTCCAGTCATGGGGAACCACAGAGAGCAGCCGCTGAGGTGCTAACTAGACAGCCTGGCCTGCCTCTCTGTTGTGTAGATTGCTCTTCTGAGGGAACCTCAACAGTACATCAGCCGAGGCCTTGTCACTCAGTCTTCAACAAGGAGTGAAGATATTCTTAATTGGCTTTCACTAAGGTGCACTGGCAATGAATCCAGGCCACTAATAGTCAGAAATAACTTATCAGGCTTTTTGAGCACTGGTACCTATTACAATTATTAGATAGAGAAAGGTTATGTTTTAGAGTAATACATTGTATGTAAATAATGGCTTGTTGGCAGAATTTCTGCAGTTTACCGATTTTAATAAGATTAGTACATCACTAGAGGTATAGAGGAGAAATCTATACCAGCTGTGCCCTTAAAACAAATTCAATAGATACAGCTCAAAGTTTCCTATCAAGTATGGATTTCTTGATATGAATCTTGATATTCCACAAAAATGTAAACACTTATGAACTCAGCCTTGAGTAGGGCATCTCCACCTCTCTGCCACCACGATAAGGTCTGTCCATGATTTCTACTTGGTTCTTTTGATTATGTAGCTCTTTTTTTGTTCAATATATTCAAGTAATGTTTGCAGTGTTTTCGTGTATTGACATTCAAATGTACCGTGCATATACTAGTCACATAAACAAAAGGGTCTTCCACACGAGACACAACTATTCTCCAAAATGACCCCATTAAGATGTCTCTCTGTAATACACAGGGCAATATCAGTATACCATACCGTTCCTCCAAAAAACAAGATTAATGCCTACAGGAAGGATAGAAAATAAAATAAAAAAATAAAAATAAAAACGGAAAAGAAAATTTACTTATTCTGAACCACATCCTGACATACACACTCTGAAGTATGTATGCAACTAGTGAGAGATAAGTACAAATTCATGCCTTTCAGTGTTTTGAGGAAAAGTTACAAAGGTTTGGTCGTCTAGCTTCAATGGATGAGTAATGTGTAGTACATCACTAGAGGTACAGAGGAGAAATCCATACCAGTTGTGCCCTTAAAACAAATTCCATGCATACAACTCAAAATTTTCTATCACGTATGGATGTCTTGATATTAATCTTGTTGTTCCACAAAAACTTATGAACTCAGTCTCTTCCAGCATTTGTAGATATCGACTAATACAACTTTTCAAAACTAAAAATAAAAGTGCTAAAAATGGATATAATGAAGGGCATTCATCTAAATTAATGAAACCATTTCTGTGATCTTAAGTGTATTCTCAAAATGGAGGCCAAAGGAATGAATGCTGACCTACTCCATTTGATTTCATGCTCTGTAAATGTACTAAATATAGTAAAAACTTTAAATACGCGTAGGAGAGAAAGTGGACAGCCTTGTTAATACTGTATAGAGATAGAGTCAAGTATAAAGTTTATTAAAAAAATAATAAGATTGTATAAACTATCGAAAGCCTTTTTAGTATCTGAACACATTATTGTTACTGGTCAAGGGCACCAGTTATGAAGAACATAAATACTATGAGGGAGATTCTCACATTACCTGTAGAGTCTATGGATTTGATAAAGCCAGTTTGGTCATTATGGATATGGAGTGATTATTAAAAAGGCAAGGCACTAGAACCGTGTCCATTAGCTTTATGCCACCATTCAATAGACTTATGTGCCTGTAGCTGGAATATTTGGCAGGTTATTAATTTTAGATCGAAAGACATTAATTAAATATTGATATTGGGTGAAAAAGGGTTTCCTTAATAGATTTGTGCACCGTGTCTTATAGTAAGAAACCAAATTGCTGCCAGAAACCAATATACCTGTATATCAGAATTCTGTCCGGGCAGAAAATGTTCCCCTTTTTATATTTAATAGAGCATGATGAAGCTCTGATACTTCTAACAAGAGTTTAGATAAAACGGTTTAGATATAAAATCGGCTACATTTACATCAGGGTTATCAAGGGTTATGAGTAAAGTTTTTGCTAGAATGACTTTAAGGGCATTTAAAAAAAAACAAAACAAAAAAAAAACTTTCATTGCCTCCATTTTGGTCCGACCTCTTTTGTCTCCATCAGGGTCTGACCGTCTGGGATTTTGATTAGAGTGCTTTGAGGTTTTGATATTTGCTTTCTGATTGTTTAATTTAATTTCTAAGGCACGCAGATTGCTTGGCTGGGTGCTATTAAAATAACAATCAAGTGATTCTGAGGACAGAGTCTGACATTATTTCTTGTGCTTAAGAAATAAAAAATGTATGAGTCTATTGATGGTGTAAGTTGCTTCTGCATATTCTCACAGCTCTAAAATTAGGCTGCCTCACCACTGTTTCACTAAACAGATGCTATCACAGCTTCCTGACACTTCATTGTGTTTTAGATTCTGTATGCTATCACCCTTTCATCATTGCTATACAGAGCATGCCTGCTCAAGGAGCTATGATTGCTTTGATATATCAGGTGCTTCTCATATGGCCATTTCAACGCTGATAGACCACCGATGCTTATAAATCACATTGAACTCATGGCAGAATGTGTAGGAGACAGCAATGAAGGTGCTGTGATTGTGACACTCACATCTCTTGTACTGCCATCTCCCACAAGATAGGATTGCCATATGGATGTGGTATTGCCATTTTTATGCATTTGCTAAGAAATTCGGTTGGTGAAATGTGTACCACGTATTCAGAGTCCCTCAATTCTGGGCTCCAGACCAAACAGCCGAGGCATCTTTGCTCAGTAATGAAAAGCTATTTTAGATGAGATTATTAACAACAGAAAAGGATGAATGTTGGTGGGGCTTAGAATAGAGTTATGATAAGATAATGCATCAGTTATTAGACTCACTGTTTCTTCAGTGTTACAATAATATATTGGGACACTCAAAAATAAATTTTCTAACACAGTTGTTAAACCAATGAATTCTCCATTGAAGATAATCCGATTGGGTTTACCATGTGTCATACTGAGATAAAATTCCTTCTTTGACTCTGTAGACACATTGCATCAAAATATAGTCCCACAGAATACAAAAGTGATGAAAGAAACAGTCTTATGTTTCAGTTTTCCCTCGGGCTCAACCATCCATGGTCTGACATGGATTTGCCCTTTTCTGAAAGCACTACTTTCAAGATTTTAATGCAAGATATAGCGCTGTATGATTATTTCACACTCATTCAGTCAAAATTACTCTGTTGTTACCATGTCAGCCTAGACAGACACACATCTGTAAGCTTTTGGTTGAGTTGCTTTTACATCATTTTAACGAAATCATTAACACTTCCCTCAGCCGTCTGCACTCAACATTTGCAACACAGCTTTAAATATTCAACCTGATTTTCCTTCTGAATTGGTAATCATCTGGCGATTTATTTGCATTCCTTCCTTATTTTATACACAACTGTAGATAAATACTAAATAGCTGAAGTTTGTTTTAATGTTTATATCAACTTATCATCAACCTGTCAGTCATTTTGTAAAGCAATTTGGTTTTCACAAACTTATATAAAGTTTGACTACACACAAAATAAAATATAATTATATGTATCCCAAGATTTTAGTCCTGGTATTTGCTGTATTCAACACATTGAAAGAGATGTTTAGAGGACTTGGATTTAACTTTCAAGATCTTCTCAATGAAATAAATCAGACAAGAAAGAGAAAATGACTAAAGAGTCTCTGTCCACTGGCAAAAAAAGGAGAAGAAGAAGAAGAAAAAAAAAGGCCTGTATCTCTTTGAGATAGGGCCCTTCCCTGCAGTGAATTGCGTTCTAAATCCTCATCACATCTTCCTGGTGGCCCATCTCCATCCTCATTACTCACAGCTCCAAAGGCTCCAAGCCTGATTAATTCCCCTCACCGACAAATAATCTGTGTGCCTTAAACACTCAGACGCTGGCACTCTGATTGTTGCCTGTACGCTCTCCGGTACAGCTACATTTGAATCATGTACTTAAGAGCTGACCAATCGCGACAAAGCTGTACATACCTAAGAGCTTATACTGAGGCTGAATGGCATTCAATGCAATTCCTGTCTGCAAAAATATTAGTATTTTTAAAGGTGGCCTTGGTCTTTGTCCAGCTTGGATAAACACCATGCCGCAGTGATATCAAAGAGCTGGGGATTGACATAAACATGGCACAGTCAGCAGTCAACATCAGATACAATGCAGAGCATGTAGTCTCATCACAGTTAAATCTGGATTGTGACAAATCACTAGACAGTTTTTTACACACAATTTATTAATAAGCATCTATAGCTGTCTCTGCCCATAATATGGTCTACAAGTAGAACATGCAACAATAATAATTTGTGTCAGTTAGGTAAATGCTCACTGAGACAGAACAAGGCTAACTAGGGCATGTACAATATTAAGCTCAGAAATATTTGTTTTGATATATTCAAGATATGTTTTGTTCTCATATCAAGCAAGGAAAAGTGTTTGATTGCTTTTCGACTCATACCTCAGATGATCAGAGTCATTTAAAAAAAATTAAAAATCACTTTGGTCTTCTATTCCGATACATTCCACAAGATGGTAGTAGATTTCCTTCATTTGCAGTGTATAACATGTAAATGAACCGTTTCTTTCACTTTTTATATAATGAAATTGGGAAGAATCTTCCCTGTCTTTAAAGTTTTATGGTGTAGTTATCAAGTATTGTAGCACAGGTCTATATATTTGCAACATAAGGTTTTTGATTAACGTGTTGGGATAAAACCTTTTTTTTCCTCAACTGGGTTCAGTGCAATTTACTTCACCAGGTGAAACTAGAAATAAATTCAGCTGGACCCGGGCAAAAAATGGAGGTTGTAAAAAGGAAGAAGACATATAATTACATTATATTTAATCCTGATTTAATTCAGTAATTTTCTTCATTGAATTCTAGGCTGTTTTCCATCCACTGAATGGCTTTTTCATTTTGCTTGATATGAGAAAGGCACTATATGATGATATGGCAAGCCTATCTCTATGTGATAATTGAAAAAGGCTCTTTGGAGAAATGTGAGACTGTTATTCATTAATTGTGACCCAGCAACTGTATGCAGCTTGGAAACAACCTTAAAACCACCTCTGACATACAGCATTATCACATATAATAGTTTTTATTAACTAATCCATATTACTTATTGCTGAGATTTTATCAGCACTCACTTCTGTTCCATTTTAGCTCTCCTACAGTAATCAAATAATGTTTTTTTGAAAAACAGGATCCGCTATCTTCTGGCTTAAGAAGCACAATACTGTATTTTTTGACGATATCCCATGTGCCAATATTTACAACTTACTGTGGCCGATTGCCGATACCGATATATGCAAATATTTTTTTCCAGATAGCTGAGGAGACTATTATGTATGAAAGCATAGATTGTACTAAGTATGATCAAGAAAGACAATGTATGAAGGAAGAATTTAGGAGGCCTTAAAACTTTAATGAACCCGCCAAGTGGGTAGCAGTAGAGTTTTCTTTGAATTTATTAGACAGACAGGATTAATGTGTAGGATTTAATCTCCATACTCAACTCTCCAGAGCAGAGGGTGGCGGTAATGCACCTAATACACTGGCTGCCGTTATAAACCAAAAACATTTTTTATCCAAACAGAGTGGTACATCCTGTCAGTCAAGGTTTTTTCTGTCTGTACAGCCAAATTTAGCAGCTCCTTGATGGACTGTTTCTTCCTGACGGTCCCAGTGATTCCTCCCCACTGCTTCTTCCCGCTCTAACCTGAATAACAAATTGGGATTGGTGCTCTGGTTGGATCCATATGGAGGGCTCAGGCTAACATTAGCTGAGAGGCTAGCAGAGCGTTAGCCGCAGCTTGGCTGGAGGGAAGCACAGCCAGCTAGCCTCTACTAGCCTCCCAGCTAGCTCTCCATGTGGATCCAACCAGACTAGCAGCTTGAGTGATGTTGAGCCTGCGGAGGAAGCACTGGAATCGACAGGGTGAAACAGTCCGTGGAGGGAAGCATGGTCAGGTGGCAGAGGAGATGGCAACAAACCGGCCTCTCATAATTGGCAGAAATGGCTGATACCAATATGTATTTAATTTTAGAGCTTTTATTGGCTGATGTCAGAAAATGCTGAAAAATGTCAATCATGGTTTCCCTAAGCCCAAAATAACATCCTCAGATATGTTGCTTTGTCCACACCTCATTGATATTGACTTTACTGTCAAAGAAGACTAGAGAAACCAGAAATGTTCACATTTGAGAAGCTAGAATTTGAGATTAATTGATTATCAAAATAGATGGTGATTAATTTAATAGTTGATCACTACTGATTAATTAAATTAATCGTTGCAGCTCTAGTTTTAACAAATAACACAGTTGCCTTAATACATTTCTTAAGCTGACTTTTGAGGGTCATTAAATCCAACAAACTGTTAGGCCAACAGCGAGCTAACCTATTGGAAAGATGGTGCTGTACAGAGTTACACCTGAAAGAAAATATCACATTTCTCAAAAATTGTATCTCCATGTGGAGAGCATTTGTTATTTGAAAGTATGTGTCTGTGTCCCATAAAAAAATTTAATGGGGCTCCAAGACAATTGGCCCTCATTGGCTCACCCAAAAGGTGTTGCTTGTTGGAAAAACAAACATGCACAGCATTGCTCCTCAGGAACAATACCTGTCACTGTCTTGTTAATGTCTTTCTGAAGGAATAGGCTCAAAACTTGGCATCTAAAATCAACATTCTCTCCTATTCTCAGCAGTCAGCAACTACAGCCACGGAGAGTTGCTTGCTCCGTCTGCCTCCTGTCCCTGGTGTTGTATGTGACATCTGCACTGCATTTATGACCACCAGCACTGACCCACAGTGGTCATACATAATTAGCATAATGCAAATCCAAACTGATGTGAATGTTCTTTTCTTTGTAAACAGCTTGTGACATGGAAGAACAAACCTTTTTTTTTTTAAATACATTTTTTTTAACATAATCCATGTTGGCCATTATGACAGATGTATGCAGTGGATCACAAATAATCCAAAACCTCTGGAAAAACAAGTTTACAAAGTATTGCAGTTTGATAAATAACATAAACAACATACAGTGTTCAGCCAAACAAAAGAAAGTGAATTGAAAAAAGCAACCTTTGAAAATGTTAACATTAGAGAACATTATTTTGTGTTCAGGTCCTTTTTTTAAAAAGTAAAAATGCAAACAAAACATTTTGTTGGTTTCTTAGCTTTTGATGATTGTAAACTGGGTATCATAAAGATAAAGTTATAAAGTCTCTCTATATCTCATACTCTGCATATTTGTCAGCTTATCATTTTCTTTATCATCTGTATACTTTCAGTATATTGATGTGGAGCTGAAAAGATTACAATTACATTACATTAATTACAACAATTAATCAACAGGAAACTCATCAGCAGCTATTGACATATTGAATGATCGATTGATGGTTCAAGTAACAAGATGTAGCAAGATGCTAAAAATGTGATGTTTTCAGCCCCTCAAATGGAACGATTTTCTGCTTTTCTCTGTTTTGTATCATTGTAACCTTTTGGGTTTTGGACTGCTGGATGGACAAAACACATTTGAAGATGTCACATTGGGCTCTGGAAAATTGTGATGGACATTTTTCAATATTTTTAACAAAACCATGAATTGAAAAAAGAAATTGCAGAGGAAATTCTCAACAAATGTATCAGTAATAAAAAGCCCTAGATCTAGTTAACATCAACATCTCTTGTGTCACAGATACGCTATTTTCAACCTCATTCTGAAGGCTTGCACTTACAAAGAATGCCTCTAAGTGTTACTTTGGCACTAGGGAAAAAAGGTAATGCAATCCATGTTTTATGTGCTTCAGAAGTTAAATAACAATGACAATAACGGTGACACTGAAACTACTTTTGGGTTGTAACTTATGAAAACACCACATAGTCTGCAGTTTTCAATGGTGACTGACAAGGGAGCCAGAGCTGCTGGCAAAAGCAGTATATACACGAACATGATCTGGCTGATACTAGCCAGAGGAGCAGGTTATTACCGGTAATCCACTCAGAGGAACAGTCAGAGCTATCTACAGTATGTGGTTCAAGGGCAATCTGTATTTATGGCTCAACCACAATGTGGTGATCCCACCAGTTTCTTGTTGTGTCCATCTTGTCAATCATCTTGAAAGGAAGTCAATCCAGTGAAAGACTTGTTGTTTTTTAAGAAGACAAACATAATAGTGTTTTCTCTTTTTAGGTTAATGAAAACAATCAAGGTGCATTATTTATTTATCACAAACTCACCACAGATAGAGGATATGCACTTTAAATGATGATGATTAAATGCAGTAAATTAAATAAATGAATAATAAGAAGAAATAGAGTAGCAACAAAATAACCATTCATATGCCTCTTGTGATTAAATAACTGATCTCAACTATAGCAATGGCATTATTTTTTATTTATTTAGACCTATTAATAAACTGAAGGCAAAATACAGGATTATCACAAATATCTTTCTCAAAAATAGAAACTGCAGAGTTTTAATTATATTAATGGTTGTGAATGAACTTGAATGGCAGTTTAAGTTATGTTCAAACTGGTGGGATTGTTGCCAGTAATGTCTGGTGTCTGTGGCTCCTTATCTCTCAGCAAATCCTGGTCCATCAACCAACAGAACACGCTTCAGTGAGACCATGATACTTAACCATCCACTTAACAAGATGGCACAGCAGCAGCAATTTAGGAAAAAAAAGGGTTGAGAGTGCCTACCTATCAGTCTTTGAACTACTGCTTAACTGCACTACCGCGGAAGACCCACTTAATACACAAGATGGCAGATAAGCCATCTGAAATTCTGAGGCCATAACTTGAACATCTAAAAGCTCTGCTATTAGATGGATATACACTCTATAGCTGTAGTTGTAGCAATATGCATTGTATTAATTTTCACATCAAAATTCTTGACAAGGATTTTTTTCAAATTTGCCTTTCTAGTGCATCTTCTGTAGATGTTCAATAAGATGACAAAAGATAACGTCACCCATTGTGCATTCAGCTCTTCTGTATCATTGTTAAACTGAATTTTAATGTAATTTTAATGGAAAAGAAAGGGAAAGTGAATGGGGGAAACGGCACTCCCTTCCCCCACCAAATATGTGCTTTAGAGACCTCATTTGAAATGTCGAAGTAAAGGTCATAATGTAGTAATGAAGGTGATTGCAAATTGATTTTTTCAAATCAATTTCTTCACCTATCACCCAAGAGAGCTACGGCCGCCCTGCCATTATATTCTGTGAACGTGTTCATCTTGCAATTTCTGTTTCTACCACAGAATCATTTAACTTGACAATGACTTTAGAAGTATGGCACCCAATTCAACTCTTCTCATGATGTCAATCATCACAAATGTAGGTTAGATTGAAAAAAAATAAAGCTGACACAGGCACACCTCTCAAGACAACCTGACATCCATATTCTGTTCAGTCATCTTTTTCTTGTCTGCCAAAATCCCAAATGAGTGAACCGTGAATCTGTCAAGAAAAAAACGGTTTCACCGGTGCTATTACCACCTTTCCCCTGCTCATCTGTTCCTGTCGCAGGTCACAAGGACTGGACCGATCTCACACTTTCTAATCAAGCTCTTACCCTTTATCATCTCCAACTGACAGCTTTAAGTAGCCATAAATAAGCGTGGGCCAAGCTCCTCATTTGTCATGTGAGGCCCTGCTTGCTGTATATCTCCCCCTTTAGAGACCATAGCTCTTCTTTACAGCTCCTGCCTTAAGTAGGCAATGCTGGGGAATGACTGCAACAAATAATCCTGTGATAATAATGGGCCTTTGCTCCTCAATGATGATGAAAGAAACCCCTCATAAAAATACCTTTTTAAGCTTCCATTTTATTAAAAACAGGACCTCCATTAGTATCACAGAATTTATTTTGTGGTGGACTGCTGTGGGAAATTTCCAGCTAGCCGGGAAAATAAGACATAAGTACAATTAATGTGTCACCGTGTTCTTTACTAGAGATTCTTCCGGTGATCAGTTGTTTGAGATGATGCAAAACAAAATTGTAGATTGCTAAGCATGTAGGAAACTCCAGTCTGGGAACAGGAGTTAGTCAGGAGGAATGAAAAAAGTTGAAGAAGTAAATAAATAAAACTATAAATATATAAATAAAGAATACAAAAAGGGAAAAGATAGAAATAAAGACAGAAAAGACACAGAACTTCATACAATAGTAAATCCACAGTAACCAAAGACAATAACAACAACAGTGACAACAAACAATATATAATTATAAACATGCACATACATGTACATGGCCAATGGTACTAAATAGAAAGGGTTATGTGAAAGGAAATAAGGTCAAGACAAGGCCAAAGGTTGGGTTTAGTTAAGCTCCTGTTAATTCTGGCAGTGGACCTTTTAGGTAAATAAACATCTGAAAAAAAGTTGGCCAGGTTCTCTTCATGACAATAGCGGGTTCAAACCAGTTTTTAATAATGGTTTTCTTAGCAGCAGTGGAGGCACCTAATATTTTCCATTAATGATAACAATATATTCGGATTGTACCCAATAAGATAAACAGCAGGGAAGCTGAGAAGGTCTTTGTCAGTGACAGCTCCAACAATCTTATTGATATATTCCCCCAGAGGTTTGATAGTAGAACAATACCAGAACATTTGTAAGTAATCTCCTCTAACAGAGCCAGTGAATTATCTGAGGAGCAAGATTTTTTAGATGAGGAAAAAATGATGTACTAGACTGTTCGCCAATCCCAATCAAGACTGAAAATCAAACCAAAGGCACCAGTTTAGTTTGGGTAGTAATTACTGCTACCAGAGGATTTTAGGGTAGATTTTGGTACATCCCAAGGTTAGCTTCCTTGCCCTCTCCTGCCCCCTCCCACCAACTAATCTTCCTGCCATCACCTGTTTCTTACTCTTCTGTGCTAGCCATCCCACCCCATCTTTTGAGTGTTGTATTTTCCCCAATATCAAATGGCGGATGAAAAGGAATTTACTTTTCAGATTCTTACAATAAAACCAAAGCACAGAAGCTTCATGTATTACACCTTGAGGCTTGATTTTAAACAAGTAGCTCCTTTAAATAGGGATCAAATAACAGAGCCATTCCACAATTCCACTGAAAACTCAGAAGGGACACTCATTACTGTAAATGCAACAAAATTTAAATATAAAGCCAGTAAGTACTTTATCAAGCCACCTGTTCAGCAAGTATAAACATGTAGAAAAACGATAACTGCTTTGCCTGAAGTGTCCCATCCACTGCTGGGATGTTTCACATCCACAGCACATCACAATGAATGCTGTCTGTATGTAGCCTGTTTATCTGAGTTTGCTACGAATCTTAACATTCTGCAAATTCTTGTAAATTGAGTTACTGGCTGAGACAAACCAGTAGCCCCCTCTCTCTATACCAGCAGTACCTGCAGGCAGTGAATCACATCAGCAGCTGAAGACAGGATGAAAGACAGCCTGTGCAGAGAGCAGCTGCACACAGACGCTGTACAGTGCCAGAAACAGGTTGTGATAGCAAAAAGGAAAAAACTATGAAATCTGGAGATTAACAGGAGTAATTACCAATCAGAAGCACAGTGGGAGAAAGAGTTAAAAATAGTGAGACTCCCGTGTAAATCGGGAGTGTTGGCAGGTATGCTTCATGCAAGGCTGAGTCTCAATATCAGTCAATACTATTAATTCAAAATGTCCGTTTCAATATCAGTCCATGTGTGTGAGTTTGTGGGAAATAATGAGTCTAAATGAGAATAACAGGAGCAGTATTTTGATCGGTAGGGGGGAGGGTGTATGTATGTTTGAGTGTATGTAAATGCTTGCATGAGTAAGCATGTAAGGACATTCAAGAGAATGTGTGCATACATATCTTGAGGTACACCTGATGATGGAAGGGGGGAGAAGGAGAAGCCTTCAGGATGAGGAAAAGCAGATCAGAGTTATCCCTCCATCAATTTACAAGCTTCATCAAGAGAATTGAACAGGAGGATCTCTTTATTATGAGAGACCTTCAACTTGGCAAGAAGTCCTGTACTCCCTTTCTCTATAGTTCTTTCACGATAGGAGCAAAAGCCATTCTGCGTCTTCAGGTGTGTTGGGGATAATCAGCAAACAGCAGCAGCTTATGACTCCCATAGGCAAGAGATGAGCCAGCAGCTTGGTATGGCCTTCCTGTCGGTGTAATACAGTAGTCTGAATATAACCGGTCTAGGTTGGTTGTCACCAGAGGACTTGGAGCAAATCCTGTGGACCCGTAGGGAGCCATACAAGGAGTTGGTGCTGGAGAAAACCAATTGTGTTGCTATCCTCCTCTCCTTCAGAGAGGAAGATTAATCTAAGATTAGATCTGCGTGTATAATCCCCTTTTTCAGCAACCTGGTCCTCTATGTTTTGGATCTTCTCTTTTTTTAGTTGAGTGACCTCACACTGTGCACGCAGGTCGGACTGGATGATATCGGTTCTTTTTGAGAGTGATGTGAGATAGACCAAGGGACTCGCTCTCTTGAGACGGTAACCTTTAAACTGCTCATCTCTGTTTGGACTGTGGTGACAGCAACCCCTGTGACACTTACATCTTGCCAGATTTCAATCACAGTTCTTTAAGTCAGCAATAGCTTGAGAGATATTGGTCAGATGAGAGGTTACAGAGATATCCTCAGGAGCAGCAAGCGCTTTACATACTGGCAGCAGTGTGTGTTTGCTGGATGTTGCGTAATATTGGCATAGTCCGATTCGGATAGAAAAATTTGATTTCTTATCATCCAGAATTGACAGCTCCATCAAGTTACAGGTTTGTTGGGTAGAGTTATCTGTTAGTCCCAATGTAGGTTCAGAGATTTCAGTTATAATGGCACTCCATTAATTTTAAAAGTTTGCAAAGCGAGAGATACAAACTTATGCAGCCATCCCATTCAGTGACCCGGAAGATGTTCTTTCTGCATAGTTGTTGAGAAATTTCTTATGAATACAAATTCCATTCTCATTACTTTTCTGGTTTCAAGGTTTCATACCAAGGTAAATAAATGCTGTGTTATTATCACACAGCACATATCATGCAATCTCAACTTCAAAAACCCAGTGGCTATTGAATAAGAAATTAATTTGTTTGAAATTAAGTTCCTTACCTTAAATGGATGACATAGTTCAATCAGTGCTCCATAGTTTGCGCTACATGTTGCATTATAATTCTTGTGTGTTCAGGGTCAAGACACGTTACACATCATCAGTTAGGAAGTCTGAGGTTAACTGTGACTTCATAGTCATTCATCTTGGGAAATGTGTCATACAAAGCTTACTAATTAATTTTCTTGAAATGCCCATTCTTAGATGTTATGTGGCAAAATTGCAGATGAGAATTATATCGACTATAGAGCTACACTCTCATTGGTCATCCTGCATAAGATATGCAGACACTCTGATGAATCGCTGTTGTGAACTACGTGAACAGATAAATGTAAGCTTCATATCAAGTGGCTGGCTGAAGCAGACCTGTGACTGATGATTTTTATATAATACAACAAGTAACTGAATTCATTAAATTATAAAGTCTTTGATGATACTGGCATTATGACTCATGTCAGAAGCATGTTTATATATTCATACATAGTAAACATTGTCAAAATGACAAATATGTGTACAAAATTGTCTTAATGATGACAATTTCTACAAACCAGAAATTGTCACAATCATCATTGACCATCATCATGATTATATATATTGCAATCATGGATTACCATTCCATAATGGCAATCATGTCATCATGAAATACCTTTCCTATCTTTATAATAAGCATGTATAGCCAATAAATGCAGTGTAAATCAGAGGTGAATTTACACTGAATCATGTCCAAGAACAGAGGGGAATAATGCAGACAAGACCTGGACAACAAGCTTCAGGTTTTTTTTACTGCAAAGCATCAGCACTTTGTGTCTTTGGTGGCTGATAGAGTTCTTAATCAATATTAATTACTCAGTGACTGCTGGCAGTGGTAGATTGAATCTGCTCTAGATGTTACGTACTATGTTGTACAAGTGTGTCTAGAGTTGCCACAGTTACTGCATCGCCACGTCATGCCCATCGCCGATCACCACTTCACCGCTGAGTGAGTGGTTCAAGTGATGGGACGTTAATTATTCTCTCAGGCTTGAAGATGTTGTCTTCTACTCAGGGTCAAATTTACTTATATTTGGGCTAATATGTTATTAAGGAATCAATTATTTTATAACATTTGAGATTTAAAAATAAGATTTTTATGGTGATTACTGCATTGGTTTGAATGGCTTTGCTAATTTGTGCTGTAAGGAAAAAATCAATACTGCTACAATGTTACATGTAATGTAAAAATAAGCTCTTCCAGTAACTAATTTCATCTGACCCTTTGGCAGGCATTTAGAATAACTATATAGAAATAACCAATCTTTCGTTTGCTTATGTAGATCATATAGAGGCTTTTGAAACTCCATGAGACATTGTTTCATAACAAATTAAAAGTTCTTTGTAGTAACTTAAAGGTTTTAAATCTTCAAGAATAACACAGTGACGCTAAGCTTTTGGTTGATGTTGCAGTTTCTTGTTGTCAGCAGAAATTGCTGAAAGTCGGACATAATTTACTAGACTGTTTGTGTCAGGTAAAAGTGAGAGTTTTTCTTTTGTCATCTTCTTTTAATTGCTTGCCAGGACATAAGTATATAGTATATACAATACATTACTTGCATCATGTCTTTGTAGAGATGACATTTCTTCACATTTTTCTGCCATAGCTATCAGAGATTTAAACATGCAAGTAGAAAAAGCAAGGAAAAAGAGAGGAAAAATTAAGAAAAAGATTCATTCATAACCACCCTGAGAACCTTCACGACCCCATGCTTTCTTTCACTCCCCATTGCCTGCAAGTTTGCAGAAATTGTGGCCAATTGTGCCCAACAGTGTCCACGATGCTCCTGTATAATACTGAACAATTATGTTATGCTATGCTATGCTATGCTATGCTCATACAACATTCCACATAGTTGATCTATGGGTTAATAATACTAGGGCTGCTGGTTGACTAGTCGATTAACTGGTCGATATGCTCTCATCCAACTAAATTCTCATTGGTTGAATAATCTCTTTGTTTCTCTCTGTTACTTTCATAAAGAGAGAAGTGCTACATCAGTAGCTTTCTGGGATTAATCCATTATTTCCATTATTTACCTGTGGAAACAGAGGTGTATTCGAAACAACCCTGTTGTTTTCACAACTTTGAACTTGCCCAAACTAATGGAGACTTCTGGGTCTAACTGTACTCCCCCCCCGCCATTCCAGAAAAATATTTTTTTAATTCCAGCATTAACGCCAATATCCACTCATTCGGAAATATTTGGCGTTTGGGAATCTGTGCAGCGCTGTTTGGTACGTGAGTGAACATCTGCGTTGTTGCCTGGGAAACAAGTGTAACTCTGTTAAGTAATACAACATTGTGTAGTATGTTTGCATAACGAGTTGGAAAGTGATGATGGATACGAGCATGGATGTGGATACGAGTGGAGTAGGGGAAAAGGTTAGCGGTAAGTTGTCAGTCTGGCTGTAAATGTACAGCACAGACTACAGTGTGTAAGTTAAATGCTAAAAAGTCACGTCTGTTGTTCCCCAGGTGCTAGAAAAGTGAAGGGAGTTAGCTCCAAAGTTAGCAACGATGGGTTACAGAACAGAGAAATGTGTGGCTGCTGAGTTCACTGTGCACTCTGTCCCATTACCACCCCCCTCTCCTCCCCCATGACTAATCAATTAGTCAAAGATTATGTACAATTTTAGTCAACCAAGATTTTCTTTGGTTGACTACAACCCTAAATAATACACAAGCATAAGCACCAAAGTCAAACACCATGGTGGACAGGCCTTCATTTTTATTTATTAATTTATTTTTTGGTTCATGTTTTAGGGTACCTTTTTCAACCCACAAAGTTCAGATAAACACGTATACATCTTGATATAACTTTAAAAAAATTATTTCACTACTTATGATGAGTGATCGGTGAAGCAGAATGAAAAGTGATGTGAGATTAAGTTAAGGCAACAGTTGAAGCAGTAAACAGGATTATTATGTCTGTCGCCAGCATACAAATGATTATGTGGATAGTAAATAGCCTTTCTGCTGTAAATTCAACAGCAACACACACACACACACACACACACACACACACACACACACACACACAGGTTGGTTGGTTGGTTTTGCAGTTTCTTGAGGACACTACAGTATGTCTACATCTAGTCAAGTAACCAGGTTATTGTCGACTTAACAGAGGAAAGAGAAAACTGCTTAACAAAGCTAGACTTCTGGAGAAATTTGATTGCTTAGTTTATGGTGTAATGGGTCATCATTATACACTGTATAATTTTATAAAAACTGTGATATGTGTAGTAAGAACCTTTTCTAAACCTAGAATAACTAATTTGATGATCAGGGTCACTGTATGATAGTATTCAGTTGTGGACAGACAAGGGGAAGTGGTTTGCATGAGGATTTTGCAAGAAAGTGGTAATCATCTGAGGCAACACCATTGGATTACCTCCTCCTGAAAAGCAATTTATGAAGTGGATGGGTGCCCAGGTCAAAGCCCCATGAGGCTCCTTCTTCGGCATGCACTGCTGATCACTGCTGCAAATTAAAGGAGAGAGAAGGGCCCACAAGGTTACATGTTCTCTAGATGTCAATATTTCAAACCAGAGACTAATTAGGAATATCTGAAACGTGTTGTTTATTTTATATAATAAGAGATAATTGGAGATAATTGGTTCAAATTGGATCTTAATGGAATGCATAGGTGCCACCTCCACACCTGTACACACAACAGAGTTGTTAATTTACAACAAAAGCCTGGTTCCATATACCTAGCTGTACACACATTACACTGACCAAACGTATTTTGGCTCTGATTTACTCTATTCCGAGGGGGTTTTGTTTTTGACTCACCCAGTGTGAGATGACTCTCTAACAGGGAGAGGAGGCAGATAAGTAAATAAGACTTGATAAGTTGAGTGGGTGAACTGTGATCTTTGGTATCTTGCCAAAAAAAGGAGCATAATATAACTGAACATTCGTCAGGAATCTCTGAAAATGTATTTCTCACCAAATATCAAAACGTTCAAGACAACAAACAGCAGAGGTTTTTAAAAAAGAAACCACCATCGGCTGTTACATGACCCGTACATATTGGGTCTGTCACAAAATTAAACTAAACTAAATTAAGTACTACTTAAAGGAATCACTGGTTTTCAACTCAGCCCATTTTTAAATGTTGTTTTCCATGATTATGAGTGCACTCACTAATAACTTTAGAGAAATTCCCCACTCCATCCAGTCTAATAAGCCATTTGTTTCATTTGCTTCAAAAAACATCTAAACTTCAGATAAGAAAAGTATTATTACATGGCCAGCATGGCCAGACAGACCTATTAATTCTACTAATTAAAAGGGATCACAAAGTTCTGCTTCTGGCACGGATGCTTTGTGGTTAGAGAAATGCATCAATGAAACCCAATAGAACCTTCTTTTTTGCAGCTTTTGTCAGTAGAACAAAGACATTTCAATAGGCAGGGTATAATGTAAGCTTCTTGTTTTTGAAAATTAGAATTAGCAAGGTTTTTTGCAGACCTGAATGATTGAATTAATGGACGATGTTTAAGCCTAGTTACAACATAATGGCCAGTTTCTCTCTTCTAAATCTGTCAATGAGCAGTAGTAAACATTTTAATGTCTGCATTAAATAGGCTTACTGAACCTCTCTTTCAAATGCACTACAAAGTGCACTTTCCAAAATGTATAAATATCATTAAAAATGCAGTCTAATGCAACATCAAGGATCAAGATCAACAAGGTTATCTTGGCTGTTATGGTAGTTATCATGGACGTACCATCTAGCTTTTTAATCCACACCCACATTGTCAAACAAAGCAGGGAATGAAGACAATCTAATGTCAAACTTATCCCAAAGACAGTGAATGAGATTAAGAGTCGATTGTGTCTGAATAGAATAGTAACTGTGACTCAATGATTTATAGTGAATTTCAAAAGTAAGTTCTCTCCACATTTAATAGATGGCACGTTGGATTTTTGGGAGAAGAGGTTAAATGAATTCTGATTGCACTCCACTGACCAGCAGACAAATGCCCCCATCTGCGGGTCAGGTGAATACGTACATCCTTCAGAATAAATCGACAGAAATGATATGCTGCTGCCAGTCAGTGAGAGCACTTTAGAAGCACCAGGGGAATGTGTTTTGTGCCCTCCCTGTCACTTAGAGTTGATGCCTCTTCTACAGCCCATTCACCTCTCATCTTGGTGTGATGGCTTTGAATTTCAGCAGAATCAGTCGCTTAAGTCACTTGTGCTGGAACTTGATGCTGACTGATGTTGAACCAGGCAACGTAATCATGACAAAAGAGTGTCGTTTGGTAGGAAATGACCTTAAATGCTCTTTATCTGCCTTGAATTCCTGATTTCATGTAAAATGTCATCATCACAAAAAATTATTTACCATCTTATTAACATTAGATGACAGTTAAATAGATTAAATAGGTATAATCTTCTCACATTACTTTTCAGTAATTTGAGACAGTATCCCTATGTCACTGTGTTGTGTTTTTAGCTGTAATTGTTTCAGGGCTGGTTTTAATTCTCTTTCCTCACCTGATGAGTCCCCTGTGGTTTCCTAAACAATTTGTGAAACCCCTTTGGTTTAATCTTGCAGTAAACCAACAACAATAAATATTGAAAAAAAGAGATCAATAATGATGATGGTTTGTGATTTTTTTTCTACCCTTCTCTTCATAACAAGATGTGCTGCAACAAATATCCAGAATCTAATTTGGTAACTTATACATTCTGACCCCCACTGTTACTGTATAATCAATCCCAACAATTGATTATGAACATTTCCATCCTTCTCTTTATTTCAGAGTAAAAGCCGAGTTTTAAACTAAATGCATTTTCACTTATGTACCCTCCACCCAAGATCCATTAATGCAAAAACAAACCAGTATTCGTTCTGTATGTGGTATGTGCCTTCTGTTTATTGGACGCTGGGGCCAATTTTGGAGAGTTTGCTAATCTGCTTTGACAATGCAATTTATGGACTTTGACAGAGTAATTCTGACTGTGGATATCAACATGCACGTTGCTAATCCTGTTGTTCCAGAGCAAATGAATTCATTAGCTGACTAAGCTCTTTTGATCTCACCCAGCATGTCTGATCCTACGCATGAACGTATACACTAGACTTATTCAGCCAATTTCCAACCACATTTATGTTTGTTTTTAAGAAAACAAATCCAAGCTGACATTAAAAAAACAGCTGTTGGTAAAGTACCTTGTGTTGACGGCTCAATTTTATTGTCAAGAGGGGGATTTTTTTGATTCTCATGAATAATTGTAGATGACATATCATATTGATATCTTTCAAGGAGATGAACATAAATAGGTTCAAAAGGAGTAAAAATATATATTTAATATCTCGCACTGAAAAATTCAAGCCCAAGAATATTTTTTTTACAAAACTTTTGTACTCATGTTCAATGGCCATACTAACCCTAACCCTAACTATTGTAGAATTGAAAAAGATGCCTATTTCTCCACCCACAGATGACTTCAATGCATCTAGTAGACAGTCCTAGAGATATGACTCACATATTCTTGATTGAAAGCCTTTGCTTTCTTGTTGTTAGTGAGGTTAGGAATTTATTTAACTTGTGGCTTATCAATCCAATGGCTAAAAGTTAGTGCAACAGAATATAAAATAAAGTAACTTGGTGTTAAATGAGAACTACCTGGAAAGAACAGTGACCATGTCAGACCGATGGGTGTAGACCTCCGATGGCTGTTTAATATGGAAAAAGGAAACATGTAGTTTACTACAAGAGAAGACAGATACTGTGTCTTAAATCACTCCCTATTTACTCTATAGTGCCTTGCAGCATTTTATTTGAGTATCCGAATTCTGAGTGTATAAATATATCACCTTCACTAATAATGCACTTAGAAATTCTCAATGCTTCACATTTTAACAATGTATAAATTACCAATGTGCGACTCTATAGCTGATGGTGATGATTAGTGAGTGTCCACAATGTCATTTTGCTGCTAACTAATAGTAAACTGTTAAGTATCTGTGATATAGGGATAATGTAGGAAAATTTTATCTTAGATTTGATATTTTGATGTAGTGGGGGATTTTTGCACTTAAATTGAACTTTGGCATACTGCCTTGTCAGATTTGATTGCATCAGCAAGAAACAATGTGATTCCAAGAACAAGGATAAACTTCTCTGTCACAATTAATTGGCAAAGAGTAGCTTGTTTTGATCCCCACACCTCAAATAATGGGTTCAAGAACATATTGTATTAATATATTATAGCCTCAATCCACTGTTCATAGCCTTGATCTATGTTAATTTTAGAGAAGAATATTCCCTTTCACTCAGACAGATTGAATATGAATGGATATTATATATTTTGATGCCCTTCTTGATGCTTACTTGTTAAGATAGTTACTTTGAAGAAGACAGAAGCAGAGGAAATTGCTGAGCTAGAATGGACCCGTCAGTTAACTAGACTGCAGGTACATACAGAGCACTGACTCAGCCACAATGAAATAACTTTCTGCTTCAGGAGTCTGCTTAGTAGGTTTTAAACTGATGAAGGAAATAGCTGCATAATTCTCAGTTATCACCACTGCATAAAAGACAGAAGCTAGTAAAAGCATCAGAAAATCTTATTTTACAATATGTTGATACAGTAAATTTCTGCTGAGCCACTGTAGAGCTGCTTTTGGATGGTAAGACTGAAAGGAATCAGCTCCTGTTTTACTGCAGTAGATTAGAAGTATTAGTTTGTTAGTTGAGTAACCTGAACAAATTGGATTGAGCTGTTACAAGAAAGTCATATTTTGATTCCTTTTAGTCTGTTTTCCTGTCTGCCTTGACAGTAAGATTGTTGTACTTTTAGTCTCCTTTCATATAGACATTAATTTTAGTGCACAAAGAAGAAGAGGCCGATGTTCAACTGTTGATCTGGAGAATCTGAGTGAATCAAAAATTTTGGGGATAAATATGCTAAATATAAATGATTGATTTTTGTTATTTTTGTGTTATATGAAACTTTTTTACATGATTGCATGACACGCAACATATAAATAACAACTTAACATTTTGAAATAAGTTGACTTTTCAGAAATTTACTGTAATTACTAAAGCTACAACTAGACGTGGAAGATATGTAATGTTAACAAACTAGATGCTGAAAAAAATCTCTGAAAACAATGTTTTAAGTATAAAACAGATTTCTTAAATAATGACTACATAAAGAAAATAAATGACTATAAGGTTATTCTTTCCTCTTTCCACAGATGCACAATGTAGGAATTGTTTCTTTAATTTATACTTGTAACTTTGGTCCAATTTTATTGGACCAAAGATCATCTGACCAATTAAAACAAACTTTAGTCAAGATATATAATATTTGGTGTCAAATTATTTTTGTCATTGACTGTCTGAGGTCTGTGATCCCAGAGGACACTTCTATCTCACCTGGTGATTCTCTACCACACCTGAAATTCAGACTGGACTTTTGCCAGTGTGGTCTGATTTTCAGTGAGTGACATACCTGCTCAGTAAGGCCGAGGTCAGGTGAGTGACAATGCCAGTCGAGAACATCCCACTGCTGGGTCATAAAAAACTCCCTGGCTGCATTAGCTGTATATTAAAGATTGCGCTCCTCCTGCATTATTGTAAAATTGGCAGACTACCTAAAAAAGTGGGCTACTGTCGATTCATTGTTCACCCAGTATGGATATGAACACAAAACTACTTAAAACCAAGTGAGCTCTATAGTTTTAGTTTAATTTCAAATCAAATAAGCCGGAACTAAAACGACCTAAATGCATCACTGTCTAAATGATGGACTCTTCTCTCTACTTACCAGCTGCTAGTTTCCCTCTGGCTGTTCCCAAGTTATCCTGGTACAGTCACAGTTTATGCATCAGTCTACCCATGGAGGTCCCACACCTGTCAAATATAGGGACACATGACATTTATTATATTATTTAGAACATTTCATTACTTTTAGTCTGCATGCGCAAACACATTGTTGGTAATATAAATGTTTGTGAACACAAAGACCACACTAGAGCTTAATAAGTCAAAATGCATGTCAAATCACCCCTAATCCTTATAAACACATATGACTGAGGAATGTCTAGGTAACTTACATAAATGTAGACATTTCATACAGACTTTGATGAGCAAATATCCAAAAGGGGTAGAATTGCACTGGTTGATGATGGCTGGCCTCCACAGCTTCAGGTCCTCCACTCCCTCTCCTTCATGCCTGCATCCCAAGCCTCCCTGGACCAGAAACAATATGTTGAAAAGAAAATGTTAGACATAAAAAACAGCCAACTTAAAATGAAATCCAACCATCAGGATACCATTTTTACCAACATAACGGGCATTAAAAAAACGGTTTGTTCCTTCAGGACACAACACTATTTCAATAAGATTTGGGATATCGAAGTAACTGATGCTGTTTACATGATGTTGAGACATCAACAGATGCTGCTCAGCTATCAGCTGCAGTGTTTCCCCTAGGTTGACTGCTTAGGCCTGTGGGGTAGAAGGGCCTTAGCAGCCACACATTTCGCTGCACGCTATTTCTCTGTGTAGCATCTTCAGGTTAGACTAACTTTGGAGTTAACCCCTTCATTTTTCCAGCAGTTGGGAAAACAACAGACAAGACTTTGCCTGGTATTTTTTTTGGCTTTGTCCTGACACTTCTACTTGCTCCTGCTTTTACAGGGTAGTTTAAAACAATAAACACACATCAGATGTTACTTGTCAATTCAAGCCAGCATGCTGCCTGATTTGGAAGTTAATCACATTAGAAACAAGGAATTACCAGAGCAATTCATGTCTTCGTGGAGCTGAATCTCTGATCGACACGGTGCTGCTGCTGAAGACAGAGCTGATGAGACAGCTGTGTTTACCAGAGGAACTACACCAGCTATCAGCCTCGCACGGCCCTAGCTTTGACGTCCCATCCTGAACTTTATCATACAAAAAATAACATAACTCTCCTGTCTGAAATGAGCCCACACACAACCTTTCCATTACAGAGGCCTTGGTGAAGTCCATCTCCTCACCTGCATGTAAACTAGCTGCTGCTTTTCCTGCTAGGAAAGTGGACTTCATGTGGGAGCAAAGCATCTTTAATTGATCTGTGTGCTCTGATGTCGATCAACCAATACGCAAAAAGTTGACCCCATTACACCCTCTGAAAGAAAGCCACCTCATAAAGAAATTTAAAAAGAAAATGCAGAAACAAATAAGTTCAGGGAAATAAATAGGGGGGAAATGCAAAGGGAAAATAATACAGAGATAAATAATTAATCTATTTAATCTATTTATTGAGTCATTTATTTATTTCTTTGTTTATTTTTGATTTTAGCAGTTTCAGTCCTCCATATAAAAGTGCCACAAAAGAATCAAAGGATGGAAATGTTTCACTTCCTCATTTTTCAGCATTAAAGCAAATATTCTCTCCTCTGGGGTGGACAGGACAGAGCTGCCTGTGAGGACATAGTAATGTAAAGAATAAATACTAAGGAGTTTAGAGAGTTCAGTCAGTCAGTCACGCTTTCTGTGATTAACTGCTGCTGGACTGTGAAACCTTTGAAAGCCTTACAAAGCAAACACACCTGAGAGAGAAAAGCCACAATCTGTCTGTAACACTTTCAGACTTACAGTAGGTAGGGTAACAGTGCCAGAATGGAGGAAAGCCCTATTTAAAGATAATGTCAGTGTAAGTTTTTTTTTCTCCAACTGCTGCAACCTTCCAGTACCTCAACCTGTTTAGTGCATTGGACCTAGTTCCTGAATATGTAATACTGATCTCTTGTGGACACATACTCTAAGTTATTTCTTTTTGTGTTCCCCCCTTCACTTGAAAACAACATTATGCAACAATTTATATTAATGTAACATCTAGAGAACAGTGTTGATGTCCTGAAATATTGATTACAGGAGAATTTTGTGCTCAGCATTTAGTTTAAAGTTATACAAAAATAATGTAGCCACTTACCTCATTGCTTAGATGGAATCGCTGGGAGCAGATGTGAGACCCAAATAATTTATGTTCACTTACTAATCTGTAGAATAGTGGGCTTTAAATATTCAAAAAAGGCTAAATGACTCATAGCTGAGACAGTGTAACATTTCTTTTTGAGACAAACAAAAAGCCCATATTATACTTATTTTCATCTCTTGAATTGCCGTTATGTCTTTTAATGCTGTTATGTTATCATATGTGCAGTGAGGTGCATGCAGATCAAGGTCACTAATGCAGTGATGTTGCTAGGTACATGTCCTGTGTCCCTGATGCATTAAAATCCGAAAGGATGCAGTAAACTCACTATTGACACTTCCAGGGGATGCGCCCTGTTTTTTCCTGATAAAGCTACATTGTGAACAACAAATCTGTGTTGAAATCATGGAAAAAAACCAAGGAAACCTTGCTGTCAAAAAAAAAAAGAAAAAAAGAAATCCACCTGTCACCATCTATCTTGTGCAGACTATCCTGTCTGCACAAGTGTCAGTGATGGTGTGATAGTGTCAATCATTGCAGCAATGCTACTTTTGCTGCAACAAGACCAAGTTTCATGTTTGTGATCAAAGTTTCACATTGATTGACTCAATTAATTTTCTTATCACTTATATCACATTTGATTTAATTGATACTGGGTTAATGATTTTGGTGCAATTTTGGTGACATTAGCTTATTTGTAGATTATGTGATGGTGATGAGACATTTGTGTACTGTTTTGTTCACGTGTTACACAACTCTTTTATTTGATAATACACTTCGGTGCTACAGACACCATTTTGATTTTATTTTACTTTGTGTAATGTTTTGTTCACATCTGTTTATACTAAACTTTATTTTATTTGATAATTGATTTTGGTGCTATATATTGCTACAGATACTTTTTTTTTTTAATTCTGTAGACTGGTATATCATGATGATGTGACATTTGTATGTTTTCTAAATAAAGTTTTCATATTTGGGATTTTATTTGCAGATACATTTTCAACATACATGAATATAACCATAATTATAACCATATAACATCAAACTTGAGTTTAATATGATAATTTGTCAGAAAATACCAATTTTATTGGGGACACTCAAATGACCATATGTGGGTCCTGGGGAATCACTACACTCAACATCACTGCTAATGTGACAGAGATATATTTTTCCTTTTCTTTACAGGCAGCTTTTGTTATATAACCCAAATATTTGGTATATTTCACAGACTCAAACACATGTTACATAACATGCTGTTTATGAAAAATGACAAACAATATATTATGTAATGTTTTTCTCTATACGTAAAATAATGTGCCTCCATATTCAATATCAGATCAATCGCAGGAAGCCCTCCCATGTGTTTTACTAAATAGGTGAATCTAGGGAGACCTGGAGCAGATGGTTTATAGCTAAACGGAAATGTCACAGCATGAATATACAACCATTTTATTGAGGCTGCACGAATTATATCAAGGGAAGAGGGGAAAGCTGCATTGTTCACTGGGGCCAGCGGAATAGAAGTCCAGAGAGCCAGTTTTTCATCCTGTCTTGTGGCACTGTGCACCAGCAGGTTCATAATAGCTCTGCTTAATGAGGGCTATGATATACCTCCACCACTTTATTGGCAGGACCTGCATTCTTTCCCTGTGCAGAAAACCATTATTCACTATAAAAGAAGCCCTGGCTCCAAACAAGCCTAATGCACTGCATCTGTGAGGACAAAGGAACATGAACACATAGTATGTGAAAATAGAAACAGGATATTCAATTTACTCTGCCTTTCTTTATATACCACGTAATGGAAAAGGGAGTACTTGCACTGTAAAGGCCTTAAGATGATGGGTTAAGTGCTGACTGGCTCACTTGGCTCAGAATAAAGCTATATCTGTGACCTCATAATGCACAAGATCCAAGTTTCAAGGATTTATGAAAGGATGATGCCAAATAATGTCACAGAAGTAAGTAGCATGTTGTGTTTATGTATCCATTTCTAATCAGTATGACATTTCCATATGAAATAATAAAAGACAGAAAAAGTAAAGAATGTATCTTTCCTATGATTTCAAAACAGACTATAGTTTATAAAAAAATGCTTTTTCACTGAAAAAGATGCAGTTTGCAAAGTTTGGACACATCTTCCCATTCCCTTGAGTGTCTGAACTTTTGACCGGGACTGCAAATGAAATTAAGTAAAATTAAGATAATATAGAATCATGTTTGCATGAATAAATTAAGAAATAAATATCTATTATAATTTGTGTATAAGACTGTGATCACCCAAATTAGCTGTTTAGTAAGCTACACATCTATTTTCTGCTGATTCTACAGAAGGCTTCTGTGCTCCTGTGTGCTTAGCCTTCGGAGGCATGTGTGTCTTCATTTCTTGCTGTGCCTTTTTTAAGCCCTAGGTGGGAGTCCTCTTGTGTGCCATTATGGGTTGTATTTGATTATGCAACATGTGGTGAGACATTTCATCTTCTCATCTTTCCTGGAGTTCAGGGCCAAGACAGGCTTTGCAAACATACTCTAATCCACCACCAGATACACAATGGAGTCCAAAGCTTCTTGATCCTAGATAGATCCTTTAGAACAACAATAAATATGAATTTATTCTGACAATGCCTTCTGGAAAAGCCTTAACAACTCTCTTTATTTTTAATTCTGTGTTACCTGCACCTGTTGCATGCAAACATGTTCAGTAGCAATGAACCACTAGAGACCTGCCTCACATCAATTCTCACTTTTTTTTCTTTTCACACAAGGCACTTACATTTTTTCTGATTTATTCATTACATCATCCTGTTTTCTTCTAGACTGAAGGGTTTCAAAACTGCTGAGTGAATATGAAGATCTGGACATTAGCTTTTAAATATATACATCTCATGGTACATTAGTTTTACCATAGGTAATGTAAATCACAGGTGTGAATTTGGGATGGATGCAATTTAAATGAATTTCAAATATAGAGTACCAGTCAAAGGTCTGGACACACATTCTCATTCAAGAGAATGGGAAGGTGTGTCCCAACTTTTGACTGGTACTGTATACTTCATCAGTATATCAGTGTGTTGGTTTTAGGAAGCTAAAATAATCAATCAGATAAACCAGACTGACTGCTGTGTTAACGGACCAGTGTGTAGGATTTATTGGTGTCTAGCGGTGAGGTTGCAGATTGCAACCAACACCTCCACAACACCTCCACTCCCCCTCCACTTCCAAGCATGTAGAGAACCTACGGTGGCCATGAAAACTTGTGAAAAACATTAAAAGCCCTCTCCAGAGCCAGCGTTTGGTTTGTCCATTCAAGGCTATTGTAGAAACATGGTGGTGCAACATGGCAGCCTCTGGGACCCACTCCCTATGTAGATATAAAGGGCTCATTCTAAGGTAACAAAAACACAAGGGTTTTTATTTTCAGGTGATTATATACTAACTAAAATATACTTATGAATATTATATTCAATTTCTATCAATAGATCCCCCTACATCTTACACATTGGTCCTTAAAACTTTATAAATATTAATTTTGACATAAAATGTGGCACACTTAACACTATACTTCAGGTCTTCACATGCAATAATACTGAGTTTAGACTAATTGACAATCTATCATTTGGCTCATACTCTAGCCCTTTAATATGGTTGGATTTGAGTGTTATAAATATAAAAATGTAAGGCTAATTAGAACTTTGCATTAATATGTAATAGCTCAAATAATACAAGTCAAGAATGAATATGTCAAGGGTTTCAAAATGAACTTCTTACATAAGTTCAAAATTATTTTAGCTCTTCTGTCAAGTTACTCAAAAGCTAAGAACATTTTTCTGTTTCAAAGGCTTTAAAATGTCTAATTTCCTGTACTTGCAGGAGGTTATGTTGCTGTGAGCAATAATTTATCCTGATTTTAATAACGGTTTAAATGGATTATGTTGCAGCTTATCAGCATGAAATTGAAAGATAGAATCAGATCTATTTCTCAAGGTTCGCTTTCGTCACTGCGTGTAGTTTCAATATACAGTTATCACACATTACTCATTGGCAGATTGTGTCATGCTGAGAAGCATCAGAATATTGTCATATTGTCCTCCCCCCTGCTGATGAAGCCTGTGGACAATGGTACTATTTTCAAATGTGTCTAATAAATGCACTGAAAATAGATGGTTCATCACATACTGCAGGTCAGTAAACAATACCTTATTGAAGAACACATTTGAAGACTCGTTAGGTTGTGAACCTGATAATTCTCCAGTGAAAACAACTCTATAAATGCTCAACATCTGATTTCTGGATTTTGATAACGTTTCAACTCAATATACTTTTTTATTCTTTCTGAAAAATAGTCCTCCTAATTATGCTGAACCAGTGGTGTTATCCACCTTTGCTTTAGAGAGTAAAGGTTTAAGCTAAGTTGATCTTGACAATCTGACAGAATGATCTGTGTTTGTTATGTTTTACTTTTTACAGTTTTATAATTGTCTGACATTGCATTCTGAATGAAAGAGGAGGCACCCGGTGTGAGGAAATGATTCTCGTTTATTGAAAGTGAAGATTTCCTCATTACATTAATTTTGAGAGTTGTAAATTTAATGAAGCGCCATACAAAATGTCATGACTGAATGATTTGCAGGAGCAATATCAAAATCTATTAAAGCAAAATAGAAAATATTTTACCCACAGAAAATAGCCTCTTTACAGTGAGCTTCATAACTGCAAAATACAGTATGTGGTTACTACTACTGCTTGGGTGCAACTAGTCAACAACGCGTAATATAGCTTGAAGTTGAGAGTTGCCAGATTATCTATTCAGGTAGTCTCATATCCCTCTCTTTTACTCTTCATCTTCAAAACCCACTTTTTGCAACACACAAACCTTGCAACTGTGCATAGATCTTAATAATAACACTATGTTGAGTTAAAACAGCAGAAAGATATGAAATTGGTAGAAATGTTGTTGAGGACAATTCAACAACTTTTTGTCATTTCATAATAACAAAGCCACAACAAGATCCACAATTAGAAGCACATCTTGTTGACAATCAGACAAAATATGAGTTCAGGGAGATGATTATCACCGTCTCAACCATGAAGATTCATATCATAGTATTTTTGCCCAGTCACTATGCTCTCTGTTTCGACACAGCATGGTGATTACAGCAGTTTTACTGCAGATGCCAGAGTGCATTGAGGAGTAATTTCCAGGTCATGCTCATATTCTTCTAATAGATATGTCAGCATCACACAGACAGGACAGGTGGTGGACAGAAATGCAAACTGTTTTACTGGATGGTGGCCACGCGACTTACATGCACGCTGTTGCACGCTGACAATGAGTAACTACTTGATACAAAAAAACAAACAAAAAAAAACCCATAATTGTGGCTTACAGCAGCACTCCAGGAGGATTTTTTGTGTTTTTCATTTTTCTTTTTGTTTATTTTTTATTTCCTGGCTTATTCATTTCGTATGTTTATTTCATTTACTCTCAAATGAAAAACTACACTTCTGCTGATGAAAGTTTTGGCTATACAGCGCTCGCCTTGGTAAGTGAATTACTAACCATAAAGACAAATAGCCAGCCATGGCAGCAGATGCCCTACTGAGGAATGGCATAGTGTTATTGGATGTTTACTAGAGAAAGAGAGAGCAAGAGAGAGAGAGAAATTCTGAACCAATACTGCTCTTTAATCTTAATTTCAAGGCAATTCACCAACTCGTGGTGATCAATAGGTGATTTCCCCTTACAATGGTTTCATACCAAGCCATTGTTTGAGCCTGACACATCATAAAAGCATAAATCTGTTGATCATTCAGCAGTACTTCACAGCCAATGACAGAATTGATTTAATAGCATTAAGGAGAACAACTTATAACCTCAAAAGAGGATCCTATGTCAATTGCACTTATGGGAGAAATAAAAATGGCTAAGAACATAAATCTAAGGATTGTGAATTTAATGTTGAGGGCGCAGAAGTGTTGAAAGCCTTCACTTACATTTTTGCAATATCGTTTTCTTCATTTATTTCAGCAACCTCTTAAGGAAGTCAGGAACCAACCTTTTAGGTCAAATGAGGAATGATAAGAAATAAACAAAGGCTTTGATCTACTTCCTGTTAACTGTATGTGCAATGATAAAGCTACAGTATGTGTTTTGTTTTTCCAGATCAAACGTGAGAAGCAGGGCAAGTGACAAATTGAGGCAGCAAGGTTATTTCATTAGACAGATGAGAGAGGAAGTTAATTCCACAACAGTGTCACACTTGATGAAAAATATCATCCACTTTTCCGAAGTAATTACTTGGATGTGAATCTACTTGAACAAAACAGCCCTCATATTTATAGATTTCAGTATTTGTACTATTCCTCCACTCCCACAGGATTGATGGTGTTGGACGTGCATATTAGTTGCAAAAATGAAATCCAGCTCATTTCTGTTCTGTGGACAAAACAGAACAGATATCCCAACTCTCGTAAACGATTCAAACTGAGTACTGACGAAAAGTAAATTGATCCCTGAGTACAGTTAACTTCAAGCCACTGGACCATGACCAAATAGTCCAGCGAGCAGAGGGGTATTTTTGACTTAAAATATTTCACAAGTTCTGAATGTTTCACAGGGTCAAAATTACAGCAGGATGTGCTATCAATTTTGAATCCCAATTAACACCTAAGTACACTGTGGTAGACTGTGAAACAGCATGTTGAAGTAATATGTTGATTTGTGAACTAAATGCCAGTAAATGCAAAATACTTGACTCTCTATGTGATTCTATATAACTTTGATAGTGTTACACATCACTAAGGCTCATCATTTTTGGTTTGATAATAAGAATAAGATTGGTATAAACTGATTTCCACCCTGATTTTATGCATCTAAAAGTTAAAGTGTTGTATTTCCCGTGACAATGTTCACTGCATTTTACAATCAATTAGGTCCTTCTGCAGTTCAAGAAGTGTCTACAGTAATAGAAAGTGAAAATGAAACAATTTTCAGCATGTTTTTTGTTATTAAAAATGAATTCCTATAAACTCCCTAAGTTTTCTGATTTAAAAAAAAAAATAGAAAGCCCTACTTGTAATCCAGTCCTGGCACTGGCCATTTCTGGTTTTTGGCAACACAATTACAAATAGATTTCTTTTCAGATGCAACAGAAATTGCAATTCATCCATGGCAATAAACCTCATTTCCACATGGGCGAACTTTAATTCAAGCTGTTCAAAAACCGGATCGAACCAAACCCGTTTGATGAAGGATATACAATGGCTGCCTCACAATGGGTTGGATCGGCTAGGGGAGAATCTGTGAGTCTGTGACATCAAGTGAAAGCTAAAGCTTGTTGATGAATGGGAGGTGGTGTGATTTTTAAATTTGAACACGCTAGTTTTTCACACTGTATCTTCTCTTGGCATTGGCTGCCTCAGATTGTCTAGTGAAGGCGGGCCTTCTGCGACACCTCAAGCATGATGGAGGGACCACAGTCTTCATGCAGTGATCCAAATGGTTGGAGGCTGCTCATTAATATAGATGGGGTTTTTATAGGAATGGCTGTTGGGCTAAATTATTCAGGGGGTTCAGGGAGACATATGGGCTGGCCCCTTCAGTAGCACAGCTAACTGAACACGTAAATACCTACCGTGGGGCAGGTGAAGTAGAGGAACGAGCCGGGAATCTGGTTTATATGTGAAGAGTAATGGCATGGAGTCCTGACAGTCCTAAATCATGAGCTGTAATAATGTCACCGGGGTAGCAGCAACCGTATTCACATGCACACACAATGGGGTAACCAAATTTGTAATTTGACAAAGAAAGGCAGCCTGTGTGTGATATGTTAAGTATGTGCACATGTGATGTATACTAATAACTAACATTAGTGTTGAATGCACAGTATATAGGCTGGTTCAACCTTAAAGTTAGTCTGTGTGGATGATCCACTTATAAGATGATGTGAAAACCAGACAGCCGGGCAGGACAGAAAAAGAGAGCACAAGCAGCTGTGGAGACATGGTTAAAAATAGCAGCTATTACTAAATTTCTGTCTGAGCATGTACACATTTGATTGACATCTCACAGTTGACAGACTACTGCGAATTTACAAACAGACTCCACTGTGTGGTTAAAACCTGGCTTTTCAGCCACCTGGCATGCACTCAACACAACAGTAGCATATACACAAACACATAGTATGCATGCTTGGAGATAAATGAGGGGTCTCATCCTGTGATCAGGTCCATTAAGTTATCCTGTCAGTGTGTGCATGCTGTCATTATTGTGCAAGGAGTGATGGTAATGTACACATCAGGCTGTCCCTTGTGTTGCAATATGAAGTTACACTGCATAGAGTTTGTGTCTGTAAGTATATCAAAGTCTGCTTTACACTGCAGTCAGCTTATATTTTAAAACTTAAGGAAAGAGTCTCAGATGTCCCAGTTTTAATTTCCAACGGCAAATGATGATTGCATTCATATATCACTTCAAGATCACAGGTTCCTTTTCTGTTATCACATTAGGCTACAGATGCATACTCTGCACTCTGCACTTCCATCACTCTTTGGTTTGGATTGGCCACTGAACAGGATAGGAACAGACTGAAACAGACAGTCAGGTCTGCAGAAAAGATTATTTATGCCGACCTGCCAACCATCCAGGATCTGTATACCTCCAGGTTTAGGAAATGGGCAGGGAAAATCATTGCAGACCCCTCACACCCTGGACACGAACTATTCCAGCTTTTCCCCTCTGGTAGGTGCTACAGAACACTGTACACCAAAACCACCAGACACAGGAACAGTTTCTTCCCTCTCACCGTCACACTTATGAACAGTTCACTCACTGTGGCACTGTGTAATAACCCTGGAACACTATAATACCCACTGTACCCACAAATTATATATTTATTTTAGTCTAAAATACAAAATATGCAATACATATAACTTAGTACTGTATATCCATACAGGCTGTATATACTATACATAACCACATAACACAGCATGTATATAAAGTAATTTTTTCTTTTTGCTCATCACTTCTTCCACTCTACTTTTTTGCACAATTATGAAATAATTGCACTGATATAATTTCAACCTAGAAAAGAAAATGTGAGGAACATTTGTTTGTTGGTGGTACACAGTGTTTATGTCTGTAATTTTAAAGAGGGAGCCTCATGTCTTGCTGATGGAACATTTATCTTTCCTCAATAGGGTTCCATTGTGCTGTCATGCAGTTTGTTAAGATTATTTGAGGTCCAGGAAAAGGCTGCTATTATGCATAATGGGTTTCTTCCCGGGTGATTTAAATGTTTGTAGTACAGTAGATATGTGCTCATTTGAATTTCAATTATCAGATTTCAGTGTAGAGACTTTTCCATCTGATTGTTTGATGGAGTATGTCCATAAACTCCTCCACTTGTTGGGAATAATCACGATGAAGTGGTTGTACACACATAATGTATGCTAAAATACTACGTGTCATCTTAAAATACACAAGCCCTTTAAACATTTATAAAGAAGCAGACTGATGCTGTTGTTCAAACAAATTGAACAAACACTTCTTCTGTGGGGGTGGGGGTGCATCTGGGACATGCATTAAATGTTAATGGATTTCCTTCATGATGAACTGCTCAAGTAGCTAATTTTTACGCATTTTATCAGCTTGTTGTTGATTCGCCCTCTGCTGTTGCTGCTGACTATTCCCATATCGGGCTGCCGCCACTGTTTTAACACCTGTAGTGTATTGATTTCACATTACATGATTTAATCATAGTAAACACAGTGGACAGCCATCTGTAAAGGCTGTGTGCTCCAGCATGTCACTCTTCAAATCAGTCCCACTGCCTTCAGGTTAATTAAGTAACTAACTGGACAGAGAAAACTGTGGATGATTACTTATGATGATTACTTCTAGCTCAATACAGTATGTTTTACTAGCATGCCATTTGTTATTATATTACATTTTTATATCTAAATGCATCCACTGTTTGAAGAATTGCTTATTAACATAATTAAACATAATTCTTATTCTCTAAGTATTAAGTTTGTGCTTATGGACAGAATCACCAAATGATGAATCCTGATAAGATGTGTGACGTGTTGTTAAATTTTGTCTAAGCAGAGATTTTCACCAAAATACCTAAAAACTCACTTTGTACTTGCACTGGGAGTTTAACTTTCATCCATTTACACTTTTCCACCTGCATGAATATACCAAACAGACAGACATTTTACAGTCAGGAGTAAGGCTCTTAAAAACAAAAGAACTAAATGACATACTGGTGTTGCTGTACATGCACAGTGATAACCATTCAAAGTGTTGTGTGTAGTTTTGTTTTGTCATTGAGGATGAATTGATCCATTTCAACACAAACATTTGCACTACATACCGCTGGTGTTGAACCACCAGTTTTCTGAAACTTCTACAGCCGTCATTTGAGGTTAAGGTTAACTGTAGGTGATTTTGTGGAATCTACAATTCAACACTACTTTCTGTTATTAAATTGCCAGCCTTATTGGAGAGGGGACATAGAGAGACATAGACAGCTGACCATTTCTTGAGGAGAAACTAGAGTAGGATTATTTCATAATGATTGCTACTATTTTGTGACTAGTCGGGGGAGGTCTAAATGAAACTCCTGCTACAGGCTTGCTGTAATGGGCCACAAAGCTCTGTATAGGTTGTCATTATGATTTATTGTGCTACCCAGGAAATTTGCCCCCTTGGAGTCTTTTGTGTTTTATTTTTCCTTCTTGTAAGAAGTTTGTAAAAACTGGTTAAAGTAGGATATACAGTTTGCAGTGTAATAGAGACATTTCAGGATTATTTCATTAAAAAAAACTATGCAAAAACTAAAATTACCAAGAGAAAAAAAAGGAATGTAAAGATTAGCTTTGTAAAAAAAATTGTAGTAGATTATTTTTGGGGTGTAAAACTATTATTTTTACACTGCAGAATACATGCATCATATATTATTCATGTCACAAGAAAATACAGCCTTACATAGCACAGACGTAGTTCCAACTGGCTTAGTTTCATTCCCTTTGTCATTAGAGCTTTGCTGCCTTCTAGCTCCATCACTCACGGTAAGCCCCTGTCTAGTGCCAGCATTAGTTGATAGAAGCTGCATCAGTCACACAGAGTGAGACACATGCGCATGGAGTCAAGATTAATGAAACACTGCATACAGCTGTTTGGACAACCAAAGAGTGTTTGACCACAAAGGGATAACAAAAAGAGTGTTTTTGACCACATTCGTTCCAACACACTGTACTTTCTGATTCACCACAATCCAGCAGGGGTAAATTCAATCCAAATTTACCACAGCTTAGCATCTGGGTAGTGTCTTCACCACCTTCCGAGAGTAACAAACACCTCAGCTACTTTTAGTGCTTTTCTCCTGGGGACAAAATAAAATACCCATTCGCTGGTTAGAGCAGCAGAGTGGAAATATTAAAGTGATATTTCAAATGTGGAAAACCTTTTTATTTTCAGCATGTATTCCCTAAATGATCTTAGAACAGTACTTATTAATTTGCACAATGGGAATGCAGATGTGGTAATATTACATTTAAATGGGGAAATATTCAAAACTTGGCTTTTTCTTGGTAATTTGTAGGAAATTATATGGAGAACAGTAAATCCTGGGTGGATAAACCATGCATCGAAAATTGAAAAGGAAAATCCAATTCAGAATGTCATAGCTTACTGTGTGAGTAGCATACAGTAGACAGTGGGTGGCTAGGGTGAACAGAAG
The DNA here is from genome assembly GCA_029490765.1 of Euthynnus affinis. Classification (NCBI taxonomy): domain Eukaryota; kingdom Metazoa; phylum Chordata; class Actinopteri; order Scombriformes; family Scombridae; genus Euthynnus; species Euthynnus affinis. The sequence goes on along the minus strand of CM055841.1, from coordinate 25,002,241 downwards.
TTTTGAAACAATGCAGCAGTGGCTGGCATTTCATTCTAACAATAGTAAAAGCATTTTCATGAGGTGTATATCTTTCTTGCAGCCAAACACGTAACATTTATCTAATTACATTTCAGTAGGAAGTGAACAGTGGTGTCCTGCAACTGAGTCCACTTTTTTGCCTTCTCCTACTAATAAGGAAAATTGTCACCTTATATTGACATCACCTGAACTTGCCCAAGTCATAATTACTATGGCTGCTAGATGGCCTAAACGTAATTTTAGACCTATACTATAATTTTTCTTGTGAGGACGGGCTGATATCATGGTATATTTGTTTTTTTCTAAAAGTTCAATATAATACAATAATATATAATATAATATAAATGCTTCTGAATTGGTGAAGTACTGGTATGGCAACTGCATGGCATCAATTACTGTATTCTTAACCGTATTACTAGGACATATTTCATGTAGTACAGAAGTATTTTAAGAACATTTATTGTGCAAAAATGCAATAATAAATAGAAAAAAAAATACAAAAGTTCTCAAGTAACTTCCATCTCGTAAGGACAGCCTTTGGAAAATGCCTAAGAAAGTGATGTTTGATTTGCAGGGCCAGCAGACCCTGCCGAGGATGCATTCTTTTGCTTTCCTCATATTCCAAAACATGTTTTGATTTAAGGTGATGGAAAAGATTGCTTGTATTGCTTGTACAACCCCTCGTAACCACTATCATCGGACATAATTTGCAGATTATTGTTTTCTGCTCATTGTCTGTTTTTTTAAAAAACTGAACCATGTCCATGTAATGGAAGTTACGCTGGTCTTTTTAACCAAAGCCTCCTCCTCTTCGCTGTGTGCAGTTCTTTCAGTCATTTCTTCATTTCCAAACAAAGCAGGATGGGCTCTCACATTTTCCAGACAATTTGCTGGCGCAGGCTGAGGCTGATGAATCCTGCAACGATCTTGGCACAGCTTTTTTTCTTTTTTTTTTTGGCTGCTACCAGTCAGTACGGTGTAGTCAAAATTTTTTCGGCAAGTTCATACTGGTGTACTTTCTATACCATTTATACTGACCACACCTACCTGTACCATGCTGAAAAGCCCATTTTTCTTGCCTATATTGGTATTTCAGTCATCTATGCTTGTGTGACCACCATTAAACAGGTAATCATTGTGTTACACCTTCCTCTTGAATCCATTTTCCCCTTTCAGCCATAAGATCTATCTCTGAGGAACTGTGGATGGAAAGGCCATGATTTCACTGTAAATGCTTTTCCTTTTGTGAAGGCAGGGCACCTTTCAGATCAGAGAGTGAAATAATATATCACCAGTGAAACAACTTCTAGATAAAGCTTGTAGCATATCAGTGTGACTTCCACTTGAACTTTCTGAGAGTTACGATTTTTACTCATATTTCCTGTAGAAATAAGTAAATCCTTCCAACAGCTGCTGATGATTATGCCTGATAAAAGACCCGAGTTAACAGACAAGATTTTTTGGTTCATCCTGGACATACGAGTAAGCCGGGAAGGTCAATGAGATTTTAATGTCTTTTTTTGTGCTTACAGCAAACAACACTGGTAGTTTACCGAATTCATAATGTGCAATTTTCTGTCCATTTGCTCCTTGTTAAAGTTTCTTCTGAACATAAATCATAAAGGGGTGTTCCTGGCGGTCAAGGGTCTAAAGGGGAGGGAATAAAGTCAGAAAAAGTAATAATACCATGAGAAAATGCTGTAATATTATGACAAATTAGTTTTTCATTCCCAATTTGAGACCATCACAGTTTTACAACACTAAATTTTAATCATTAAGAGTCAGATGGTGGAGTTTCAACAGAAGAGTCAACACACAGTTCTCTCCTTCATGTCAGTAGGTAGTGGGCTTTAATCATTTTCTGAGGCCATTAACTCTTGTTTTAATATTTTTCTCTGCAGTGTCTTGAGGAAACCTAATCTGCTCTGTGTCTTTAAAACATATCCGTTATGAAGGCAGGCATCTGGTAATTGGTTTAATTTATCAAGACTAATGACAAATGTTTCTTAATACCATTTACTAATAGATGTACTGTATGTCTCCAATGGGAAGTGCTTATCAGAGAGCAAGGAGAGGAGGTAGCAGTTGTATTTATATTATATTATCGTCTACCTCTTTCTACAATGGTCTTTCATAATCGGCCTTTGGAGGTCTCCTTGCAGTCATTGTGACTCTGCACCTGCTTGACAATTAAATCAGTTTCCTCTGGTGGGAATTTTCTACGGCAGAGCTGTTCATCTTCAGCCATGATGAAAATGACAATATGCTATGTCAAAGCTGTCTTAAGAGGGCAGGATATGGTGTGGCAGATTCAGCCTTGCTGATAATTAGTCCCAGCAGTTAAATGTAGTGCTGCAACAAAAAATGTCCTGCAGTCCTGAAAGCATTTTCCACATAGACCTCCATTAAAAAAAGACATCTGTAAAACTGCTGACTGGACACGTTGAATGACACACAGAAGCAGTTATTTGACATTTGAATTGAAGCCACATTGAAGCCTGTTTCACCTCCATTTGTTGAAATGGTGTTCTTCACACTAAATATTTAGCTGATGCACATTTTACATAGTTTACTTAATAGACGCCATGGGACAACTGCACAGCTATTAATATCCAAGAGAATAATAAATATGCGTGTGTGTGTGTGAATTCAGAAACTGAAGGCAAATGTACTGCGAATTATGGGCTGTTTTTTTCATTAATCTTATCATATAGGTAGAATGCACTTGCTTATGGATAAAAAGAGAAAGAAAGTTAAAATGCTTGCTTTCATGGAACAAAATAGCAACAAACCAGAGTTTTTAGGGACTAAAAAATGAAAACCCAGAAATGTTGTGCAGTAGTATGGGTAAGTTTGCAGCAGGGAGGGAAGACTTTATTGGAACTTGAAAAATGAACATTTCCTCTTTGGGTGGTCTCCTATATATCACAGAGAAAGAGAGACTATATAATTTTGTATCTACTGCTGTGTTGCTAATTGCACAGGGCAGTAGACTCATGTAAAAAAACACAAGGCTAATGATAGTACCGTATCAGTGATCACCCAGGTGGCAATTCCAACCCTGTAATAAATCTACTATAAAGATAGTTTCACTGGCTCTACTTTTCATTTTGAGTGCCTCATAATTCTGTCAGCTTTTGTAGATAGTGTGATATTTTCTCAATTTGTTCAAGGCTTGTACTGTAGGTGTAACTGACCATATTGATCCACCATTAAATCGAGGTTAAGGTTGTGACTCCCCTGATTACTGGGGAAACAAAACATTGTGATTCAACATAACATCCGACTTATGTTCATGCTTCATTACAGTTTCAGCAACAATACAATGATATAGAACCATGTTGAAAAGAAAGCCACAGTTCAACAGTGGCCTCTTTCTTGTGTTGCTTTGCATTTTTTATATTTTTGACTGATGGTAAAATCCATTTGTCTTTCCAGCCCCCTGGACAGCTTCTCCTCTGGCTAATCACATGACTTTATGATTCAGCAGTGAAAATGACAAAATGGAAAATCCTGATTCTTTTATGTGATGTAAAAGTATAAGTCTTAGCTCTGGGCCATTCCAGTGTTCAGTGATCTGAATGTGGCTTTCCAATCTTTGTAAATCATATTGATACCTTTTCCACCAGTGTAATCTGAATTTGCCTTTCCATAAAAGCCATTATGACAAAGGCATTGATTACTCTTTTAACACTTTATATATTTAGTACATACTGTATGCATGTATTATGCAATTAAGATTTGCATCATTGAATAATCACCAGTTATTTTCTTGATTAAGTGTAATTATTTGGTCTATTAAATGTCAGAAAATATTGCAAATTCCTTTTAAAGATTTCTAGAGTGCACAGTTACATCTTGAGGTGTCTTCTTTTGTTTAAAGAAGATAATGATAAAAATCTAAATATCTGTTCTCAGGTACTCTTGAAATGTCCATCCAAGGACAAATTTAATAAATTTCTGCGCACACACTGTACACGACATTTACAAGCACAAAGCATGCCTTCTTGATCTTGCACATTATGTCAATTTGAAGAATGCAGTAATGATGACGACAATTGTGGTGAAAAGGTAAAATGTAATGTTTTGTATTAAATTGCTAATAAAACATGGTAAGAAGAAGAAGCAACACTTTATTAGCAAAACAGTATTTTATTAGAAATATCTTGTATAAAAATGAACATGCTCTACACATTTTTTATTTTTTCTATAGATAATTCATAAATATCCAGGCACTGTAATTCTTTTTTATATTTCTTTTTTTATAATTCAGTACATAAAGCAGACATGATCAATCCATTTTAATAACGTACATTAACTTGCCATTTAATTTCAGTCAGCACTTACATATTCTATTTTGTAACACAGACAAAGTGTTTTAGAAAAATAAGAGGGGGGTTGTGGCAAAAAAGCATTAAATTATCATATTCACGAACACAAACAATCCCACAAACAATACTTTATCAAATGATGAAAAAAACAACATTTGCAGCAACACCTTAGACTTTTGTTGAAGCTGAGAGAATCATTGATTAACCCAAAAATATTAGTTATTTATAATCCTCTGCAGTAGTTTTCCTTCTGGACATTACACCTCTCTCTCAAATTGTTTACATGACTTGTTATGAGTTTTGACATGCAACATACAGATTTTTGCATTGCTGAGGATAACATTTAATGAGACAAAGTCCAGAGTCACTGTGTCTGACGAATACTTTAGAGACTGGAGACAGAAATGGAGTTTACACATTTAATTAGAAATTGTACATTAAGTCCTTTCTTCCTTATGTTTGAACAGAATACACTTTAAAGGTAATGTAGATGCAAAGCAAACAACACCATGAAGGATCCATGGAAAGAATGGCAGGAGGAGTTTAATGGTTATGAGGCACAGAATGAAGGCACTGGCCCTTATTTATCAAGCAGTGATATGTCCGTTCTTAGATTTAAAAATGAATGGCTGTCAATGTTACTGTAAAGATCAATTCATGTACGTTAGAGAAGTGATTCTCATCGTAGTAGAAATTTAAAGCTACATTAAGCATTTTCAATCTCTAGGGGGCAGAAAGAAAACCAACATATCAACACAAACCTGAGATACCCCTGGCTCATACACAGAATCTCATAGGCATCCTTGTCACACCTGTGACTGTATGACCAATGCTAGTCTATTATTCACTAGTCTGTAGCTCTGTTTTTGTTTCCACCAACTTCTCTGAAAAATATCTGGGTATCTTACAGTTATCTGCTGTTTCCTGCTGGGCAGGTGGTGACAGTCTTGTTGTTTGAGTGCAAGAGAGCCTATAGTTTCTCATATCAGGAGGCTGATGAGAGCCTAAAGACTATATTGGCCAAAAGACAAAACTGTAAGCTAAGAATCTAAAAGCTGTTTATAGTTGGGTGTTATTCTCAGTGAATTCTGCACTATGTTCGGCACTGTCACTTAATGCAGGTTTACTGTATAAAAGTCTGTTAAGGCTAAATGAAATGGCTATTATGTAAAATTCTGACACTTACCAAAATACCATTACCAAAACACAAAGGACTGTGGAGAATAATGAAACATAGGATAACACAGGCTATAGAATTAGCCATAAAAAGACTGTGTTGAATCTTTTGAAAGATAAATCACTCCTTGGGAAGCACTATGCAAGCCATCCACCTAATTATCTTTGAAGTATTGTCCATTGAATGGAAATGAGCTTGCACCTTCTCCAAATGGGTCTTCATGCTGAGTAGCTACATGTGCACCCAAAATACTATTAAAACTATCATTAATCATTTCCACTGTAGCCTCAAAGTCCTTGAACCAGGAGAGGAAAAAGTCTGTAGAAAAGAAATAAATTATCTCTGCAGTTACTGCATATCACAGGAGGTTTCCAGGTAATACGGTCCTTTGTGAATAGGTCTATCATAGACCATGAAATATTAAAAATTACATATCTGGTATGACAACAGTCTGATATGGTGTTTATTCCTTCAAAAAGCTATCCTGCATTTAGGGACAGAACACATAGCAGCTAAACTATTCTAGCTTTACTGCAATAAAAGGGTTATTTAAACATAGAAATACAAAATTACAGAAAACCCAGGATAATATGGAACACTGAATAAGTGGATGTACCTGTTTTAATTTATTTGAGGGTATGCCAAATGTACTGTTATTTTTTGGCTTAAGAATATACTTTTAATGTTGGGTCTGGTGGAAGATAAACAGATGAGGAAACTTAAAGGGGACCTATTATGCATTTCCTTATTTTCAGTTATATATAATGTTACAATGTCGAATGTTCATATTAAACAAAGCCAAAATGTCAAATAATGAGGTAACCATATGTAGAAAAAAGCACCGGCTTCAGACTGCTCTGAATGCTTGGTTTCCAAAGCTTTTTTCTACTTTCAGATCAAGCCAACGTCGGGACAGATTCCTTTATATGGACATCTTCTAAATTCACAGCGCACGAGTTCACTACTTCACTCCGCGAACATTATGGAGTTTTTTCCATTGTTTTGGGGGTAGTCATGCTGAGCTATGACTTGAGTCAAACTGGCACGCTGTGAATGTTTTTTCCATTACACAGCACGGCAAAGTAAAATAAGTAGTTTACCTGTTGGAGGTGTGCTGGTTGTCTGCAGCTCTTCATCAAACATAATCATCACTATCACTATGGTTGTTTCTGCCTGTACTATTCCTCCCTGCATTATTTCTAACTGATTCGCTGAACAGAGAGTTCCAAATATCTCCATGTTGTTTTGACCGTTTTTTTTTTTTTGCCCTGCTAATGAAGCTTTGCTAATTCGGTGAGGAACATGTTTCATTTCCTGTAAATTCTTCACAATCAACATCTCCCATTATTTAGACATTTAAACGCTTTTAATATGACGCAGCAAAGCAGGAAATATGGGGTTTTCATTGGCAGCAACTTAACACAACTCTGATACAGCATAAGATATAAGGGTTTTTTTTAGCTGTGAATCACGAAAAGCTACTGTAGTGGAGTCCCAAGATGAGAAAAAAATAGAGCTGGAAATGAGCATAATAGGTCCCCTTTAAACTTCTTACAATCATCAAACTGCTTGAAATTGCGAAGGTTTCAACAAGCGTATGATAAATAAGGGCCAATAAATCTGGGATGTTTAAAGTATGCATCGTCAAATCTCCAGGTCCTGGCTGACATTAATGCATGTGATGTAAACTATAAAGGTATACCATGGCAATTTGCTTTTAGTTGGCTCATTTTCTGTTTGAAGTTACTCTTTATGTAGCAGAGGGTAACCCAGTGGGTAATGGTCCAAAATGACATCTCCACTGTGAATGACAACCATGACAAATGTTGCATTCCATTGACGTTGACAACACAGCACAGTACACGTGATGCTCCCACAAGCATGCTCTGGGACTGTACACTACTGCCAAGATGATGGCGTCATCAACATTATTATGAAACATTAATAAAAAAACTGGAATGACCCACTGCTTTTTTTCAGGTGTTTCAGATATGGTTAGTTCATATAGGAATACTGAATGGGCTGTAGTAAGGCATGTACAGTTTGAAGAATACTGCAGCTTTCAACTCCAATAATACCAGTTACCAAAAATATTGACTATATTTTTATACTGTTTGATCTTGTCAACTGCATTTGACTTTAGCAAAAACAGAAACACATTCCTGTTTTTGTTGAAATGAGACAAACGACTCAGCCTCAGAGAGAACTGACATTGTGTGCTATACACTTCAGAAGGAAAACATACTGTAGGCTCCAGGTGGTTCACTCAGCCTGCATCTGGAAACTTCACTGCCCAGTGCTCACGCATTTCTCAGAAAGGGTGGGAAGAGGAAAATTAACTGTCCAATCTCCCTTACATCTCCCATCTCCCTCCTGCAATCTACTAATTTCTCATAAATTTGGCATCCATGCCTTTACCTGATTCTCTAGAAAAATGTGACATCCTCTCTATTTATGGAGTGACAAATTCCCATCTTTCCACCCCACTCCTCTCTGCCGTAATAGCTTGGAAGTCCTCCAGTATTTTTCCAGTATTCCCCAGAATCAGGTGATTTCTCCTCAGGCAGGCCCTTGCCCAGCTTCCACGGTTCGTCTCTGTCTTAGATGGCATGGTTACTGTAGCTTATGTATGTCTGCTTGGAGGCCAACACTGCAAGAGAAGGTGTGGGAGAATGAAGCGAGAGGGTTAAAAATCCATCAAGTGCATCTGCAAATAAGCGTAAAACAGTAATCTTGCAGTGCACATGTTGGAGTCCAGATTGATGGGAAGTCCTATTCATGGGTGACTTCATCAGACAAGTGCAGGTGGACCAATCATAATAGCAGGATACTATAATGTAAAACTGTATTTACAGGAATGGTATGTCCTCCATCAGCATATTGCATTTGAATTTAAATGTGTCATTTGCGATGTAGGAATGTCAGTGTGATTCAAAATAAACTATTACAGTGATGTGAAATGAAAAAATAACACTGATTAGGGCTGCAATTAATGATTATTTTCATTATGGGTTAATCTGCCGATTGTTTTCTTGATGATGTTTTTTGGGCTATGAAAGGTCACAATATAGGGGGGAAAAAAGCATAATTTTGGGGATTGCAAAATGAAATCTTCAAACTGATTGTTTTGTCAGACCAATCCAAAGATAGTCAGTCTCCAATGGTTATCCTTACATTTGAGAAGCTGGATCCAGAGAATATTTGGCATATTGACTTGAAAAATGCCAGATGTTTTATGACTGATTAATCAGTTATCAAAATAGTAATATAACAGTATAATAAATAAATAGTATAATAATCAAAATATTTAATTTTCTGCCTATCGACTACTTTATTAATCAACTAGTTGTTTCAGTTCTGAAATAGAGTTAACATAATCTTATTGCATTGAAAAACTACTGTTGATTATTGTAGAATTGTTGATTGTTATCATACATTACAGACATTTTAACAAAAAATCACAGTTTGCACATTGAAATATTTGTCCAAGACAGCAGTGCAGATGCAGTCAGAATCATTGGCTGTGGCAATGATAATATCACTGTAAGTGCCTGCTATTACAGTACCATTCATGAAATCAGGGAAAACTGTCATAATGTTTTCCTCACAGCTGACTATATCATTACATTGTATCAAAAATGCACTATATAGAGTCACCAAGCAGATCACAGCAGAAGTATAAAATGCAATAGTAACCATTCAAATGCAAGTCTTTTACCACATGCAAAGACCAGAGATCTCTATGTGCACAAAGCAAAGCATGCAGCAGTCCGTCAGTGTATTAACACTTTTGAATTGTAAAGGGTATTAGATGTAAAATACTATTAAGACAATACGGTATGTGATCTGACTTGGCACTATAAGTGTTGTCATCAATGTTTGATAATAGTGCTCATTATTCTTTAACATGCTTTTCTTGTTTCATGGAATTTTATATCAGCTGTGAATAAAACACACAAGACATATGACCGGAAGGCAGAGCAAAACTGGTAATGACCATAGACAAGTCCAAACTGCTGGTTAAATGTGGCTGTCATACCTGTGTGTATGTGTGCAGTCATGCTTGTATGCACACATATGTCTGTGTGCAAGTGTCAGCGCGTACATGTGTGTCATTTTTTTGAATAAAACTGTCCTCAGCGAGCATGCTTGCTGGTGGTAATCACACTACCGATCTGCCAATCTGCCCACAGCAGCCTTGGCTGATTAAATATGTCAGAGGGGATGAATCCAATCAGAAAGACAGCTGAAAGCCAGAGCAGGGGCAAAAGTGCTGTAGAGGAGAGATGTGTAATGGTAAGCATTTCTGTATATTTGTCAGTGCCATGTTGGGTGTGTGAATGGGGGCGGTATTCTCGCCATTTCATCCAAAGCATCTCTTCCAAGAGAAGCATTGATAAATGAACCTTATTTTAATATTTATGTGCTGCGAGGCCAAGATAAAGAATAGATGGTCCAGAAAGAATTGGAGCGGGCAGACCCATCTGTCTTTTCCTTTTCACTCTTATTGTTGTTGTTGTCCCATTACCACAAATTCCTTCTTTTGTCAACAGGGAAACAAATTACAGGGGACACATGGCTATCGCTTGTCTCCTGCACTCAGGCTGAGTGGTGTCATCTTCCCACATTAACAGGCTTTACCATGCTGATTGGCCATTTTACAGCACCACACACCAATATTGTCTATCCAAGTTAATGTCTTGTTGGTCAAGGGTGGATTTGTGAGGGCGTGATTACTGCCTTGTGTCATTCAGGGTGCTGTATTTTAGCCAGGGGCAGCCGGGGGTGCTTTGTGCATGGTAAAGGCAGGCACGAGTGTTGTGGGGAACATTAGCAAAAATTAACAGGAAAGAAAGTGGTCACACATAATAGAAGGGCAAAATCATTATCTAATAAGGTTACCTGAGAGTCTAAAGTCCCTCACAAGGGTCCCCTCCCTCAACACAGTCTGACATATAAGCACAAAGAGCAGTTGTTAGATTCACAGTTCAAACCAGAGGGTGATAATCAGCATGTATAAATGGGCTCTATAATAGGATAAGATATAACAGCTCCATTCTGAGGTAGAAAAAAAAGGCATGGATGCAAGTGTGGGCGCAGGCTTTTTAGTCCTAATACACACCATTCTATACTGTTCAGCTTGTCAGAGTATAAAATCAGGACTTTCAGTAATCAGAACATGTGTGGTTGCTTGATTGGATTTAAGCCTGCCCCCACACAGGGACTGCCTACTCATACACTTTATCTTGGTGATTGAAATATCCTCTTTTTCCAACACTAAGCTGCCCGTCTCCTTTGTCCCTTTCAAAATCAGAATAGTGTGGGCACCCTGTCACACCTCCTGATTCACAAATCCAGTGTGGTAAGAGTTGGTGAAAATGGAACCATTTTTTTCTGTTCCTTGTATTCAAAATGCAGGATTATCCTGGTGAAACCTATAAGTTACTTCCTGCCTTTTTTTGTATTTCCAGTATACTGTGCAGCTTATGCAGAACGTACAAAAAGATATTTGAAATATTATTGGATCTTGTTCAATCCAAGAAGACTAATATATTGGGCTATAAACATTAATTTGGCATGTCACTGATCAATAAAAAGCTGAAAAGGTGGAATTAATAAACCTAATCCTATTCCAGCTAGACGCTAAATTAAAACCACTCCTACCAGTCCTAATCATTCATACAGTTCTGTTTGTGTCATCTGAAGTGGTTCATGATCCGAGAAAAAGACAAAGTATAACACTGTTTCAGTCAGCACAGACACTACATCCTAATTTTTCGTATGCTCACGGAGCGCTCACTAATTTCCCGAACTGCTGAAGTGAGAAATAACACTGCTGTCAATTATGTTCACCTAAAAGGAGATCATGATGTTCAAGTATACATACATATTCTACAACTGCTATAACTGTACACAGAAACTGCTCATTGCATCAGCATAAAATCAGCTCCTGGTTTAGGTCCACTGGAACACATCTCATTCTTTTTTGTTGTTTTCCTTATTGCTGCATTGGTAATACCAACCTTGTGTTTCAAGACTTTCACAGAGTTCAGACTTTGCCTCTCCATTAGGCCTTAGGCCGCCTTTGGGGTTGAACTTGTTGGACATGGTAGCTGCAGTGACCACAGCCTTCAGGCTGCGCTTGCGCTTGGGTACGTTTTGCTCTGGATGGAAGAGAACCACGTAGACCTTAGGCATGTAGAGCATTCCCAGAGAGACAGATGCACTAAGGCTTACGGAGATGGTCAGGGTTGTGGTCTGAATATACATCTGTATTATGGAGGAGAGAGTAGAGACAGAAACAGCAGAATTAATTGTTGAGGCTTTGCTTATTGATGATCAATGAAGTTCAATTTTAGAGCTTTCAATAGACTGAAGCTCTCGAAGTCTTGCATGTAAAACAAACACTGCATTATTCAAGTGTGTGGATATTAGATGATGATGTTTTTATGTAAATCACAGCTTCTTGTGTAGAAGAACCTAACTTTGCACAGCATGTAGTATCACATAATCATATAATAAGGTGATGACATACAGTACCCTTTATTCTTATTTATTTATTTTCATGTGTGGGTGCATCACCCCTGAGGTCTGCTTTCATTGATGTGTTTGTTTATTTATGATATACAACTAATAGAAGTGCCCCCCTGATGGGTGTCTATGTAGTTTGTGTATAGATGTTTTTGCCCTGAGGTTTTAGACAACAGCATAAGGATTGTATGCTCTCTGAAGCCAGTGACAGCTGCAACCCACAGCTGGGTAGCAGATATATAGCTGCAGGCAACAAATATGGAGCTGAGAGAAACATCCTACAGCATATTAAAAGTGCCTGCTAGTGATTTTTCATTTATGATAATCATTCCCAAGCTCAAACACAGTCCACCTCTAATGTAAGGAATGTGGTAGGTCAGTGCAGGGGCTGTAAAAATATGATCATGTTTAATATTGACACATTAATGTTAAAGGTTTTACATATCAATTGACGACACTCAGACTAAATGTAGAACATTGTACAGAAACTATTTGAAATTGTCATTCCATTAAATTCCATTAAACAAACATAATTAAAACTCATCAAAGTAGTAAATCTGAATTTGAAGATTTGTTTCACAATGATCCTACTCCAATTTCTTATTCCAGTGTAATGAGCATTAATTAGAAAAAATAATAAGAAGAGAACAGTTGACTTTTCCTCTTGAGTGAAAATTGTAGAGGTCCTGTGAACTTGATGAGCAAAAGGCAAAGAGTGTACAGTGGAAACACAGCTGGCAGACATCCTTCAAAGAGATTTGCCTGAGGTTTTGTCTGACATTACATTTGCAGACATCACAAATGACTGAGTCGTTTGGCATGAGAATAGCCCACAGGGCTCTGCACCACTAGCATGTCAACAGTTACAAATGATGTTTCCCAACATGGGGTTATGACATATGTTGTTTGCATGTGAGCTTGTGCAAAATTGATCTTCTCAGATTTTTTACAAACTTTACAGTACCATGACAATCCAAGATGTAGGTAAATATAAATTAGTATAAATCTCATAGATGTTATAATATTTTGAATTACATCATAATATATTCATTTTTTTGCACACATACTACAAGTAGGACATAGTTTTGTAGGTCAAGGTGTACAAAATAAAATAAATAGCCTGGCCTGACATGCAGTGACTATGATATAAGTTAATGTAATAAAAGACAAAAACTATAAGGAAGCCTGGCACAAATTAAGCCCCTAAAGCCATGTCAGTTTAGAAAAAAAAAAAAAAAATGTCAGTGCAAAATGGAAGTGATAGGGCATTGTGTTCCATCATACTGCAAGCAGCACATGAGCATTCCTTGGTGATAGAGGGGGAGTGTTGTAATCTCCTGAGAAGATTACACGTGGCCTGGGGTGAGTTCGGAACAATATTGCTCCCCCTCTGGAGTACAGAGTGGAGTCACTCAGTGAGGGGAGTCAAGACCCTTGTCCGCTTCCATTGGCCCTGGTGACATAAATTTTCCCTGACACGCCGATATGATTGCCAATCTGCTCCATCGGCACAGCGAGGGAACAAGGCTGGGGACAGAAACTGAGCCATTATAAAGTTTCTTTGAAGCAGGATTGCTCTTTTTTGTCATTAAGCTTCAAATTCCTTGTACAGCCAGCTGCCAGAGCTGTCTTCACCTGAACACAAAGCATGTTAACAGGAACACACCTGCACAGGTCTTACAAGACCTTGTACGCAAATATTTTGGCAATGCATTTTTCATGGAAGACGTTTTAATATAGTGCAAAGTTTTAAAAAAATAAATAAATTAATACTTGAATTCCTTTTAGTGTCTTGGGTCCCGGGGTGCTGGCTAACTATCATATCTGTCATATGACCATGTCAGAAATGAAATAATGTTTAATGTTGTTCCCAATGGTCGCACTTAGAGGTGGCATGAAAATCTGACTGGCACAGAGAAGGGAGAGGAAGGAGGAGATGCGTGTAAATACGGTGATAACGGCACATATTTTTAGATGGTCTCCCCTGAAAAGCAGTCATAGTGGTGCACTCAGCAAAAGTGACATTTAGTTGTATGATGAATGAAAAAGGAAAGCTAAAGAGAGAAGTTGAAACCCTGACTCCTTACTCACCTCTGCACAGCTGACCAATCACTGTGTGAAGTGAGTGTGAATGTTGGCTTGACTATTTTGAAAATGTACAGAAATGGCAGTGCAGTACCTCCCCTTATCTGCTGTTGGAAAGGTGCTGGGGGGGGGGGGGTTAATGGGCTTTTCCACTGTCCAAGAAGTATGTCTGAAAGTGTTCTCAGTTCTCACTCTAGTGCTCTCTGTCTCTCTTGGGGTCTATGATCTGAAGTTTTACAGTGCAGAACATTATTTTATTTGTTTATTTTGTAATGTGTAGGTATGTAGGACTTTTAAAAGACATGTTTATGTTAAAATAAATAGAGCTATATATGTATTGGTTTGCCCTCTTATGGACATAATGTGCAAAAATAGATATTTGAATGGATCAAACCTTTGTGTTTTTTAGAGATAATAATCAAATGTAATTTTTGGCCAATTTTGACAGCCCTAGTGAACTGTATTTACTACAGTAGTTTGTATTTGTGATGTTCTTTTATAGTTATACAGTCTGTCTAGTTTCATTTAATGGTGTGAATGAATATGATTCTTTGTGATAACAACATAAAAAGACTTCGATTTGTGTAAGTGCCAATTGGATTAGATTGAAACCTTGTTAGACTGAGAATTATTTTCCCTCTCAGTTTATCCACCCAGAGATACAAGTGACGAACAGAGATTATTTGTGTCTTGGCCGCCTTTTTCATCGCTGGCTGTGTTTACTTGCATGGAGTACCTTAGCTGGCCACACTCTTGAGAAAGGTACATGCTCCCTAACCCTGTCCCTACAGCATTATAAACCAGTTGACAGAACATATATCATCCACTAGCAATGAAATACAGCAAACATGATGTCAAATCACTGGGTAAGCAACCTCATTGCATTAGGCAACAGCCTCGCTGCCTGCTGATGCCAAAGGGCTTTGACTAAATCTAAAAAAAAACACAGTATTTAATTTTAATTAAATTTTTAAGATATTTTATAGTATTTAATGCAGAGCGTTAAGTTGTTGTGCGGTATGTTTTATAGTATTGAACATGGCAGACACAGAGCAAAGGAAACATGACTAATGCCTTACTGTGTTGCTCTCCAAATTTTCTCTCTCTGATCTCCCTGACAATTTTTTCTTCCTGTGTAACTTGGCAGCCTTGTACTGAAACCAAGAAAGAAGTAGATCACTGTTCCAGACAATTTTCCAATTATAAATCGAATAATATTTAACAAAATGTAATTTGGAAGAACGATACATTCCAAATGTTTTATTCGGCAACTGTAATGTTCTTAATATTACTGGGTCACTACAAGTATAAATATTTTTAAACTGAGTAGAAAAGGGCACTTCCCTTCCAAAGCCTTTGTCCAAGAAACACTTTCTATGCTTTAATAGGTTAAACACCTATGGCATTTGCCTCTACACTATTTTGCTAATACCAAATGTCCATACACAGTAAACTCACTACGCTGCCTTTTTTACAAATTCTCTTATGTTATTAGCAATCCAGAGGCTGTTATAAAGTTATTATTGTGCAGCACCATAGCGTTCTCACAATACTTCTATTAAAATCGGTAGTTTGACTTTCCTAGTCACTTCTTCTTAAATGTACGTCTGTGTTGAGCAACCTCAAAATTAGCACTTGTAAGAGGTAATTTGTGATTCACTTTTAACTGACAAGAAACATCAACAGCCACAGTAATTTTATGCTACTTCACAAACACGCGTTATCTGTTTCTGTGTGCATGAATGTGCAGTGATTGACTACTCATTCCCACCCAGTGAAGCTGAATCAACACATGTGCGCGCACACACACACACACACACACAGAAACACAATTAAAGAAAACATATCCAAGCAAACTTGAGGTGAATGAATTATCCTCACAAGTTGGCTCTAAAAGGCTTGTAATCCCCACAGTGGAGCACAAAGCCCATCATCTCATGATGAATAGTGGCAGCATCCACAAACACAAGGCTGATGCTATGCAACAAACATAATTTAAGTGGCCATTTTCTCCACAACCAGGCACACAGGAAATATAAAAGAAGTCCAAATGGAAAACTGTCATCCAACATACACAAGTGAATTTAATCGACTTCCTGCCATTGTGCTCTCTGTAAATACAGTACAATTGGAAAAAGCTTAGTGACTACGTTGGCATCTGTGCACAGATCTAAAACTTGGTTGATTATTTTATACTTTCGCCACATTTCAAGTAAAATATTTACCTTTTCTGCTGACTGTGAGGTCCCGAAGAAGATGGGGATGAAGGCAAGCCATACGATGCAGGTGGTGTACATGGTGAAACCGATAGGTTTGGCCTCGTTGAATGTTTCGGGAACCCCTCTGGTCTTGATGGCATAAACTGTGCAGGTGACCATCAGCAGCATGCTATAACCCAGCAGACAGATGAGGGACAGATCTGATATATCACATTTCAGAACGCCTCGGGCCATTACAGGATTTGCCGTGCGCTGGTCCTCATAGTCGATTATGGCTTGCGATGGGTCAACGCCAAACCAGATACACACCCCAAGGAGCTGCACTGATATCAGGCTGAATGTGATGACTAACTGGGAGGCTGGGGAGATTAATCGAGGGGCACTAACCGACATCTTGCCCTGCTCAAAAATTCTGTAGATCCGATTCGTCTTGGTAAGCAGTGCTGCATAACTTATACTCATGCCCAGGCCCAGGAAAATCCTTCGCAGAGAGCAAATGACCACATCAGGAGTGGAGATCATGAGGAATGTTGTAGCATAGCACAGAAAGATACCAGTCAGCAGCACATAGCTCAGCTCTCGACCCGACGCCTTAACAATGGGTGTGTCATTGTACCGTATAAAGGTGACGACCACAAACAGAGTAGCCATGATGCCCAGAACGGCAATGAGGACAGGGATGACTGCCCATGGGGAGCTCCACTCCAGCTTGACAATGGGAATGGGAACACAGCCGGTGTGGTTCTCATTTGGCCGCAAATCAAAGCGACACATCTTGCAGGTGTAAGTGTCTGCCTGATACTGGTAACCATCACAATTCTCGCAGTGCCAACAACATGGAATTCCCTTCACTGTCTTCTTGCGCTGCCCAGGACGGCAGGGTTGGCTGCATATAGAGGAAGGGACTTCTTGTGTTCCACCAGGCCACTGCATCTCATTGATCTGGAAGGACAAGAATTAGCATACACGACCAATTTATTCCACATCACTACACTAAAACTGTTTTACTTTTATACTCACATCCCTAAAACCCAAACAAGTTTAACTAATACTGTGCAGTTCCTCAGTATTATTGCTTTTGGGCAAGCCCCCTAATCAGAATTAAAGGGCACTTCTAAAATAGGATTAAACTAGCCCTTAAGGGTCAGGATAGCAAAAACATTAACACAATTTACTACATATTGTTTGGCTTGTTACATAATGCATGAGTCTTTTTATCAAGACAGCACTGTGTAAACTCATCAAATTATACAGGAAACGCCTCTGCTGTTTAATTACTTCCAAGGAATGTTGCACTTACTTGAGGAAAGATAAGTAAATGGAGTGTAGCTGCATAGTACTGCAGTCTCAACATAGTGCAGTGTAATATCAGATGCCTGCACTATTGGGTTGACATTACTTTATTTTATTTTTAATGTAGTTGACTTAAGAGATCTTATTCAGTGAAATATGGTGCGCAAACGGATAGGGAATATTCAATTATTCAAATAAACATCTGGATGGTTTAGATGATTGGTTTTGTGTCTAAAAAAGTCTCCACACGGTATTCTTGATTTTTTTCCTCAGAGGTCTCTGCCAGGTGAAGCTGGCAAGTCGATCTCTGTGCAGCAGTAACTCAGGACCTTGATGGCTACAGTAATCTAATACCATACCTTCATCACAGTATGTGCATCAACAAAATAAGATCGCCTGGGGGCTCATGTATAAATGATGCATAACCACAAAAATGATGCATACACATATCCTCCTCCTCATGGTTTTGAATTTAAAAAAAGCAGTTGTGGTGTAAACATATGTCACACTGCAGATTCTGTGCCCCGTGCATGTGTATAAGCTTAAGAGGAAACTGGTCATTTTATTGTATGTAGTAATGATGCAGATGTCAAAATAAGGTTGATGCAAAAATATGCCTTTGTCTTTTCACTGCATTATAGACCTACTCTTATGAGCATAATTATGATTCAAAATATTGTGGACGTACTGTACAACACACTCTGTATTGCAAAGCATCTGTTTTTATATGTTCATACAGTCTAAAGGCAACCAGGAAGAGGATGATTTGTTATATCCATTGACTATTGCCCTATAAAACCTGACAAAAGCAAGATGCATTTAGCATAATCTTTGGTAACAGTAAGTTATGAGGAGGTGAATTAATGAAACTGCTATGTGCGGCAATACTAGAGTTGCTTTAATGTCACATAATATAATGACAAAGATGCATAGAGGGTGCTGTGGGACTGTTGGAGAAAAATAAACCCAAATGAGAGAGTATACATGAATTTTTTAGCTCATGTTGGCTTTCTTTTATTCCTAATGCCAATTAATTGTTCGATTTAATTAATATCCACAGGACTCATGGTCACAACACCCATCTTTCCACTTAGAGAAGCTGCAGTTGGTAGTTTTATTGTCATGCCCTTCTTGTATATTCTTGTCAAGATTAAATGAGCTGAATTGGTAATGAAATGCTAATCAGCCGAATATGGGATATCTCATGAATTATTTTGCCTGTTTGTGAAAGTCTTATGTGGATATTGAGGATGATGACCTGCACAAGAGTCTGTCATACCTAATATTAAAAAACAAAAACAAAACAACATACAAGCATACAATCTTGTGGACATTTTTGAACTAATATTTAAAATATTCATACATCTAAGTGCAGCTGATCTGTCCAATGGCCAATGATCTTGTATTCTGTGGTGTTATGTGCAATCTGGTATTGGTAGATTTCGTAGCGACCAGGAGCATCTCCATTCACGTTGAAGACCACCGGGGTGCTGGCAATGCCTGAGGACGATAAAGAAAAAATATTTGTTATTGTTTTGAAGTGCAGATTAGAAATCTATGCTGAATTCCAGTGTCGGACAATATGGTATAAACTCAAGCTCTTACTCTCATAATGCTCTTATGATCTTAGAGGAAATGAGGCTGCAAGGGGGACTTGAAGCCAATGCTGTTATAGTGTTAATGATGGGAGCAAAATCGATGTTGACAGCCATGTTGTCCTGGTCCTTTGAGGAGGGCCAGAGCTGCTGTCTGTTCATGTTCCCATATCATTTCACACTCCTTCATTCTGCTTATTGCCCCATTGCTTGTTATCCACAAGGTCCCCCTCAGAGTGCTAACGAATGACAGCACTGATTTTAATTACCACTTTGAGGTCTCTCTCATCTTTCTGTTTCCTCTTTCTCCCTGTTTCTCAGCCAACCTACATACCCCTCTCCAGCTTCACCACTTGTTATAAAATTGTGGTGTGAGGGAGCAAGGATTCACAGATTTAGTGATGAGAGCCCGCCACTGAGCGTCTCTGAGGAAAGGACCATTAATAGCATCCCCATCTCTGTCAATTTGCTCCTACCAAATTTGCTTTCTCTCTTTCAATGCAATCCCTTAATATTCAGCATTTCTGAAATATGTGGAAATGGTGGAGAGGGAAGCACAAAAATACCCTGAGTTAAGTTGCAGCTTAAATGTATTTCGGATTGCCCATTCACACTGTCAATATTTGGATGTTGTGCACAATAGATTCTAAGAGCTACTTCAGTTTAAATGGATATAACTGCATTTTTCTGCAACAGAAAATTCATACACACCTGCTCAGATACTTAGTATTTTCAACCCAATGCATTTAGGAGTGAGTTTTTCATGTTCCACATGTATTGACTGCTCTCTCCTTTGTCATAAAAAATAAGAGGAATTATTTATTTGATTGTTTTGTTCCCTTTAATAGGTCACAGTATTGATTGTTGATTGTTGTTGGAACCTGTGAGTCAGAGTTGGAAACCTGTGAGTCAGACTTTGGGACCAGTAGTTTGTTTTCTGCCTTCTGCAAACTTTTGTGTGTCAGAGGTCTGATCAAAACCCATAGGATTTAATTGATTAGTAGCATGCTGCTACATTGTCTAGAGGACATGTCTAAGACAACAGCAGGCAGTAATGTGCAATTATGAGGATTTTCTTGCCCATCTCAGCAGTACAGGAAATTGAGTAGGATGTTTCTTCCAATTTGATTGCCTTAATCGATTAGTTTCACTTCTTAACTTGCAAAAAGGTATTGCAATTTTCATGCACAGCCAGCAGATATTAATAAACAGCTTGTTTAATAACCTCATCAGATTTATATGGAAACATTGCACAAAATAATGCTTAGAAATGAAAGCCATACAGTCTAGTAAAACCCATCTACTGCCATCAGGTGCAGCTCAGCCCAAATGCACTGAAAATGAAATGCACTGTAAATGTGCTAAACTGGATTCATAACGCTGTATGTGTCAGACTCTATTTTAATGCTTTGAGCTAAATTAACACTGTTAACTGTTACCTTGCGAGGCAGCTGGATTTGCCAGATCACTTGTCAGGCTTCAAGTCATGTGCTTGTGGCTGAACCAACAGAGGTTCAGACCCATCGGCATCCCATGAGGAACTACTGGCAGCTACAGTCGTGGTTTAGGTGTGACAACAATGTTAGCCTGTGATAGACGGTGATAGACAGATGGTTCATCCAGGCATGTGCCAAGTGTGTTCTTGAAAGTGCCTGCCCTTTTCCAAACAGTTTCCAAGAATAACTTCTCAGATGATTCTGTGTAACACACTGTCTGGCGCATCAGGTTAACACAACTGTGCTATGGAGATCAAAAAATTATGACATTGGCTGTGAAACTGAGTTTTGTGTTTTTGCATTTTTTAAAATTCAAATTAGTCTAAATTCATCGAAATAAGTCTCATTTCAGCACTGACTGGTCTGTTAGTTGAAATTCCCAACTTGATTAAAATTTTTAATTGATTTTTAAGGCAATCTTTTTGGCAAGAGACACATTTAAAGCTCTACATTACTCCTTTTAAGAAACACTAACATTGTTTTGAAACAAACTATTCATTTTGAGGATGTCACAGTTTATGCAAATGAATGAACTTTTCACTCCATTAAAGCCATTAGTCAAAGCCATGAGAATTCTAATGTGTTTACAAATGTTGTATAAAAAGGGATCAAAGTAAGATACAGATTCTGCTGTTGAACTTTATAAGTGTGGAGGTGGCTTTATTGAACTCAGTTTCTTTGATGAGGACATGTGCTCCAAATCTAATACAGAAGAGAAAAGAAAACAGAATTGCCACACTTTCCTCATGAATGCAGTAATTTAAAAAATCCCAAATATGGAATGTCAGATACTGCAATTTATTTCTATTTTAAATGGAGGCCAAGCCTTACATGGTTATTAGTCAGTCAGTTGGGCAGAGTTAAAGGCTGGTGTCGATTATCTTTTCAGTTTTCTCTCTTTTTTTATGAAACTGACCTCAGGAACAGTTTCAAACTGTATCATATCATCATAATGTGCTGTACTGCTTAATATTTCTAGTTTCCTGGATAGGCAAGATCCATTGATAAGCCGTATTCACAGTCTTTAATTTAATATTCTTTTATAAGCTGTTCTATTAGTTTGGATTAGTCAGAGCAGAGAAGAAGACTACTTCATTCTGATATACAGAAAAGTGGCTCTTATTTGTGTAACCACACATCCACGGCAAAACCTTTTTAACACTAACACTAATTACTATTAGTAATGTCTGAGCAAATCACTGTGCCATGTAGTGATTTACGATCCTGTGACAGAGTGCTTCCTTAAGTTACACCCAAATTAAATTAGTAATCAAGCCTCATGAAAACAGGCAGCTTTAAATGAGTATGTTGAGTCCTGATGTTACAGCCAACTTTTAATCACAACACTTTTACCACCACTCTGCTATCAGAGTAATGTCTTGCAAGGTTACTCCGTAAAACAAAATGTCCTCAGGAAAAACGGCATGTCAAGTACCTCTGAGCATGTACTATTTCTGAATATAACCAACAGCTGTTCCCTTCAGCTTCACATGGATTACAATCTTATACTGTGCATCAATAAGTATCTACTTCATCTACAATATCTGTAGTGGCAAGGTTTCTTCTTTCCTTTAGTCAGCATGGATGTCTATAGACAATTCCCAGAATGCACAGGGATCATGTGGACTTTCCTGTTGTTTTCCTATAAACCTTTTAAATTCTTCTATTCCTCGGTGCTGAAAGAGTCTTAAAAGCAAAGGCAGTATTCAGGTAATGTGCAGCATTGATTTTCTAGCCATCCCTGTTGTAACCTGAATGGCCTCAGTGCTGACAAGCCTTCCAGTAATTCAACACTATGAATAAAAGAATACATTGGCAATTAAAGTTTAATTCTATAACACATGCCTGTTGTGCAGTATTTTAGCTTTACTCAAATGCTGGGAGAAATTATCCATCTCATAAAACTAAACAAATATGACTTCAGGACATGACTACAAACTATTTCTTTTTTTAATTTTACACAAATGAGGGCTGACCTGCTTACATAGTAATAAGCACACCCAGGCACAGGTAAACAATATTTTGACTTTGAAGATAGGGCCTACAGGAAAACACTGGTGAGAGCTGTAGAGTTTCCTTTCAGTATCCATTAAGGATGAAAATTAACTGCTGAAAACAGCAGTAGTCAAGTTAACCTTTATTATCCCAAACAATAAAGGTTATGTTGACTACACTATTTTAAAAAATAACAAACATGTTCATTCATACCTAACTCATGTTCTTGTTTTACCTGCTCTGTTTCTTACATACATCTATAAACCAAACCAAGTCTGACAAATGCCATATGCATTTTATTTAACCAGTTATTTGCATTTTTGCCCATTTTTCTCCTGAATTTAGTTACCAGTAAAATTGATCCCTGTTGTTGCCCTGTGTAAACCGTCATATAACAACATTTACTGGTCTTCCATGCAAGGCTGCTAAATACATTGGTTTAATTATCCCTATCAGATCCCTGTCATCATCATTACATATGGCAGTTAAACAATGATTCGCCCTGTAAAGGTTTGTTAGGTTTAAGCACTAAAGCTACTTGGTTAAAGTGACTATGATCAATATTTTATATAATAACAATGTATCAAATGGCAATGTGTTGACGTTGCTAGCAATGAATTAATTATCACCCAACTCTGCAGCTTCTCTTGTGTCACTTTCAGCTGCAGTAGGCAGCCGTTTTCAGAGAAAAAGCTCTAAAAATGCACTGTACACTACCCGCTCAGCACCAAACCAGCAAACTAAGCTAAGAGTTGGTAAACATAGTGGAGCATTTAGCTGCTAAAGAGCCAGATATTTCTCACAGGAGTTGGTAGAGATCAAAAACGGAGCTAAAAGAGAGTGACTATTGGATATATATTAATCAGGTGGACAGAAACACAATTCCAAATTAATGATAAGGTTTCTCTGTAACTGCTCTATTTATATAGGTTTGAGGTCACAGAATCTCACTGTGGTTAGAAGTAGAATTACTTGGTTGAGTTTAGGTAAATATTGCGGTTATGGTGGACTTATCCATCCACCCCAACCTTCTCCCTAAGAAGTTTTGCCACTGTAATAAAAATGTTGCGCTAATTCTGCCTTTGTTCCCGACAGACAAGAGTCATAGTTCACACGGCCACTAGATATCCTTGTCAGGTAAACATAATCGCTGATCATATCAGGAATTTGAGCAAATAAAAGTTGTTGACTTCAGAGTCACCAATTGCTTAATTTCCCTGACAAGGAGTCTTTTGACCAGCGGGGACTAGTAGAGATTTGTGCTATCTCCTGGAAAACAGTTGCCCTTCCCACCTTCCAGTTATGCTCTTTGGAGCACCCCACCAAGCTGCAGGCGCTGATGCCGTCTATTAAACTTTGGATTCAGCAGCAGTAGTTTGCTTTTGTACCAACCAGAAGTTCCTTTATTTTCATTTTACTGTAAATTATTCCTGTCATGTACTTTCAGTGGCGTAACTGCCCCTCACCCCAAAGGTGCACTCTGTAATTGTCATACAAATAAATGCATCTGTTACTGTATAATTATCTGTGAGGGTGGAGCAGGTTTGAGACTGTGTCAAACTGCTCATGTTGCATTTTGCTTGATTGCATGAAAACTCTAACCCTTTACTCATCTGACATATAATTTACTCAAGTTGTTATAACCGCTTACATGGACCTAAGTTTGACCCCATTCTGCATACATTTTTATTATGTCTCCACAAGCCAGCAGGTAAAATTCATGCATAGACTGCTTACATGACCTCCTAATGTATTTATAGTTTCTTGTACATGTAAGCTTATAATTCCTTTTCAGAGTTTCAAAGCACATCTTACCTAGAACTTAATTTCCCACATTTTAAATAACAGTTTGGACTTTCTAGCTGAATATTTTATATTCTTCCTCTTCAACACCTGTCATCTTTGATTTAATTTCCAAAAAGCAGTTAACAAAGATGAATAGCAGAATATATAGTACTGTCACTGTCTGAAACAATCATCTAACAAAGCCATTTCTGTGCAAATTACACAAAAGTATATGAGTTGAAGAGACTTCTCAGAATATGTAAACCATTAGGCTACTTCAGAGGCTAAAGGAAGAGAGAAAGTCCCGTCAGTTTTTGTTCTAGTTGTTCTTATCTAGGACAATGTGTACAGAGACATAATAAGGTACAGTTTTAAATTCGTCTGCTAACACTGACACAGCAGTCAAATGATGCAGTATATTATTGAGTTATCATACTTAAAGGGGACATATTATGCTTTTCATGTTATTTATATACTGTTCTGATGTTGGATATATATGTTAAACATGGTCAAAGTTTCAAAACTTGAGGTTAACATATATAGAAATACTCCTTTGCAAATCAAAAGCCAGGGCTTTAACCTGCTCTGAACACTGCAATGTTTTCACCTACCTTGCTGATGAGCTGCTGTCAGCTCTTTGCACATGCCTTGAAACAGCCATCTATTCTGTAGCCTTTGTTGCTATAAGGCTGTTGTTAAGGTTTTCCCATGTGTTACTTGTGTTGTCCACTCTCGTATTTTGGATGAGATTTCGGCTTAAATATTTACTTATCTATTTGAGATGTTGGCATTTCGAGTAAAGAACGGAAAAAGTAGCGACTTCTACTCCTATTACTACTACTACTCCTACTACTATAGTTTGTTTCATAGTTTATTAACATGGCCTCCTGAGCAGCCCAGAATTCTGTTGAGATGCAGTTTCTGGAAGCTAACCAATCAGAGAAAAGTGGGCTTCTTGGGTGGGGGACTTTAAAGACACAGGAGCTAAAACAGCCTGTTTCAGATAGAGGCTGAAGTGAGGGGCTGCGTAAAGGGTCAGTATAAATAATAAGGAATTTTTTTAACTGTAAGTCATGCAAAGATATTTCAGTTAAGTCCCAGATTAAAAATATTAACCTGGAAATGTACATAATGTCCCCTTTAAAGTATTGTTGCATTAAATGGGCTGTATTTATATAGCGCCTTTCTAGCATTCCAACCACTCAAAGTGCTTTACACAATATGCCAACATTCACCCATTCACACACACATTCACACACTGATGGCAGAGGCTGCCTTGCAAAGTGCCAAACTGCTCATCAGGAATTCACACACACACACACACACACACACACACCAGCCTTGGGAGCAATTTGGGGTTCAGTATCTTGCTCAAGGACACTTCAACATGTGAACTGGAGGAGGCAGGGATCAAACCACTGATCTTCTGATTAGTAGACGACCTGCTCTACCTCCTGAGCCACAGCCAACATTACTGTACCACAACAGCAGTTTATGCAGAAGACAAATTAAGCTGTCCAGACAGCTTAAATGTAATACATATCAGTTGTATTATATTTTATGATGTTTAGCTAATGCTTTTATAGAGAGTAACTTATAAAATGCACTGTACAGCGTACTGTATTAAACATACTAAAATACCAATTTCTTTGTCTAGAGATACTACATACTGTACACTTGGATAAACTGAGTTGAAGTTTACATACAATAGGACAACCACTGAGAAAGTCTGTTAAGTCTCTTCTCCCTCTCATTTATGTACAGTTTTAACTCTGCAGCCAGTGCACTTCAAGCAGGAGATGTCTTGCGTGGGCAGTTCAGTGTTGACAAGATAAGGCGGGAAATCTCACAAAGCAATTCGTGCGCATCATCAGCTATGATAAAACACGCTGTTCTGCTGCTGATTGTCAACCCTCCTACAGATCTCAGCCTCTTATACTTGCTGGGAGTAATTTACATTCAGAAGCCTGATAATTGGAGACCACTGTACACTCACAAAGCCTCTGCATGAGCAGGTTGGTGAACCCAAAAATAGTACATACAAGTTGCTTAGGAAACCACCACACGAATGTCTCAGAGTGATACATATGAACACATTTCTTCTGATAACAAATAAAAGTATTTTTCTGGAACTTTCTTGTACAGTACGTGTACTTCTGTTGGAATTAGGAATACACACCTGTGAAGTTGACATTGCGAATGTACTTGAGCAGCAGTGTGCCATTGATGGTATCCATTTTGGAGCAGAGGCCGACTTTTCCAGGGCAGAGATCTTTGTGCATGTTATGTAGTGCATGAGCCATAGCATAAACCGCATCAATCACAAACTGGACCTTCCCCTCCTGTTCGTAGGATGAATCTTTACCAATCCGCTCATGATCTGAAAAAAACAAAACAAAAAAAGCCCATTAACAACACAAAATGACAACTCATGAAAGGAGGAGTATTGAGTTCTTCTGGCTTAGTCATTACAATCATGACAGGCAATCAGGACTAGAAGATTTTATGACATAGAATTCTGAACAAAAAAGCTGCCCCACAATCAGTCAAAAGCTGTAAGAACTAAACAATGAAACATGTGTAAAATCAAGCCAATGATAGCCTTTAGAGTCCTGATTACTCAATTGTGAACCATATTTAATTTATTTAGAGATTGGTGTTGAATTGTGCATGTTAGCTACTAATTGTATGCTATTTCTTCTAGATATCAATCACAGAATCCACTTTCATAAAATCCAAACCAGTCTCGTGTGCAGCCTCTTTCATTATGGTCTGTCGATCACTGATTAGTCTCTCACTCGAGATTATTTAACAAGGCTCATTTGGTGTCATATATCCTAATCTTAATTTGTCAATGCAATCAACAACCTCTGAATTATTTTAAGATAATTCAATCAGATGAAACTTTTAAACTGAGCAAAGGTTAGTCAATTCAAATGTGGAAATGTGCTTGGGATCATTCTTGAAGTGCTCTCCGGTCTTGTTTATAAGATCTCATATTGTTTATCCTCACAAAGTCACGTGCTACCTCACATCCATTAATCAAGAGCACCAAGTGTGATAGAGTGGTAGAGGGGGAGTGGAAGACAGAGCAAGGCAGGCCTAATCATTCTTCAGTATTAATGTAATTAGTTATGACAGGTGTGTATTAATCATGGTTGGGGTTGTTCTAATGCTTTGAAAATGTGTTAATCGCCAAGCAAGGTTTCAATTAGCAGATAAATCCTTTTATTAGCCATTGCCCTGCCAGATAGCCTGAACAGAAGAGTAACAGTAGGACACTGTTACTGCTTTAAGTAATCTACATCAGCAGCAAGAAACTGATTGGAATAGATCTGTTAGATTGGAAAGTCCCAACCTTTAAAGATAGTTTAATCACAAATGTAGCTTACACACATCAGAGTCACTTTGCAGCATACATTTGAATGCTTTTAAATATCTGCTGCAGCAGATTTGCTTGTTTGCCAGTTACTGTGGGGTTTTTAAAAGCTAACTAAAGATCTGAGGTGTAATATGACCTGTTATAATTATATAATTTTCCTTGTATCATGATAGTGACCTTTTTTTTTAGCTTTATTTACTTGCTATCTGCATCTTCAATTTTAAAAAAAATCCACTGAGATTTTTGTTTTTTGCTTTGTTGTTTTGCTTTTTTTCATTATTTGATTCATAAGTTCAAAATAACAAAATGGCAAGAGAATTAGCAGAGTAGGAACAAGACAAACAGTCACAGATAAGCAAAGATAGCAGTGGTCACACTTTGTTCTATCACAGATTGTAGTGCTGATACAGCTGCGATGAGAAGGGGCGAGTAAACATAGACACTCCACATAAGCATTGCTTTAACTGTCTTTTATGTACAGCCCATTTGAACACTGCCATTCTGTCCTTCTAGTGTGCTGCTCATTTCTTTCTGTCTCAATAAACGCAGGAGGATTACAGTCTGAAGTCACTTGTCTGCAGTGTTATTGCACTTAATGTGACAGAAAAGTCTTTTGAGAAGCACATTGCAAAGTTTTAACGGCATGTGAATTACAAAGCATTGCAAATGAATCCCCCTAGGAAATATGATATATTTTGTAATCAGAGACGGGGGAAGACAAGCAATCGTTGACGTTAAAGATCACATTTAAATGTTTTTTTTTAATTCTGGGTGGCAATTTCTTAAGAGTTTATTAATTTTAAACCGAAAAACACTGTCACCCTGTGGTTCAACTGTGGCGGCTCAGTAGATAGTCTATGTCATTCTGTTGCCTTGCACTTTGAAGGGTGATACTGTTTTGGAATAATTAAATCCACTGAATTTTTGATCTCTACTCAGCTTGAGAGGGGGAAAAAAAGCTTGGAAATGGAGTAATTTGTATTACAGCACCTCATTTTATCTGTATTATCAAAGAAAGATTTGAGAGAGAGAGCTCATGTCAATAACACATAATATGGAAAAGTGGAAAAAGTGACCATAATCAATTTGGTGTGCTAATGGGTGAGCTCTGGTGAAAATTGGCCCCACTGTGCTTTTGCATGCTGTTTGCTAATTACTGAAGAGTTGTAATTGCTGTGACATTTGGTAATAATGATACATAAATATATAATTTAAATGATCTGCTTACTGTCATCGAGGGAGTAGTATTTAAATTCTTTGTGTAATTTCTTTCAATTAGGGATAACTTTCACTACGCTGCTCAACAAATACTTGGCCTTTTCACCGTCTCATTCACGAGTTTGTGGCAAGACAAGCACAATACAAGACAATGTAAACCCTGCGTCATGATCGGATAACAAAAAAAGCCAAAGTGGAATCATGTTTTGTTT
This sequence comes from Euthynnus affinis, assembly GCA_029490765.1. Lineage (NCBI taxonomy): Eukaryota > Metazoa > Chordata > Actinopteri > Scombriformes > Scombridae > Euthynnus > Euthynnus affinis. The sequence goes on along the minus strand of CM055841.1, from coordinate 24,972,901 downwards.
GCAAGCCATCTAAGATGTCTTTTGCTTCCATTTTTTTTTTAATCTCCACAGAGACGCTTCATTTTGTTAGTGTTAGCTTTAAACAGATGAATAGCTTTTGTTTGTCTTGTTGTTATTATCTATACATGCCTTCCCAATATTTGCGCGCTTGGAGAAGGCAATTTAACATCAGGGACAAGGCCCTGAATGTTTAAGGAGCTTGAATATTGCCAGTTATTCTAGGAATGTCTCACTTTCTCTCTTTTTCACATCAAGAGACATTTGGCTCTGTAATGGCATGAGGTCAGAAGGTTGTGTTGAGAGTTTGTATATTTGGGTTTCCTAGCACTATGAAGCAGTTTTTTATGATCAGATCCCCATTTTGTTTGTCTACTGCATGTGCAAAAGGATTCACATGCATGTGGTTGATGCAATACACAGTCCTGCCAATGGTTTCTCACTATCCCAACAAACACAGCAAGAAGAAGACTGCAAGCTAGTAACTCTTAATGTAAACAATTTAAAAAATGGGAAAAATGACTTTGCATGTTTGTAACACCAATGTAAATGTAACATAAACGTAATGCGCCACTGTGCATCAAATCAAATAGACATGCAGTAGCGTCTTTTTTGGCTTGTGACCCTTAGTAAAATAAATATATGTTTTTGTATCAAAATCCCTCTGTTCTCTCTTTTCCTTTCCCATGGATTAATAAATCTTTAATGAAGTATTGTCTTTGATGTTTAGCTTTAGCAGGCATCATCCTCTCAAAATTTGAAGAAGCCCCAGAACACATTCATGTTTAGACACATACAGTAAAGTTAAATGGTTTGTTTGTCAAACTTGGCTTCATTGGCTTAGAGATGGAATAAAGAATGGATGGATCTGCTGCTGGAAGGCCGGTCTCCAGAGCAAAACAAGTATTGATGTGAATGATGATGAAACTTTGCTACTGTATGTATTTATCAGTGCTGTAGGAGTTTTCATTAAGGCAAACCTTGAGATTCTGAAAGAACACAATGATCCAGAAAGCTCCAGGTCACACTGTATGCTCTTGCTCACAATATTCCTTTGAATGGAGGTAAAATTGTTTCTCTTTTACCTCTCTCTCAGTCCAGGTAGCAGGGCACAAAAAGTTCATTGTATTACATGTGCACACTGATTTATTTCTTTTGTGTTCTTGAAAATTACGGGCTATTTGCACAACAGATTTGCTTAGACGATAGAGCAGGCAGGATCGTTCTTACTCAGTGGGCTCAGTTCATTTTGACCCAGTGGGTCACTCTAGTGAGGGTAATGATACAATCTGCCCACGGTTCAGAATGATGCACGATAACAGTTTCCACAATTCAATATATTCACAATATTTTTTTAAATTTAAGTGGCAAAAAATCTATTACAGTAGTCGCACCATTATTAGTATTCATAATACTTTTTCGTAAAGATTTCTGTGCAAAATGCAAAAAATAAAATAAGACAATCAATAAATGTAGAGCTGCAATGATTAGTTGATTGGCAGAAAATCGTTCTCTAGTTCCATCTTCCCCTTAATGAGGATTTGCAGCTTTTTTCTGTTTTAAAATCATTGTAAATGGAATATATAAATTCAATAATATATGTAAATGGGTTTTGGATTGTCGGTCAGACAAAGCAAGACATTTGAAGATGTCATCTTTGACTCTGGAAAATGTGATGTGATGGATATTTTTCATTTTTTTCTGAGTTTGTATACACCAAACAATAAATCAATAAATCAAGAAAATAATTGGCAGATTAATCAATAATTAAATTGATTATTAGATGCTGCTCTGAATAATGCTATTTCCTGTTCGTATTTTACTACCATTTTTAACTTTCTATTTTTGGTATTCCCATGTATTGTGCTACATTGTCATAGTAACAAGCATGGCCTCTTTAACTCACTGAACTCAAATTACGCTGATGTGAAAATGTATGTAAAATGTAACTATGTAATGCTGTCAGACCCTGTGGTTTAAGGAAAGCTCTAGGTAATGTCTACCTGACACATGTTTTGTCAGGACAACTTCTAAAAATAATAGTTAAAAGTATCCCCTGATTGTTGCCTTGGCAAAGAGTTTGACAAACTTTGGTTGACAACCATTGCAAACCCCTTTGATTTTCTTATTCTAATTAAGAAGATTGGCCATCATCAAGGGATAAAAATAGACCGCAGTGCTTGACAGTGCTTGTCCTACTTCCAAAGACACGGTTGGTCAAATGAAGTGAAGTCATTGTTGCAGCTACAAGCGATGGACAGCAAATTAGTTTTTTCTTGCTCTAACTGCCATTAAACAAGAATTAATTATAAAAAAATAGGATGAGAAATTGAGGATAACAAATTACTTTTAAATGGGATATCTTTTCCAGGGTCCCCACGCTATTGATGATACAGTGTAATTATTCTAAATCACTGCAGGTGTATCATAATTTCTCCACAGTGAATAAGACATCTCTTTGTTGTTGTCTGATGTATCTTTTATTTGAACCTTGACATTTGTATCGTATCACAGAGGATCAAGCGAGAATCAAAGAGGTGTCCAACACTGTGTAGTTGCACATGGTGTCCTTGATGTTTTCAGTGAGCAATGGATGACAATTGAGCAGGCATACAGGCATGTACTCCTGTTTGGTAGCCTTATTGACTCATGTCTGCAGTGATGCAAAGCAACGGAGTGACTCAGTTTGCTTCACTCAAACTGTGAACCCTCCATGAGCACTGAAGTGACGTCAGCAAGAAGCATCACACCTGCAGAGGCTGTCGATTTGGCCAACAGCCCAGTAACAGAGGAAACTTTACTTAGGCAATACTGCATGAAATGGCAGGGCTGTTGGCAAATTGCTCTACTCCGTATTCCTCTTTTGAATATATTCATATTTTAGGGTGCAAACATTAAATGATGATATTATGTGCTTTGGAAAAAGAACACGACAAGAACATAAATGAAGCTTTTATACAACAGTATTTTTGGCAGATTTACTCCAAAGTAATTATGATTGATGTGGAAGCCTGCTTATTACTGGCCAATGCAACTGTGATGAGATGGAGAAACCCATGCTATGATACTGTGCAACGTCTTTCTATTATTACCAATTTGTCTCTCTTTTGACAAGTTCAGTTTTATATCATCCAATTCTTGTTCATTCGTCTCTGCAGAACAGGATCATGTTTTATGCTTCAGTAGTGTGAAATAGTGTGATATACAGTGAATGGCCTGAACAGATGGCAAACTTAAAAATAATTGGATTCTACACAACAAACATTTCACATTTGAACCTTTTGAGAAGGTAAACTTCTCTTTGAATTTCCTGTGAATGTACCATGTCTAATTACTTCCTCTAACTGGGTGTTCCTGAACATATGACAACCACATCCACTGTGTAGTATTTCCGCACTGTGTGGGTCCAGGATGCTATTAGATTTTCAGGTAATATTAGCATCACTGCCCTGTATTTTGTTGCATTTTGGGAAGATTACACTCCAGCCACGCCAGTTAATGTTACTTGAGGTACCATTATATTTGCCAAACACATTGATTAGTCCTCATCCTCAAAGCCTTTTCTCTTGTAACCTTGAAAGTGAAGACATACCATTTGAAAATACAAACAAGTCTATAATCTAAGAAGCCGACTGGGGTTATAATAGGTCTTATTAGTATAACTGATCTTTTATATTTCTTTATACTGTACTTAAAGGACTAACTAGCTCCACAGTGAAATACAAGAGTAATGCTGTTTCTTTACCTAAATGTTACTCAGTGTTTAAATGGTCATCGACTGCTGAGGATACTGATTTTTTGGCTGGGACATGCAGCTTTAGCTTTATCATAAATTTAGCAATTATGTACAAAGATCCTTTTTGTTGTCATTTTAAAATAGTCAGCTGGAAACATTAAAAAATCAGCTGAAGACTGTTTTCAACTAAGTCATTGAGCTAATGTTAGCTTAATTATCTCAGTAGCAACAGCAGATAAAATCTGTCAGTTGAAAGTTTTATCTACCTCGGTTTGAAATCAAGAACCCGTTGTTTCAAGGATTAGTGAGAGAATGGAAAGCTTCACATTCCTTTAAGGGAACAAAGTGTAGTGAATGGTTGATTGGCAAATTGATTTAGAGCTGTAACGATCAGTCTATTAATTGATTTGTTGATCAACAGAAAAGTAATTGGCAACTATTTTGATAAGTAAATAAGTATTTTTTTTTCAAACAAAACTTACTGAACATTTGCTGGTTCAAGGCTCTTGAATATTATAATTTGTTGCTTGCTTCGGTTCTACATTATGTAAATTAAATATTTTTGGGGTTGGACTGTTGGACAAAATAAGACACTTGAGGACGTCACCTTGGACTCCAGGATGTTGTGATGGGCCACCACCATTTTCTGATCTTCTATTGGCCAAGTGATTAATTGATTACTTGTAAAATTAATTGGCAGATTAATTATAAAATAAGTGTCAGTTGTTGTGAAGTGTGCGGTGAATTGATAAGTATTGTAGTTTGTGCATTAATGTAGTAGTAGAAGTAGTAAACAACATTCCTAGCATATATTCTAGCACATATTTGGAGAATTAAAGTAGAAAGCAGTTTATTCTTGATAGTATTTGGCTCCACTGATTTGCACAATGACCCGTGGGTTTGGGGTGACAATGTAGATCTGAAGCTACAAAGTAATCCTCGGCCTCTAGGGCAGAAGATACAAGAACACTGGGAAAGAGAGCAGCAATAGCATGTGAATTATACATCTGCAATCTGTGTTATTTTCCCCGCACTCAAAGTCAGATACACTTTAATGTTTCAGTCCTGGAACATGACCTGTTACTACCCTGCTGCGATGGTACATAAAGCAGTTTCCATTGACTTGTATTGTGCGATTAAAAGCTTTGATATCACACAAATAGAATAATTACATGCCCATCTAATCATGTTAGTACTTCAAGAATATAATTTCCCAGTCCCTGGTGGTTGATTGCAGTCTTCCACAAATAATCTTCCCTACTTATTGAGTGTGCATTTAAAAAGTGATTTTTGACAGGATTTTAAGGTTTCCTTTTAATGTTACTTGGTGTATTATGCACAGTGTATATAGTATAGTATTGTAGTAACTATCCAGCAACAGAAGTGTGGACAGGAGATGATTATGGTTACAAAAGGAACAATGGGCAGGATCGTGATAGTACTTGCAAAAAGCTCTGAGTGAAATGATTGTACCTCTTGCCTGTAAAAATTCACTGTGCCCTGGAGGCGACTCAGAGGAAGAAAAAGGGGCTGCAGCAATTTTGCCTAAGAGCAGCCACCATGACAACTAATAAATACAAAAATCATTTACGGTTTTGTGTTCTACTGAATCCTGGAAGTGTAGATTATTGGAAGCATCTCTGTCTTTTGCCAAGGGACGCAATGTTGTTAAGAGAGCTGACAATTAAGTCTCTCCTTAATTGCCTGTTCATGTATTGTAGAAATTCAGTGTGTCTCTGATAGTATTTGGTGACATTTTGAGGTCGCAGTGCCCTATATCAGCTGGATTAGAAAGCCAAAAAAATTATATATGGTATATTGGGTGATTGAAAATAAACAATGAAATATTATGTTCCTTGTGTGCTGTCCTCAAATGAAAATTAACTGTCAAATCTAATACTTCTAATAAAAACAACTGTCAATTCAGAAAAAAAGACATTTTGTCTATAGAGCTACTATGGCATCTGTTCTGCACATAACACTGCTACTGACATCTTAATATGACAGTGCCACAGTATCTCCAGGAGGCTTGAACAGCAACTTGTGATTTCTGGCTGTGCTGTCAGCCGAACTAAATGATTGCAGATGGGTGGCAGAAAATATTGGTTGACGCGACAACTGTCACTATTTGTTATTTTTAAAGTTCAAATTTTTTTTAAACTACTAGCTAAAATGACTTTTTTCTTTATTCAAATAATTTTCTCTGCATAAGCAAGACATACAGAGTACACATTAATCCTCAAGTAAATAACCATTAAAATGATTACAGTGTGCCTGATATATGATATACTCCTATACACCAACACATTACCAGATTTGGTTTTAATTCAAGATGCTGCATTGAACAACCATGTCAGCGCTGATTTACATCCTCATAATCACTCTTCAAATTAATATAGTCTTATTTTTCTAGCTGCAGCAGACAGTAATAAAAGTCACCTTAACAGTCTGAAATTGCTTAACATTAGTTGCCAAGTTACTGCAGGTGATACGTTAAATGTTAATTGTGGTGATAAGTACTTTAAGGGAGTTCAAATAATAATCTGCAACATTTTTTAATGGAAACTTTGGCTTTTATTGTTTGAGCTATTTCTGCACTGGTACCTTGTATACTGGAAATATATTCTGGTGGACATTTGAACAGACAACATGTTTTACTGTATGTGTCTGTAAGCAACACACAGTCAGTGGACTGGACGTATGAGCATTATTAGTTACAAAGATTTAACAGTTGAAGGACAGGTGCAACAGGAACAGACAGGCTCTCCAGTGCCGTTTCTTTTGTGATGTACAATACTCCAACACGCAGACGGATCTATTAGGAATTTATTGTCTAGAAACATTGCAGGTGCCAGCTTTAAATCAGTCAGTCTGGACTACTTGAAATGCAGCGTTGCACTACAGTGGGGTTGGGAGACAGTGCTGGGGAGCATACAGATTTTAATGACCTGAAAGCTTGTTTCTAATGGGCTGATTGGATTTACTATTGATTATGTTTTCAGTGCATGCATTGGCATAGTTTTGTGATTGCTGTTGTTGCCCACTGCAAATTAAACTAACAGACCAGTAATGGGAACATTAATTTGTCTCGGACAAAATTAGAGATTCCTATTCACTTATCTACACCCATTACATTTAACCTAAATTAGAAGTGTATGATTGTTTTCTCCCTGATGATAAATAAGTTTACCTGTGCATACCAAGTACACACACATAAAGTATTCACAGCAGAACCAATCAATATACCCGGTCATTGATTGCGTGCTTTCCATTGACTGAGTGCTTTCTCTGCTGTTAGGTGCAGACTCACTTGTGCATTTCTTGATGCCAGATCCTTTCTTCACTGCGTGCCGACTGAGCTTGCATTGGAAGTTATTCTCCCAGAACTCTGCAAACCAGATATTCCTTCTGTTGTTCTCCAGTGTTCGGCTGATGAAGTAGCGATCAAATCCTGAAAGAAATCAGCGACAGATGCTGTTATAATTAAATCTCTCACTTTTATTTACATTTTAATAGGCTCTCTGTGTCATGATAAAGTAGTTCTCAGTTTTAAAGCTATATTTGCAAAATCTGAACTTTTTTTGAGCCTGGTCCTGGTGAATGGCTTTGCTGATGATTCCAAATGAGCCAATGATCAACTCAACTCCCGGCCTAAGATTTACTAGAGCAGAAGCTCTGCAATCAAAAACATCAGCAATCCAAACGATTTGGATTTGCTCTTAGCTAAACAGTGAAAACAGTTTACATTCAATCACAGTGTCAGAAGAATTACTATTCCACTGTGGCGATGAATATGAATTGGAAGATAAAAATAGGGAAGTATATAATTATTTATTATTATTATTAATATTATAATATTTGTTACTTTCACATGGCTACATCATGCATATTCTGTCACCCAAACACAACTTTATTCACAATTTACCAACAGTGCGAAAAACCAAATGCCTTAAATCTATAATTATAACTTAAGATAAACATATTCAATAGTGTACTTAGAATATTTAATGATTTAATCAATATGAAAGATAAATTGTAGTGATGACACAACACTGTATGTCCTATGTGGCTGTAAGTAGAGGGAAACAGACACATTAATGGCCTTCTGAAGCACTTCAATTAAAAATCTTCAGTGTTTATTTGTCTTTATTTAAACTCTAAAATCATTGAGGGCAAAGTCCTCATTTACAATGACATCAAGCAAAAAAGACGGCAATTAATTATAACAAACATAAATACAATTAATAAATAAAGTAACAACAAAATCAATTAGAACAGGTACAAACAGAAGCTAAAAGGTTTAAATGACCAAGAGTTATCACTGAATTAATTTTTAAAGTGCTTTGTAGTGTGTTCCAGGTGGAGAGTGTTGATGATGGATGGTGCTATGCTAAATTAGGAAGGGAGATATAATTAGAGGAGGCAAACATACTCTAACAATAGCAGTAAAGGGGCAAAAGTATCAACATTCAATTTCATGCAAAATAAAACATTTTTCTTAGAGGAAACTATAAGGTAAAGATGATAAATACCTTTGATTGACTGTCGTTTGGGGAGGATGGTGACAGCACCTTCTGCCATTTCTTCCTGGTTTAGTATAGGGGAAATTTTGGAGCCCCAGCTGTCTGAACCTACCCAGATGAAATGGCCTGTTTGGTTGGCCTTCTTAGCTGCTTGAAGAAGTCGCCTTTAAGACAGATAAGAAGAGCAATGTATAATTGTACCATATAATGTTGTATTGCCAGTGTTTCCATTTATTTTGTGATATATTTCATGCACATCCAGTGATATATCAGCTATGAAATTTCTTATTTAAATGCACCGTAAAGAGGCAGCGTAGCTGCCGTACAGGTGATTCTATCATCTGAGTACACTATGCTGAGTCTGAACAAAGTTGCACAGAGACACAGTAGAATTGAAAATCCACCACAGACACTGTATCTATCCCCTGTGCAGCAGACTTCTTCTTTGCTGTAGCAGAATGAGACCCTCGCCACATTTGTCCAGGCTTGTTGCCAATGGAAGTAAGTTTGGGAAGCCGTAAAAACTGCCAGCAAGTTCTGCTGTAGCAGCAGAGTTACATCAAGAAAGCTGGAATACAGCAACATAAAATTTAAGCCACCTGGCATGTGAAGCATTACAAGCCCTCATATTGCCACAAAGATACTGGCAAAAAAGCGAAATGTTAACATTAAGCATCCTATTGCGTTGTAGACAACATCAGCTTTTTTACATGGCACATGCTGTTTTAATATCTCATGTAAGAGTTTGTAGTTGCATAGAAGGACAGTATAACCTTGTAAAATAATTACATTTTTGTGAAATGTGGAGTGGGGGAGCAGTGAGTCATCCAACTAACTTTATGTCTCTTTACCTTAGTTTTATGACCACAAGGATTTATATGTGATCGGTAATGATATTTTCCCCGAGTCTGGTCTCCAGTATGTAGTGAAATGAGCATGTCTTAAGATGCAATTATATGCTCCATGTACGAAAAATGAGAGAAATATATTTTATCACCATCCAGACATTACATAACAGACATGACTAGACAAGCTGACAAGCATGATATAAAAATAACACAGTGAGAAGTACAGGTGTTGGGGGTGTATTGGCCGTATACATCATCCCTCAACTTTGACAGGCCAGGATCAGTTCCCAACTCACATTTAATTTTCCAATGTGAGTAATTAAACCAAACTTAACTAAAAGCTACCTTACTTAAATACGACACTTAACTATATGTTTTACCTGACATTTTACCTTTCCTAAGCTTATTTTCAGGTGACAGTTGAAAATGACATGTGTTTCTGTTATTGTAACATAATCAGAATTTGCACTTATCTCTATATATGTTAAGAGTCTATGTTATTTTTCAGCAGAGCAAACACAGTATCGTATAGAGACAAACCTAGTTATTTGTCAAAATGATAGGGCTAACCGACAAACATTATTTCTTGTATTCTTAACCCTGAGACGAGGTAGTATATTTGCATTGCATGATTGGTTAAGTATCACACTATAGGCTCCATCAAAACAGCTCAGGTATCTTATAATTTCTATGTAGACAATTTTGGGTTCTTATTAGGCTGCTGCCAGCTCACACTGGCTGGGTTCAAGGATAGAGCAGGCATGCAGAGCTGAAATCCCCCTGGCTTTCTGTAATTACTATATATCCAGACTATTACCCGTTATCAGGACCGGCTTAAGTCAATGAGCACTGGGACTTTTGCCCTGGTCATCATCAAGAGACCGCCCCAAATCGCAGCCCACTTCCACTAGGAATACACTGGCCTAGTAACTGGTTTCTGGGAAGCATTTTCCTTCACAGAGCCACAGCAGTGTTATGTGTGTTGATTCAGCCTACAGCTAATTAATTCATTCTTAATAGAGACTATTGGTCTTAATAGCAGATAATGAATTTAAATTGATACATTTCTGTCCCCACAAGGAAAGTGAGGGCACTTTAACTGCAGCTTTGTGTAGTATAATCAGATTCTCATGGATGGATACAGCAGACTACATGTCAATTTGGATGACAAAGCTATTAGTCTTATAAAAAAGAGCATTATTTATAGGGAACTAAACTAAAATTTAGAAACACCTTTCAGTATAATGCAGCTCAATACCACACCTTAGCAATTTTTGAGACCTTATTTTATAATGGAGTGCAGTCAATTTCTCCTTGAAAAGATATGTAGTAATTTTCACAAAGGTGGTGAAAGAAGAACTAAAATCCTTTACTTGAGTGAAAAAGAAGGTCTTGTCTTCAGAACAAGTACAATGTTAAACTATTCATTAAACTATTTCAGTGTTTTATATAAGTGTATATATGCTGCATCTGTTCGATAGTTTAATGCACATTTTTTATTTGTTGTTCATATGTTTCATATATAAACTGTTAACCCACAAAGTAACTGGTAGCTAAAGCTGTCAAATAGATGTATTGAAGTAAAAAGTTAATTTCCCTCTGAACTGTAGGAGAGTTGAAGTATAAAGTAGCATAAAATGGAAATCATCTAGTGAAGTATCTCCAAAACTGTACTGAAGTACAGTACTGGAGTGAGCATGCTTTATTACTTTGCATCACCAGGTTGTATTTCTTGCAGGTTTGTTCCACTGGGTACCATTAGATCATTCAGGGGTTCTATTTTTTCTGATATCTCAGCGATTAAAACTGCTTCACTTGCTTGTGATATACCTTTGACAACATCTTTACTGACAAGGCTTAAAGAAATGTGGATGCACCCAAATTTGCCATTTATTCCTCATGAATATTAACATTTGAGTAGCAGACTGCATTTTTAAAAAGCTATTTAATTTCTATGTACACACAGGAGACATTTGTGATATTTCAGTTCCATCTGCAGAGGCAGCCTCAGGTAAAGACACAACATTTATCACTTTAGATGTTAGCAGATTTAGCAAACTCCTAAATGTCTTTACCTCAAACACATTTCATTTAAGTAAAAAACAAGTATCAGACAGTGGTGGGAAGAGGTTGGGATAAGTTTGGTAAAAACTTATATTAATTGGCAACAAGTAGGATTCCACTGCACTCACCTGATGTCATCCTCATTGGCAAATATAATGACCACTCGGGCATTAGGGTTCTCGCTCAGCCTGCGAATAATCTTGTCAAACTCTCCGGTTCTTGGTTCACGTGGTATTTTCACCGACTGCGAAATGCACAGGCCACCTAATTAGAAGACAAAAGAGAAAAGTTTCTAAATTAAACAGGTTTAAGGAAAAAGCATTTTCTTCTGTAAAATGTCTTAACATGACTTATTGCAGTGCAAAAGAATTCTCTTGGTCACCCAGAAATATCAGATGATCTGTTGCCATGAAAAATGCTTCTTTTTTCCCTAAACCCACACATCTTTTTCAATCCACTGGACATTTTATGATAGATGCACTATTAAATGTGTACAGGTGCAGTATGTCACAGCACAAGGGATGCAAGGTATTAAAAAATCTTTTTCTTGGACCACAAGGGGCAACTTTGAGACATCATCATCAATTCAATTTATGGTTCTACCGGTGAGACCAGGTGAAGTACATATAATTCGTAATAGAAAACTGGTTTGATATGTTCCAAGTGATTTTTCTTTGTAAATGTTTAATTCTGTTCAACTTCCTACTGATAACACTTTTCTTATTCTGGTTCTTGGCTGAAGATTGAGTCATTTATGACTTTTCAGTTTTCAATTTAATCAGTCAATTAATCACATGCTAGAAAACCCACAGTATTGTTCATTGAAATGGATTACTTAAGTTCAGCTTGTTAGGCACTACACTCTAAGATATGAAACTTGGATATTGTTTGCATTACATAGTTGTTTTATGGTGAAACTACTAAATAATTGCAGTTTTGAACATCAAAACAAGAAAGTTACATTGCATTAACATAATAGTGTAAGGTTTACCGAATAAATAATTATATTGATTTGAAGCTGCAGAATCAAGTTATTTAAAACATACTGCAGGTGTTGGACTGAATAAAGAGTTTCCCAATGTACTTTCTCAACTTCTCACCACATGTGCATTATTTGCAGGTTAGCAGCCATTTTCTCTTGCTTCTGCAACTGGACAATGTGTTCACAGCGATCGTTGGTTGAAAGTTTTTGTATGTGAATTTTTCAACAATATACTTTATTGGCGCATTAACAACAACAAGTGATGCATATTTTTGATTTTTATGATTGGTCATATACTTTGATGTTAGATTTGGAAAGCCTGTTGTTGCTAGCTTAACTCTCGCACTGTTAAACGATGTTCCTCTGTTCATGCTTGTCTTGTAAGAGCAAATATGATAATATATTACCCCAAGATCTTACTCTACCACTGTATTAAACAAACAGCTCTGCCATAAATTCTACTTTTACAAAGCTTACACACTTTTAGTTTTGTTGACAGTGTCAGAAAGGTGATAATTCTACTTTATGTATTGAGGTCGTACTGGGTGGTGGTGGTGTAGTGGAGTGCCCCTAATATTTTGCCCAGTTTATGTATGTAAGTGAGCTGAACAAAATATGAGGAGCACTTTTCAATATAATGCATCCCAGCATTCCAACACCACCCACAACGAACGACCTCAATACATAAACATTAAGTAAAATCATCACCTTTCTGACAATGTCAACAAAAACTGAAAGTGTATAAGCTTCGTAAAAGTAGAATTTATGGCAGAGCTGTTGCATTGGATCGCATTGTATTGCACATGTGTTCCTAATAAAATGCTCGGTGAGTGTATTAGCTAGCTTAGCCCCAGTTCATTCTTCATGTGCTATATTACGTTACAGATGAGCCACAGAGCTAAACATCCATTTCTTTGGAAACTACACTCTACGACTCTGCAACTCAGCAATTTCTTAACATGGTTCCTTGTGATTGGTCCCTGACATTTAGGCTGGATAAAATTGTCAGGACTATCTGTAATGTGAACATGGTAAAGTCTGTTTAGTTGTGTGGAGATTGTGAAGGTTTGTTAATCTCCACAGGATCCCAGCATTGACAGGCGTCAGGAATGTATTCTAAAAGGGCTTTGCTTCGACATCAATTAAAAGCCTGACACCCTCATAAAGGAGTACTTGGTAAGTTGAATCATACAATATGAACCATAGCCTAAACAAACATTTTCGATGAATGAGAATTGTGACAATATAGATATGTACTGAATGGGACATTTTACAGTGTGAAATGAATTTTTTAGTTTCTGTTTTCTGGTTGACAGTCCACATAATCACGTACATATCAGTTATTCTGAAGTAGCTCATACATCATTGTGTAGCTGCTCACATTTGCAAGGAGGGGTGCTCTACTGCATGATAAGTCTTGAATAACTGTAGGTGTGCTGACATGTCAGCTTGTGGAATTAGGTCTATGCTGCTGTCAAAGTGCTCCTACCTCTTTGCAAATGTTTATTCTTGTTCGCTGCCTACAGCTCCAAACATGTCTTCTTCACTGAATTTCTGCACTCCTCTTTCTTACTGGTATATCAGCTGGGCAATGAGTATTTTACGTAGAAGTGAGAATGCATGTTTATTCTTTATTCTTACCTTATTTCAGTACAAGAGAAAAGGTATGAAATCACTCGGTGTGTGTGTGTGTAGTGTTTCCCATTAATTATCAAAACTGCCAGTTTCAAAATGAACCGAAAACATTTTAACACTTCTCATAATAACCTGAAAGAGTTTTGTGCAGTGTTGAAGCTCGCGATTTTGTTGTCAGGTTCGTTTGAAGGTGAGTTGTTTATGTGAAATGATTCAGGTGTGTTTTCACTCAGCTGCCAACACCAGAGCCCTGCTGTGGATGCATGTGGGTACATACAGGTAGCTTTAGCTTCTAGCAGCCACTACTACTGATAGGCATGCTAATCTAACCTTTGTGTGTTTTTAAGTGTCAGTTTGCAATGCAGGGCAACAGCTTGACAGACTAAAAACATTAAAGTCTTGTCTTAATGGTATCTAAGAACAAAACTAGCCATATTGGAAACAAATGACTCATTGCTGTTTGCTATTTGCTGAGTGCAGCAAAGTCAATTGGACTCATTTTGAACTAGAAAGCGGTGCAGCCTCCTCTGCCACTGTTTTGGTATGGTGGGTTTTTCGGCCATTCACACTAGCCACTGCCTGGGTATCCAGAGTGACCAACAGGCTTCACTGCCTCTGAGCTGACAGTATATTCAGAGAGACCCTGGAGGTCTCAATAAATCCAATTATTCCTTTTTAATTTTAGCTCAACTGATATCTCTGAGCACAGTGGCACAAAAACATTAAACCTGCATTAACCTGATGTTTTGTCCACCTGTGAAACAAGCAGTAACAAATAATGAACACAACACAATGTCAGAAAATAGTTATAGTTGGTTATAATTAATGTGATGTCTTGAAATGTCACATTTGAAGATAGTGGGGAGGCTGCTGCGCCGTGCTCAGCGCTCAGTATATTTTCCTGCTTTTTTGTCCTTTGCAAATCACATGCCTGACATTGAAAATGACAGCTGCACTCCTAGTTCTTATAAACAGATTCTAATTCATACTTTGTTTTTCTTCCATTTGGAGGATATTAATCATCCTGTTGCAAGGAGAGAAATGGAGGATATGGTCTTCGGAATCTGTGTCATTCAACACGATAGAACAGAGTCGACAGATTCCCTGAGGCATCATAATTCAGAAGGTGGAGGTGGTGAACAACGTTAGAGATGTGGCAAATGAGTGTGCACTCCTGCTTGACCTGATCTACAGCCTAAACTTGAGCTACCCCAAGGATCTGAAATACACATTTGAATTTCTGCAAAATTTTGTTCTCCATCTTGTTGATTGAGTTGGATGGCAACAGGCTTTCCACAGAGGTGCATGTCCTCAAAAACAGACTACATGAATAATCTCACCTGCAGTTGATGAGACTGTGAACCTTGGGTTAGGTTCAATGAACAATTGTGAACTGAGTATCTTTTTTTTTTGTCCAATTCTTCATTGGACCAAAAAAGCAATTTCAATAGTTGTGACATTTGTTTCCAGTTTCTCAGTTTTTAAGAGTTTGATGATGTTATGTCACAGCAAACTGAACATCTTCAGATTTTGGGCTGTTTCCTAGATGAAAGAAGATGTCTAAAGACAGAATATTGATGGGTTTTTATCATATTTGTCATCCCTCAACCAAAACTGTCAAATATTTGCTGTTTGTAATTCGTTTGCGCTTGCTGCTGCTTGTTTTTATATCACTGCAAACTGAGCATTTTGGACAGCTGGCTAGACAAAAAAGATATTGGAAAACAGGACGGGAGTCTGCATCAAGAGTTTCCCAAGCAACACCACACAGTTAACTCACGTTTTGGAACAGCTGCTGCACAGAGGCTCCTAAACAAAAATGAATATTGATTTCTGAATGGAAACACTGGACAGAATATTAATCGCTTGGGACCATTTAAATCATCTGAGCCCTAACTTCTAAAAATGTGCTAATTTATTAGTATTTCTATTTTATAACTGTAAACTGTGCAGTTTTGCATTTTGGACTGCTGACTAGATAAAAGATCTCTTAACACAAAATATTGATCTTTCTATGATGTTTGTCATCTATCAAACAAAACTGCCAAACATTTTCTGTAATTTACTACTCATTGCTGTTGCCTGTTCTCATATCACTGTAAAACTGAGTGCATGTGCATTTTGGACTGCTGACTTGACTGAAAGAAGAACTCTAGTTTTTCAGTCGTGAGCATTGGCTGATGTTTGAATGCACCAAAATGGCTATTTGATCAAATTGTGGTCTAGTATTTCTTGACTTTTAAAGGAATAAATAATGCAGGCAATTGTTGACTTCTTTGTATATATGTTTTATATATATATTTTAATACTTAAGTATTGCTTTGTATATTGTCTATTTTACATAATGTGTGACATCAAGGGCCAAATAGTGCAAAATGATAAATCTTTCTGCATTTGCTTCCATGGTTTCATGATGTGTTATGGCAGATATATTGATGTCACTTTTGTGAAGCACATTCCTGAACCTTTTTTGACCTGACACTGTTAAATAAAGTCAGGTGAAGTACAATTACTTTATTTTACTCACTCATCTTGATGGAGCATGTAATATTCAGTAATGTTGAACACAATCAACAAAATCCTACAACAGTGATACAATTCTGCTGTGTTGGCTAAATTTAACATAACTATGTTTAGTAAATCAAACATAACTGCATTTTTTAAATCATCCTCTTAGATGATCTGCTATTGAACACATGTCTAAAAGACAACAGGGGGACGTCCGCTGGTTACCAAAAGCTAAGGCCTTTTAATTCACAGTGCAGCATTTCAGGATAACTGTTTTGTCGCCATGCCAAAATGCCACAGAGAGTATGTGCATGCTAATGAATTTCCCTTTCGTGACCCTCTACAAAGCCAGCCGAGTGAACAATCAATGCACAATAACACCCTCTAGTTCAGTTCACACCATAAAACAAAGCCTGGCCCCGGCTCAGATACTAATAGGTTGGGAAACTGGAAATATGACTAAAGAACAGGGGATACCATTAAATTAACAATGATGTTGGGCTGCTTTGCTCATGGGTACAAAAGTCACTTTCGCTTAAGTCAGTGAGGGGCTTCTGTCAGTGGCCCGCACTATTGCTCTGATTGTACACTGCGGTTCAATTTAATGATGTTTTCTTTTTCTTCAAATCCGAGGTTTCTCTATTCCACTGGGGCTGTTTTTCCAGAAAGGCTGTGTGCTTCCTGTGGTCATGCTTGTCACAGCTAGAACACAACAGTTCTGGCTTATACATTCACTTGGCTGGTTAATGGATTAGCAGTTCCTTCATTGGATGAGAATAGACTCTTTCCTTTGTGTCTACTGGCCCATGTCTGTTGTTGGGGGATGTTTCCCTCTGCACTCAGGCAAGACTCATTTTTAGCACAGCCACAGCAAACTCCTCATTTGCTTATTTTTTTTTTACTTCTAAGACCTAACTTGAATATCACAATTAACACAGATTTCAACATTCAAAAGTCTGAAAACTCAAATGTTCCAGAAGAGATATTACACTGTACTTAATGACCAGGGACCAGTCCATATTCACAAAAACATGCATATATTAGACCAGGCATGCATGTGTTTTTTTTTTTTGTGGCCCAACGGTGACATGATATGGAAAAGTAACATGAAAAAATGGAGTCTAATAATAAATATTGATTGTTTAGGTTGTTATCCATTTCATTTGTTGTGTGTTGAATTTAGATTAATTAATCGTGTGTGCTTGATTTTATCGAATCATTCTTAATTTACATTGTAGGTGTCGTTTTATTGTCCGGTGTGCATTATCATTTGATTGTATCATTTATTGCGAAGCACTGTGTAAAGTCTGTTTTGATATGAGCGCTGTAAACATAATCATTGGATCAAATCGAATGATGGATTAATAGTTTTGTTGTGTCCATTTAAGGAGGAAATGAGGCTTGTGAACGTGTGCCCAGTTCCGCAATTTTTGAGATTTATAAAACAGAACCTGTATGCACACTCTTATCAATCTGACTGAAAGAATGCGTGCATATTTTTGCATACACATACTTCACTTTTAGTCATGATCTTACACAGAGTTACATGCATCTACAAGTGTCACTCAATGAAAGTATGCAAGAAACAGTAGACAAATAAAGCATTTCACAGTTCATTTGTGTACATCTCTACAGTCTATTAGGGCTGTTGGAAACGAATTTCAGAAGTTGAATATAAATTGAAAATTTAAAAAATTAATCCTAAGCAAATGCTGAAATTACTATTCAAATGTATATTTTTCTGAGGGAACTGAAGAAGGTTATGTAGCTTCTTTTCTGTGTCATTATATTTACCCAACCAAGGCAAGCACATGGGAAATTTAGCAGCAGCATAGCAGCAGCTCTCAGCTCTCAAACACTCTATCAATCATTGGATTCTATGTCTTTGCCTCACTGGTACTTCAGTCCCCCATTCCCCCAACATCTGCTATGTGGAAGCAGAGCACTCATCCCTTCCCTTTCTTCTCTTCTCACATCGCTGGCAGCAGGCAGCCACACTGGTTAACCTCTGGAGAGAATACTGGGAAGACCAGGGGATAAGAACCCAGCCACTGGGAGTTAAGACACACTGAACAGGGCCCTCCATGGGGCCAGTGTTGTAACTCTGTTAGCTGTAGGGTAGATACGGCAATTTGTTTTATTGCTTACGCTATCCATTCATCCAAGCATTCATCCATTCATCTGTCCATCCATTCCTTTCTAAGCATGGGCTAGTTAAAGAGTTGGTCCCTTGACTCAAGGACTCCTTCAGACCTTGTGACAGGGAGCAGTCACTAAACAAGACTCACTCAGTCCAAGTATGAATTGTTTTTTTTGTTTTTTTGATCTGCAGCTTATTCAATATATCTTCCCCAACGAGATTTATTAAAATGTAGCATCCTTCTTACAATATTGTACATAATATTATTGTTGCTGAAATGTCTTTCACACATTGATTCAGCTTTGCCAGACCGCTTCAAAATTAAGCTTTCATACAACCTAAGTGGCTTTTAATTGGTCTAATTATAGGTCTTGCTCATTACATATTTTATATTAAGTTTAGATAATGAAACAAGTCTCTTTTACAGGAATCTGATTTTCAATAAAAAGACATTGCTAGATTCAAGTAGGCCTTTGGTCTGTGTAATTAGGGAGAACCATTTTAAGACTCCCCCTCCTCTTGTCTTCACACCACTTCTCATCAGACTTCCCTCAGAGTGAACCAGACCACCATCTCCACCTAATGCTGCCTTGTAAACACAACAACTTACACAGACACGGACAATTATAAAGCAATTAATAACAAATGTGTAGCAGCCCTTTATTGTTTATGTCTCCAGAGAAATGCAGGATCATCTGTTGATTAATTATAGTTATATATTGAAATTGCCTGAAAATTATCTCTGCAGATTAACAGTCAGTGGCTTGTGTAAAATCAAACTGAACAACTGGGTTGTGCTTTAGACTTTGCAAAGTGAAAAATTAAATCATCTCAAAACATTCATTACTCTCCTCATAAATAGCTAGTTTGGCAATTTTCCTGATGACCTGCAGCATTTGCAAACCCTAACAAATTATTTGTGCATAAAAGTAAACAATAAATACAAATCGAGTCAAATCAACTGACAAAGTGAAGTGACAAAGCCACTGCTGAAACCTTCATGAACCATGTATTTCTCTTCCAACACTCATCCTATACTCTTAACATCTGAGCCATGTCTAAAAACCACCTCTAAAAATATCCGTTGCTGAGGAGACTGTTAGCCTCCTCTCTCATGTCTTCCATTGTCAGCCCCAGTCCCTGCTCTCCTAATAGCTCAGAACACTAATATTCCTTCTCATTTGACACCCGTGGGAGAGACAGTGCTGCCACAAACATTAAATATTTCTTGGCACTCCGGCTGATTGCAGCGCAGCTCCTTTGCTTGGTGAACAGTTGTGCATAAACAGACAAAATACACCCAGGTGGGTGGTGTGGTGCAGGTGTAGGTATATAAATAGACTGTTTATTGGGATACCCTTAGTGGAAATACAGTACCGACACAAGCCAGCTCAATTTACAGCTGGAGGACTAAAACTAGACCAGTGTTGCTTCTACTTATTGATGGTCAATAATTTTCAATCGCTACAGGCTTGAAAAATTGTCACTTCCCTTAACACTGAATGAGAACATAAACACCATAGCTTCGACTTCTGTTGTGTGGCAGCAAATGATTTATTATGCAACAGACACAATCAGTTAATAAGTAGAAAGCCTGTTTGAGCCGCACAGAGCTTTGAATTCCCATCTGCTTTAAACAGCAGTGTTATTCCATCAATTCACTGATAGTCTTGCATATATTGTGCGACTGCTGACCAGCTGTCTAATGTATAGAACGATAATGTTCAGCCTCAGTGGTGTGATCACAGCGGTTCACATTATACAAATACACTAAAATTAGATAAAAGTAATTAAAAAATACTGGGAAGCAAAATAAGGTGATGTGGATAGCACTAAAAAGGGAGATAAACAATATCCCCCTCTGATTTAGTAAACTGTATCCCGAATTATTCATGCAAATCAGTTGATCAGAGGCCTGTGATGAACTGGCAACCTGTCCAATGTTTTCTTGCCTTTCATCCAATGCATGCTGGGACAGGCTGAGGCCCCTGAGTGGGAAAGAAAATGGATGGATGGACCGAATTGATTTTAGGCAAGAAAAACAACAGTTAAGGCAAAACCTTGACCATCCCTGGTAGCAACATGTTACCCTAGATTAAACTGTGAAGTGTGCTGTGTTTTCATATTGGTACAATATGTTTTTATTATTTGTCTAGTACATATTATCTAATTATCTATGTGTATATTACAGATTGTGTGTTTCCCCTATTATTGTAAATACAGCTGAGAATGAGTGAGAGGGAAATACTGAGAGGAGAGCATGTAAGAGTGGACTGAAATCATTAGGGAATGTGACCCTGAGCTGAAAAGGCTCAGGTTCAGCCCCCTGTTCCAGCAACCACCCTGCTTAAGTGTCCTGGAGCAAGACACTAAATCCCCCACAGTCCCCGAGGCGCTGTTCTGTAGCTGACACTTTGCTCTCTCCTCACTGTGCAGGGCTGAAGGGATAAAAAAGAAATGAATTTCTCCTCTGGGGATCAATTACAGTATAATATCCCGTTATAATTATTATAGACTGCTGAGCCTTAAAGATACCTTGTACTACCAAATTTCATCCATCTCTACAACATTATGAGGAAGGTTCAGTTGAATTAAAAGACAGTAACTGACCTGTTCCTGCCTGCTACATTGGAAAAACAATACAAATGTACAAAAACAAGTATGAAAGAACTACTGAGTACTGACATCAAATTTGGCAGAGATTGCATTTTATTTGAACTACATGAATGGCTTTCATATTCGATAGGAGAAGATGAATGACCCCAATCTGTATCATTTTTTCACATCTATAACCCTTATCTACCCCATTTCATTAAGCAGTGTTGCCATAAAGGAGCAACTGTGTGTAAATAGTATATGCGTGTGTATATAGTGTGTCTTCATTTAAAATTCATTTGAAACACATGGATGTGTCTGAATTCATTTTCTGCACAGCCAAGGCAACTTATCAGGGACTTGCTGAGTCTACAAACTCTGCTCTGCTTGTGTAAATAAATATATAAATATATACTGGAGAACAGATAGGATTTATATAGAGAGACCAGAAAAATAGAAAATCCATGTAAGGCTGCAACATACAATTATTTTCATTATTGGTTAATGTACCGATTATTTTCCCAAATAATTGTGAATAATGAAAAATGCCTGATTTAATTAAATATGAAGAGTCAGAGGTTATGTCTTCAAATGTCTTATTTTGTCTGACCAATAGTCCCAAATCCAAATTCTGTTTAATACAAACGCTTACAAACGCTTGAAATGCTCACATTTGAGAAACTGCAACTAGCAAATATTTATACTTATATTTCACAATTATTCGATCATCAAAATACTTGTTGATAATTTTCCTGTGACTTGACTAATCGATCAATCAACTTATTGTTATAGCTCTAATATAACATTGCAAAGAACTGGACTACATTCATAATGTTCAGACTTTTCTAGAATTGATGTCTCATATCTATTCTGTGGTACATTTTAGGGATACATACTATGGTGTATTGCATTATAAATGTTTGTATTATATATAATGGTATATTTGGCCACTTTATTCATAAATAATCAGGAGAGAATTAAATATTAGAAACATCTTAGAATATAATCCATGGACACTTCACTCTGGACCAATGTGTTGGACAAATAGAACAATGGTGCAAGTAACAGATGGCAATAATGTCTCACTACAGTATGTTTTTAGAATAATATAGGAAATCTATATATTCCTGAGTAGTTCAGGCTGATAAGTGTCTCATAGCATAATAAATTTTGTTTAGCATATAAGGTTACCAGAAATCAATGCAGAAAGCAGAGGATATTTGAGTATAGCTGAATATTTGAGTATCAAAGGAGCAGAAGATGAAAGAAAATTATTTTCCAGCTTTCTGTGTAGTCTTTTATAATTGGTTTTAAATATTGTCATGAGCAGATGCTCTGATGTAAATAAGAAAGACATCTGCATGGTGATGTGTGAAATTAGATGAGATTAAAAAAGACTTCTTTTCTGTGATGTATCTTGCTATATATTTTCTGTAAAAGATGTGTGCCGCCATTTTGATTAAGAAAATACCTCAAATAAAAGCATGTTCTACCATTATTTACATTATTGGCTTCATCATCAATCATATGACTATTACAGATGTTTGTTGTCATCTGGCCCTAAATAGAGGTGCACTGATCGATTTGCCACCGATTGAAACTGGCTGATTTTACACCTGATCAGCTCATACTGGAACCAGCAGGTGTCTGTGACTGTGAAGCTGATTGTATTGGCCAATCTGGCGTCACACTGCGGCTGTGCTGACTAGCGAGAACATCAGTACATTAACATGCATACAAGAAACCTGATTATTAAGAGTAACCAAGTTATGTTACCTTGCACCGATTATACTCAAAATCTCTGTATACAAACACATCTGCATAGTCAAGTTTCTCCACCCAACTGCGCTGCAGCTGGTGCACCATTTGCCAAATACAACAAGTCAGTTGGCCTCTTTACATAATCTCGGATGGAAATGTGAATTTCCTTGAGAGCTTCACCAAGCTCTGGGAAATCCCTGTTATCACCAGAAGTAATTTTACCATAAAATTTAGTGCTCTTCAATGAGCATGTAGAACAGAAAGTGTTTACTCTCTCCAGCGTTTCACAGTGTGCTCTGTATTTTATTTACAAGTTCAGTTTCCTAATTTGCTCTGTTCTTTTGCACATGCACACTTGTAAAAAGCTGGTCAGAAATAGATTGTCTACTGTTTGGGAATTCTACATCTGCACTGTATTTTCATTTGAAAAAGTAGAAAAAATGTCATAAGGCTGCTGCACTATTTTGTTTTCATTTGGAAAAGTTATTTAATCTGTTTAGTGTTTTATATGTAGACCATTAAATAGTTTATTAAAGAACATACTTTTTTAAAATTAGTTAATTTGTTTTTGCAGGCTGTTCATTATATCAAACTAAAGATAATCGGTATCAGTGGGGATCAATATTGGCAGGTCAGGCTTTTAAAAAGATCTCGAATCAGTCAAGAAAAATGCAATCGGTGCATCGCTACCTCTAACTGCTTACTAGCTTTCAGACTGTTTTATTCATGTTATTTAATTTGTGTGTTCATTACATTATCATCTTTCAAATACCCCCTAATTGTGGGGTCTTATTCTAAAGCATTTTCAATAACTGATCAATTATTTATCAATGATTCATTTCAGGTGCCAATATCTTTTACGAACTATATCTGCTCTTAGTCCAGATGAATTTAGGAAAAGTATAGTGTAGTATAGTCTTAAACCATGTTGAAGACGGGCTGTGTTACATGTTCAACTGCGCTGGAAGGGGGATTGAGCAGGTTTATAGACCTAAGACAACCATAAAATCCTGCATTAAACAAATACAAGGGGCTTTATTGGCTGGGATGTGGCACTGTTGATACAAGAAAAATGATCCATGAGTTTGAAGGATTATCAGACATCAAAACATTGCACTGAGATTTATAATATTATGAAGAAGGATTTTACTGTTCTAGAAAGTTATCATAGTGGCAATCATTTTATGTTGCATTGCGAGAACCATGAGGTAAGAAGTAGAAAGATGGTGTTCAGGTCACAAAGTAATCTAACAGGAATGTGCACTTGCATGTGAAAATGAGCTGCAAGGAGGAGGATTTTTTAACACAGGGCTAAAGTTGGTCTAAACACAACCTGAGATGTAAACAAAGTAATTGAAAAAATAAAGATTTGTGTTAGTGATACTAAAGAAGTGATGCTATCTGATGTTACATTACCAAACCATTAAGCATTTAAAAGACCAATCTCATTGTTAGATGTTGATTTAGATGTTCAAGCTACAGCAGCTCACCATTTTCTAGCCCACCTAACACTATTAGGGAGTTCACTACTTGCTATGTGAACAATTGTTTGTTGGCTCATTCAGCAAGACAAGCTAATGTCACTACAGTATGTGTAGAATTAGGACATTTTGGACTGCAGGTTGATGATTTCATGACATACTAGCTGCATGCAAGAGCCGAGTCAACTGACTGACGATTTACCTTTATCAAAGTTGACATAAAAAAGGGGGGCAATAAAGCAATTGCAGTGCCACAATAGGTGCTGTACTCTCTGGACTAGTTTTAAATTGAGTGTTATGAACTGCTAGGCTCTAATCTTTGGTCTCTGAAACCAAAAATAATCCACTCAAGCTTGTATTGATGACTCCTCTAACAATCTGTGAAAGTATATATGAGACTACAACAGGGTGAGAGTGTAGTTACACTCTGGCCTCAAAGTTGATGGATCAACTGAAAGTATTTGTTGGCATGGCTATTTTCTAAAGCCAAATGGTAACCAGTCCTTGTATTACATCTGTCAGCAACTCTGCTCTGATAGCGGCACGCTGTAAGCCCCGGAGGGAAATGGACCCACTCACTATTTATCCCCACTATGCTGGGGAAGCTCATGGAGGGCAAGAGGGCAGCAGTGACAGAACATTATTTAACACACATTATTCATCCTACAGTGTTCCCACACATGTGCATGCATGAACATGTAATTCCTGCACTGCAATGTATTTTTACGGAAAGCACATAATCATTTTGAGGGAGGTTTAAGATTATGGTTAAAGGAATGTTAAAAAGTAGATATTTTCAACCTCCAGAATGAATAATATGATGAACCTTGATTGTGTGCATTATGTGCATAAATTATTGGCAATATTTTGACAGTAGTCTTTATCCAAGATGGATTCCCTTGCAACAGTCTGAATGGATACTAAAGAATATTATTGTTTATTAATGTTATCATGTTTTTATGGAAAATATTACATTAAGTACAATGGTCTAAAATTGTATTTTTGGAGGAATGCATATATTAATTAGACACTTTTTGCAATATTTATAGTATTTTGTGAATTAAGTCATTTTTGCTGATTGCAACCAACTGAATACCCCTCACCCTTGCCCTCCCCTTCCAAGCATGTAGGAGAACCTACGGTGGCTGTGAAACTCTGGACTATTGTAGAAACATGGCTGTGCGATATGGTGGGCTTCGTGGAAGAGGACCCACTCCCTATGTAGCTATAAAGGGCTAATTCTTAGTTAACGAAAACACAATGATTCTAAACTACACCATTTAAAACATTCTTATAAATATTATATTCTATTTCCGCTAAGTATGTTCCACTAAATTCTACACACTGTACCTTTAAAAGAAGTAACAATTCAATATAAAAACACTGAATTTCAGCACCAGGTGTTGTCTGTTTGGCACTTTAATATAAAGAACCTTAATTTCCCATGGTTTCATATTTATATGAATTGTTGTTCTCAGTACAACTATGTCTTCACATATAAACGTTGAAACATTGCTGCTGCCTAAAGCAGGGATGAGCAGACTTTATTGACTACCATGACGTTACATCAAAAAACGATTATTTCAACTCAGTGGTGTAAGCAAAAATGATTCGTCTGCGTCGGCAGAAGCTTGAGAAATCCAACACTGTCCTATTTTTCAGCAACTGTTAAGTTCTCAAGTTTTTGTACCAATGTTGCAATTTGACCCGAGGCAATACACTTCATATACAGACATTTTGATGCATTTTGTAGTCTTCAGGAAAGAATACACTCCATGTCATTGTCAACCATTGAGCAGTTTTTCTGGAAAGCGTGTGGTTTTATTCACTTCTCTGAACCTGACTTTTTTTTTTTTTTAAAATACATGACAACAGGGTCTGGGGCAACTATAAATTAGATTTCAAAATGACTGAATGACATTTTCCTTCTCAGTGCAAATGATATATAAATCAAAGACAGGCCCGTAAGCACTGTGAAATGAGCTTTCCTGCACTGTGGTAAAATGACTCACCTGACAACCATGGGACTTCCCTCTTACCAAGGAGAATCAACATAGCAAGGTTCTTATGATGAAAATGTTGCTAAACCTTAGCTGAAGAGTTTAAAGTGTGTACTGCCTTCTCTCATGAGGAAAAGCAAACATTAATGGTGCTGTCTAATCAGGCGTGGGCATGGATGAAGAGCTAGCTGCAGCAGACCTTGAGGTGCACATTCTCACATTGTCAAAGAGCTGTTGAAAACTTCCCTGCAACTACATTTTGTGTTAGACTGTCAGGTTCTATCTTATGTGTTACCGTCAGTAGTTACCGTACAT
The DNA here is from genome assembly GCA_029490765.1 of Euthynnus affinis. Taxonomy (NCBI): domain Eukaryota; kingdom Metazoa; phylum Chordata; class Actinopteri; order Scombriformes; family Scombridae; genus Euthynnus; species Euthynnus affinis. Next base: position 24,946,316 of record CM055841.1, on the reverse strand, counting down.
TTCTGACATCAGATGAGTAAAATGATGGTTGACATTCTGAATTTAAATCTTTTTTCCCCCATCTCCTGGCAGATCACAATAGTTTCTTTATCAGTGCTTTGGATGTGATAAATAGCTTTTTGGCATCGCAAGCATTCTTCATTGTAACCTGCTGATACTGCTAGAAGCAAGCTCTGTGTGATCACACACAAAAGAGCTGCAGCAGTATGAATGGTCAGGGGTCCTTTTGTTTTTGTGAATATGCTTACTATGTCAGTTATGATCATTACTTCTACTACATATTTATTCATCAATCACCATGTTTTTGTTAAGAGCCACAGAAAGAATACAATACTACTAAAAGATTAAATTTAAAGTTTGTGCAAGTAACAGACTTTTATATTTGCAATTAATTAATTCTTTTGGGTGACACTAATCTTAATGATTTGACTCTAAAGTGATGACTATGTCTTTAGATGAGTTAAGAGCTAATATGTAGAGACTTCACTTTATGTTATGCTACAGATTATATTAAATAGTGGAAAAGAGTTCTGACTGAGGACACCAATGCAATGTGACATCAAAATGTTGTTTCTGCACTGGTACAAAATATTATTTAACATCAAGTATGTCAAGTACTTGTTTCAAGTGTAACAGAAATACTGCTCATCCCTGCTTCTCAAAAATGTGCTGCACCATCAGACTTCACAGAGGTTCACAAGTGCCCCCTAAGCTGCAGCTCTAGCTACTTGAAGATTCATCTATTTTGTGATAAAGTGTCTTCACCTTTAACATTGCTTCTGGCAGACTCCAGGACAGCATCCTGCAGGGGCTCCAAGATAAATTAATGAATAATCCTCAAATTCTCCCTTTTGTTGAATTCTTATTATTCTGACCTCACAGTGGACAAGGTTAAGTGTTTCCAGGAACAAATGGCAAATTTAAAGCATGATTAAATTAATGGTTTAACTACAGAGACATGAACTAGACTTTAGTTTGTTGTGAAAATGTCAGCTGGATATTGAATACAAACAAAGGATTAGATATGATGACTGAGAAACTTAAAGCTAGATGAAATAAATCCACAGATTTAGTTTACTTCAGATTTTGTGTTCTGAGTGGAAAGTTTTGGATACTCTGTCATGCACTGTTGGCAAGTCTCTGACATTATGCAAATAGAAGATCTGTGAGAGTCTTGACAATCGCTCGCTCTCTCTCTCTGCACACCTGCAGCTAAAACCCTTCATTGGTTTTCAAACTGTCTGAGGAACCAAGTTCCAGGTGGTTGAAAGTACCATAAAGCAACTCTCGGACGTGTAGCTGTGACAGTTTTAAAGACTTGAAACCATTTGTGAAACGCTGCAAACCGCTAATCAAACAAGGTAATGAACAGTGGAAAATAGAAAAGTTCTAAATGGGCAGAGCAGCTTAAGAATGTAATTGAAGGTAATTCAAGTTATAAAGGAAAGATAGAGGATATTCATTCACAATGTTAGTGGTTGGACTTCGTAAATGACCCTTTCTTGCCTATATTTGTCGAAGTAAGATGTATAGTGTTTTTAAATATTACTTTTTCGGCCTCTTTTTAATGATATGTAGCTGTTGAACACATAAGCTGCTCTGTGGCCTACTTATGTACAGCAATTTTCCCACAGTGCTCATCCCTCTACCTTTTTTCCCCCCACTGGATGGTCATACAGTAGTATCAGTAATGTAACCATGAAATTCCAAGGATACAGGTGGAGTCACTGTGAGAGTGAATTTACCTAATCATGTTTTTAACCCTCAAAAGCCCAGCCGTCATCAGTTCTCAATGAGGCCTGAAGCAGGAGGAGCAGCTGACAGGGATTTCCTGTGTTTGTCATGTTGAGCTAAGGGGAGATGAACCAGTTCCTTCCTTCCTACCTAACACACACACACACACACACACACACACACACACACATTTACATAATGCTAACACCTAATTTATTGAATAGCTGGGCAATGGTAAATGCGTTTATCATGGTAGAATAAGTGCTTAAACATGAAATCAGTTCTTGATTGTTGTAATAGCTGCAATATTATTTGCTCATAAGGTGCATTTACATAGTAAGCAGTATCCTGTTTGTGTTTTCCATACAAAACATTTAAAAATATTACTGAAAACCCTTCTTCAGAGCATATTTTTCACTAGGTGTTTCAGGTTAATGAGTATTCAAATCATTCCTCTTGACATTTCCCTCATGACAAAGGGTGCAGTACGCATCCCTCATTTCTAACATTTGCATAATCTCCCTGTCATTCCTGTGATGCTGTGTGCTATCTTTGCCCTCCTCCTCTACTTTCTACTTTTTTTAACTGTCATTAAAAAAAAAATCTGATTAATTACAATTTGAAATTATCTATCCACCTAATCTTAGATCACAATATCATATTGAAGTGTCAGTGTACAGATTGTATAGATTTTTTCAAATGAAACACACCATGAAACAAAATTAAAGATTGTCATACAGATATTTTGAAATTTCATTCTATAGGACTACCTGAGATCAATTCCTCTAATACTTTCATTTCAAAGAGTGTCACCACCTGACTCTGTAAAATCCACTAAATTTGATTATATTAAAGGGAAATAATGGGAAGGTGTACAATATCCACTGGAAGAAAATCTCTCTACATTTCACCAGGTGAGAATAAAATGACATGGAGTGTCAGCCTCCATTACTGCAGAGGACCGTACACTCTCTAATAAGGACACTGGAGGCACAGCAGCTTTTCAGAGAGAAGCACAAACAGAAAGAAATCTACTGAGGGAGCAAAGACGTGTGCATCAAGGACAGTCTTGCATTTCAAGGGTGACAACAGCGAGGCATCATACAGAAAAACAGTTTTATCCCTCTTCTCTTGTAATCATCTTCTATAATAACACTCGAGCCTTAATCCTAAGGGAGGATTTGATTGATACAATGGGAAACACCCAAATGAAAATACAGTTTTTTGACAACAGTTCCGCATCTTGAAGACGGAATGTTTCAGTAACAATCCAGCAGCTGCAGATGAAATGATGTCTTACATATTACCATTTGAAAAACTACCACTGTGTGCTGATGGTGACACTATTCAGCCTAAATTGTGGGACTGACACAGTTGGAAGACCCATGCAAACAGGTTTTTGTGAAGTTTGTATGGTCTAACATTAAACATTTATGCTCCCCTTCTCTCTTCTGCATCTCGACTGTAGAGAATTCCTTTACTGGTTCCACTTTTTCCTCTTCCAGTGACACTAGTGAATAAGCAAAAGCTTTTTTCCTTGATATGACAAAACATTAACTGAATGACTTTCAGTGTATACACTGTGAATCATATTTAATACTTCATTCAGAATATAACCAATTAGATGCTTCAAATTTCCTACAGAAATTTGTTCACACAATTCACAATAGTGCACATACATTTTCAAATCACCATGGTAACAAGAAGACAACTAGCCAATTTTGACACTGGTCTACTATGACAGTATGACTTGTGGCTCAGTTGGTTGGTCGGTCAAAATATTCATGGTTTTCAGAGGACGAAGTCTACTGGCTTTGGTGATCCGCTGACTCTTCATATAGCAACACCGACATTCATTTTTCTGATTAAAATATACTATATTGACAACTTTTGGATGGATTGCATGTAGTTTAGTGAATTTGGGTGATCTCCTCATTGTCATCTGATGCCGTTATCAGGTCAAAAATTCTGTTTGTCCAGTATTTTGGCTTATGTATGTAATAGTTGGGTTTACAATAAGCTTTAGAGCCTCACAGAGCCTAGAGAGCAGCAGGAGGTCAACCCAAAAGGAGGAGATGAGGCTGAAGGAAAAAACTCCTTTATTAAAGGCTGGTTCAGGTAAAAACAAAGCTGGCAGGTCAAAAGCAAAACTAAACGCAGAACAGAACACACTGAACAAGACCAATGATCCAACAAAGACTGAAAAAACTGAAAACCAGGACTTAAATACAAACTGAACTAATGAAACAGCAAGGAACAGGTGGCAAGACACAATGGCAGGCTGGGAGGTGATTGGCTGGGGAAGACACAGGGAGCAGGGCAGGACTAACGAAACCAATGCAGGACAAGTGTGTAGGGAGAGTGTGAGAGAAATGCAAGCTGGAGAGGAGCACAGAAACACAGGAGGGAAATTGTGTGAACAGACAACCAAAAACACAAGTATGCCCAAGAAAGCCTTAAATGTCAGCAGGTCAAATGCAAAATAAAAATACCCTGTGATTCTCCACTTAGAGTGTGAATTGCATGAAAAGCGTTAAACTTGGAAGTTCAGAGAAACAAGCCCTAAACACATTCTCTGGTTGCAAAACAAACAAACTCATTCTGAACCACCAGGTGAAGGCAAAACTATTTCAGATTTCACTTGACTTCTGTATGCTCTCCCAGTCCAGCACACGTATTATGAACTATGCACTAAAAAGTCTAGACAGAGGTTCAGTGCAATGAGCAATGGGATCTCAAGTGGTCCTTTAATATAATCTGCACTTATCTTATTTGTCCTTCCACTCAATCCAGTTCAACAAACAGGGCAAAAGTCTAAGGACATCTGATCGACTAGTGACAGAACCATGACACTACAGACTCTTAGCCAATACCTTATTTTACAATTTATCATTTTATGGTTATCATCACCTATGATTTAAGTACTCACTGTGATACCATCAGGTATGACACTATAATACCATAAAATGATACCACCATCAGCTTCACAGAAAACATAAATAATGAGACTTAGATAAATGTTCCTATAAAACAAGAGAAAAATTGCAGTAGCTTGTCAGCATTTCGTTTTGTTTTCAGTCGGCAGCTGAATATGCCAACGCACTGAGTACAAATTAAGTTATTTTCTCATCTTTGCAGAATGCAGATCTTACATGAGCTTAAATTTCAAACATCACACTTCCTGCAGGCAAAATATCGACAGGAATCATGCTGTTTTATTATTCTTATTCAAGACAAATTTGAGGTCAGTGGGAATCAAAAAAGTTATTGGCAACATTCAAAAAGAAATCCAGTGAAAAGCTTGCAAAAAAATGGAATCTTGATTTAATTTCAGAGCAACATATGTTGATTCATGTAACTGCATTGTTATCCTATGATCTGTCACTGCTGAAGCAGAGATTTGTGAAAAAGCTGTTACAGTGGTATTTAAGAGACTCGCACATCGTTATGTAACCTGTTGTCAGGAGTGAAGCGACTGAACAAGTGAGAGTGACTCAATGATTCAACATTCCTCTACTTCCTGTACAGTAGTAGGCTGTGAAGACCTATTGTCAAACAGTAAAGGTTATTTGCAACCCTCCTCTGAGATATCGACTGCCCCGGTGTCAAACTGTTTCCACTCCACAGTACTGATACTCATATCCAGCAAGTCTGTGTCACGATTCCTGCTAGGGCCCTGTGTGTGTTTCCCTTTCTGTCTCTGTCCTTGCCTTCAGCTCTTCATCATTATCTGCTCTGGTCTTTGCCATTTCTCCACCTGTCCACCAGATGCCCCCAGACTTTCCTTCCTGTTTACTACACCCACCTGCTCACCTGTTCCCACGCAGTAATTTTTCTGCACCTGCTGCCCATTCCCTCATCAGCTCCTCAGTACTTACACTGGTCTCAATCATCCATTCCCTGCCAGTTTGTCAATTTTTTCCATGGACTCTTTCATTCTTGCCAACCCATCCCTGGTTCTCATTTTGTCTGTTCTTGATCCTTTTCCTGTCTGCTTCTGTTCCTTTTGTTTCCTGTTCCTGCTTGACCCTGCAGTTTAGTCCTTCATCCTGTTTTTGACCTGCCTGCTTGCCTTTTTCCCCTTTGGACTTTGTTTACCTGATCTCAGACTCATTCCCCGGTGACTAACTATAAGCCTGTCGTTTGTGTTTTGAGCATTAAAACCTCCTTATTCAACCTGTCTGCCGAGTCTGCATTCGGGTCCTCTATCTGTCTGCCCTGTTGTCATTTGTGATAGTCTGATCAAATGCTGTGTGAGTTTCCAGTTTAATATTGCTTTCACTTGAAAGCACAGAGAGCTTTGATCAAATATATCAGATTCTCCTGCCAGCGGGAGTTTGTGTCATCTAACATCTAATACAACACCTTAACACCTACACTTCTGCTTCCCCAAAAGATCACCTCAACATGCACACATACTAACATGCTTGGTGAAAAGTTTCTTCGACCTAAAATTGAACATTAAAAACAACCAGGCTATAAGTGTGAGGTTGCATTCTGTTTAATGTCAAACATCATGCATTTATTTTGTTCATTTTCTCTTTGCCAGAAAGCAAAGGGATATATAATATAATAAAATGGATATTTGAATGGCTGGAAAACTTTTTGATATTTTGACTTTTCGTCACATTATGGGAGAAATTTTTTACATTTGTCCTCCGGCTACTCTTAAACAAAAACATTAAACTGCGGAGCACTGAAAAGAAAAGGCCAAATTAAAAATGCCATTATGTCCATTTATGAGCTGTGGACTGTGCTGAAATCATAACTGAATCTCACCACAGAATTACCGGCTGCAGTGTGTTGATGGACATCACTAGCATAAGGTCTGAGTGTCAACATAGAAAATTGTTTCTCTTTAGTGCTAGCATCATGTCTATAAGGTCTTCCTCAAGAACAAATATTGTACTCATCTCAAAGATAGTTGTTTAAATTGAGCTAAAATCTGATTTCTCTTCACTTTTTGTGTAAGGTACTATAAAGAAAAAATAAACTGGTGAAACTAATGATACTGCAGCTGTCACGCAATATTACAAACTACTTTCAGTATCAGCACAGATGTCACACCAATCAAATTACAATTTTGTAGTTAACTACACAAATCAAAGATAAACAGAGGTATATGCATTATTTTCTTAGCTAAATTAACATTACTACAAAAAACACAATACAGGAGTTAATTTTAGTTTCCTTATGAAGAGAAACTGTACTGGAGCAACATCAGCATCAAAGCCAGATAATCCACTTTTAGACAATAAACAATGTTTATCATACCAACCTAGTTAGCAAAACTTACTTTATTAATCGTGTGATATTGTTAATTTTCCCTCTATGTAGCAGTGTAATGAGATTATACTAGGTGAATAACAGCAATTTGTGGTGTAACCTCCAGGCTAGAAGGATCAGAGGTAGCTGCTTGGCAACAGCTCGCTGTCTGAAAGCACCATAGTTGTTGTCATGTAGTGTTTTTAGTGCAGTGCTGAACACAAAAGAATCAAATGTGTGATTTGAGAAGAGGGAAATTAGACATAGCACCGGTTACAAGATCAGCACAAACTAGCAACAGTATCTGGATAGTGGTAACACAGATGACATGAAATCTTTAACCATTTCTCCTGAGCAACACAGCCACCAAGACATGCTGCAACCGCCATAATAAGCTGGTGGAGAGGATAGCTGGCATTAGGGCTGGGTGATATAGACAAAATCAAATGTCACAATGTCTTTGACCAAATACATCAATATCAATATTGCATTATTATTGCTGGGATGACTGTTAGTGCTTTTGCAAAATATTTACACAATGATATTTCCTGATGATATGAAATTGGCAAAATCTAAGGCAAAAATAAAGAGCCTCTGTTTTCTACAGGCAAAATATTGCATTGCACTTCAATGGAAAAAAACTGAAGCACCAACTGTTTCTCATTGGATTAAAGGCCTTTCAAGCCGCCTCTCCATGGAAAAGCTGACATATGCTGCAAAAGGTCACTTGCAAACATTCCAAATAATATGGGGACACTTTATGCACTATCTGGAGACTAAGTTACCCTACCAACTTTGTACTTTCTGATGAACTGATTAAGAAATGAAGTTTATGTATAATAGCATGCTGACCTAATCTGTCTTTTTTTTCTTGCTTGCTTTTTTTTGTTTTTTTATGCTGTTTTTTTTTTTTTTTTGCTTTTTCCATGTCTTGTTTTACTTTTATATGTTTTAATGTCTATGTAAATATATAAAAAAACAATAAATATATTCAAGCAAAAAAATGTGATTTTGTTCAATAAAGTCAGAGAATCTAATGTACATCCAGCCTACTTCAATATACCCAAATCTACCATCCAAAGCTAAAATCAGCTTTCCTCTACACAAAGCACCACAGTGAAAATAGGGCTGCTGTGACATGAGGTGGGTGAGACTGCTGCTCAGTATGGCCTTTGGCTGGTTAATGAGATAGAACATTTGGCCATTTCTGATCTGGCTGTTTTATTATGTGAGCAGACAACTGCAGAACCCATTAAGCAGCCAAATACCTGTGGCTTTGATTTTGACAGAGCTGCCTGCTTGTCGTCGGTGTCTCTCATGTATAATTAATCAAAGCCTAAATTGGAGGAAAGAACATGGGAATCAAACAATACTTAAGCATGGGGAAAACAGACATGTACATAAGTTGGTTTGTACGTGTTTTGCAAAAAAAACAAAAAAAACACTCCAGTTGTCTGACTTAAAGAATCTGTAGAGGGGTTGATTTGACAGATATGTTGTCTCAATTCTTGTTCATTGTTGAAAGGCAGTGACAAGAGTGCAGTGTTTGTCTGTAAAATATGAAATTTTTATTGTGTGGTTGACAGTTTTTGCCTGACACGCTGCGTTTTACTGTCATGTAGTTAAACCAAGTGACAGTGAAATTTGAGAAACAGCTAAAAAAAAAAAACCCATAAGAGCTTGGTCAAAACGTAAGGTTCTTCTTCTGTTGAGTCCCCTGAGTTTCTACAAACCACATCAAATGTCAACAAAACGACTGATGTTTGACCTTCTGTACTGACACATTCAAAACTAGAAAACTATGTGTAGCGCTTGTCATGTCCTGACGTCATTTTAGTCTTTGTGACATTTAGGAAATGTTCATCAAACAAGGAAGGGATGGGACGCGTGTGATTCAGATACTGAAGCTAAGGCATCAGTCAAACATTCCCTGGAGCCATTCTGCTGTACTTCAACATGTGACCGATATCAGATTACTGTTTTCTTTATCATCACTGCATAATTATTTCTTTAGTCTACATCAGCAGAAAATAAGATAAGAAAATGTTTGAAGTTAGAAGTTGAAAGTGTAAAATTCAACTTGTGAACTTTGAATTGATTTGCATTTTAGACGTTTGATAAAGAGTTTGTGTCATAAAGTATTCAGGGAAGATATAAAATGCGTGTGGATGTACATGTGCAAAAACATTTCCCCCCATTCACAATTTAAAACATCTGAGCGTTTTTTTATGGACTCCCTTGTTTTTTTGTGTATTCGTTATCATGTGGTGTCTCTATGCAATGTACATGTATATATTATCTTCCTTTTGTTATTGCTGCTAATAATGTTAAGAGTTATGATTTTTAACACACATCATAACAGTGCTAGTGGTGGTGCATGTAAAGGTTTTCCAAGAGTTTCTATTTTCTGCACCAATTTGCTCACTTAATAGTCCAAATAGTAGTAGTGAGATTATAATTTATAACATGGTAATAGAAACTCATAGGACTTTATCAAATTAAGTCTAAAATACAAGATGGGATTTGCTGTACAGCTATATTTTATGAAAATGATATCGCTATTGAGGATGCTTTCCTAATCAACCTTGCACTAAAAACACTGATTTACTCTCAAAACAGCAGACCACTCCAACCACCTTGCTAATATTACATGTCCCTAAGCTACATGATGCAACAGGTGTGTTGCAACTTCACTTTGATGTTTACAAGTTTAAGTGTGACCTCAGGAAGCACGCCGAGCTGTAACATGACAACACTAAATGCCGTAAAATCTCTCGGAAATTATAAGATCCCTGTAACTTGAGATGGAACAGGTGGAACACTGGATATGTTTGCAGGGCTTTAAGCATTCATGACTCAGTTAGAGCTTGACGTAATGAAAGGCTGCGCTCTGTGTGTGTGTGGAGAGAAGTGAACAGAAGGGGCCTTCGGGGATTCTTCACCAGCCTCAAAGTGAGACATTTTGAGCATAAGAAAACGGCAGATCCAGAAACATCAGTGTTTAGCAATTGTGAACTGACTGTGATATTGTTAAAAGAAACAATGAGATTTTGTTTGCATTTGTCACCAAAATGCATTGTATACTTTAATACATTTTGAGGCCTAACCACAGTTCTCCTGTCTCATAAAGGTATTTCATTTTGACATTTGGAAACCGGAATTGTTTACATTAGCTTGTGGTTTTCTAGTATATCACAGCCACCAGCTGTTACTCAATTATTTGATATTCTATTTCCATTTTTCAGAGAAGCCTACTTCTTTATGTAAGTCAATTACTATTAATTACAGTTTCTTAACTTTCGGCATTCAGCTGTCAGCTCAGTCAAAGTTGCCTTTTAACAGCTCAGAATCTTCCACACCCACACGCTGCAACTTTTGTATTTGACACATGCAGAAACAGAAAATGAGACATTTGTGGTTTAACAAGCAGGCAGAAATCAGTTTAGAAGGATTACTGACCATCCAATGTCACATTTCTTTGGAATGTCTCTCAGCTGATTGCAGAGACCATACTGATATTAACCCTCTATTAATCCCAGTAAGACAGTGAGCATACTGACACCCAATTGTAAAAGTAATGGAATGTTACTGGGATTAGTAACTGTAATATAATCCCTGAATTTCAAATTGTAATCCCTTATACTACTCATTACTGAAAAAGTAACAATATTACTGTCATGCATTAGCTTTGCAGGGTACTGCATTACTGCCCAACACTGCTTTCTACCCATGTCAGGGATGATTCCAGAGTCTAGAGGCCTCTAGAGGCCTTTCCTACCACATTTTCTTGTCTTTATGTCTGTCCTTTTTATTTGAATTTGGTATGTTTCTTTGTTTTTTAGAACCAAATTATTTCAATCTAATTCAATATTAGTGCTAATAAGTATTAAATCATTAGGGAAAGTAGGGAAAGAATGAAAGCATACTTCTTTTTTTAATTCCAAAAGCTCGAATCATACTGTAGCTGTCCTGTTTGGTTTTGAGTCCCCTTCATAAAGACTGTTAGGCAAATAGGCAACTGAGCTGGACAGACTAGAGGGCTCTGCAGGAGTAATCTGCTGCTGGTGCATGTCCAGGACAACTGATGATGGGCACCAGCTTAGAGCTGGCTGGAGAGAAAGGGACGCAGTGGCACAGAGAGTACTGGACATGTCAGTAGTGATTACATTCTGCTTCAGAAAGGGTCAGGGGTCAGATGGAGTGTGTGCCGGAAGCTTCCTGCGCCAAACTAACTGTATTCCCAACGCTGTACAATACCATCTCCTTATGGTGCCGCAGGCTACCTCGGCAGCCTCACATTCACTGCTGCATAGTATTTGAAAATCAAATTCTATTCCCTCACTGCTACTACTGTATGCACTTGTGTAGCAGATGCACGTATCCCCTAAAGATAAGAGTTGAGAGCTTACTGCAAAGTCAGACTTCAGGAAAAGAATTCAGATTTTAGCATCAATTATTCTCAACACTGTCTCTTTTTACAGAGACTGTTGAGTTTGATCGATGAGTATGATTGATTGATTAAAGTGCCGTAAACATTTACGCCTCTTGGGCACACTGACAAACAGTTATGAGGAAAAGAATAATTTGATGTCCTGGTTGTACAAGGAAGTTCCAAGTGTCTTTATACTGCAGCAGCATTAGAAACTATCTAGCTTGTGATTAGCATTTCACACTGCACACAATGCTTTTGACCTTATCTTACCACAGAAGTACTATATGACACTGAATTAGATAACACAATAGCTTTCTCAAATTTAGACTCTACAGTGTCATCGTCCCAACAACAGTCAGCCCTTATTAAGGCAGTTTTCCATTGTTTGACAGGGCAAGTTTGCTTATTTTGACCTTTAGCCTGTTCAAGTTATATTCATTTATTCAGTTACCTAGCATCATTTTTGTGGTGACAGACATGGATAGAATGCATAGACAGCTGTCTATGATGCAGCTTTATTTACTACTTTATTTACTAACATTTTCATATTCAGTTCATCAAATTCAAGTGAAAATTTCGGCTATTTTCTAACATACAACAAAGGAAGAACAAATAAGATTCTCCCTAACAACTCTCAGGTTAAGTCAGCTTTCAATTGTATGTCCACTCACACAGGAACACAAAATGAGATTCAAAAAGAATGAACCATTTTTACGTCGTCTAAATATACTCTAGTATGCTCGTGGAAATGTTTGAAGAAAGACTCACCGTCCTCTCGAGACTTTTGAATAAATGCATCAACTCCACTCTCTCCATAGTTTCCCTCTGAGGCTACAGTGGAGACGTAGTTCCAGCGCATAGCTTTGACAATGTCTACCATGGCCTGGGCCTGGTAGGTGTCCGGGGGCACCACCCGGGAGAAGAAGTCGTAGCGGGTGTTATCACTCAGCTCTGGAGCTGTGGAGGCGTAGCTCACCTGAGGGATCTATGAGTGAATTAGAGAAGAGGAAAATGAAATAGAGAGAATGAGAGATGTGGTTACACACAGTGTAATGTATAAATAATATACTTTGTGTGAATTAATTATATATACACTGCAGTCTTCCTTGCAGTTTCATGTACAAATACATGATTATAATATGGCACCTAACATCTGCTGAAATCTCTCAGCCACTCCCGGATAGTTATTCACCCTCTACAGTTGGCAGGGCATTGCTTTAAATAGTCCTGATGATCACAGGCTTAGCTACAATACTTTCTGAGAACTATTTTCCACACCAGTCAAGCAACACTAATCTGTTCACGCATTCACACTTGTCTTTAACATAATGTGAGATTTATTTGGTGTTGTAAAACATAAAAGCACAAGATGATCTGCCTCCAGAGCTGCAATGATATCCAGTGTTCCTGTCAAAATCCACAAAGTCATCAGGGTTTTCCCTGGGTTTTATTGAGACAAAGGTGGCAAAGACTGAAGAATGTGAGTAGTTTGGTGTAAACAGTTTGTGTGCTTAAGTGAAAGTATCCTGATTTGAAGGATGAACGTGTCCATAGGGATTTAAATTTTATACAGAGATGGAAGAAAAAGATGAAAAATAAAGGTTGTGACAAATGAGGGTGTCTATTTTGTAGGCCCGGGACTATATGCTTATCTCCCAATTCCCTATCATGATACTTGGGTGCCAATTCAATTCAGAATGAATAGAAAGGGGGGGGGGCAGTATTTTCAGTCTCTTGATTCAGTATACTGTGTGCCAAACCATTGACTGATGTCCTCAGTCCACTGAAGTTCAATATGATACAGAACTGGCAGATACGATAAATGGTCTGGTGGTGAATAGAAAAAATGGTAAAAAGTTAACTGCATTAATTAATTAATTTGAAAGTATCTAACAGTCTCCTGTCTGTATGAGAATAACAAACTGAGGGGGAGGCAGAGTGCTCTGTGTTGTTGTTAACATCCTTTTTCCAGCAGTGGAGAGCAGCCTCTCTGCTGCACTGTCATGGTACAAGACACTGATCGGATGTAGAGTTTTTGAGGTGAAACTGACTGAGCACCGAGTTGTTTTCGGTGCTCAGTCAGTTTCAGAGCCTGCTGCTCTGCTCCTCTGATGTTAGTCTCTGAGTGACATTGTAAAAAGTTCATAATATACTCCACATTGGTCTCGCAAAGATTATTTAGTCTGATTTAAAGCAATTCATGCTTTCAACTGCTGTATTTTTTGAAGATGAACTTCAAGATAACTCTAGCCTGTGGGTGCTGTTGGCTGTCTGGGTGCTGTGCTGCCCTTGCAGTTGAGTTCCACCTTTTTCATTCTGTCAACATCATGTGGTGGATTTTTTAACAAAGACGGCTGCCAGTAATACAAAGGCCTTTGAGTTAGATAGGCAGGGAAAACCTTGGTTATTATTGCTTAACAAGAAACAGCAGAGCACTACAAATATAATAGAATCTTTTTGTGTTATTTAGCACGTTGAACAAAATTTGATTTCAATAAGGTGTGTTGAATGTTGAGCTATAACTTAATAAGCAAGTTTAACTTGTTAACTGATGAAAGCTGCCTTAAATAGATGATCAAATAAAACAACTTTGACACTATACATTAAATTAAGCCAATGTTCTTTTAATAAATCTATTTAGAAATACATTTGAGAGATGTAAAAACAGCTAAAGATGGTGAGATTTTTCGTAGCTTTTTTCCACAGATGTTATCAAAGGTTTAAAACTCCCTCTGTTCTTTCAGAATCTACCTCAGCTAGAAACTCTTGGTTGCTACGTAACCTCAACTTTTGCTTGCTCAAATTATTTCAGATTAATGGCTGTCATAGCTTCTATGATCTTCCCATGGCTTCTGAAATGCACAGTTTGGAAGTTAACCGACCAGATTTTATGACATTCAATAATGTGTTTCATAATTTAACTTCAAATATGGACACACTTTTTATGCTGATGCATCCTTTGTCTCGCTTCACCAGGGTTGATAAATTTAGGCAGTCGATGTAGAAGGCAGAGTTGCTTTAAAGCAGAATAGAGTTTGGCTACATCTGAGTCAGTGGATTAATATCTTCTAATGTGCATGAACCAGCCCAGTGTGAGAGTAGACTACATGTCCTTAAGCGATTCCTTTCTTTTAAAAGGATCTTAATCCAAGAAAGCATGCATCATTCTTTACAGTAAACACAAAACACTGAAATTAATATACAGATGAAAGAACTAAATGTTGACAGATAAAAGAAAAAAGTCTGCTTTGGACTATTGCTTCATTATTTATTTTTTCTATTATTTCTAAAATTCTCAGTATGACAAAGCCAGTATCCTCCTATGCTGTAATAAATATAAAATGGAATTGCAAAAACCATATTTAACTTTTTTTCAAGGATAAAGGATAGAAGGTCAAAATACTTTTCTTTGACTATGCCTTTTCATCTGGTGACTGACATGTGAATGAAATATTGCTCATCCTCTCCAAATACTATTTGTCATGGCACCTCAGCGTAGCTCTGGGGATTTTGACAAATACTGTCACCTTTGAGAAACCTACTCAGATAGAAGGATCTTTGGATGCAGGGACACGCTGAATATGACACTGAAAAAGACTTTGAAACCTGCAATATGTTAGAAAAATCTTAATTTGTTAGAGCTTCGAACATATATCACTTTCTATAGCTGCTTTTATAAATCTTTTGGGGAAATTATTATTTTTTCTGTACCATCATTAGTGTGCCACCCTACATCCTGCAATGCTACCTCAAAGTAAACTTTACCTACCAACAGACTTACTTTATCAATAACTGCTCCACCAACTGCAGACAAACCGCTGTGGACGTGATATCCTCCCTTCCTCTCTCCCTCACTTCACACAGCGGACACCTTTGATGTGGTCAGCTGTAGCACTGCACTGATCCTGCTACTACTGTGCTCCCTGCTTGTCGCTGCAGCCTGTGTTCAGAGCACAGCTGTTCAATCTGTACCCATGACCTACAGCCCCTAACAACTCATGTACTCTGCACACCGACTTTCTTTTTGCCAGGATCCACCGGGTAAAGCCGGTGCAGCATTTCGCTTCTTATTTTCAGGCAGCATATGTAATCAATGGATGTAAAAGTAAGTAATATTTCTGAAATATAACAATCTGCATCATTAACAATAGCATCAGACATTTTGGGGCCTGAATAACAACATCCTGTGAATCAACTGTGCTTCAGTGCAGGCTTGGCTTTATAGGTAATGACTTGTGATGCGGCAAACATACCAATCAAAAGCAGCCTTGTTAGATCGATTCCCTTTCAAAGAAGAGAAAAGGCAGAAAAGGGAAAAAAGGAAAATCCGTGCATGTGGTAATGGACTGTGTGCATGTTGCATGTCAGCCTCCTGGACTGATGGTTTTCAGTTGTCCCAGGCCATCACGTTGTGCACACAACACACACAACATATCTGTGTCGTTTGTTTTGTCTTGAGCTGCAAGTGCTTGTGCAAATTACACTGCTTCATGAACTGTGAGCATTGAATGACATCGATGTTGGAGGCTGACATGCTTCGAGCACGTGTTCCTCTGGGATGCTTTTAGAGGCAGAGACCTTGACAGGGTATGTGGCATGTGTTCAGCCTGCACCCTGCGGACTGGTGGCAGTCAGCTGACTTGTTGATTTAACACCTGGCAGTAACAGCAGGCCAAGGAACACCTGACCCCCAAGTTTGCACACTTTTCACCGGCAGAACTTTTCTCCCTTTGCATTTGTGTTTCTCTTCCTCTTGCAAGTAAGTGTGAAACAGTTTTTTTTTTCTTGCAATGCCTTGACGTCACGAGGCAGGATATAGCAGACTGAAATTAAAGTGTTGTGCAAAGGTGTTTGGAAGGTGTTAGATGTCTCATTTTAGAATATTTCAATCTTCCAGCACACAGCAGCACAGTGAAAATTAGCCCTTTAGCCATTTGCACCTTCCACTCACCACTCTGTTTCAATGTCAGAGTGTTATATTTGTAAATTCTGCAGCTACAGTTTCTTCTTTAGAATAAAACATATGGTGATATCATGTGTATAAAAATGTCTCCTGCATCTTCGTCATACAGCACCCGTCAGCATAATTCAAACTTTCCTCCCAGAGGGACTTTTTCAAACACAGACAACATATCATCAAGAATCCCTGCTGACATGCATGACTGTACCTGCTAGCTCTGCTCCTACTATTACTGTGTGTTACAATATTTGTTCAAAAACCACAGAAAAATAAAAGCTGACATGAGAATAGCTTGTTCTAAGTTAAAAATAAAATATGTTGAGTACAGAATATAAAACAATGAAGACTATGCTAAATAATTGAAAATTAGGTGTAAAATGTGTTATCATGCAATACTTCTAACATATCCTAGTCAATGTTTTGCTCCTGGTTTCTATATTTTTTTCATTATTAATTTTGCTGCTGTCATGTATTGTGGTGCTGCCATGATGTGTCTAGGCCTATATCTGCCAAATAAGTGGGAGCTGCAGTGAAGCTACCCTGTGTTGTATTTTTCACCTGAGGGATTTTCACTGCTGCAACAATCACACAATTTCAGCATTCTGTCAAGAACCGGGACAGGCAGAGCTTATCATGTTTGTGTTGGCGAGATTTCTTGCTTACTGGACTACAGCGATAGTCCTGAACAGTGTGCTTCCTCTAATAGAACATAGTCACTTCTTAGCATTGACTCAAGAAATTAAATTCCTCAGCAAAGCCCTACTCTCTCTCTCTAGAGAATCAAAAAAAAAAAACAGAAATTGGGAGGAAAAATAAAGACGTGATGTGTTTTGAAAAGAGAATGTGCCATATGTAAGCAAGGAGAAAATATCTTGGCAGGGGTTGGACGTATGAAAACAACACTGAGCCACTGAACTCAGAATGGCTCACTATACTCACAGCCAAATTCAGGGGTGAAGATCTTAGTAGGTTGTTCAAAAATGCTCCATCTAAGTGAAGCTATGTACACCTGCCATCTGTTCAGGATGACACTAAAGCAGCAGAGCTTCCTGTCCTCTGATGTGAGCTCTTCGTGACCCAAACACTTCATACAGAGAATACCAATACATTATGTCCCCACCAAGTTTATAGAAATGCTTTAATCCGCACCCCCTCACCCCAGCACTATCCATTTAATTGCTAATGGGCTTGGGAAATATGCTTAATTGCTGTGGCGTGAGTCTCAAGCAGATTTTTGATGCAGATTTAATGTTCAAATCACTTGCTTTAAATAACTGTGCCTTTTTAAAAATTCAATGAGCTCATTTGGCACTGCATCAGTGAAGGAGTAATGATGCTCATTAGAACTGTACAGAAATATTATACATCTCTACTGTTTGCCGGGGAAGAAAAATCAAAAGCTTTAGTCAGGCTCTGGAAATGTTTCAGTAAATACTCCCTGCAAATATGTCAGCAGTATATTTAATTTATAAAAACTGAAGGAAAAAAAAAAGTTTTCCGTGAGCTAACTTTTGTGTTAGTCTTGCTGACAGTTACGCAGGACTGCTGTATGAGGTGATATTTCATCTTAATATATTATGAGCTAAAACAACAATTGAGACATAAAATCCAAGAAGAGCTGTGTTTCGTGTAAAACACTCGAGCTGATACCAATTACATTACTTGTCCACCACCCCCACCGTTGTTTTGCTTTTTTTTTTATAGAAATAAACCCATTTAGTTAATTTTCAAACATCAGCGCCCACATTCATCAAATAAAAAACTCTAATTTGAAAACTACTAAGCTTGTTATCAACTCTTACTCAGATGCTACAGTTACAAACTGAAAGTGTCTGCTCTGTGACTGTCTGCAGCAGCAGCAGACTCACAGCACAAAGTAGTGGAGTGAGATGTCTGTCCTCCCTCCTGCTCTCTGCTGTAAACACACAGCCGTTAGCAAGCAGCTGCTCTCATGTCTCATGTCTCCTCTTGGTGCTTGTTTTCGGCAGAAACTTGCCTGCTCTGTGATGGTAGGTGGGTTACTCTGGTAGCTGTGGCCTCACTTTCACAAATCATATTGCATCAGAGCACTGGACGTCCTGATGAGGCCCAGCTAATCAGCACAGGCCTGAGGAGGAGCTGGTGGATGGAGTCACAGAGGATGGTTTCAGGACTGTCCCATTGTCTTTCAAATCAACAGTAGAACTCATTCAGGTCTTTGATCAGGCACAAGTCATTAGTGGAGTGGGGGGCTATTGGTTTGTAGTTGGGGATCTGTCCGAGGCTCTTCCAGACAGAGGCTGAGTTGTTTTCTGAGAAGTTTCTGTTGAAGTTTCTCAGAGTACAGTCATTTAGCTTCTCTCACCGCCCTGCTAAACTTGTATTTAGACTCTTTAAACTGCTCCTTGTCCCCACTCCTAAACACTTCCCCCTTTTCCAACATTAGCTGGAGTTCAACTGTAAACCAGGGTTTTGTCGTTGTAACTGTTGCTTGTAATGTAACCTGTGATCTAAAGTGTTCTTCTCTCTGGTCAATCAGCTGATCGTATTGAGGAGTTCATGGCTGAGATTCCCTTTGTTAAAGTTGCCATGGACAATAACAAAGGGGTCCAGGTTTATCAACTCCACACACAGTATCTGGTCACTCAGCACACACTGTGCCTCTTGCACATGGACCTGAAGTGGAATGTAAACACTGACCAGAATGAATGACGCAAGCTCACAGAAGGAGTAGAAGGGTTCAAAGGTGTTGAACAGAACAGGAGAACAGTGTTGCAGAATCACTGACTGTAGTCTGTACACCAGCCACTGTTAGTATAGAAACAAATACCGCCACCTCATTTTTTTCTGGGAGAGTTCTGTCATGATCCGCTCTGCAGCACAGAGTACGGTTTTGATCCACACAGTCAAGTTCCCGTGAAGCACAAAATGAAAGATGAAGAAAAGTCTCTGTTCTTCCCCACCAGTAACTGTAGTTCATCTAGTTTGTTGTCACAGTGATCACATGTAACAGAGAAATATTCCTGGTAACAGAGTGCATAGTCTGCATCTGCGGAGATGCATGAACGCATCGGCACATTTCCCTCTCCTCTGACGTTTCGCTGCGTTAACAAAGGTGAGCGCTTCTTTGTAATTCCACAGATGGAATGAGAAAGTTGGGAAATAAATACGCAGTTGCTTTCCTGATGTTCATGAGCTCTTCTGAAAGAGCTTCTGGTACTGTAGCAAAACACTGAGTATACAAAAAAAAAAAAAACAAGAGAAAACTATGCACAGGAACACACCAAGGCAGCCATTTGCAGCGCCATCTTGAAGCATTCTTATGCATTCTTAATGTTTCTGTAGCTTCTAATTTACGGAACTGTATTACACCAGTTTTTCATGTTCAATTAGAGGTAAATCTAGTTAGTGTGTTTGCTCTCACAGGAGCCCTGGAGAGCCAAGTAGCTGATACTCGCCAGAACATTCAGGCACACAGTGTAGTCTTCACCATTCAATTAAAAACCAGCTGACTATAACACTGGATTTTTTCCAAGGAGAAGCCTCCAGTCCGTGAATCCCCACAGTGTAGATTTCCATTCTTACCCGGTGATAAGTCAAACAGTGCTCTTCCTGGCATACTGATTAATCAAACCATTTGACTTGCCGCATGTCTTTCATGTAGTATAGCATTTTAACTCTAAAGGGAGCTCGGCATGCTGAACAAATGCAGACTTTCATCGTATTTTCACTAAACTGTGCTCCTTCAACAATACAGTGAATCATTAACAGCACATACCACCACCACCCCTCCCTCATTGGTGCTCTTTGAAATATGCCTTTGAACAATGCCATTATGTATCATTGAAAGAATGAAGGCAGTTTACTGACTGCAATCTGATTAATGTAATTCTTGATCAATAATAAATTCAGCGCATGGCATAACATTTCCATGCTGTCATGCTGTCATCCTGGCTGGATTACATCTTGCAGTGACAGATTGCTATCTTACTGCACTGGTTCTATGATGGCCATTATTAAGCACTTGCTTTCTACTGCTGGCATGAAGTATTGTTGTAATTTATAAAATCCTCTATTCAAAAATTGGTAAAAAAAAAATTAGAAAGTAATTTAAATGGTCATAATTTGTTACTCCATTATGTGTCCTTCCATCGTACAATTCATTCATTATACTATCCTATTTCTTTTTTCTTAAACCACACTTTAATTGGGATCAGGGCAGCCAGTGTGTCAAGCTAAAAATAAAAACGGTCCAATCAACAGAAAGGTGACAGAAGCAAGACTCAACTAACTGCAGTTCCCTAGCTTGCAGCATAATATCAACACCGTAGATCCCTCAACTTTTGTTTTCTTAATAGATATAGCCCTTTATAGATTCAGGATGCTATAAATCCCTAAGAGACAGAAAGTGTCAGACATCACTGTCAACAAATGCACGTATTGTTCTCAACAGATGGAAGCAAAACAGAGACATTAAAAGCTGTGTTAAAACACTTTGGCACTGCTCCCAGCTTCAGGTCAAAGTGAAAGTTCACTGGGTGTTTGTGTCTGTGAGAGTTAGACTGTGTCTGAAATCACTCCCTGTTTATTACATAGTGCACCATATTCACCCTCAACCAGTGTATGAATTCTGAGTGTGAAATACAGTATATGCACTATATGTCCCTTCAATGTAGAATGGAATAAAATTAATAGTGTCCATTGCATGAATCCTACTTTTTACTACCAGTCCCACAATGCAGTGTATCAAACATTACATGTCATGCAACGCTACACCTGTCAGTGATGATGCTAAATAATAATGATTAATTACTGTCTAAAATCTCTCCATACAGCAATATATCAACTGTCTGTTAGGGATTAGTGACACAATAGTGACCTCAGATACACAAATACTAACAAGTCCTCCAGACTGACCAAATATGTCATTTGATTATGCACTCCAGAACAACACTTAGGAGCATTTTCAAATCTGGCACCCCTATTGGCAGTAATCAACAGAACAACATAATTTGTCTTTGCTTTCCAAAACCGTTACACATCACTGTTTAGAAAATAATTTATGATGTGACAAAGCTATGGTTAAGGTACAAACACCACTTGGTTAGATTTAGGGAACGATCATTGGTTGGGTTAACGGTTAGAGAAGCATTTGATTGGTTAAAGTTCCAACGTTCTTAAAGTTAGTCAACCTTTGTTGTCATGGCTACAATAATAACCATGAGGTTAAGGTTTGGGGATGATTGTAGTTGTGGTTTTTAAAAGACTCTTTTAACTAGCAGTTGGTTACACAGTTACGTCATCTGAAGTGCGCCGCTCACTATGGTCGCTAGATGGCATCTGTTACTTAAATGCAACTATAGATCGTTTTTGGATGATTGACATTACAACCCGTTGTGCCGTTTTTCTTGCAAGGATAATCCCAATTACAAATACACACCTCAGGCCCATATTACTTTTGGGCACAGGTATTTTATACCTACATAATTTTTGAGGGGTTAGTCACACTAATGTGATTTTATTGGATTCTTTAAGAGCATGCTTCACTTACTACATTTACATTAAAATGAGAACTGGGTGGGATTTTAATTAAAAATGAAAATACAAACACATTTATTTAAATATATTTGAAATTACAAAGAGCAGAACTGTAAAAACCATCCCTGAGCAAGTTTATCACTTCACCATGTTGCATTCACGTTACGGTTTTATGTCTTTGATGCAGTTAAGTCTCTGAAAGGGGGTTTGAAGTTGTATATCTAAAATGTTCAGCCTGTACTTTATGAAATTCTGGCCACAGAAACCCAGATACATAAACACAGAACAACCAAATTCCTACTGTTTTTCTAACGCATTGGCAGCATGATTATGCTTTTCATAAATTCACCAAGACACACTAAAAATAATGTGCTACATCTCAGCGACTCCTCGCTTCTCTCTCCTTGCTCAGCCATTGGCACTTAGACTGTTTAGATCTGTAAGTGTGACAATCATGTTTACAAGGTACGGGTAATGACAGATGTTCCTGCATTAATGTGCCTTATTTATCAAGACTTTGATGAATTTGTTGTCATACTGAACTCTGTGGGATTCAGTAGAAGTGTTTTAGAGACAATGGCATTAAATCAAGAAAAAGGTTGCTCAGTGAGGTAGAAAATGACTCATTATTGAATAAAATACATTTTTCCTTTTCTTGTATTCTGTTTCTGCTTTACATTAATGTAGATTACTCCCCTATGATTTTATTTCTTTCATCATGTCATGAGCTGCTACATGGTTTTCCCCTGGTGTTCGTTGTTGTGTAAATTACTACTTAATGAATTTGGCAGCAATTTAAAGCTTTTATTTTACATCAAAAAGGATTATATAGAAAATGCATGCTGTGGTTCATCCATAGGCTTCAAGTAAGCAAAGAATAATGGTTCACCGTTTAATTCTTGAGAACTAAAGTAAAACAGCCACTCATGTGTGCTCCTGAGTGCGTGCCTCAATGTGGACAAGTGAGCAGAACCCATATTTGTTATGTAAAATCCTCTGATTCAGTATTTTGAAATGCAGTTGGTAGCTTCTCTTTGACAGTGATGTATTACTGTTTGTATTTGTTATTCATGTTGTCCATGTTTGTGTCATATTACTGTTCCCGCTGCGGTTTTGTATTGAGTGGTAGCAAATGAGCCTTAGAGATAGATTTAAAAAATTTTTAAAATGGTCTTGAATAACACTGACTTGCTGGAAATTTTTCTTCAGTTAATTTGTTGATAGGGAAGAAGCGAACCTAAACATTTTATGGAGGACAATACATTTACCACTGTATCCAACAGTATTTTGACTGATCGGTTTGCATTCTGGCACCAAACATCCCTAGGTCTATACCACTTCAGTGTTCCAAGACCCAATTTACAAGTTTTGCTCTTGTGAAAGCCCAGGGTGTGATATGATGTACAAACCAGTACACACAACTGCTTTTGTCACTGGTATACACACGCATACGGATACACATACCAAAACGCAGTGCAAAACATTGCCAGCAGCCATTCATGCATTGTCACAGTTTGCATAAATCTCTGTATCTCTGGAAAAAGAGAACAGACAGGCAATACTAGATAAGAATTTATTTCCCATTCTTGCAGGGGTGGGCTGTTCCATTTCATTTTCAACCTTTTGTTACAAATAGGTGGCTCATTTTTCATACTTTGCCTTAGCAAAAACAAAACAAAACAAAAAACATTGCAGCTGAATTAAATATTTGATGGGCCCTGGCACTTATTGTTTATCCCCTATTCTGGGAGCCACTCTATGGTCCTTCTACACAGCATCGGCATTCTATTTGTTAAGCAGTGGCAATCATTAATTTAGACAGTGGCAACTGTGATTAATTATCTCATTACAAATTGAATTATTACTTGCGTTGAACATGCAAATGATCTCAACGAAAGGTTGAGAATGTTGTGAGATTTGAACTAAATGACATTTGTGATTAATGAATCGCTGCATAAACAATAATGCACTTGTTTACTACAAAAATTGAAAGGAAGTTGTGAAAAGTGCAATTCATGCTCAGGTTTGTCTGATCCTCCCTCTGGTTTTACTAAATTAGCATTACAACCCATATCATTAAAAACCACACATGAAAGTTGAATATCTGATCAAAATACCATTGAAACTTTTTTTTGAAAGTGATGATAAAAATCCTGCTCCGTCTGTGATGTGACTGATGTTTTATCAAGTATTACTGTAGTACGCTATGAAAAGCTGTCCCTCTTGTATGAGAGCTCTGAGAGATTCACAACAGATGATTAATAAACGTGAAATATAATGAAATGTCTGGAAGTATTTGCAGTTAAGACAATGGATATCATTTTTGTATTCAACATCCCCTGAACTGGTGCCCACCTCTGTCTCCTCTCCCCAGGCAAGAGACATTTTCTACTGCAGTGGTTCAAAAGACATCAATAAAGGGAAAAGGGGAAATTCTCTCCAGTGCCTTGGGATATGAATGGATTTAATATTTCTGGGGAAGATTCAGAACTTGCACGCTATGTCAGATTCATACTTTATTCATCAATCTGGTCCAATCTTAAAAGTGTCTTAACCATCATGAGGTCAGTGGTCCACAAACAATCTACAGTATATTGTGGTGTCTGTTGTTCCTGCATACAAACCATAAATTCTTGAAGAATTTCACATTAAATTTGTAGCAGTGCTTCACACCAATGAGCACTGCCAGTTGGGTTTGATGGAGCCACACCAGAAGCAGCTGGAGATTGAACCAATGATGCTGCAGTGGTGGCAGTTTTTCCCCTCCAGGCCAGTTCACAACTTCTTTGTATAATTATATGCCTGATTCATTCTTCTGTGTCACTGATTTATGACCTAGAACAACCCAGCGAAAGCCAGTTCATTAAAGCTTTTGTATTCAGGCCTCTAGTTTGCCGGCAGTAGCCATAAACATTATCAGCAGGCACAAACATTTGTTGACAGACAGCAGCATTATCGAAAAACTGGCGATAATGGACTAAGAAGATGGAGCTAATTAAAAATAATGAGTTCACAACTAATCACATTTTCCTGAGCACACAACCTGACCTGTGGGTAAAAATATAATCTTAAAAATAAAGAATCATGTCTCCCACACAATCAAATAGGCTAATTTATATTATTTCATTTCAAATGCAGCTTATTTAACCAGTTTCATTTTTTTTTTCCTGCATAGTAATAGGCATGACTTTCATTCTAGATAATAATATTTGTGTGATAAAAAAAGTGGTAGGCGATATGTTTTTTATACAGCAGAGCTGCATTAAAATTGATATTTTTCTTAAGATAAGTAACAAGTAGCCGTAATAGCCACCTTTTCCATATTTGGATCCATTCAGTTAAGAAAACATTTCTACAAAATAAAGGAGCAATTTATCTGTTTTTGGGGTTAGATGCAAGCTTTATGCTAGTTGCAAATAAGTATTTTGTATCAAACACATATATTTTTTTGTACTGCACAGGATGTGATACATTGTATTGAAGGAGTTATATTTAGCAATATATTATTAGTATGAAGGGCAAGATTCTACACCGAGTGGAAAAAAACAGAACAATGACAGATCACCAGTTTAGTACATTAAAAAAAAACAAAAAAAAAAACATAGGACCACTTTGAATTGATACAGCCACTTTGGCCTACCCCTACCAGAACGCCACTACCCTCCACCTCCTGGTGGAGGCGCTGAACCGACTGGTGATGGTCAAATGAACAATGAAGAAGAAATGCATACAAAATGGTTGTTCAAATCAGAGATGCAGCAGCATCTTATAAATCAAAAGTTAGGCCTCATTTTGGATTTTAGAGTGATGAAACAAAGAAGTTCAATAAAGACTATATTGTCTTCAAGAACTGTTTCTGAAAAATAAAATACAAGAGCAGCATGCATTGCCACCACACTCATCATCCTAATTTGACTGAGAAGACGACCATCACATCTGCACTGCAGCCCCAGCCTACACTGGATGATATGTGTAAGTTGGAGCTCCCCTTTTCGCCACCAAGGGTGGTGGGCATTACTAAATCCATCACCATGTTTATGTGCAAAACATTCAGCCTTACAGTGTAGAGGAAAAAGATTGTTTTTGCAAAATGCTTCAGATACTGCAACCAAAATATGAAATACCCAGTAGACCTTAAATAAACTGTCATTCAGTCCATTTAAATTTGTGACATCTCTGTCAGCTTCCTCTCCATTACAGTACAGAGACTGTACCATAGATTTGCATTAGATTTATGCAAATTTAAGCTCTTACTGACCTTTTCCCAACTGGTTAAATTGCTGTATGTAAATAATGAACTCCCATGTGCTCAATACCTGTCTGTATACTGTAAATCTAGTGGTTAAATTATTTTTTGTTTGTCTAAGACAACATATTCTATTTATCAAGCTTCCCAGCACACTTTGATCGGCCTGTTTTTTCCACCTTCATTACAGGGTAAACATGTAAAATGTGTCAGTGAGCCATTTCCTTGGAGGGAAAATGAATCTAGAGGGGATAGAAGGGCTCATTTCAGAGGGTGGAATAAAGACAAATAGAGGTCAGAGAGACCACTGGTGCCCAGTTGTTTTGATTACAAAGACAAACTAAAAAGCTAAGCAAAATTGAATGCAGAGTATAACCTGAAGATTTGTCCCAAGTGAACAAGGTAAACAAGCGTTGTTGTTGATGTGGTAAAGAGGAGAAATTGGAGCTCAACATCATCAACCAGTCAGCCAGGCCAGTAGCACAAGCATCTCTTAATAAAACTGTATCAGCAGGGAAATGTATAAATCCCAAAAGAAAACAACAAGGCTTTGATTTGAACCAGTATTTGAAAGAGCACATACAGTATTTCTATAATTTCCTGCCTAAATATCAAACCAAAATCATCATACACCACAAAACTCTCTCTGCAGGATTAGCCTCAGACCTTAACAGGCAGTACCTAGGTCGAATATAAATGATGAGGTAAGGCAGTGTACTGTATTTTCTTTGTTGAGCTCATCAAAGATTAACGTAGACTGCATGCCTTATGCTGCAACTTTTAAATCTGTAAGGGAACAAACAACATAGTTTTGATCTAATTCAGTTCCGTAAATGTGGGAACACGCACTCCAGGCAACTTGCTGCTTACATTAATTGTGTTTGTTTTGTGATGCAGTAATCCAAAACCTTTTGCAATTTGGGAGTTTGTTCTAGAGAGGCTTTTTTCTGCTTGGTACATCAGTTAAGTACAACACATATTTCAAGATAATATAACTTTACTTCATTATTTTTAGCATGTCCCCATATGACCTGTTGTATTGTGAAGAAAGTCCTTTACATGTGCCAACTGAAAAGTATTGAGTAGTTCCAATACCAATAAATCTTTCTTGAACAAATTAGTGGTGGTGTTCACTGCACAGTATGTCCTTCTCATGATCCTTACTTAAATGTTCAGGAAAGATTCCAGACTCAGAGCACAAAGCTATTATATGTGTAAAATATATAAATATATATACTGTATATATTATATATTTATGATGTTATTCCACTTTTTTCCTCTTCTGGTCTAAATTGAATTATTTATATTGTATAAATTAATTTATATTGTATAAATTACATTGCCTCAGGAGATGCCGAAAAGATGAATTAAGAACAAAAACACGTATGTCTTGTTTCCTTTAAATGTAATTTTGAAGTGAGTTTTCCGCTCTAGTTGAATTCTTATTCATTCTGTTCATTAAATTATTTCAGTGGTTGTAGTCCAAGATCATTTGGTTGTGATATCTTACAAAACTGAATGCTCTGAATGATCTAAATAAGGGGGAGATTAAAGAGACACATAATATATACATATATATATATATATATATATATATATATATATATACATATATATATATATATATATATATATATATATATATATATATATATATATATATATATATATATATATATGTGTGTGTGTGTGTGTGTGTGTATGTATGTATATATGTATATATATCCTTCTCTTTTCTCTTCCTGCAAAAGATATATTTTCTTTTTCTAATATTTTAACTCAGAGATGTACACAAAGTATCAAATGGTTTACGATGGCTAGCTAACCCTACCTATCATATAAAACTGCATTTGACAGTTAGCTTGTGGGTTTTAGTAACTAGCAAAGCAATATCATAGATATCTTAAATTCTTTGACATAAGTGTCTCTGACCATGGAGCTCTCTGTTATAACCACAACCCTCTACATCTCCATGGGAGAATAAACCACTTTACTTTTTACATGGATATCTGTGTTTTTCATATGACTCCCTTTTAAATCACAATTAAAAACTCATTTTTATAAACCTGCTCTTCTGCATGAACTTAATCACTTTTTTGCTATTGTTGTTTGACTGTTTTTATCTTTTTGTTGTTTATATTTCTTCTGTTGGGGGGGTTAATAAACATGTGGTGTTTCGATATGGTTTTTCCTATATTAAAAAGAGCCTTGTATATTTGTTTGTCTGGCAGTAGTGTCCTGTGCAAAGCAAACGCACAAAAATCTTGTAGTGCAAAAATCAAGAGCACTGACTGCAAAGAATCAGTCTCTGTGAGGAACTAACAAAAATCACTAACTGAGGAAGAATACATTTGGAATATACAGTCATTCAACAGTGTATATCACATGAAAATCATTTTTTCTTCTGTTTGAAGGCTCCTATTCATGTACATTATGTTATAAAATGTTAATATGTCCTAAAATGTCCCACACAATCTAGCTATCAATATCAACAAAAGACCATATCCAGTTTATAAAATTACCAGGATTAAATGCAATTATCAGGTAACACTGCTGTCTTAAAGAGATACTTTTTGTGTTCTTCACACTCTCCTCTGCAACATGCAAATACCAACAAATAATGTATTTATGAACTATTCACACCTCCAGGGCTTTCCAATTTGGGGAAAACACCATAGCTCAGCAAAAAATAGCAGAGATATGGCTGTAAATAAGAAAGTGATGCAGAAATAGGGAGGAGGGAGGAGTGCTGATGGGCAAGCACAACCTTCTCCTTACGAGACAGTTCATTAAACGCCTTTCACAGCCACCGTGGTGCAAAGCCTGGAATAAAAGGGATGATACAAGCTTATGCAGGTCAAGGGGTCAAGCTACTATAGAAGTCCACTGATAAATGCTGAGACAGGAGCAGTGAGTGAACAGCCACATACGAAACAACCTAAGGTTATCTGAGTCACAGATTATATTACGTTTATCTAAAGACCACTTTATCTCCACTGGAAAACATCTGGTCCCCCACCTTATTCTGTCACTCATATCTTATCATAGTATACTTGAATGGAAGGAAAGTAATTTGAATAAAAAGAGTATCAACATTTTGGAGCATTTGGGCAACACTGAGTAGGTATTGTCCTTTTAGAGTTGATGCATGGCAGTGGGGTATGCCACTACGAGAAGTTGGCTTTGTCCTATTTTCCAGAGCAGTCACATCTAAAATGTTATCACCATGAACATTACTGAGGGTTAATCTAATTTTGTCTGAAACCAAAACACAAGAAACAAAAATAAGCGGGTCATCTTTCTTATGAGCTTCTTACAGCATTTGTCATGACACGGTAATTAAACGACCTCTTTCTAATGAGAATTCACACGGCTGTAATATCTAGTGTAGCAAATGTACCCATATAGATGAGCAGCCTACAAGTTTTGATGGACTTTTTGTGGGGCATGCCACTGACAGAGAGGCAAATTAATGACCTCCCTGGAGAGTAAGACTGGTGTATGGGGAGGCTTATAAATAGAGCAATGGTGTGATGGAAGGTCTGTGATATGTGTGTGACTCCCACTGATTCTAGACGACCCACCTAGACTGAGCAAAAACTCTTCCTGGGCTGAAGCACGTATATATTGTTTCCTCAGAGTTAGTCACAACTCTTTCTGTAATGTACAGAAACGGTCTATTTTTACTTGTTCAGGAATCTTATAATAAATTGCTCTTAAATCAGAGTTGTGGATAGAGTTGACTAAACCAAAGAAATACTAACCATTAGGCTGGTGGATGGTTTCATTTCTGTCTGATTTGTTGTGGGTTGAGTGTGTCTAGAGACTGTGTAGACTAACAAAATAGCACCATGCACATTGCTGTTGGATAGTCATTTCATCTCTGTTGTGATACTGGAAGCAT
Organism: Euthynnus affinis; assembly: GCA_029490765.1. Taxonomy (NCBI): domain Eukaryota; kingdom Metazoa; phylum Chordata; class Actinopteri; order Scombriformes; family Scombridae; genus Euthynnus; species Euthynnus affinis. The sequence continues at coordinate 24,916,258 of CM055841.1, read as the reverse complement.
ATTTTGATGACATGCTTCACATCACAAACAAGGGCACTTAACACTCCTCAATTCCAAAAATCTAAAAGAATCCAAGTCTTAGCAATCTTAGCCTAGTCTGAGGCCCTACTCTTTCGACAAATCAATATACTTGAGGGTGGAGGACAGAGTCAAGGGGGCTGGCAGTTAATGGGAAAGTGAAATGAGAATCTCCTTAAGTACATCTGTAACCTGTGTGCAAAACAGAACTAAAGTGGTCCCTAAAGAAAGGTTATCACATCAACTTTTCTGTGCCGTCTTTGATGAGTAACATCTCAAGAGCTTTTACTGATATCCTCCAGACATTGTTAACACATGTATATGTCGCTCATTAAGTCAAGGTTCAATGTTCATTAAAAAGAAATAACCAAAGAGAGCATGTGCTTTGGTTTGTGTTTTATGAAGGTGTTCAATTTTTTCTTGGATCATTGTATTCGCATAGCAATTTGTACAGATGTGCATCACCATTCCCCCTTCTGTGATATAAATTTCAGTATGACTAAAAAAAAAACAATGAAAAAATCACCAGGTTTTAAAATTAAATACATTGGTGATAATATGAATATCTATCTAAGTGGCAACTTTAATTGGTTGGGATGGTAACTTGAAGAGGCTGCTTTAAAAAAACAACAGTACCATTTTCTTTCTTTTGTTCTCTTGTTTTGGTGAATTCATTATGTTGCTCTATATTTGGATGTAAGAAAAACACCATTACTAGAGCTGCTAGTATGTCCTTATCTAAAATTTGCACAAAGGAAGCGCAAGTCAAGTCAGAGCAAGAGTCGCGATTTGATATGAAATAGGTGTCATTAACTTCATTTCTGGGTGTCAGACAGCAAAGTGGGATTGTCTTTCTGGTGTGTATTTATTATTCAGTCAGTTGTTCTGTTTAGTTGCATCAAAAGCAAGCCAGTCATTGTTTTCCACAAAGGAATTAGTTTTTGAGTGCATCATGTAGAAACAAGTCAGGCACCATTGAGCTCTACAGGATATCAGATTTTCTTCAGTAGTCATTTTATGTTTGTTTATTGACATTTTCAACACAAATAGTACAATACCAATACAAACAATACAAGAGCAAGAAATGAGAATGCTATTAATTGTATAACCACAAATTGAAATAAAAATAGACTAATGATGTTGATAATAATAATAATAATAATGACAATAATAATGATAATAATAATAATCACTGAAATAAAAGGAAAACATACATAACATCACATTGTCAGTAGATATATATCCGAATACATCACATAATCAGGTAATCACAGATGGTCTAACATCTGGGAGGGGTTCACAGCCTCTATTATTGACAAAGTCCAGGTATTTTTCCCTTTTCTGAGTATTATTATCAACATGGTTAATGAAACGGAGAGCCAATTTCTCATATGCCGCTACAGTTGACCAAACCATACATTCACTGGGGACAAATCAGCAGACAGCGAACTCACGAACTAGGATTTTCCTTCCTAGCATAAAAGCTGTATGAATCCAATCTGCATCTGATGTTGGGAGATTGGGAATCGCCCAGAATGTACAAACTAGGAGAAAATGGAACTTTCTCACCAATGATCAATTTAATATTTTCATGAATAGCTGTCCAATAATCTTGAGCTTTGGGCTGGACCACAGAAGGTGTACCAAAGTGCCATCATTCTCATTACATCTCCAACACTCTGGACTCCGCCTCAGCTTTGAATAACTTTGAGTCCAGTAAATTTTATTTATAATCTTAAACTGGACAGTCTTATTTTAATCTCCCTGGACATTTTCTTTAAATTCCTTAGAATTTTTCTCCATGCCTTCTCAGAAGATGACATTTAAATCTGTTTCCCACCCCTCTTTAAGATTATAAGACTTAGTATCTGAGTGATTCAGAAGCATGGAGTAGTATTTTGAAGCCTCATGTCCCTTTCCAAATAAACCCAGAATAGAAGAGGGAATGTTTGAGTCCATGGATTTTGAAGTTGAGACAAATGTGTGAACTAAAAGATGCCTCATTTGAAGATAAGTCCAAAACTGATGTTGGGGTAGGTCAAACTGTTGTTTTAAAGCTGTGAGTGACTTCACATTATCCCCCTCATAGAGTTCCCCCAATACAAGAATGCCTCTCTCCACCCAGGCCTTCAAAAGGAATGGTTCCTTATCTGTTAAGCTTAGGATTCAGATAGATACAAAAAGACAGATTCAAGAATGGATCAAACTTAAAAATTACAGAGGACCTTTTCCAAATCCAGTGCATATGTTGGAATCTAGGGTGATTCTGGGCCTCCTTTGGCAGTTTAGCTGATACATAATGAATAGAGGGAATATCCTGAAAGAGGGCATTTTCAAAAGAAAACCAAGGTGGAGCGCACTTAGGGGGTAGAGCCCAGTAGACCTTGTGCCTCAAACTGAAAGCCTGATGGTATAAAAGGTTTGGAATACCGAGAGCACCTTGGTCCACTGGCCTCCGTAACCCTCTCAAGTTAATTCTAGGATGTTTATTATTTACAATAAATACATTACAGACCCTATTGAACTGCTTATAATATTTCAGGGGAATTCTAATTGGCGGTACCTGGAATGGCAGTGCCTGAATGAAACCTAGGTGCACAAGTCATCTTCAAAATATTAGCCTTACCACAAACATAAATTAAAAGAGGCTCATCGCTCTATGCTTTAAATTTGCCAAGCTTTGGAGGGAGGGTTATGCCCAGATATGTAAACCCTTTCCTTGGGCCAGTGGAAATTTGCCAACTGAAAGAGAGACTTAGAACAATAAGCTGTTAGAGGGAGAGCCTCTGATTTAAGCCAGTTGGCCCTATAGACTGAGAACTATGAGAATGAATCTAAGGCATTAAAGAGTGCAGGAAGGGACCTCTCTGGATATGAAATAAAGAGAAGAATGTCATCTGCATACAACATGAGCTTGTAATATTCTTGACCAATCTGTATGCAGGGAAGAGCTGGGTCTAGATGAATAGCTGAAGATGAAGGCTCTATCGCTAGGGCAAAGAGTCTGGGGCTCAAGGAGTGAGCCTGCCTTATCCCATGACCTTATTTAAAGGAGGGGGGCATAATGCCATTGGTTAAAACTGTACCTTGGGATGGGTGTATATTAACCATGTCCAGTCAATAAATGTATTACTGAAACTAAAGCACGTCAAGGTCAGACACAAGAAATTCTACCATTGCACCCAGGTTTACTTCGCATCAAGTGAGATGCCTGCCGTAGGTAAATGTTCATTCTGTGTAGCCCACATAATATTGATAAAGTGTCTCATATTAACATTGAAACCTACTTGATCTACATGTATTAGGAAGGTAATAACTTTGACCATCTGATTGGCAAGGACCTTTGAAAGGATTTTTCCATCTCATCCTACGAAGCTAATAGGCTCTGAGCAATGCCTTTTCAGTAAGAATGGAATAGAGCTCGTATTTTAATTGAGTTAGACCTGATAAATTAGTGGATGCCATATCCTGTTTATAAGCATTCTCTGTTAATTCAATTTGTTTTTCCAATTCAATTTGTTTTGCTATATTACCCTTCTTTTTGTAGAATGTGTGTTTATTATAAAGCCTCTAAGAAATGCTTTCATGGCCTCCCAGGCTACTTCTAATGAGGGTTTGAAGGGCAAGTTTGTCTCTTTAAACATAGCTATCTGTGCTCTCAAGGTTTCCTGCAATAAGCGGGAGTTCAGTCTCCATCTAGGGGTCCTGCAAGTCTTATTAAAAGGAAAGATACTAAGCATCACCAGGGCGTGATCAGACAAGTGAACACTACCAATAGCGCAGGAGACTGTAGAGGAGACCATTGAAGTTGAGATTAAAAGGAAATCAGTTCTAGAGTAAACTTTATGAGGAGCACAGTAAAAGTCCTTAGTTGAGGGATTATTATAGATGACAAATATCTATGAGAGCCAAGCTTGTCCTCATGTCCTGCAATATATTACCTGACCTACGGGGCGCATTATTGGTGGACCGTGATCAAGGATCGGATCCATTGCCTGATAAAAATCACCTGCCAACAGGATTGGAAAAGTGCCCATCTCGCTCGGTTTGCATTCTAATAACCCAAAGAATGACGGATCACACTGATTAGGACCGTAAACCAAGCCTAGAATGACAGCAAGAACAATGACCATCCTCCCATGATCATCCCCGGTTTCTCTAAAACATTTAAACTGAGGATGCTTGTTGATCAAAATAGCAACCCCTCTTCTCTTTGAAGCACCACTAGCTGTATATACCATTCCAACCCAATCCCAGCACAATTTCTTGGTCAGTCAAATGTATTTATTTTAGACACACAATATCACATTTCTTGGATTTAATATAGGCTAACACTTTCTTTCTCTTAATCACGTTTTTAAGGCCTTTAACATTAAAGCTCATGAAGCCATTGTTAATTTTTACTTTGTGGACAAATCTGTTCACTGCCATGTGACCTTAAACAAAAACAAACTCTGACACCACAACAATAACAAATACTGTGTGGGAAAGATAATGTGCATGAGTATGCATTCATACTGAGATAACCAGAAAAGTAGACAGGAGAAACGAAAGGGAGAAAGAAAAAACAAGCAAACAAATAAACAAAAAAAGAGAGAAAAAATAAACCTTTTCAAATGCTGAACAGGCTCTAAGTCTGAGCAAAAGAGAGAACTAAACCAAAAACTCTATGGCCTGATTGACTGGGAAGTGACTGCCTTAAAATCTCACAGCACTAGACAAAGCAAAATAACAACTTGATAATAATACATCATATGAAACCATATCATCTAGACATACTATCAAAATAAAATTATGTGAAGTACTACTAGATTTAATTATATTCACCCTTATATGCTGCTTGTCATTTACATGTTAATAAACTACATAATGTATACATTTTTGGGATAACCTTGGTTAGAGATGGAATGGCACTGCCATTTTCATTGGATTCAGGAAACCCCACAAAAATAAGGTCTCCTCTCCAAATCACCCAGCTCCCCCAAGTCAGTCCTGGTAGCTGGTGGGTCTTTTTTATTGGTCTTTTCAGCATCAGACAGCTTTCTACTTGGTTGAGGCATGCAACAATAGTAGACAGTGTGCCATCCATTGAGACAGTAGATTTATGTATTTCATTGAGTTTGTCCTTTTGCTCATTTGACATTTTAGTTGGAATGTTTTCTATGGCCAGCTTTCCATCGGAATCCCTGTCTGAGTCAGTCACCCTCGTTAGCATTAGCATTGGCGCGTTTTAAGCTAATAGCCTTAGTTGACACATTTTTTCTCTTCTTAACAACACTAGCTTGGGCTTTTTGTTGCTTATTACCCAACATCTGGAAAGCACAGATGGTATGGGCTGTCAAAATATAAAATATACTGCTCTAAGCTAAATAAGTTTTTGCCGCTGTGGTCAGGAAGAATTTTTCAAACTGCCGTTTTCAACTACATCATCACTTGACTCTTTGTCAGTAGTCATTTAAGTTTTTCTGTTATTGTCCAAAAACAATCAAGGTGATTTGAACAGTTCCTTGTAATCTTTTGACAACATACAAATACTGCACTCTGTGAGGACAGTGTTGTATTTCTACCTACAGTAAAATATCTAGAGGAAGATATAACTCTAATTAAATAAATCCTTGTTCATTTTGATTAAACTGTGTTCTGTCATATCTTTACTTGCCTAATACTGGACTGGATCAAGGCTGGCATGAAGCATTTGCAAGTCATTAAACATGACCTTTTCTTCAAACTAAAATCAATCACTGCAAAGTCGTGGCCCTGCCTTATCAATACTTACACCAAATGAAATGTGCTATCCAATAGGGAACCCTTGTAATCTGCTAAGGATCTCAGCTCTTCACCAAAGAGTCATTTAAGTAATGCCTTTCATTGTTCTCTTGTAGTTGATGGATGTTAAACAAACAATAGACGAAAGATCCATGTGTGATCAATAAGAGTGAAAGGAGTTTTCTAAGGTGGATATGGGTAGCCAAAGAGAGAGCACGATAGGATTACTAAACCATCAAGGCTGCAGTGTGTTGTTGACTCTAATGATTTTTGTTAAAGATACAGATGATTACATCGCATGGGACCCACACTTAATAACAACTGCCTTGAAATATGAGAAACAGGAGGTAGGCTCAGTCTGCTATCTATAATTTCAAAAGCAAGGTTATTAACCATGAATGTTTTCATGAAAGCAAAGGCAAATCATTGTATTAGGATTACTTCTGCTTTTGACACGTCTCCATCAGTAAATAGAAAATTCGCAGCAGAAATCAAAATCCTGCAAGCCTTAATGGAGGAGACCTTTGTGTGAACCTCTGAACATTTTCCTTTCCAATTCATTCCACACAACTGCACTTCAGCTAGTAATATCCCTTGATATGGTAATTGACCATTGGTAAACATTATTTATCATGCAGCTGCATTGGGAAATTGCAATTTGAGCAAATCCTTCTCTTAAAAATCTGTTTTCACTGAATGGCTTTGTTGCAGGAGAAACAACCGCTGAGTTCAAACCACAGTTAAAGGACTCAGTGCATCTATAATGTCTGAGGACAATGAAGACTGTTTTCTGTCTCTCTGTTGGAAATAACAACTTCTTGAAGCAGTTCCCCTTAACACAGGAAGTCTGTCTGATATAAGGGGAAAAGCTACATGTCTGGTAAACAGTCTTTGGATGGCAGCTTCATAAGCAGCAGAAGATTCTTGTTACAAAACACACTGGTCTATTTTCCAAGGCTGAAGACCAACAAATATAGGTAGATACAACACAGATGATGAAATGATTCATCAGTCTTTCAGCTTTGTGTTGTTTCTTATGCTGGTTTCATTGAGAATTAATATGTTGTCATGACATATCGAAAAGAGGATTGTGTTTCTAGGTTTTGGGGTTTTCTGTTCTGTGTTTTTTTCCTCCTGTGTTCCTGTACTGACTTTGTCTCCTTTGCCCATCTACACACCTGCCCTGCATCAGTCTGCTCCCTGCGTTTCCCCCAGCCAATTGGCTCTCTGTCTGTTCTCCTGTTTCATTACCTCACTCCCCTCATCTAAGCTTCTCCACCCATCTCCCCACCTGCATCTCATCTCCTCGTTAGTTCAGTTAGTATTTTAGCCCTGTGTTTCAGTTCACTCTTTTTGGATGCTTTGTTCTGTTGAGTCTTTTTCTGTTTTGTTCCGTTTTGCTGTGCCTGCATGCCTGAATCAATTAAAGAGATATTCTTCAGTTTATGCCAGCTGCTTTGTCCTGCATTTGGGTCCATTTCCTGCTACTCCCCTGACAGCCCAGTTTTTATTAAGATCCGATAAAAAGCCAATTCTATCCATAGGAGATGTTATAGTTGCTGACAAATACTTCACTAATTAACACTTAAAATGTCCTTTTATATGCTTACAACTACATTATAGTGTGTTATAATCCAGTAATGGCAGCATGTCAGTCCAAGTCAGTGTTACATGTTTTTTCTTTTACTATTTTAACATTCATACTTAAGTAAAGCAAAGTATTTACATAGTGCATTTGCAAACATTATTTTATGAAGATTATGAGGATTTCTCTTTCCTGGACCATCTAATTGAGATAATCTGCTCTGATCCTCTGAATCCATCTCTCCAACTCTCCTGGGTCGTAAAAACTGCACCTCTTGGTCTCCACCTGCCTGGCCTTGTTACAGCATCTCCTCCTCCTACCTCCCCATCTCCACTCCTCTGCCTGGGCCTGCTATGCATTCACCACACACACACACACACACACACACACATTCTCTGGACAAACACAATGGCTCATGACTTTACTTTGCGTGTTGTCTGTGTGGGACTTAGGAGCAAGTAATCATTCCTGTGTGACTACATCTAATGTGTTTTGTTTGCTGGATATTGCCCATGGATGCACTATGGTTGTTGTACAATCAGAGCAAACTCTGAAGTGGTTGGCACAGGATATGAGCTTATCATGATATTTATTAAGAAACTTTACCTCTCCTTCAAAGCCTTCAGGCTTTAAATAACTACTCTACATTGAATGAGAGATCTTGTTCGGATTTTAGGTGAATGTGCAACCTAACTCCAGTCCTGAGTTGCAGTGTATTCAGATGCCATCTCTCTATCTTGTCTAAATATTGTTCATCTCAATGCGTACAGCTTGTTATCCAAAATGGATATAATTAGAATATGGGTCAAATCAACAGATGTGGACATTGTTACAACTAGGCTGACAAAATCAGTTATTTACATAGATACATAGGCAGTGTTGCTATGGGAAATCAAAATTTCATGTCAGGGCAGTGCTGTCTACATCAATCTACAAGCAATTGGAATTTCTGGCATTAAATGTAAAAATTGTTGAAGGCATCTGTGTAACTAATGTTTGTTGTTATAGGCCTCCATCTGTTTTAAAAGAAACATTGCAGTCTTTAATTCACCTTTTTATCTGAATTAGATGATAGTGAAATTGTTTTAGCTGGTGACTTTAATTGGGATTGGCTTAAGCAAGTATCTGATGATTTTAAATCTTTTTTGTGATGCCATCAATCTTACTCAGTTGATTAATTCACCTGCTCATTCAAATGTTAAATGTCCTGAGAAGTCCCCCTTAATTGACTTGATTTTGACTAATGCTCCTCATAAATTTTCAGCTGTTGGTGGTTTTTGCAATGACCTAAGTGACTATTGTGTTTTTGCTGCTAACAGGAACACTAAGGTTCCTAAATTAAAAGCATGCGTCATTTCTAAGAGGAACCTTAAACATGTTAATGAACAGAGGTTTTTCATGACTTGTCTCATTTTAATTGGAGTAGGATAGAGCTGATCCCTGATGTGAACACAGCTTGGGCATTTTTAATGAGAGTTTTACGCAAATCATAAATACTCATGCCCCATTCAGGAGATACAGAGTAAAGGAGCTTGGTAAGCCTTGGTTTTCCTCTGAGCTAGCACATACTATTCATGAGCATAACTTGGCTAAGGCATAGACAACAGGTTCTACCACCAATTGGCTTGTTTCAGACAACTAGGAAACAAATGCTCCTCTTTAATCAAGAAAGCCAAATCAGAATATAACTTGTCTGTTACCACTAAAAATCTAAATGACCCTAGTAGGTTTTGGAAAACCATTAAATCCCTTTATGTGAGCAATAACTTTCAAGCTGTACCTTTTTTTTATTATGAAGGATTTTGTTGCTGTTCATGACAAAATGGAGGTATTGAATTGTTTTAACAAGCATTTTATATCTTCTGGCTCTCTGTTTGACTGTGCTTGCTCTGTGTCTGTGAAACCCTGTACTGATGTTCCAGTGTATACTGGTAAGTCGTTTAATTTCACACCTTTCTCTGTGCAGGAAGTTCATAAAGCCCTAAAAAGCTTTAGATCCTAGAAAACCTTCAGGACCTGATTTTATTGATCCTTACTTTTTGTATTTGGCAGCTGATTTTGTAGCAAAACCTCTTTCATATCTGCTTAACCTTACAGTGGGAAATAAGGACATTCTAAGGATAAGGAAATCTGTTTTTTCCTCATTATTTAAAGGAGGTGATCCAACTATTTTAAATAACTATAGGCCAATATCAATATCAGTATCTATGTTCTGATATTGTATCTGTCGACAAGGATGTACCACAGGGCTCAGTATTAGGTCCATCTTTATTCATTAATCGGGGTCAAAATGTGTCAGATGCTAACATTTATTTTTATGCTGATGACATTGTTATATACTGCTGTGTGTTAACTCTTGTACAGGCCATTGAATACTTGCAAAATGCTTTTTATTGTTGTCCAAAATACCCTACTTCTGCTTAAACTTGTTTTTAATCCAGATAAGACCAAACTTATGTTGTTTACCAACTCTAGGAATAGATCACAAAATATTTCTTTGGTGGTCACTCTTGAGGGAAGTAAAATAGAGGTTGTTAACTCTTATCAATACCTGGGTATTTTGATTAATGACACCCTCACATGTGCAGTACCTGGTGAAAAAGTTAAGGCTAAAGCTAGGTTTTTATTTTCAAAATAAGCAACTTGTGATGCCACTTTTTTACCTGTGTTGGACTATAGTGATCTTTTATATATACATACTTCTGCTCAGTGTCTTCATATGACACAGCTTACCATGCTTCTTTGGCGTTCATTACCAATTGTAAAGCTCTGACTCACCACTGTGAGTTATACTCTCGGATAGAATGGCCTGCTCTGGCCTCCAGTAAGTCTTTTACATTGGTTGGGTGATATGGACATCTTTATATATGTAAGGCAATTCTTGGTCTGCTCTCATACTACCTATGTCTTTTTATCACACAGAAAAGTACACAGTACAGACAGTACAGACAGTATTCTTTGTTCTCAGGACTACTCTATGCTTAATGCCCTTATGGAAATTGGAAAAAAGGCATTTGTGTATTCTGCATTTAACTAGTATTGATGTCACTGTGCCACAGCCTAATGTCTGATTCATGCATGGTGATTGCTGTCTATGTTGGCGGTGTAGCCAGGTAGTTAGACTTTTTCCGAAGTGACTGGTCACAGATTAAATTCAATGTACTGTACACTATGTCCATTAGTGATTATGCTTTCTGAGGTGATTTTCTTTATCAAAGCAATGGACCCCTACCTACAGTAGTAAAAATTAGACAATAAAACACCATCTGCATGTTGTGCCTGTATATGAAGTACTTTTATGTGTCGTAAAGTGTCTTTAGTCTATCTTAATACAATACTCACACTCCCATATGCACATTGACAGTTACAGTTATTGGTTGCTTTAATTGTTCCTCCTGCTCATACTGACCACAAAGAGATCCCTTCCATGATTTTAATGTGAGAGATGGGGGACAAAATCCACAGTCCATCCTATGTGCAAAAAGTTAGTCTTAAAAAGACTAACTTTAGTAGTTCCACATTTCCCCTTTGTGTTTCAGCAGACAGTGTTTCGTAACAGTGCTTTCATAGATGCACTGTATATGGGCATGTAAGGATTGATTTAAGACACACATGAAAAAAATATTTAATCAGGATAATATACCTACATTATTTATGGAGCATTTCCAGTATTGAAATGGTATCTACACCAGACATATGTCAGTCACACTTTTCAGTAATCTTTAGTAGAATCTGTATGAATACATCACTTCCATTTTGAGTAATGGCTTCTGCTTTAGCTCTATGAGTCTATTTATTTTCCCACTACATTCAACTCTGAATTTCAAACCTCTGGAACATAATTATTTTTGACCAAAAGATTAAATCAGTCTTCTTAGATTATCCTCAAAAATATTTTATTTTTCATCTTTGTCACTTTTTTTCTGTTTTTGTTTTTGTTTTTTTTTAACACAGAGCATTTTGTGTTGTTGAAACTTCTCTGCCACTTCACATGTATATCCCATGACACTTTCTGATTGATTCTGACCTGTTGTCTTACAGTTTACCCTTTCTTCACCCAATGGGCTTTCAATATGCATCTTCCCCATCCCATGACATGCTTTCAGACATGCACAGACAAAGCCAGTCACATGTCAGCTGCTGACTGCGAAATAGAGGACACGGTGGTTGAAGTAACCTTGCTAAGGGTCTGTTGCCATCCAAGCATGTGGATACCAAAACAAAACCAGTGTTCTCGGAAAGCAATCACCATGCTCCACCCAATTGTCATCATGTTCCAACACCACTATAGAGAGAAGTGAAAACATCTTCTGTGCTAGCGGTGTCTTACAAATGGAGAGCCCATTAATTGATACACTTCCATGGTTCTGTTTTCCCTGGAGACATGATGTATGTTTGGTGCTGAATTTTAACAACAGCAGTCTGTCTGGGTTCTGTCATGCAGCAGATGATCCTGTCCTTGGCTGTGTTGTTGTCTCAAGCACTGGAAAACAACATGTTCCGGGCATGCTCTGTAACATTAAACATGTTCAGCAAAGACAATACATACTATAGTTACTCTACTGTATTGGCTCCGTCTAAAAAAAAATAAGTGTCCTTAATTTGTTTGAGAACTGCATTTGCATGGCCTCTCATTTCTCCTTAATGTGAGCTTCAGTCAGTAAGATAAAACAGAAGTATTCCATCAAACAGCAGCAATAAACTGGTTCCTTCTTTTCAATATAACCTCACAGTGACCTTAACCACCCTGACTGTTGCGTCTTTGTTTATGGAGTGATGAAGTGGAGAGCAAGGGAGGGACAGAGAGAGAGAGCAAGAGAGAACTGTAAGTGCAGGGTCAGAAAGATCCCTCTACGGCTACAAAGAGCGATGACATGTTTGATTACATTTATGTTTGATTGAGTTTAGTGCTCCCTTAAGCTAGCTTGGAGAAAATGAGATTTCCCCTCCCAAAATATTACCCTGCATCCCTCTTCCAAGCCATCCATCAAGGTCCTATACAGTTTACCACTTTGCCGATTTTACAGATCCCATCAGGCACTCTCTGCCTTACCTTCTCTCCCACACATTGCTCTGATCTGACCATAATAAGCCACCAAGACCTTATACAAATTACATTCCTTGAAAGTCAATGAAATTATTGAAGCGAGTCTGTGCTGTGATACTCACATTCCACATGTTCTTGAACACTGCACAACAAACACAGCTCTTTAATTATTTACGTAGCAACATAAATTTCAGACGTAACGAGAGGTTGTATGCAGTTACAGCTCAGCAAGAAATGCATACTGCTATGTTGCAGTAATACATTAAGTTCTACACTGTGTAGCAGCAATATGTCACAGCTTGAATGTGGCACCCTGCTCCTAACAAATGGCAAGAAATACCACATGCCACTCATACTGGCTGTTATTTATCACTAAAATGAGGCGAAAACAAATATGAGAAAAAGAAGCTAAGATCTTTCAGTGCATGTTGTACTATATACATTTTTTGCTTTGTTTGGTTACTTTTACTTTTGCCTTTTGAACTGTAAAGGGATGGGAGCAAAGCAAAGAAAAAAGACAAACATATATTGCCTTTCATTGCATCAGGCTGTATGTATGTGCTCTCAATCTGTCAACCTCATTGTAGACATCCATCTGTCTCTCTTCACATGGCTGCAGATTGCAGACCATGTGTATAAAACTGTGCAGAGTGAATGTGTGCATTAACAAAATATGAGAAATTCACGCTCTTTTTGTTATTTGTAAAAACCTGCTGGTATGTATTCATCAAAGTGTGCATGTGTCTGATGTCAATTGCCACAAGTAGCCATATGTGGATATCAATATGTACCTGGTTTTCACATAAATGCCAGGAATAATCACTGACAGGACAATCAGCAGTGGTTTTGTCTCATGTTGCCAACATTGTCCCCTCACAGCACAAGAGCATCTATTGTGATGTTGCTCTCCACCACTACATACTGATATGTGTTTGGCATCATAAAAGCCAGTCGACAATAACTTATGTCTAGAGGTAATTTATTGTCCCTTATGTGCATTATTGTTGTTCTACCATGCTGTACGTTGTAATGGCAATGAGTTAAGCTATATAATCTCTGATGTTAATCAAATCCACTTTAATGGTTGCTGTCATTTAATTCTTTTGAGACCTAATAAGCTACTAAATATACATGGAACAATTGAAAAGGTTAAAGCTCTGAGTAAAATCTAAAAGAAAAAACAACAAAATTTTGTCTTTGACATTGTGCTTTTTTCTCTGTGTCACTCTCAGTTCACTTTACTGATAACATCTGCACATGCAGGTATGCACTTTGTCATGGCACAACTTTTTTCCCTTTTATTATTATTATTCATGTGGAAATGGTATGTCTTGTTCATGCATAGGGCCAGCAGCCTACATTAGCTAACTAAAATCAAAAGTGAAATAAAGAATGGCTCTCAAGGGAAGGGCTCATTGGATGCTGGGCTTGTATCTGTGGACTAGCTTGTATTCTCAGTCATGTTGCCAGCCCTTACTTGACTCTCCACTTTCTGCATCTCTCTCCAGCCATAAAGCCGGATACTGCTGGTTATTTGACATGAAGGGTGTACATAAAAAACACATTAGTCTGGGTTATGGGTTTCAGTTCTGTGTGCTACTGCAGGCATCGTGGAAGTCATATTAACATTAAACCTCCAGAGATTTTCTTCACATGGATGAAAAGAAGTCTAATATTAAATAAACTGACTTCTTACAGAAATCCATGACTTAATGACAATAACTGTGTTAACAAGTATGGCCTTCTTGGCTAAAAAAAAAATTAAAAATCTAACATACCACATACAGGTTCAAAACGAGCAGGGATTAAATCACCACTAGACCACATATTGCATGAATGCTGAAGGTTATATCTCATGGACCCTTCGTGTCACTAGTGCTGACTGGCAAGTTTCTTTTAGTGTTTAGTCCAGCTCCTCTACCTCCCTGCAGCAACACAGTTTGGATTCTTCAATCACGTCTCAGCCGAAGCTCTGTGGCTCTCTGCTCGAGATACTCACAGATTGTTGCCATATACAAACTCCCCCTGGACTACTTGGGCAGGGGATTTGATTAGCTTATCATCTGTGTGGGGACTTTCATGCAACTTGGTGTGATTATGCCACAATACAGCAACAGCCCTGCGTTGAGTCAAGACATCAGCATCACCTGACATCAGGAAGAGCAATCAGATGCAGCTCACATGCTACAGTTGAATGTTTCCGCAGCCACTAACAGCTGATGTTCACATTCATGTCAAGAATTTTAATTAACCTGCCTTTATACAGAACTAACTCTGACATTTATTCCAGAAAACCCCAGAGTTAAGGGAGAAAACAAATCCCACACAAGTTATATTACAAGAATTGGCTTTAACATTATAACTTGCCCTATTAATCATGTCCAATTCCTGTTCTGTTATTTTACAGTTCTACGGAGGAGATATAGCACACACAAGACAGGCAGGGTAAACAAATGACTGCAAATTATGCAATCTATCAGTTCAAGAAGGACCTGCAAATACCAAGCTGTCAGATCCAAATGAAAGCCATTAGTTTGCAGCGATCAGAGCCTTTGAATACCTCCGACATAGACGACCTGCTGGAGTGCAGTCAGCATCTATTCTATTAATAACATCTGTGATAGCCCCTGCCGCAAAGAGGCAGTGATCAAGGTCGTAGAGGTGTTCACTGTAATTTGTTACTGAGACTATCTTCCGATTCCATTCTACATACCATTTCTCATTATATCAATAGAACAGTGACGAAAGTAAGTGTACTTAAAAATGTCTTAAATATGCAGGTTGATTTGGAAACTGGAAAAAGACTTATGGACAGTGATGTGGTAGCTCCGGACACAAGAAATAATGAAAAAAAAAACATGACGTCTCCAATACTAATCCCTTAACACCCCACTTTTCATATATAAGCAGTTCACTCTTCATAAGTGGTGTAGAACACACTATAAAGTAGTTGTAATCCGATCTAAGGAAATTTCAAGTGTTTTTTAACATATTTGTTGTTGAGTACAACATAGCTGTAATTATTTTAATGATCTGTGATTACACACATCAACGAATCCACACATTTTGTTATAAAACAGCATGTGGAGTTATATGGCATATAAGAGAATACAACCCAACAGTGGACTTTGCCACAGGAGACTTGTCATATTTCCAACCAGGAGTTGGAACAGTTTTTTAAAAACTGTAACTGATGAAAATGATGTTGTCCTGTCAATTACTTCTGATAGGGGCACCAGATTAGAAACAGTGTTGTTCTGGAGTGCACATGGTCAAAAAACATATTTTGTTGTTTGATTTGGAAGACTTGATGCAACATACATGGGACACATTTTATATAATTACAGCTGTTACATTAGATTGTCAATAATTCATTAAATGCACATTATTAATACATAAGATAAACATGCAGTGTGTACAGTTTAGTGGCATCTACTGGAAGAGACTTGGCAGAAATAGAATACAATATTCATAAGTATGTTTTCATTAATGTATAATCATCTATAGATAAGAATCGTTTTTGTTACCTTCGAATGTTATTTCATGTGTTATAAACTACACATGTAATCTGGGGGGAAAAAAATAGCACTCATATGGTAGGCTGATGCGTTTGTGTGAAATTGTTATTTTGATTTGCTGCAGGTATACTGCACATATACATATAGGACCCTTTTTCTGTATTTCAGGGGGTGCAAAAACTACTGGCTTCACCAGTGAGCATGTGGTGTTGAATCCAACAGCATGGCCACTATCATCAACACCTTTCAAATATATATAGAAAAAACACCTGACAAAGGATTCACACATAGAAAAAAATGACCCTATTTGAACACATCTAATCAAAAGAGTTAACATTCATATTTAAGAAGATAAAATAGAGGAATGAAGTGTGCATTTTTTTATTGAACAAGCATTAATTAAAAACTCTACATGTCAAACCCACATTTGAATCCCTCAGAGCATCACTGCTAGCACAGACCACAAAAATAACAATCTAGCATCACCCAGAAATCATCCTAACTGTATGTCTAGAATGTCTCCAGGGCTTTGCTGTTCAGTATCCAGTTCAACATTTTGAGCTCCTCGTCTAACTGAGCTCCCATTTTCTTTCCACATTGTTTGATTTAATTATGTTATCTATATTTGTCTTGTCTGGATTTTTGTGTGTGTGCTGCAAAAGATAGACTCTTTGTTAAAGTAGGGCACCTCTCTCATTAGACACTCCCAGGAAAAAAAAAAGCTGCAAGAGGGTTTTGCACTTCATTATCATTCTTACCAACAAGAAAGTACTCTTCTTTTTTCCTAAATGATTAAGCAGGTCCTCTCTGGCTCAGCGTATTTAACTGCACCACTTTCAGCTGATTGTTTTGGAGCCATTAGTGGAGGAGGAGAAAAAGTGGAGCTAACATTTAAACAAAAATGGTGCGCACTTATAGGCATCATGTTTTCTCTTTCACCATGAGTTTCAAATTGTAGTCCTTCATATGTTCAATTTAAAAGAACAAACACAAGTGATACAAGCTGTAATTACAATACACAAGATCCCAATTTAATATGTGGTTACTTATATAATGAGCAAACTGTTGGACTGCACAAAATAAGCAGAGTGCACCCAGTGAGTGATTCTAGCGGGGAAAGAGAGAAATTTTAAGTAGATGTTAATCATATAAGGATTTAGATGTAAAATAGTTGATCAGTGATTCAGGGAAATTAAAGGAATGGATGGCTTGTTGTACTGTGGGGCAATCCTAAATGTCCTTGCTACCTTTGATGTTCCTCTACATTTGCTCTATGTGGGGCTAATAATTCACACGGCACCTATAGGACCAGAGGGATGAATGAGGTAATAGAGGTATGAATTTCATCTAAAGGAGGGATGTGACTGTAGCTGTACTTCGAAATTAGTGTTATCCATAAGTGTTAAGGAGACTGTCCTCCCTAAGAAAATTTTCAAGATCAGTCGTTTAAGCAAGTTCCCCAAAACAACATATATTTATGTTAAAGTGACAGAAGCCCTTTAGCATCTATAGAGATTATGACTGTAGCAAAGTAGGAAATAATGTTATTATAGAGGGACAAAGTTGACATAGGGAGGAGGTCGGACTGGATGGATGGATCAACAAAACCTCTAACCTTAAAGGTATACTATGCAGGATTTTCCTTTAAAAATAAAAAGCAAAACAAAACAAACAAAAAAAACAATATATAGACTCATACATATCCCTCTCACTTATGACTCACTAGAAGTGTGTGGCAATATTTATCTGAAGAGCCCCTACCCTCTGCCTCTATTTTCATTTTATTTTGCTGCGTTTGGGACATTCTTGGGCATTAACCTTTGGGCAGTGGGTGCGTAGCCCCCAGCCAATAACAGTGCACAGGTTGTGAGGTTGGGACTCGTGGCGTAGCTACCAGATTACATCGCTGTCTCCAGCTCTCTCCTCTGCTCTGCTCTGCTCTGCTCTCTGTGTCATAGATGTATAAAGAGCTGCAGGTCTGTGTGTTTGCTTGACTAAGGGTGGAGCTGAGCTGCACACACACAGAGCAGAGAGGGCACAGCGGACAGGATGAAGCTCTGCATTCACACAAAATCTGGCAATATGGGACCTTCCCGCAGGGTTGTGTGTAGTTATGTGGAGGTGTGGGTGTGTTTATTTGTGCTTAAGAATGTAACCACCCTGAAACAACAAGAAAATAATGTTTTATTTATCTGATTCATGGCTGTTCTTTCCAGTGCCGCTCTATTCATTTACTCTCTAGCTCACCACCGTTGCTCTCTCTCTCTCTATCTCTCTCTCTCTCCCTTTACTTAAGCCGGGTAGGAGGGGCCAAATTTAAATGATGTGTGCATTACAAATACCAACCGACAAATCATGCAAACCCAAACCATGATCTTTCCATAAAGTCATTTTTGTGCCTAACCAGGCCTTAACCATAAAATAAAATATATTATTTGTCAACAGTGATTTGTAATGGTTTTAGAAGGCATAGACAAATTACGTTGTCCTGCTGATGACTGCTGACACTTCAATTTGCTGATTTGAAGTGCATGGACCAACAGCATATTTTGTTGCTTAATGTGGAGGACTTCTTTGTGTTAAGAAATGGAAGACATTTGGGTATAATGTATTTTGACAACTTAACAAAGGGTTAATCAAGTATTTTAGTCACACCAGTAGCTTGGCTATAGGGATGGAAATGTCAGTTGGTCAGTTCTCCACTTTAGTCTGGATTGAAATATCTCATTTTTTCCCCCCATCTAGTAGCACCATCATGTGAGAAATGTTTACGTGTTCAAATTATGACCAAGTACCTCCAAAACTAATGATATTCCCATCTTGCTCAGCTGAACTTTGCATTTACTGGTAATCAACAAATGTTAGCATGCTAAAACATTAAACTCAGATGGTGCACATGGTAAACATTATACCTGCTAAATATCAGCATGTTAACATTTAGCTCAAACCACTGCTTTGCGTAAGTACAGTCTCACAGACTCTTGTTTGATTTACTTCATGTACTCAATACTGTATTCTTCTGTGATGTGTTTAATTTTGATGGGCTTGTACTGAAACTTAAACTGTGTGTTGGTTTGCAAAGTTAGCAATATTGTTGCAGCAAAGTCAGGAGAAGGAATACTTTGTTGTACTGCAGGGCACTCTTGGATGTCCTCGAAAGATTTCTGCCTCTTTGTGTCAGCAGGGTAGAGCCACGGGGCACAGAGGGAGATGTTCCTGCAGCTAGAGTCTTACAGTTACTCTATGTGGGACTGATACTTCACACAACAGAACCCAGGGCTAGAAGGACTAGCTGTTGGATCAAAGCAATACTGTGAAACTGGGCTCCAGGACATCCATCCACTTAGCCACATATCCCAAGCATAACCAAGCTAATGGGACTTCCCAGACAGAATCAGAGGTTTGAAAACCTCTAAATGATGGGAGTAGCAGGACCACTGCACTGCTTTCTGAAAAAAAGGTTTAGATCTTGGCTCCACCAGAGATTTAAATTCCAGCAACGGCAGCATGCTGAGTCAAAGAATTGCCTGAGTAGCAGTTGCTGTTATCTGAACTTTAGTAATACCCCTGTGACTGTGACTTAAAATTATCTTCTACATTTTTTTAGGCATTTTCATCGTACTGTGTATCATAAGGTCTCTTGCAGCAAATTTTTAGATAGGAATATCCCTGGGGCAGACAAAATGAAGAGCATGCATTCATTTCCTTTTGATATGCTATCAGTGCAGCTATCTGAGTGACAGATCCTGTTGTAAGAGGATAAGTACTGCAGCTAGAGAAAATGATACACACAACATACGATATTATCCAGCACAGCAAAGATTTCTACAGTTTGTAAGTCTCTCATGCTCTCTCCTTTTTCCCTCTGGATACCTTCCTCTTTAATGGGAAATGCTCCCTTTGTGCACAACAGGTTCACATGAATATTAAGTATACAAACAAGGACAGGACTTACTATTGACATGAACAAAAAGGCCAAAACAACTTTCAGTATGAAAGAAATTATGGTTGTCTGGATCTCAGAGACTGTTTTGTTAAGTTTTACATTTTGGATTTTAGCCCACATCTTTAGAGTTTCCTAAGAATAGAATGATAAGCAAAAACATCCAGTTAGCTGCTGTCCAGTGGGCCAAAATGCCTCATTATCCAAAGAGGTCAGATGAGAATGGCAAGACCTTTGCTACCTGAAAGGCTATTAAGTATTCAGGTAAGAGCTTGGTACACAGGAAGGCATTTTAAGTCCAAACACACAAGCATAGTACTGTTTGCAACTTCAGAATTCACTACTCATCAAATCTAGAAGTAGATGGCCTATCAAGAACCGATAAAGTACTGGTTACACATCACATTGCAGCAAAATATTGGAGGGATGCTGAGATTAAAAAGTGACAAATGTTACTCTACTCTTGTTTCAATGTCATAATGTTGAGTTTTGTTGCTATGATACATTTAGCTGTTTTATGTCATTGCTGTTGGTATATTGCATATGAAAATGTCATCAGTGTTGCACTGCCACATGTCAATCCCTACAGGCTTACGAAGATTCTTTACAGACATAACATGCCAAACTTCAGCAATCTATCAATTAAAGGTGCATACTATTAAAGGGGACATAAAATGCTTTTTGTGATTTTCTTTAATTTTTTTGCTGTTATGATGTTGGATGTCTGTTAAACATTGTCAAAATTCCAAAACTTGAGGTGAACATATGTAGAAATGCTCCCTGAAAGTCAAAGTACACACTTCAGCTTGCTCTGAACGCTCCATTTGCAAAGTTACCTCATCAAACTGACGTCAGATGATTTGCGCATGTCCACAAATGGTCACCCATTCCATAGTCTTTGTTGCTAAAGTTGTTCAACATGCTTTTCACATTGTCCACTCGCATATTTCAGGTTGGATATGGAGTTCTATGAACTGTAAATAGAGATATTTCAGTAGATCCCCAGAAAAAAAAAATAAACACCTGGACGTGTGCATGACACATCCCCTTTAGGAATCAGTACATTACACTATAACATGGCACTCCACCAATATGGCGGTGGACAGTGATATCTGCCTGTAAATCAGGAGTCACAAGCTGTGTTTAAGTTGTTCACAGCAGCCACATATTATAATCAGCAATAATCGGTTTATGCCAGTGAGCAGTGTCATATGACAGTGAAACACAAGTAATACACCGTTTATTAGTGCCATAAGTCAGTAGGATAGTAGGGGCATACCAAATACCAACAATGACATACCACTCAGAATCAACATAGGCCACTAAAACTAGAGTGGCAATGTCATCACTCACTTTTCGATCTCAGCGCTGCTGAAACATCATTCATGGCTGAAGTCCAAGCTTTTTAAGGGGGGGATACCTCCAGCAGAATAATGTGCTGTGTCATTAACGGCCCAACCCAGCACTGAGTTTTAATGCAGCCCTCCTCACACTGTGAGAGCAAATGTTATACACAGGTATAAGCAGGCTTAGAATGAGTAAATGTTGATGTGTCTCGACAAAGGACATTTTCAGGGTAAGCCCACCAGTTCATGTTAACTACTTTTTGAAGTGCAGTACAGTAAAATTAACCATAAGCTAATATTCCTCACTCAATCTTAAGAATAATTAACAGAATAAGCTTGAATAAATAGAGCAATTTCATTTTGTGTTGATCTTAAGCAAGGTCATATTAGACCAAGTTAGGACAAATAACTGCAGCTTATCCATTAAGTCAAAGCCATCTTTCTCTTTTGTGCTCAACACGTTACAATATACTCTTCAGGGAGATGAGCAGCTCATTTACCGTTAGCAGGTGCTCCAGCTTATCACCATAGCTGACTCAGCCACCTCCCCCCAAACCCTGAGCCTAACCCTAACTCTATACCTAACCCCCACAGATTTCAACAACCACCTTCACATTAAGATGAAACAGGATGTGTGATTTTGCTGCTGAGGAATCCGCTGAAGTAAGCACTGACCAAGATCCCTGTGGAACACATCCAGCACCTTGTTGAATCTGTATCAGGCTGGGTCCTATTTGGTGTAGACCACTGGTAAGGTGGAAACAAAGAAATGAGAGTGAAAATATCTACAATAAAAGCAGGACAAGTGAGTAGTTATGAATTTAAAAAAAACATGCTGTGAATCCAGAGATTCACATTCTGGTTGTGTTCCTTTTTTCAGCCTTCAGGAGATCTTTTCCTAGAAACACTGTCTCCACATGTTTTGCCAACAAACACATTAATTGCAACTAGATGGAGCTGGCAGGTTCTAAATTTAATAGATTTGCCCAATGCTGATGACATGGTGCTACAGTATACAAACACTCCATCAGTGTTTGTTTTGCAGTTTGTGTTAGCAGCTGTTGTCTCTGGTGTATGTATGACAAGAGATAGTTTGGCTAATAATATGTGTAATTGAGTTCAAATATAATATGTTATATTGAACATCAGTCATTATTCTACCTGTCCATCTTTCGTTTTATTTGTGGTCCTCCCCATATATGGGAAAAAATCATTTTGTGGTCAAATTAATTAAATATTTATTCATCTGCAATGTTTAACATTACAATATTTAACCTATGATCATTTGTTTTTCCATTCCATTCATGATTGAGTACAGATATGATTATGAAGGCTTTGTCTTTCTTGAGTAAATTGTGGTTTGTTGTTTGATTAATTGATTTAGATGAAGAGATTTACTTCCTCCCAGCTGGTAAAGAGTGCACTGGGGAGGGGAGAAAAACAAACGGTAGCTCTGCTGATATTTCTGCTGAAGGGTGGAGAATATAAATCCCTTCCTAGGAATGCATGGCTGCACATTTATTTAAAATCATAACTCAACACTGCTTACATTTGTTGAACATTGCTATACTCAATAGCTCATCAATAATGCTAAGGGAAACATTAATTTATGGAAATGAGATGATTATCTGTGTAAGAACAAGTTATGATTGTGTTCTGATAAGTGAACCCTCTTCAAACTTTGTGGATTGATATTTCTCGTTTATCTGCTGACATTCATCGTGTTTAGGATTTGGTGCCTTCGGTTTGTCGCAGGTGCCACAAGAAAGATGATTTTCTTTTGCACAAAAGCTCCAACACCTCCTCTTTTTATGTCCTATTATTCAAACAGTGGTAAACAATTTTGTCACAGTGTTCGCCAGCTTCTGTTCAGATGTGAGAAATATCTACTTAAAAACTGGGGGGAAAAGTGTCAGTCCTTGTCTCTCATTAAGTGTGGGACGTCTACTCTTCACTGTCATCATTGTGACTTTTCTGGGTATTTGTACAGAACAAAAGAGCAAGGGTGTAGATTTGAGTATGAATAATAGGGACAATATCAAGTTGTTGCTGATATTTTTACAGATCTTAAACAATCTCTCCATTTTAAGATACATGGTGAGGTGCCAGGTTTGTGTTTCTTCTGCAAAACATGGTTTATCGTGATAAAAGTATGAAAGAGCAGGATATGGGGGATACCCAACCTGATGATCTGGCAACTCTCAACTTCAAGCTGTTTTATGCATTGATGACTAGCTGCAGCCCAACAGCAGTAGTGGAGTCAGTGATGAATGAACGGTGGTGCATCTGAAAGGGTTACTATTTATAGTTTCAATATTTCAAACGTCACTGAATTGAAAACAACTTCACTGGAGAAAACTAACATTAGTCAGCTGATATTATATTTAAATTTCAGGCGTGACGTGTTAGCTAATTTGCAATTGTAGCTCAGATTTGTTGTTTGATTAAACAACCTTATTACAGTTGGTGAAACATCCGCCCAAAGTGAATTAAGACTTCAGGTCTTTTTTAAAGAAGAACCAAAGTGTCATAAAGAGCTGAGCTTAACTAATAAGTGTTCAGTAATCAATCCCGTCATTTATCTTTGAAATTAGTGGAAAAATATTTACAATTTAATGCCATCTTTCCCCTTTTAATGGATCAGGAGTAGAGTTATTATTGTACATTTGTCTGCAAGACATGGACATTATTTAAAATAAATAAAATAATAATACTAGAAGAACCTTAACCTTGGTCTGTTTAACCAATGCTGTGGCTCTGTGATAAAACTCTTCATTTGTGTTGCCCACACCAACAAACTGAAAGAAGTACAGAGCTGTAGAATCTCAGGTGAGATTTGAAAACTTTAAAACAGATAGTCGATTCAAACAGAGTAACACATTAACTATTGTGACAGTCTATGAAATGTCGGTGTTAAATATTAATTTTGGTCTCACATTTATAGTTCAGTAGTTAAGTGAAATAAAACATAAAAATCAGAGAAAGGTTCATGATAAAAGTCCGGTTTCAGGCAAGTCAGCAAATACATATTCAGTAAAGTAAACATTTTGCAGAGTCAGGCTCTTTACGTGTGTGCGCATGTGTGCATATGAAAGAGAAAAGAGGGGTGAATACTAAGCATATACACAACTATTTTGTCCATCCGACAAAAAATGTCCCTCCCAAAGTTTAAACCAAACTTGTACCCCTGCAAAAGAGAAACCATGTAGTTCTTGTCTCCTTCTGATAAAAAACTGGGACAGATATTTTATGACAGAAAAATCTGCTAACTTTAGAGTCTGACAAAGGTTTATTCTTTAATATTCTGCATTTTGTCATTAGCCAACTAGTGACTGTATGTCTGCTGATTTCTCATTCTGAATTTTAAAGCTCATCTCTGCCCCAGGTGTGTAAACAGTGATGAAATCGTGTCTAATTTGGTGAAATAAGTTTTGCACCATGCCCCCCAGTGTTACATACTCTGAAATACTAAGGCTGCCATCTTGAGAGCCTGTTGTTGTGTCTGGAAGGCATTTATAGCAGATGTTTTCTGATGCATGAAACCTCAGCTGAGTTGCCCATAGAACACAGTATGAAGGTAGTTTTGCAAAGATACTGATCTCAGAAGAGATAATAACATCTTTTCTTTTGTTTTGGAGAAATTCCCACAAAAGTTATGACAATGAGTCTGATGAGTAGACATACTGTACCAGACCTGCAGAGATTAATGAGAGACAAGAAATGACATCAGCGTTTATAGTTTTTGAGCAGCAGTTTCTCAAAGCTTAACTGAAGTTGACTCAGTGCTTTGTGGCAAAATTGTTTACTGCTGTTAAAACAAGAGAGGAGCTGTAGAAGCTTCATGCAAAAGACAACTGCGTTTTTGTGGCATGAAAAAACAAGCCATTATAATTAATGGACTTTAAAGGTTCATAACATGATTTTCTTTAATTGAACTCACTGTTGATGTTAAGAGGTTCAGCAGTAAGCTATGACGAGTTGAACACTTTAAATTTGGGGGATTCATTGGGTAATGTAAATCATCATGACATGAGTGTATATCATTTACACTGTGAAAATATTTGCGTCTTTATGCATTAAATGTGAACAAATATAAAAACATTGAACCATGAAAACACTGTACATCCAAAACATCACAGTTTCTGCCTCCACTAATGCACCATTAATTTACTGGATATTTTTAAGCAGATGTACTCAGATCTGTAGTTGTTTACTATCTCCAATAAAACGACTATTTGTGAACATCAGCAAAACTCGATAGAAAATGCAGAACCACAAGCTGTTTCTTCTTCTGATTTGAAGAATAATAAAAAAATCAGAAGGCTAATAGTGAAAGATTTTTGACTTCTCCATCACCATATGCTGTTTCATCTGTGACAGTGAGGAGGGCAACACCTTTAAAACAGCGAGGGAGGAAGCCATAATGACCAGCTGATTCTGAGGTGAAATAAAATCAATAATAATTTGTACAGACAAACTTTACGTGGACCTCAAAGGAAAACAAAGAGTTCAGCCCCATACCAAAATTCATGTGAAGATAAGCTTAATACAGACAGGTGACAAAATAAAGGAAAAAGAAGTACAGACCCGGATTCTTGACCCCTACAGTGAGGGGATCCGGAGGCTCTGTTATGCTTTGAAGAATGTTGTTCATCCTTCCAGAAGAGTTGCAGAGACTCTTAGAAGTAATAACCTGCAGTTTTATCTGAAGGAAATCTAGGTGAACTAAATAATTAGGTTAAAAGTAACAAACACTTTCCTATTGCTATTCCTTAATTTGTTACACTTGTATTAAGTTGTTAGTAATAATGCATTTCGTTAAACACTGACTCTACTTTCCTTTAACTGAAATCATTACATAGTTTTTATTAGCCACACTAGCAGTTCTTGGGATGTCAGTGTCGACATGTCTATTGGTCAGCTGGTCCACCACTTGGGTTCAGACTGGAATCAACAACCGTTGAATAGATTGATGTGAAATTTTGTGCAGACATTCATGGTGCCTAGAGGATGAATCCTACTGACTTTGTTGATCTTCAGACCTTTACTTTAGCACAACCACGAGATTGGCATTTGTGGTTTTGAGCAAAATGTCTCAACAGCTATTTTATAGATTTCCATGACATTTGGCACAAACTTTCACAGTCCCCTCAGAATAAATTGAATAACTTTGTTGATACCCTTGATTTTTCAGCTAGCTCTATCATCAGGTCAAATGTGACCAAATATCAAGACTAATTCTGACTGACTTCTGAAATTAGCTTTACCTTACCATGAAGGTAGGCCCCAGTGGACTCTATGCACACAACCACAGAATCAAGGTTTACTGCACTTTTCCACTTAACTTTTAGCATGATACTGCCACTTGAATCTAAGCTAAATTTCCTTGCTACTGCAAAAGAGAAATAGAGAAAAAACAAATAAAGTTATATATATAATGAATAATAAAGCTACCCAAGTGGCACAGACAAACAAAAAAGAAAGCAAAATAAAATCATTACTGACAACTTTTTTCATCAAAGAATCAACTGCTGTTAGTGTTTGCTGCTAACAATATTCACTCTGCATCAGCTTAATGAGCCCTAGTGAAGCAAACATTAGTTCCACTGCCGCTGCCAATACAACAGAGGTGGTGTGTGTTCTGCCATGCCAACAGATGCCAACAGAGTAATGATAATAAAGATGAGGAGGATGACAAGCAGAATCAAAACATGATGAATGACACCATATCGATTCATACTCAATGAAGAATGTCATTAATTTCTCAAGCTGGATGAATAGCTCCAGTGTCAGTGCACAGCTGTCGCTGTGTGCCTTTGGTCCTTGCATTCACATACTGCTCATCATAAGCATGAAGGTGAGGAAATGAAAGTTTAGACTAAAAAAAAGAAACAGCAAACTGTACATACTCAATTTTGAAACAACTTATGCAGATCGTCTGGAGCAGGAATAATTTGTAGACCATCTCCCACAAGCCATCCTCACATAGCCATCCCAGCATCCCCATCTACCTCATCCTGCCGATGGTCATTTTCCCATTCCACTAAGAAAAAAATATATGAAGCACTGTATGTTTGTTATATATATATATGAAATACTCAATAGGCTACTTCAAACCTACATGGTTGAATACTAGGTCCTTGACAAGCACAACATGAGAGTTTGCAGACAATGCCATTTTCTGAA
This sequence comes from Euthynnus affinis, assembly GCA_029490765.1. NCBI lineage: Eukaryota > Metazoa > Chordata > Actinopteri > Scombriformes > Scombridae > Euthynnus > Euthynnus affinis. Next base: position 24,888,849 of record CM055841.1, on the reverse strand, counting down.
CAAAGCCTGTGTAAACAGGAAGGAGCTGAGTAAATAACTCTAGTGATGTCATAAGGCTTCATGACCCGAGTGATACTGGATTTTTGAGGCAAATGTCGATATTTTTATATATATTTCTTACATAGAACTTAAACATACAACATTGATGAAATTCCCTTAGACTTATGTTTTAAAGAATTGTGATCAAGCTATGTGTTGAGTGAGACGTTTTTTAAATTTTTTTATTGCAAGACAAAGACAGAACACTAACAGAACACCACAAGGAAGACACAAACAATGTATACAGGACAATCAAACATCTTGTCAGGGAACAGGAGAACAACATGATGTTAGTTGTTGCATTGGTGTGATGTCAGTGTATGCTTGTGTGCATGGCATGCTTGTGTGCTAAATAAATGCACTACTACTACTGTACTACTGACTGAGTGAGACATTTAACAGTTGAAAAATAAACTTGTTACTGCTTTCTGGTGGGCAAAACTATTTAATTATGACATTTTCTAAATTCTTTTACACCTATCTTTGGCATTTCTGTACTGGAATTTCTAGTTGCTTATCAGCCAAAAAACAGGTACAATATATCTGAAATGAGCTAGTATCAGCTGATATATCAGCCTGGTTGATTTATCAATCTAGCTCTCTTCATGAATACAGACTTTTTTTTTTCAATCATACACTGAGTGTTCATCAGGCAGGGGGAGTCTAATGAAAATATGCTATTAATTGCCTTATAGAAATTCTCGAAAGGATGAAGCACACTGCCTTTGGTGGGTTGAGGTTGAGGATTTTTACTTTTTAGTGAAATCTCCCAACAATAATTGCATGGGTTGCCATTTAATTTGGTAAAGATGTGTGTGGTGGCCTCAGGATTTGTAGTAACTTTTGAGATCATTTAACTTTTCTTTTACCTCCACCATCATGTCAAAAATTTAATGTGTCCAAAATTTTGGTTCATGACCAAATACCTGCAAAACTAATGACAGTCCAATCAGCCTCAGTTATACCTTGTGTTTAGTGCTAAGAAGCCAATGTTAACTCACTAACTGACTAAACTACGATGGCGAACATGATAAATATTATGCCTGCTAAATATAAATAAAGCATGTTAGCATAACCGTTGTGAGCATGTTAGCAAACTAGCATTTTGCTCAAAGCACCAATGTGCCTTAGTCCAGGCTGCCTATTACAAAAATTGTAATTTAAAACAAACAATATATATTTGGGAATTGTGAAAAACTTTCCGAGCAACAAAGACACAGAGTGTCTCCATAACCATAGTAACTCAATCTCACCCCTGCTTGCATGCACACAGTGCAAGAGGAGAGACACTGTGCTGCTGCCAGAAGAGCTGCTGATTGAGATTAGTCTGAGTAGAATGCATGGGAATACATTGCAATGTAATAGATTTGTGTATATTTCTCGCTTTTTCCCGCTGCGCTGCTCCTGCTGTCAGTGTCCTCTTTTTGCACCGCGACGTTATCAGTTATGAATTTGTTTTTCACTGCGTGAGAAAATGTGGTGTGATAGCGTATGAAAAGTGTCAGTTGCGTGAGTCTCACAGTCAATGCGTGAGGCTTGGCAGCCCTGGCCTTAGTAGAGCCTCATATAGCAGCTCACTGTTAGACTCTTACTCCTGTTTTAATCTCTCTTGCAAGTTATGCAGCTTCCTACAAATGGAATACTAAATCACTGAAGTACCCTTTAAGGAATAGTTGACCTCTGCCAAAGGTAATTCATTCATCACATGTGATAATCTCTATATCATATTTGTTGTTTAAACCTAACACAGCAATCTGACACCAGCTAAGCTCAGTGGAAGCAATATAGTGTTAGTGTTATATATATATATATATATGTGAAGCATGCTAACATTTGGCTGTTACTCATAAAACATATATAACACTATATATAACACTATATATATATATATGTATATATATATATATATATATATATATATATATATACACACACATATATATATATATATATATATACATATATATATATATATATAGTGTTATATATGTTTTATGAGTAACAGCCAAATGTTAGCATGCTTCACATTACATGGTAAGTATTTGTTTGCCTTGGGGAAACTAACCTATAAAATGACCCTATCTTGTTGTGTATGCAATGCAGAGGTCTTCCATCTGATGCAGCCTTATCACTATACCACCCGCCTTCTGACATTTTTTTAAATTCATGATTCACAAATAAATCACAAGTAGTTCTACTAAATAACTCTGAATCAAGATTTGCATTTGAATTGAAAACAAATAGATATCAAAATATCTTCTTCCTGGATTTAAGAATATATATTCTGTTTGGTAAGCATGAGTGAGATTTGAATTCATTATACTTCCTCTGTGGATAAGCCCATCTGATTATTCAAAGAGGGTATCCTTCCTTTTGATTGTATAAACTCTATCATCAGCGGGCAATCCACACTCAGCCTCACTGCAGTAATCCCCACTCACCTCCTGTAGTCATTTCACTGAATCTCTGCAATTTGATCTGAAATTCACAAATTAGAAAAAAAAAATCTCATTTTCAGAGCATAGCGCACACTTTGTCCCGATACCCAGAAAACACATTAGTGGAACCACAATTTCCTTAAGTGTATGCCCACTGATGAATTGAGAAGCATAACACATTTTAAACAGGATAAGACTGCAAGTTTATTAAACCCATAATTAGAACAAGGCTAAGGACCATGCCAAGACATTACATCCTATTAATAATCAAAAACAGTGCCTGAATAGTGCTGTTCATCTTGTCTGAATGTAAAACTGTGCCTCCTATTCACAATGACACACACAATTTATCCGCTGTTAGAACTACTAGATGCTGTATTGTTGGTGACAAGGTTGTCAGTGCTAATTAGGAGCAAATGGCTAATTATGCCCCAATGTTTACCTTTATGTTAATAGCGAATTTCATTTTTTCAGTGTCCAAAGCAAACCAATTCACCAAGTGCCTACATTTTATCCAGCTGTGAAGTGGCAGTGACTGACAAACTAAAGCTGACTGGATTATTTAAAGGCTTAACACAAAGAGTTGATGAGAAATAGCCACTTTATGTCTCTATAGTATTACAGATGGTAAATGTACCCTGTGGAGTTTTACCACTGGTAACATTATGGAGTTTGGTGTTGGCGCCTTGATGTTTTTATGATGGTGTCCTCCTCATTTATCTAGCCAAAATGGATGTAAACAATACACATTTTTAAACATTCAAAAAGGAAGGAAATGTATTCAACACACAACGAATTCCAGGTGAGAAACACTAAATCTAAACAGTGCTCCGCAGAGTACCTTTAAGATAACAGCAAACAAATATCTGTGAAAACAGTTCAAGATTAATGACACCTGCTAGCTTTGTGGAGTGAAGTTTATTATTAAACACTAGTTCTTTTAGGTACACCTATAATAGTCCTGCAATAAATCTTTGTGAAGCATTAGTTTTTGTTGACACTGTGGCTGTGGAGTCCACTCAACTCGGCTCTTTAAAAATGTAGCTGGGATTGATGTTGTATTGGCATGAATGATCAGCAAAGTGGGAGTCTGCACTGTCATATTATGAAGACCAGCTCATTGACTTTTCTGAATGTGATTGGTGAGTGTAAAAGCTAATACTGATCGCCTGATGGAGTGCGTTATTGCAGTGTTCTGCCTGAACAAATGCAATGCTCCATTTCACTCAGAAACAGTTGAATTTGGCAGAAAAGACTTTGCTCTTCAAGACATTTCCCAAATGAATCAAAGTAGCTTGTGTGAAATTCTGTGTTGAGCACAATAAAAAACTCCAAACTAAACCGAATTGTGTTCTCTCTCTGTATACAATAGAGAGAGACAATAGAGCCAACACCAGCATCATCATCCTACATATACTATACCTATATGTGAAGCATGTTATAATTCTTATCGGATGCATATGAATCTCCACTCATTTGAGGTGTGAGCTCTGCAAACATACTGGATACTGACAAAAGATCAGCAGTATCTTTTATACGAGTTCTGGATTACTCGTGAGCTTTTTTATATATAGCAACACAGATGGAAGTTTGCAACTGAGGTGTTGGAGAGAGTGCCAAGTGGTCTCCAATATGAGAACACTTTTGGAAAATATTTGCTTGTGTACTTGTAAACCAATCTATCCAACTTGTGCAAGCATGATGACTTCCTGACACTCAGTTTATATAATATTTATGCTAGAAATATTTATAGTTTCCACACCTTTCTGAAGTCAATCATAGCAGTGCTTTTTACTACTATTTTCAAGCCTAAAGCTGGATTTTTTCTATATTTACAGAGGATACACTGCTATAGCTGACTCTTCAAACATTTAACTATACATCAGGACTACGACAGCTACAGAAATCCCATGTAGGGGACTGCAGGAACTTCCACTGCAAACTCACTGTGATCCCTACTTTCTATCACAGTGAACTAGGGGTCTAACAGTACATGTATTTGCCTCGAGCCGTCAAAGTACAAATGTTACAGTTTGGTGCATGCCGTCGTATGAAGAATACTCTCCGTAACCCAAACAATTACTGTTTAATGATCCATATACTCTGACGTGTGGAACATTAATTATGGAGCATGAGTACCACTTTAATTGATTTGGCAGTGCACCACTTAGCTGTAGCATGCCCATGAGTGTATGCTAGCTGGTTTAGCCAAGGTAGCCTGGTTACCTTGGTTATTCTGTATTGTCCCTTGAGATTGAAATCTCTTTTCTGAGGAAGACCTAGCCAAGACAGCACACCAGTTACAGTGCAAGTAGAAATAAAACACTACAGGTATGGAATCCAAATATCAAACACACAACAAAGAGACTAAATGCAGCTCAAATACGGCAGTTGAAATTCTCAGTTACATGGACCTACGTAACTGAGAATATGACATCATTAGATTATTAATACTGAAGCGCCAGTGTGTAAGCAGCATGTTACTGTTGTAGCTGCTGGAGGTGGAGCTAGTTTGAACTACTTTATATACAGTTAGACCATAAATCATCATAAAACAGCTGTCAGCAGGTGTCTTGACTCCTTGCAAGAAACAAAGGTTGTTTTCCTTTTCCATTGCAGCACAACTCAACTGTTTCAGTAATAGTTTCCACTGCAGCACAACTCAACTGTTTCAGTTATAGTTTCGACCAATGAACCATTGTTTGAGAAAATATTATTTTCTCCCTTTCTTTTTTTCTGCTGTACTGAAGTTGTACTAAACCGTCACCCTAAAACCGAGGTACATACTGAACCGTGAATTTTGTGTACTGTTACACCCCTACAGTGAACTATTCCTTTTGATATTAGCAGAACCTTTGTTGATGTTAGTCTGCTGTCCGTTGTGTCTTTTATCTGTCTGCTTTTTGAGTTTTGGTCTTGAATGATAAGCAGTTATCACAAGATTGATGTGTGCAGCTCTAGGACTTGATAATGATGACCTATGCAAGATTGTTGTGGGCAAGTCAGATTAACTACCTTTTGATGAAGTTGGCATAGGTTAAACAGGACTTTTGAGACTGCATTTCCCAGCTGTCTTTTCCAGTGAAGAGATATCTTTGGTTCCAGAATGAACTGCAGGCTCTGGTGTCTAATGAGTTCAAGGGAAAGTGTCCCCCTCCTATGAGCTCCAGTGTTTAAGACCCAATGCATGTGTGGCTGGTTATGGAACAAGTAGGATAATGAGCGGTTTCCAAGGCCTGAGGCAGGAATGTATGACTGAGTGATGAAAGGCCATTGGCTTAAAGTAATCCGAGTTTGGACTCTTGGCTTCTTAGCAGGCGTCCCGACAGACACTGGCAGCAGCTTAATTAGTTACAGTGGCATGTAGCAAGTAGTAGTAAGGCGAAAAAGCAGAAACAGAAGGACTGGCATGGAGGATCAGCTCAGTTAGAGTGTGTGTGCTGTCAGATATTAAAGACCACCTCATTGATTCATCTGAATTGGATCATTGGTGGCCATTCAAGTCATCACACAGCAATCAGTTGATGCATGCATAACCTCAGCGTTCAGCCTTTTGAGCATCCACTAGCACAGCAGCTTTTTAGGTCAGAGTTTTAATGCCAGTAGTGATAACCCACCTCACTTCATTCAATAATGATCCCAGTCAACTACCGAGCAGTGAGCCGCTGTCCTGTCGTGTTAATTAGTTCAGCATTAATGGTGGCTTTCCATTTGCTTAGCTCTAGTTTATATACATGCTCTAGGGGGTCTAGGCATAGCTGTATTTTCATTCTGCAAGGCTTAGCAAGGCCTCCAGTTTATTTATCATGTCAGCAAGGTCTGAATCCCTTTGCCTACCATTTGCTTTCTTATCTTGACCATGCATCCTTCCAGTTCTGCATCACACTCTCTTCATGTGATGGCGACAGGTGTGTGTAGGTCTTTTTAATATAAATAGAGGGGAAACAATTATAAAAATTACTATTTTTACAGATTTTCTCCAGAATTCATATTTCAATAAGAATATGGTGTACAGATTTGTTTCCTCTTTTATCTCAGGAAATGAAAAAGCAACCTTCCTTTTCTCGATGTGAATGTGCAGCTGGTTAAACTACCAGAAAAGAAAAAACGCAGATGTAGGAGGATCATGCAAGCAAAGCGATTCAGAATGACTAAAGCAGTTTGTAATGTCTGTCATGGCAAATTGAACTATTGTGGCTATATAACCAATTTTCACTCACATTTGATACAAAACCATACAGTAAAATACAGTAAAATATGAAAGGAAGAGACCTGTAGCTTTGCTTGCCAAACAGACTCCAAAAACATGAATGAACAGTATGTTCAGATTAACATGAAACATAGTATAGAGCCTAGCAAATAGTCCCTTATTATTAAATTTTGGGGGTCACAAAAATGTGTCCATCAGCTCCATGTGGGCCCCAGTGTATCTGGTCATGTGGGGTCACTAATGGTGCAAACATTTGCTATAACATGGGCATTTGAGCAATGATCCACAAGCTCAATATGGGCTCATTTTTGTGTCCATTAACTGTATGAGGGGTACAAGCAAGACTCATGTGAGCACTTCCAATATCATCAGGAGGTCGCTGCTGATTTAATATGTACTTTTAAGCTGATATATAGAGGGATAATAACTGCTATCACACAGCAGAACACCTTCATTTTTTGAATAGATTTTTTTCTTAAAGAAATATATTCTTCTTCAGCTTACTAAAAGTATGTACATATATGAATAGTCAGTAATGTTTGATGTTCCCTGCAGGTTCTTTACCTAAAGGTAATACTGTCAAAAAATATTGATGAGAAATGAGACAGTCAGAGAAAACAAGCTGACAACATCACATATCAGATGAACCAACTTTCCACTGGAGACATAGAAACAGTTTATGCATCTCAGGATTTCAGGAAGCATCAATAAGAAGAATAAGATGTCAGAAAGCATCTCATTATTGTTTCATTATTGTTTCATCTTTGCATCTGCTCATTCCATAAGGTCCTATTTTAAAATTGATGGCTGAAGATGATGTCGGTTATCAATGAGCATTTGTGACAGAACACGCACAGGGAAAGCGGTGGAAATCATGGGGGATTTTATGGAAACTTCTATATTTTTGTTGGAAAATTCCCTTGACATGTTTCTGAAAATGATGTGCTGCACTTCAAATTGGATCTTAAATGTCTGTAAACAGCTGAGAAATGAGTGCATGTAGGTGAATAAACAGAAATGACACAGAGAAATGTAGAAATGTAGTCTGACGAAACAGTAGAAACAGGGGTGTTCACAGGCCAGCAGTTGACCCAACCATTGCAACAAAGAAAAACGCTATTTCAAGCACCAGAACATCTGTTGAATATAATATATAAAAGTTTCACTAAAGTCATGACTGCAATTTTGGCAGCCATTATAGATAATACCTGCCAGTAGTAATTTTTATTAAAACGCTGGGGCACCTGGCTGCATTTGGCATGCAAAATGTTCCCAATATTCCTGCAGTCAAAAACTAAGGCTAACATTAAATCCTTTCTGGCTGGCCTGTTACTCCACCATTCTTCCACACCCTCGGGTTTGCCAGTGTTGTTGCACTAAATTATGCTCACACTGGGCCGCCATGCCAGGGGGTATATCAGTAACCGTCTAACTCACCAGTGAAATACACAGGCCTCACATGGAGACAAAGAAACTCTAAAATATGCAGTTCTTTCTCAGCCATGATATCACTGGCAACAGCACTCTAATCCATTACCCTAGACGCCTACACTGGAAGGGATCTGTGGATGCCTGATAAACACAAACAGAAACAAAGCCTGAAGACTCTTCCCACATTTACTGTATGTTTTCTCTGCCATTATCACACACTGGTTTAGTAGGAGGTGGTAGAATACATGCCATTATATACAACCTCTTTTTTTTTCTCAAAACAATTTGGGGTTACACGACCCTAGGAAGCCATTTCACGGGCTGCTACAGCACTTCAGGAGAGTTTTGGGACTTGAAGAGGCTCCAGTGAGTATGTCACCCTTTCTCCACTGCACCACTGGAGCCTCTCCATCTCTTTCCCAACAAACTCATTCACTTGCGTTCCCCCTTTTTTGTGCAGTTTTATTTCACTCGTCTCTCTTTTGACAAATAATTCCTCAAAGATAGCCTCAGGCGACAAATAACTGAATTGCTCCCCATTCTCCAAGTGACCACTTTATAATTGGTCAAGAGCCATTACAGATAGCTAATAAAAGTCGAAGTTGATAATTACTGTTCTGCCGTAGAGTGTCTGGAAATGAGGGATAGTTGTGGTTTGAAGTTGGAGAAGGGGGTTGAAGTTCCCAGCTAAGGAGCAAAGCTAATTAGATCTGGTCTGCCCCAGCTCCAACTGACAAGTCTGAGTGTCTCGGTCTTTGGGAATAAATGGAAACAGGTGTTGACTCAAGTAGAGTTGAGTACATTTTTGTGTTGGCCAGTCTCTTGCCATCATCTCTCAAAGCATTGTCATCAATCAAATTCAGTTCTTAAATGTTACAGTAATTGTATGGCTGCAACAGGAGCTCAGAACACTTTGATTAATGTGAGAAACGTGTACTACTGAATCATTACATACATACACAGTGAATGTCGGCAAAAAAATATCCTGTTGTGATGCTCGCCATGATTTCCTCTCCAGCTTGCTGTTAAAATATAATAAGGAGATTTCTATTACTATTTGCACAATCCACTAAAACATAAAAAGAAGATAAATGGACAAAAACACTTTAACACTGTGTGGTAGTATCTAGGTGTAAATGCAATCCATATAGTGTGACCACATTTTTAAGAATAAAAAATAAAACATGCCCAGCAAGTTGAAAGGTCATCTAACTCCACCTAGCTTAAGCAAGCCAAGCAAAAGTTACAGGTAATAGCAGTAATTGTGACTGACTCATTGTTTTTGTTCTTTTGGGTTCCCATGCTCACTTTGTGTTTGAGTTGTTTCTATAAAAGACTATCTGGCATGATACGAAGTTGCATCTATTAGTTAGTCTGTGTTTTTTTTGTTTTTTGTTTTGGCCTACACTCACACAGCTTACTCAGTCTTAGTTAATATGAGATGTGTGTTTTCTGGGTTTTGGGTTTTCTGCTGTGTGTTCCTGCATTCCTCCCCATCCTGCTCTTCCCATAACACCTGCCCTGTATCAGTCTCATCAGCCCTGCCCTGCTCCTACTGTTTCCCTCAGCCTATTGGCTCCCTGTCTGTTCTCCTGTTTTGTCACCTCACTCCTTTCTCTCTCTCCTGAGTTTCTCTGCCCATCTCCCCACCTGCTCCTCATCTCCTCTTTAGTTCATTTAGTTTTTTTAGTTTTTTCTGTTCAGTCTTTGTTGGATCCTTTGTTCTGGGTTTGTTATATATTGTTCAAGTTTGCTCAGCTCTACGTCGTTCAGCTTTTGTTTCAAACCTGCCAGCTTTGTTTTGGCCTGCTCAAGTCTCTAATAAAGAAGTTTCTTAAGCCTCACTGAGCCTGCCATCTCTGCATTTGGGTCCATTCCTGCTATTCTTCATGACAGTAATAGCAAGTCGCAAGTTTGCAAAACGCAATTGAAAAATTAATGACCCCTGTCTACAGCATTGCTTCTTTTGACCTATGACATGCCATGTTTGTTGACATGTCCACCAGTCCTGCCCAACTCATTCCAAAGATCCAATCACAGTGCGGGCAGAATCAAGATAAGTTATTTATACCAGGTGTAAATGCAATGTCCACTATACTCATTAATTCTGTCTTTGGAACTTTTAATTGAACATCATTTGAAATTTACTGCACACACTTTTTCAACTTATATTCAAAAGCCTTCCAATTTATTTCATTCTGTTCAGTTTTTTTGGATCCCCTCTTCTGCTCAAACACTTAAAAGCAATTTTGTTTCCCTCTTCAACTACAGAGTACTTTACACTCAGCCATTTCTTAGAAGTGGAAAATGACTTGTGGGTGTTCATGACACTAACTAAAGTATATTTGCCATGGGAACAAAGTAAGTCCAGAAATCTGATTGGCTTTTTGCAGCTAATAAGTATAAAATTCAGCTGGGGAAAGTTTTCTTCACTTTTGAGCTTTTTGCATGTTCAAGTATTGTCCTGGTTTCTCAGCTTCATAATAAAAGGAACTCTGGGAGTTGAGGACCATGGCGCTTACATTGTGAATGTTAACAATTTTTTTAAACAAACATATTGTAGCTGTTAACACAGATCAATACACCACCATGGTGAAAGAGTGAGAATTATTTCCTTAGATTTATGAACACCAAAAATTATGGATTATTGGAAGCCTACTGTGAATGTGATGTATATAATTAAGATATAGATTGTGCTTCGGAGATACAACATAATAGCTAATAACGGGTGACAGGATGAAAAGATGATTTATAGTTTGTCTTAGCTGATGTAAATGAATGAAGAGGAAAACTTCAGTTGTTAGCTCATAACTTTATTTATTTCTCAAGTACAAACAGGCTACTTAGCCTCTCAGATTAAATTAGTTTAGTGCACATGGGCCTTTAAGAGGAGTGACAGATGCACCCATTTTATAAAGCCACGTTGGAACTATCTTTGAATGATTTACAGTCCAAAAACTCTATTTCTTGGCAGTTTCAGTTCAGCCTTTGTCTGAAACAAGCCATTTTAGCTCCTGTTTCTTTAAGGCCAATGTCAGCTTCTCAAATACATCCATACATGTTCAAAATCTGATCCAAAAATATGAGATGGGCCAACGTAAACAAAACATGGAAAAACCTTAGCAACAATCTTAGAAATCAAGGCTATGGAACAGACGGCTGCTTCTCGGCATACATGAAGAGGTGACATCAGATCATCGGTAAGGAAGGAAAAAAACATTGCAAACAAAACATTCAGAGCAACTTAAAATTTGGGCTTTTGATTAACAAAGAGCACTTCAACATAGGTTAACTTCAATTTTTGGACCTCATAACATAACAGTGTTTTAATTAACAGAACATCACAAAAGAGCATATGTCCTCCTTAAATACTGTAGCTAGTAGCTGATAGTAGCTAGCAGCTAGTGATCAACTGAATTGATGAACAGTTTTAAAAGCTAGATTAGTCTTTATTTGTCAAAAACATAAAGCACCTCAGCAACATTAATTTGCTCCTGGCCCTACTGTGGTTTTCAGAAATCTCTCACGTCCAAAAGGATTCCTGCTTTAAGCCGTCCTGTGATGACCTCGACAACATTCACAATCTAATTTTAATGCAGGCATGTGGAGCCTTGGAAAGTGCAGTCACCCAACAAGTAGTGTGGTGTGAGGACTGATAATTGGTTCCAACTTACTACGAAGCTACCTATTGTCTTTGAAACCGCCTGTTTGCTTTTTTCTCAGTTACTGATTACATGTATTTCCCAGAATGCCTTTAGTGCCTTTAATTTTACATATAGAAGCAATGATTGCTTAATCTTAAATGCAAGTGACTTATAGATGCAAGAGTTTCACTGAAAGAAATCTGCTCTTAACATGGCTTAGTCACTTGAATAGGTCCATTTTAAAGTAACACCCACATGTGTTCCTGTGTATTTATATAAGTTTAAGTACATCACCTACATGACTGAAAACTGACCAATCTGTCCATTTTATGAACATCTGCTTCATTCCAATAACTCAGTGTCTACCAAACTTTGTTAATGTAAAAACCCATTTTAAACATTATAAACAACATCTCCTGATGGGTTCTGGTTCTAGGTTTTTGTTTAGTGGTGTATTTCACTTCTTCTTTTCATCAGGAGGCCAATGTGTCCACTGATTTCTGTATACAAGCAATCAATTTACCGGAATACAATTTAGCCACAGCCACGTTTTGCATAAGAGGCAAGAGTCTCACTTTCTGAACAGCAAGCATTATAAAAGTGAGCTCTCATCCTGCATTTTCTCGTCCTGATGTTTTTGTCTTTTGACATTTAATATTTGTCTTTTAACAGATTAAAATTAATAGCTTGTCTCTCATGAAACATATTTTTTAAAATGTTTGATAACAGTGCTTGCACCATAAGTGGTATGTTATTTCCTCATCAGGTGTTAATATCTTACTGTGCATGAAAGTTATGATTAAAGTATGTTTTTTTTCTTGTATTTTGCATTGTGGTCACTGCTCTTTTGAATGTAGCTGTGTAAACAGTTCAGTCAGCGCAAAAGAGACTGACAAGTCCACAGCACCATTGAATAATTCAAAGCACTCTGCCATCCATTCATCCTGCCAGCTTTTAAAACCTCTGACTGCACTATTGATCTGTGTGCTTTGGCTGTACCCCATCGGATATGTATTGAATGACCAAAATCAAATGAACAAGCTTGGTGAAAAAAAAACTTTAAGCTTTTAAGCTTATATAGGGAAAAAAGCATCACAACAATATGAAAGGCATGCATCCCAATTTCTTTACAAGTTTCTGGACTCCAACTTATGTGGACCATGTGTTGTCATTCTGTAACTCTACAATGAATCTAGGGTAAGTTTTATCTGTCCTTTTTAATGTTATGGGATTTGAGTCCCCTCTGAATATCCCTTAAGTACTTGAAGCCAACTGATTAGCATTACCACTTAATTATCTGTTACAAAGCTATTAAGAACCCATTCCTAAATAAAAAAAAAAATAATGGGGTTACTTATTTCTTTTCTATGACAGACCATTAAAGAGAGTTGTTATAATAAAGGAAAGGATTTTATAAATTTAAACTAGTTTCTGTATCAGCTCTTTCAGGTTAAATTAAAACTTTAATGGCATCAATTTTAGTAGAATACACAATACAATTAATACGACAAACTGCTTGTGCTATCAAGTTAACATAGTAGAAAAGAAATGTATCTAAACGTTTAAATCTGTGTTCAGATGCTTTAACAGTTGACTCTGTATTAAGAACATTGTGTGTCTGTGGTGTCTGGGGTGGCCTTATTACCCATGTTCTAAAGCATTTTAATTGCCAGCAATTTAACTGTGCCGAACTGAACAAAAGGTAATGCAAATTACATTTCATTTGCATAGATTGCTTAATCATATTAGTACCCATCCCACAGAGACCAATTCAATGGAATTTTTTGGCAGCAATGTCTTAACAGTTGAAATACTGATATAAAGAAGTGGGAGACGGCCCACTGTTATTGGCTGGACTCACATTACCTGAACCAATACCACACCATCTGAATCTTAACTCATGTCTATGTCTTCCACCTTGAGTTGTGTTTCTTTATCATGAATTACATCAAACCCAAGGTCAGTATACGCCTACACGTACAACATCTCTGGGACTCTGAGCAAGAAGGAAAGAAAGAAAGGCACTCTTCTACAAACCCCGATAGTTGTTTTTTTTTTAATATTTCATTACTGCTTTTTTCAGCTTAACTTGCAGAAAAGAGAAGTGGGGCAGTGAAAAGCATTGATAGCACATGCAGCGTGCAGCAGTTATGAGACAACAGGGTTGAGTGAGTGTGCCTGCAGTCTGTCCTGCTCAAAATCAAACTGTGCCTTGCTTATGTCTGTAAGCAGTGCAGGCTGATTGCCTGAGTGTTTCAATCTAGTCATTCCTGTGTGTGCTTTGACACTGATGCCAACAGACAGCCAACTTCTTCATGTGTAAGCAAACCAGGCTTTTCACTTGAGGCAGATCTTTGAAGTATAGGACCCTCAAATGGAAATAAGAAGAAACATAGGTGTAATACACTTGATGTGGCTTTTACAAAAACTGACGGCAGCATAAAACATTTATAACAATAGGTAAATTTGCTGAAAATAAGAAAACTTAACGGACTGTTGTAAAGTTGAAAAGTTACAACTGATTAATTGTTTTAACAAAACTGTTACAGTACGTCATTAACTCAGACTTTTGAAACCTATCAAATACACTGAAATTATTTGTGATAGGACACAGCACTTAATGCATGGCATGCCTCATACTACTCTGATATCCATTAAAGCTGCAGATGATGGACATGTACACTTACCTGATTTCACCCTCTAAGACTAAAACACAAAGCTGTTTTATAATTTGTTCAGAGTAGTCTCATAATGAGCCATATAAAACACATTCCCTTTAGCAACAGTGACATACACTATGTCGTATAATATCCAGCGTTTTAAATTAAAATTGGATTTTGTTTGCGGTGCTCACAGCACTAAAATTACCCTTTGAGCATGTCTTTCCAGACAGTGTGCCCTGTTTTTTCAGGATAATTTCAGTGGTTTTTCAGTTTTTAGCATTTTATTCCTTTTAATTGGGAATCCAAGGAAGTGTGGTTTGTAGATTATCCTGAGCAACAAAGAGATTGCCTCTGGATATAAAAAATGTTATGTTTCAATGTTGTGAGCACAACAAATGAAGTTCTCCTATTGTTGCTATCATGTATGGAGAACAAAAGGGAATTTTAGAATTTGCTTCTGTCACATGTAATCCATATAGTTTGGACATGAATTCATACATGAAGCACATGTGATTAATGTGCAGAGCATTCACCAAAACAATTAGTATGTGTTGCTGTTTATTGATAAATATCTGCCAACACTTTCAGGACTGATCCTGCTTTAAGACATATCTTCCCGTCATTGTTCCTATTTAAACAACATTGAGACCATTTTACCCGACCAGGGCTTCCATTTGTGCTTTCAAAACATTTAACAAAGGTGAAGTAAAGGGGGGGGGAACTCTGCTGCAGCTGCAGAATCAGTGAAGGTGTCCATGCCAGGATCTGATGCCTCCATTAACACTGACTAGCAGATTAACTGTGAGAACAGTACACAGGCAGGTAATGTATTCACTCGAGTGAGCGAGAGAGTGAGTCGATGGTAATGGCTTTTACACAAGAGTGTCACTGTCTGCACAGGTAATCTGTTTTAGAGGAGACATGCTTTTAGGAGACGAGTAACTGGATGAACATATTTCCTGTTGTAAAGACTAGTTTTGTTATTTTTCCCCTTAAATGGTTCAAATTGTGGCTAATTTTTTAAATCGCTCAAAGTTACTACAAGGAACTTCCATCTTGTGTTGATAGACACAGTACAGCCACATAAACCTTGACAACATTTGGAACAACTAACTTAATCAGACACTTAAAAAGCATCACTGTGGTGAACATGTCCAATTTCAAGAAGCTAGCAAAGGCAAAGCAGCTAAAGCTTTTTAAATAGTTAGTTTTATATGACCATACAGTTGAATTTAAATTTTCCATTAAAGAAAAATTATAAAAAATGTTGTATGCTGTAAGTTGTAGTTCTTTGGTTGTTTGTTTTAGTGCCATTCATACACCTAGGTTACATGTAAGGCTGCATTCACACCAAATCCAGCAATGCGGCACCTTCCCGCAGATTTTTGTGGAAGTGTGGGCCTGTTTATTTGTGCTTTAGAACGTAACTACTGTGAAACAATCAGAAAATAACATTTTATATCTCTGACTAACTGCTTCTTTTCTCGCTACCACCGCTCACTCTTGCTCTCTCTCTCTCTATCTTGTTTTAACTTTACTTTTAAAGTTATCAATTGAAGAGAAATGTCCTCCCCTCATCCTTCCCCTGTCCTAGTAATGTGTCATGCTACAATGCTACATGTAGTGTAAACATAGGCTCTTTCAGTCTGCAGGCTGTAAATCTAATTATGAAATGTAGATTAATTATTACAATAATAATAATAATGATGATAGCCAATCTTCTGGCTGATGGTCTTGTTTGCTTATGTAGGTCACATAGAGGCATCAGAAATAAAATGAGACTATTTCACAACCAGTTAAAAACTCATTGCAGTTGCCTTAATGGCTTCAAATTAGATAATTGATGTAAACCATGTTATCCTTTTTATCTAGCCATGACCTTCATCCTGTGAAGCTGATCCAACCATAATAAAACACACAGATTAAACCCAAAGTTTCCTCAGGGTTCATGTGGAACACTCAGAGCCGACTAAGCACCGTTGAAACTCATTTCTGTTTGTGCAAAAGTAAGTTTCACACTCACATTGGGCATAATTACCTGCTTCCTTTAATTGAATATAATTATCTAAAGCTTTTTTCCCCCCTTGGCTGGTTAATTGCTTATAGAGAGGAATATTTTCATTTATATTGCACAAGCAATTACTCTCATTTGCAGGAAATAAGTGTTTAACAAAAAGATTTTTTTTTCTTTTCTGTGCACCAAAACTCATCTTGCAAAATACACAGTAACTGATCTTTTATTGGGAAATACTAAAAAAAAATGTTGACAAGATTAATTAATTATTTGCTATTAACAATTTGTATTAACATTTATATTGTGAATATATCAACAAATTGTTGAGTTAGTTATAGAGTTAGTTCAGTGTAGTTTACAGATAATAATTTGTGACACATGAACTGTTCTATAATTTAAATGTGATGGCACAGCACCTTTGGATGACTTTGGAAGTCCATCCACTCACTGCATTCTTCCTCTTATCGATATTACTCCCCTTTTAAGTAATGGTCATGCTCCAGCAGGGGTCAATGGGATCTTGTGGGTTTGCCATCTGTACTGTTGACTTTGCAGTGTTATTGAAACACATAAGACAGTAAATCTAGGGTCAAACAAAAGACAGCAGGTTGTAATATAGAGTAGTAAATCCTCTTCCTGATTTAGAATGTCATGCATGACAAAATAAGGAATGTGACATTGTTAATGTGATTAAACTGCTGCTCTGTGCTGACATTTCATTTACCAGCGGCTCACAACACTGCTGAGGCTGTGGATCATGTCTCGATTTACAGATTTTTATTGAGGAAGAGATCTCTGAGATGATATCATAAGAAAGCACCACTAGTTATCCACAGATCTTATTTCTATAGGGCAAGGGCACCACACATTCTCAAAACTATAACAGAGACTATCCAACCCCATAAAAACAGGAAATCTGATGAATGATGTCCTCCTGCTAATTAGAGTATATGTGTTGTTATTTTGTGGTTTTATTTGGAGAACGTATTACATACGAACATATGAACTTATTGTTACACTGTAACTTCATGAGACTGAAAATTGCTCTACAAATCCTGAACTAAACTTAAGTTTTTATACCATTTGCATCTGTTCATCTGTCTCAGGGAGATTGTCCTCCCAAGAAAAATATGTTGGCGAAATGTACTAACTTTAAAACACACCACATGTTTCTCTAAACTTAACAAAGTGATCATTTTAACCCAAATCATGAATCATCTTACCCTGAACTTAACTAGACCTTAACCATAATGTTGTCACATCATAAAACATCATTATTCTTTAACAGTGATTTGTAATGGTGTTGTAAAGCACAGACATATGATGTTGTCCTGCCAGTTACTGTTGATAGTGGCGCCAGATTACAAACCGCTCCTATGCATCAGTCTGGAGTGCATAATGATTCAAATGAACCTATTTGGTTGTTTAATTTGGAGGACTTGTTAGACTCAAAGACTAATTTGTTTTAATTAGGTTCACTGTAATTGTTTCATACTAATTTAACCATAATGTTAAATGACTTAGAGTTAACCTTGTTACTTATAGTTAAATATAAATGAATTATATATAACTAATAGTAAATATAGCAAATCAAATTCTTGAAACTTCACCAAGTATTAAAGCCTCAAACAATGTCCATACAAGTACTTATATTGCAATCATTATTTTCATATTTGTTCAAGTTCAGATTCACACATAAAGCAAAAAACTTTAGGGATAGATATGAGTCCAAAACCATCATCTATAATATAGTTCAACTAAGATTAGATAAAATGACCTACACTATATGATATAGCAGAGGGCAAACACAACAAATAGTATTATATGAGACAGATCAGCAGTGACTAATACAAAGCACCTCAGGATACAAACACCATCCAGACTAAAATCCAAAATGCTGGTTCTTAAGAACGAGATTTTCACAATCTCTGGCTGAGTGGCCACATGAGAGATGACTATTATTGTTTTGTTTTTTATTGCTATTCTTATTACTGTTATTTTCAGAACTATTAAATACAGCTTTGGGGAAAAAAAGTCTGTTGGTGCCATGGGTAGAAAGATTATACAGGATTTTAAGCATAAAAACTGCCCACAGTGTCGTTTATTGAATTATTATTGTTGCACCATTTCCTAATAAGGCACAAGAATAAAGAAACTGTCCTCAGAGAAGCAGTCAGAGGACACAAATGTTTACAGTTTCCCGCTATTATGTAAGCGAAGAGAGGGCAAGAAATCTGTCATACAAACTGGAAATGATGGCTCACTTTTTGCCAGGCACAAATTGAAACTTTGGTTTAGAAACTAAGACGTAACTGGACACATTCATCTAGAGTTTAATATCAAAATGTCACCTTTTTGTGAAATCAATAGCAATATGTTCCAACTCTGCACTGTACAAGTCCAGAACATTGACTTTCAGCCACAAAAGGACGAGGTAAACATGTCAGGAAATGAGGCGTTGTCACTGCAGCTTGAAGACGCAGAGTCAATATCCAGGTGTGTGTTTGTAATTGAAGGCTGTTAAATCTTGATAGTTTAATGATTGCAGGTTAAAGAAACAAGGTGATGGGGTGATGACAAACAGACAGCTAGCCTGCAAGGATTTATCGTGTTTTTACTGAGTGAGGAAGCACTTTAGACAATAATTAGCCTGTAAATGAGAATTGATCGTCCTCTGCAAGCTGGTAATGTGAATGTGTACAAATATTTGAAGAGCATGCATGATTGGCCTCTATATTCAGTCTTTATGTTTGCAGCTAGTCTCATTGGTCATTGGTTTTACATATCAACTGATTTCACAAAATGGGCACCACTATAAAATCATGCAAATAGTCTCTTTCTTCAATGGTAGCACTCCAGGTTTGCACTGCTGCAGAAACAGACAACTGGGATTGCTCAAGGGTATTATAATAGAGGAAAATGTAAACAAATTCACGAGAATAGTGGGACCATCTGGTGTGAGACCATTTGAAATAGAGCTTTAGAAATCAAGAAGCAAAGACTGAATGTTTTTCAACAGCTTAAAAGAACTGAATAGATGTATAGTGTATACAGCCACCATAAAGGCATTTCTCCTCCTCTCATAATTGTGTATTAGCATGCATAAATATCATCTGTCACTGAAATGGTTTCATTCATACTTTTTTGTGTGCTGATGTTGTTACAACCATCAGCATTTTGAAATAGAAATAATAGTTTCTTAAAATCAATCATTTATTTACAGCTATAAAGATGCAAAATCATGTCTCTGGAGCATGATTTATATATATTTCAGAAAATCAGTGGAACTGGACACCAGTACCACCTGTACCTGTCGCATTTTGCTGAGTTTATTTTAGTTTAATATTAATTTTGTCAGATTTTTTTTTTAATTTAGTTTTAGTCTTCGTCCTGTGTCAAATGCCCTTGTTAGTTTTTATCATATTTAGCCAATCCTATCCCGTTATTCGTAGTCCAGCATTAGTTGACTAAAAGTCTTGGCATTTTAGTCTTATCTTAGTCAAGAAAGCCTTAACTATTTTAGTATAGTTTTACTGAAACTGTTGACATTTTTGTCTTTTTTTTAACCATTAGATTATATTGAACATTTTAGTAAATCTAGTCTAGCCAAAAACAATGGATTCTTTTTGTCATTTTAGTCAAATTTATTTCAGATCAGATTTTCAGATCAGATTTTATTATTCAGATTCTTATTATTTGATGAAAAACAAATATTGAATGGATGGGCATGGATAGGCCTGTCACGATAACTACTTTTGTTGCATGATAAATACCTAGCCAATGTGACATGAATAGCCTATTAGCTGCTAATGCAGAGTGTGGGTGATCTGCTCATGATGTGGAGGCCAAGTAAAACACGCCAGCTTCCCCTTTTTTAAAAAAAAATTAACAGCAGGAGCAAAAACTGGTTTTTATCAAGGTGATGGAGTTGGAAAATGGAGAGGGAACAAGGGAAATGGAAGATGAGTATTTTGAAGTTAGAAGCAGTAGAGCCTCAGGGAAGAAAAAGCAAAAGAAAGTTGATTCATTAAGTCATAGTGAGAGTGAACATGAAAAAGGAACCTACATGGTTGGAATGAAGATTCTGGGTTTGAAGGAAGGTGCTGGATGTGGAGCTTTGTCAGAAAAGCACACTGTGGCAAGATGGATTAAGAATGAGGTTGGAGAAGTTAAACTGACTGACATTAAACGCTCTGGCTTGATAGTTGTTGTGTGTATGTCAAAGATACAGATGGAAAAAGCTTTGAAAATCTTAGTGTTGGGTTCTGGGATGATTATGTACCCAGTGGCTTGTTTTCCGCTCAGCAAGAAGCTCCAATAAAATATGTTGTTGATGGAGTCTCACACAGAGTGGATGCAAGGAGATTTAAAGAGTGTAAAGGTGTGACACCTATAGAATGAAGAAGTTTGACAAAGTAGTTAATGAAAAGTATGAGGCTTATAATCTATTATGCTTCACTTTGATTTGGAGTAATTGCTTGAGAGTGTTCTTGGACCTTGAGTTGTTCCCAGTAAGGCACTATGTTCCCAAACCTTTGCAGTGCAAGAATTGTTGGAATTTTGGTTGTAATTTGTTTGTATGTAGGAGTGATTTTGCCACATGTGGTAAATATGGAGAGGGTGATTGCCAAGGAGACTGTGAGAAAGATTGTCTCAGTGTCAGACACTCTTCAGATTGCCTGAAGAGTGTCTTCTTTGCAAAGGGAATCATACAGTTTGGGAGGATAACTGTCCAAAGAGAGTAAGGGAGGCAGAAATAATCAGGGTTAGATCTATGAAGAGACTTAAGCATGTAGGTAAGAAATATTGTGATGTGAAGAAAAAGCAGGACAAAATCAGCCAGAAAACAGGATGAGTTTTATTTTTTGTAAGGATCAAGTTTTTGGCTTTTTTTTGGCAATGGTAATTAACTGTACTGCTGTAGCAGAAAGAAATGAGAGAATTGACGTAATTGTAGATGCAGCAAGGAGATTTTTGGGTGTTGTGAGAGTTTCTGGAGAAGGTGTGTAGCAGCTGTTGAGAGAAGCTTTTAATTTCTCTCAAACACCTGAAAAAAGAGAACTTATAGTAGAGTGGTAAATGGGTATGAAGGGGTTATTATTATTTTATGAATTTTATTAATTTTGTGAATTTAGTTTAAATCCAGTACATGGCGGTAATGCAACAGTTTGGACATCAATCACCACTAAAAATCAAGACGAAGAAGAGTGCTTTATCAAAATGCTGAAACCTTCAGGAAACAACCTGTTGAAACAGGTAGACAGGTTATTTGCCTCAAATAGATAGAACGCACACAATAAGTTATGCTGTTTATTCTGGCGTCATGTCGGCTAACATGTTAATGACATTCTTATGTCAACAAACATGCATGTAAACAATGGGCAACATAGAGGTCAGAAAAAATGATTGCGGTCATGCCCATATGTTGTACGATAAGTCGATAAAGTAATTAATGTGACAGACCTACCCATGGATTTAATAATGACATAAGGTTAATAAAATTGCTGTCTAGCAAGTTAGTTCACATCGCATCAATATTAAAGGTAAGGTTTGCTATAATAACGGCAACCATGATGAGGAAAGTTAACGTTATACACTGCTATTTTAATCCATACAGCTGTCTACATGAGCCACCTAATGGCCGGTGTTTGGCACTATACACACGTAAACATGACCTGGCATTTTATATTCATCATGGCTTAATTCAAGGCCACAGTGTCATGCTGTTTGTTTGGAAATGTTACATCTTAAAAGTTAATATGGGTCATAAAGACCGTTTTTTGTACACATCTAGTAATTGTTTTAAGTTAAATAGTGTAATGTCAACTCCAATTGTATTATGTTGTTCACATCATGCTAAACTGGGATTATTCCTGTCAGCCAGTTCAGTTTGTGATGTTAAGTTTCATCACTTAATAAAGTAAAAGTCTTGCATTCAAAACTTATGTAACAGTAAACATTTTTATTGATTAAATGTAGTTTAAATATCATCAGATAAAGTCTTCAACAGTTTACTACTGTTGGTCAACAGTTTCCTAAGAAGGAAAACCTTCTTTAACATACTGTTAAATTCTGGTGGGACCCCCTTTTGAATCACTAACACAAATCTGGTGGTACTAGTATTCATGCCCGCTCTACGAGGGCTTTGTCCTCCTCCACAGCTCTCCTCAGAGGAATGACACGCACATCATTGTAGAGCCAACACATGCACTGCAAGATGTCACATGCTTAGACTCTCTTCTAACCTATTTGTTCAAGGTTTTGGGACTGCCACAGTGCGTAACGACCGTCCCTGCCTGCTCTCCCAACCTAAGTTCACTGTGTGTATGTGCACTTGCTGTGAACCCCCCCGTGCACCCATGTGCCACAGGATATCTTACTGGCTCAGTGAGTTATTTTTCCCTCTCCTTCCTGCTCTGCTTGCGTTTTGGGACTTTTACAGTGCGTAATTATCGTCCCTGCTCTCTCACAGCAGCAGGTGTGTTACGTGAGTGGAGTGTAATGCCTTCACCCTGACCATTCAGACGGAGCCTCGAGCAGGAGAGGGCCATGGTGCAGCTTATGTTATTTTATCTTTATTGTGCACAGTGTGAATACGATGCTTGTGAACTGGTGTGTGTTAGTGCTTGTGGATTCTGGTAGCTCCTCCAATGTCAGCTGAATAATAAAGCCCCTCCAACTGAGAAATGACGCTACCTCCAGAGGGTCGGACTCATTCGTCCTTCTGTACAGCCCCATGCATTTTAAAATCCTTCTTAGTGTACACATACTTATCACAATATCATCCACCATGCTCAGTAACAGCAGAATCATGTCATGTCTCAACCCAAGCATGAAGTAGAACTAAAAACCATTTGCGTAAATGAGCCGCACACCATTTCCTCACTGACACATGAATTTCATCTTATAACAATATAAGTTATCACTTTAGAATATTGTTATGTCAGAAAAGTTTCTTGTTATAACATGATAAGTTTGTTGTAATAACGTGAAAATATCTTATGACCTGAAAAACATCTTCATCTTTCACATTACAACGTGATACTGGTCTGTTTTTTCTTTCTCTGGCATGGCAGCAATGCTTCCAAACAACTCAACTCACTTTACTTTTCTGGATTTCGTTTTCCATTGCTGTTTTCCTGACTGATCTGGTGTTGAAGTTGCCGCTGCTGTGTCACGTGCATAAATGCGTACATCACTCTCACATCACTCTCAATTTAAAGATACACTTATCGTCATAAACACTGGAGACAGCTGCAGAAACCACTCCACTCACCGTAAACATTACCTCCCTCTGATGCTCCACATTAAGTTCTGCTCTGTTACATTGAAATACCAGTGGTATAAAATAAAATACCGCAGCATTACCATGGTAATCACGTCAATTGAAATGAGTGGCATCTGTATCACCATATGACATTCTAATTAAATGTTACTAAAAGCTAAAGTGCTCAGCTCTGGCAATGTTTTTATCTTCCTGGTTGATAGAGTATATTATTAGTATTTCATGATTATTACCAAAACAGCCTGTTGTGGTTACTGTTTTATGTTGGTCAGTTGGTCCACTACTTTGTTACCAGCAACTATTGGATAGATTGCCATGAGATTTATATAGATTTATGATCCCCAGAGGATGAATCCCAATGATGTTGGTGATCTGCTGACTTTTTCTTTAGCACCACCAGCCGGTCAAAGTTTTCTCTTATCCACTGAAACATTCCAACATCTATTCAATGATTGGCACACATTTTTGTACAGAAACTCATAATTCTCTAACAAAATATTCTTATGACTTTGGTGATCCCCTGATTTTTTCAATCACCTTCAGGTCAACATTTTAATGTGGCTATTACTTTTGTCTATGACCAAATACCTGGAAAACTAAATTAATTTCCAAGCACTCTGAACACACAGTAGAAGGGAAAAATAATCATTAGTCAAATAGTCATTTTGCTTGAGTACTACATTCATAATAATCTTTGCTCACATCATAGCGTGGCTTATAGAAGAAAATGTGGATTTTTTTCTCACGAGGGCATAAAAGCGCTTAACACAAAATGAAATCATAATTTGAAAAGTACAGAATCAACTTCCCCTACGTCCTATTTATTTCAAAATTTTAGCTCCAGTGTCAGAGGCAGTTGGTAAATCCCAACTGCCTCCAACCAGAAAGCGAGTCCCTTTGTGTGACACAGCAGTGACTCATGAGAGCCTCCATGTTGTCTCATGTGCTGGAAGGCTGGAAGATGTCCAAGCTGCTTAGCCTGAAGGAGGCCAAACTTTCTCTTTCTGTCCCTGCTGTAGGGTAGGCTGAGGATATCCACTGGCATTAGGCTGACAGTCCCAATCCCTTTAAGATCTCAAGCAACTTTACAGCGGTCGAATCAAAATTTTATTATATTGACCTTTTCTTGCTCGTATATTTTATGTTTATTAGTCAAGAACGGTGCATAGACACTGCTGCGCTGAAATGAATAAATAAGCACTTAGTTCATTACTATTTTTCCCCAGCTGACACTGTCACTTTGAGCGCTCAAGCAAAAAAGAATTAAAAAATCTCTCCCACAATCAATACAGAAGCTGTCATGGCACCATTGATTTTTAATTTAAATTTGTTTGACCCACTCAAGCTTTTCTGTTTTCTCTTCCTTGTAGCTTCAAACCTTTGTTAATGTCTGAGTAAATTTTAGGCAGCACGGTCTCACACAGGAAGACAGTGATGGATTTGGTGGGTTGATGGTGAGATTATGCAGGTGAGACAGCTCCAAGCCTTTAATCCCACGCTCTTTTCAAGGAAACTATGTGATAGCTGTGCCTTGTTTGTTGGATTCTGCTCTGTAGATGTGATTTATTTTTTATTTATTTATTTATTGTTAACTTTTATAGAAAAGTAAGAGCAGAGTATCAGACGCACAAGCGAATGAGAGATTGCAACCATTTTGCTATAGTAACAGCAGAAAACATAAGTAAACCCTGTTTGTATTTGTCTTGTGCTCTTCGTTGTCCCTCTTGGCTTTGAGAATTTCACAACAATGCTAAACCAAATGAAATCATACATTTTAAAAAAAAAAGGCATTTTTCCCTCCTGCCAGCCTTCCCTCTATGGGCCTGCTAGTACACATTAATTAAATGCCAGAAATTAATTTGAGTGAAACCTAACATATCGAGAAAAAGAATGCACAGGAGGAAACAGACACACACTAGCTTTTTGTCATTGTGCTTGGTGATTACCAGCAGTGGTTCGGATTGCCTGCAGAGAGATTTGCAAACACCAGGAGAACAGGGATAAAACAGAGAAAAAGAATAAAAAAAGCAAGGTTTTGGGCAGCCTTCACTTATGACTGTCCTAGGAATTGACCGCTCGGCCTGGGTGGGCAAAGTGAGTTGAGTCGGAACTAATCCTCAACTAAAGGAGCTGCTCCTGTGTAGCGAGAGCATGGTAGATGGGAAACGTCCAGCAATCTAGGGTTGAAAAAGACAGGAATTTCGTCTTCTCAGTTGTAAAAGTCATGTTGAGGGGCACAGATAAAACCATGGGAAGCCCACTGGTCTGTGAATTGCTGAAATCAATTGCTTGCTGCTTATTTTTAAGGTGTTTATTTGATTCACTTCCATGTTTGTTTGTGTTGGATCGACTTTTTTTGATGTAAGGTTTTCAGCAAATACACAGGATTTGTTTGACATGGGTGGGTGGGTTTCAGGGAACAGGCTGCGTGAATGAACTAATGTAGCGTGGTGTGTACCAAATTACACTTAGACCAAAATGGGAGTGAGCTTAGTCAGAGTCAATTCTCCTGTCCAGACCTCTCTCTCTCCTCAATTACCACCCAGTCCGAGGGTGTTGTTGAGGCTCTGTGAAGGTGACGGGGTACATGTTGAGACCACTGTCCAGGTGTGATAAAACACTAACAAGTCAGAGTGTAACATCAAGGTGTAGTACGCTATGATGATTGCAGTAGTTGCTACACAATGTGCCCCACTTATATTATTGTTATTGTCACAATACAACAATAGTGTGATTGCCAGTGAAAATCTGAAAATTTGACTTGAAATGAGTTTGAAAATGGAATAATATTTGTCATATACTGTGAAACTTCTTTATAGGTCAGGTTGTTGAGTTTTGCCAGGGTAAAACCATCGGACTTGTGATGGAAGACATAATACAGAGTTTAAACTTGCATCCACTGCTCATATAAAATCAACTATTGTATATAAAAATTGGGTTAAATTGTGCAGTGTCGAACTCTGCAGTCACTCAGCTTATTGTTTCAGCATGTTTCGGCTCACTGGGCCTCATGCATGAATGTTTTTTCATTTTTCTCATTTTTCTAGTGCAAAAGAAACGCACTGTAACTTTGGAAGATACCTATTTGATCGACTAACTCTGACTGCTGTGAAGGCTATGGGTAATAAATTTTGGGATGTATTTTTGCATGGGATTCTGTCCAGCATCACCTACATGTTAGGAAAACATCTCTTACAGTCACTATGACAGGGACTAATGATTACAGCAAGTAAAAACTTTTCATTTACATACGGGTACCTGACTATTGTTTTATCCTTTAATGCAGTGTCATTTAAATTTTTGTTTCCTGATTAGTTGGTGTTCAATGGACTGGTCACATTGGCTTAAAAATTAAACTAGGTGACACATTTGTACCATTTCAAACACACTTCTATAGGTTCATAACAACATTTTACATACATACATTTTACATTGATGCTGCTGTATTTTTATTCAGGTCTCACAGCAGTGGAGAGTGATATTTGGCCTTCATGGCTAGATGAGTAGATTGACATTAACAAGTGACAGTAAATGTGTTCATATTTTTGAGTGCCTCTAAAGCTTTCACCGTATCTTCACTGTAGGCTGATGGGGTAATCCAATAAGAGCCCTTCCTCAACACATTGAAATGCCGAGGGAAGGTAAAGCACTGTGTCTGAGGGCCTCTGACTCTGTCTCTAATGAGGGAAGAGACAGGAGGATACAAGGTCGCTACTTCACAGACAGCACAACAGGCAAGTTAGCCCTCTTCTTTCTGCTCAGAGTCCCTAGCTACCACCTCTGCTCCTCTCTTTCCATCTGTCTCCACAGTTCCAAGCTTACTCCTCCACAGGGGAAAGACTTAGTCGTGCAGGCTGACTGTGCCTGCTTATACATAATTTAGAGATCTGCTGCGTGGAAGTTGCCCAAACTAACCCCTTCTTGGGAGCACTCTGGTAGCCAAATGGTTACTCTGCATGCCACATAACAGCAATGTCCCTGGTTTGTTGTGTATCATACCCATCTCCCTATCCTCGTTTTCTGTCTGCCTCTTCACTGCTCACTCTCTAATAAAGGCAAAAATATCCCCCAAAAAGTCTGTAAAATAAATAAATAAATAATAAAAAATTTAAAAAACTACCCCTGGAGGCTTATAATTGTCTCAGCAAGTCAATCTCGATACCTGAAGCACACTGCATGCTCCTACAGTTTCTGACTGCAGCAGCAATATCCCTCAAACTAGTCGGTATAGCTGTTTTCAGTGATGTATCAGAGACACAATCAAAAGCATGCGGCTTTAATTACACTCAGTATGTCTTGAGTATCATAAGCAACCAACCACTAATTACCTCAAGCACTGGTGCACTTTGCTCCTGCTTATATAGCAGTATAAAGACATAACTGATAAAAACAGACCAAGCGCTGGACCCAATGATGAGGGGTTGCAGAGAGGGAGCTTTCAACCCCAATCCCTAGGCGTGAATTACGTAACAATATTGTAAAATATTCATGACACACCATGAGGACGGAATCCTGCCTGCTCTGAAGTGCTGAGCAAACACTTTGCCTTCAGCCACTCTAAGACTGTGAGGAGGATAAGGAAAAGCCCAAAAGTAAGGAGCTGAAAAACAATTGCAAGCATGAAGCCAATTACTGTCAGGAAACAAATTCCTGCCTCATGAGGATGGCAAACAGTGTAAAGAGCGACAGTTCCAACATTACGTCGGTGGTATATTATGTATAGGTTGCATGCTTTCTTGCATGTGCTCTCTGTGTGTATTAAATCATTAAGTAAACATGAAAATTTGATGAAGCAACCCTAACAAAACACTATGTAAAAAAAGGCACCACAACAAACCAACCAGCAGACACAAGGAGCTACTGACCAGCACAAAACACCTCATAACAGCTTCTTTATTTTTTCATCATTGTTCTGGATTATATCTGTATAACTTGCAAAAAAGACATATCATCATCACCACCTTGAGTTTAGTGTCAACACAACAGCTCAGTTGAGGAAATGAAATAGGTTGAAAGGTTGAAAGAAGCCAAGCTTGACTTTTGAAGTCATTAGAGGGAGGCGGTGAGCAGTGAAACCCCCCCCCCGCCACTCAAGGGGGAGGCCTGCTTATGGTTTTATGTGACTTAAATGATGGAGAAAAGAGCTGGAACCTTCCAAGCCATGCTCTGTGAGAGTACAATCTTAGCTTTACTTATTAGTCAATATCCTTACGGCAAGCACAGAGGATTTCAAGTAATTGCAGTAGAGTGGTTTCTGATGGGTCTTGCTGACTTTTGCTCTCTGATATTCCACAGTGTGAAATTCATATAGTATTTATTCAAAAAGGCCCCTATGAAAGCTTATACTGGTAAGTATTTAAAGGAAAAAACACCCTAGGATATTCTTATATTCTTAGAGATCATAAAATTGTTCAGCGAGTTATTTTTTTTTTTTTAGCTTATACCTGCTCTCCCTCAAACTGACTCATCTTCTCCTACTTCAGTCAGTGATTACCTGTATATCCCAAGATGCCTTTGGATAACTGCCAGAGAACAAGCATGAGTTTGTTCATAAGTCACCAGAAGTTCATGCATTTCCATTTGAGCTGAGGGGAAGTGAAAACTTCGCCCACTTAATTACCAATATAACATCCCTCTAGTTTGCATTTTCATAGGGGTTGAGGACACTGGCTCTTAGTGTCAGTTCATCTTGTTTTTTTGCAATAATGATGCGTTGCCTTGTAGCATTGTCACCATTAGTATAATTGGGGTTTTACCTGAAGTAAAATATAATCAACAGTTTGATTTTTTTGCTTCAAAAGGCCCATTCTACTAAATATCACCTTATTGAACAAAATATAAGGGTAATTATATTAAATAAAACAGTGTAATGAAGTAAATTCAAATATAATACAAGTGAGTAAGACAGGATGGTAGAGATGATGGAGCTAAATTAAGCACAGTGGGAACATTTTATCAACTTGTTTACATCATTACATTTGTTGGCATGACGATTAAATCCTGAAGAGAAAATTATAGAAATGAGGGCACAAATTAACTAAAATAAGGAGAGATATGGATCTGATGTTCTACAGTAAATCGAAATGCCAGCACAAGGTCTACCTCATGCATATGCAATATGGATGTTGTGACCTGAGTGTGGTATTAAAATTATTAAAAATATCCCATCTAGTATTATTTTTTGCACCTGGGGCCACTTCTGGGCACCATACAAATCACATTTCCATGGCATCTTGTTTCCCTATCAGCGTGATTCATGAAAAATTGTTCCACCTGTCAAGTGCAAAATAGACAACAAGTTGATTAAAGGCTTTTTAAGCTTCACGGTTCTTGACTATGTTTATCTGAAAAACTACAAGAATAAATATCCAAAGAATACTCTGAGAGAGTTTGTCACTATTGCTGTGTTTTTTTTTAAATTTCCAATTAATGGTATTTATGGCATGTGGTGTAACATTAGTAAAACCAACATTGAGAAAAAAAGACAGAAAGCAAAGACAAACCAGGGAGAAGCCACACTGAACTGTAATCATTTATTTTCAGTTCTGTGACACTCTGTTTTTCAGACTGAGTTGATATGAAGAATTTATTCATCAGATTCAAGCTGTATAAACAGATTCACTGTCCATTTACCTGATTGGAGATGTTCTGAGAAGTCCTGTTGAAAAGATGGTTATCCACAAACTCAACAATCCTAGAAACAGCCATGAAACCTGACATACATTTGGACTGTTTTTCTCAAATTCACCTTCCTGAATTAACTTCAATGATTTCTTCATCCAGACTTTCAAATTGTCTCTCAGACCCCATCCCAACTAAGCTCCATAAAAGCAAAAGTTAGACACAGAGTTCCACAAGGTTCTGTTCTTGGATCTATACTATTCACTTGGTATATGCTAACTTTAGGGAATATTATTCGGAAGCACTCCATAAATTTTCATTGTTATGCAGATGATACCCAAATATATTTATCAATGAAGCCTGATGAATCCGATCAGTTAAATAGACTCCAAACATACGTTAAGGAAATAAAGACCTGCATGACCGGAAATCTTCTGATGCTAAACTCAGATAAAACTAAAGTTATTGTGCTTGGCCCTAAACACCTTAGAAACACATTATCAGATGATTTAGCTAACCTAGATGGCATTACCCTGGCCTCCAGCACCACCGTAAGGAATCTGTGAGTTATCTTTGATCAGGATATGTCCTTTAAATCCCACATAAAACGAATTTCAAGAACTACCTTTTTTCACTTACATATTATCGATAAAATCAGGCACATCCTGTCTCAACAAGATGCAGAAAAAATAGTCCACGCGTTTGTTACTTCTAGGTTGGATTATTGTAACTCATTATTATCAGGCTGCCCTAACAGGTCTATAAGGACTCTGCAGCTGGTCCAGAATGCAGCTGCTCGTGTACTAACTAAAACTATAAAAAGAGATCACATTTCCCCCATCTTAGCTTCACTGCATTGACTTCCAGTAAAATCAAGAATAGAATTCAAAATCCTTCTCCTCACTTACAAAGCCCTTAATGGTCAGGCACCATTATATCTGAAAGAACTCAGTATGATATTATCCCACTAGAGCACTGCACTCCCAGAATGCAGGCTTACTGGTGGTTCCTACTGGTGGTACTCCCTTCTTGTAGGGAGAATGGGAGGCAGAGCCTTCAGCTATCAGGCTCCTCTCTTGTGGAACCATCTTGAGAAGAGAAGGCTCAAAACTTTCCTTTTTCATAAAGATTATAGTTAGGTCTGACCAGGCTTGCCTTGGACCAGCCTTTAGTTATGCTGCTATAGGCCTAGACTGCTGGGAGACTTCCAATGATGCACTGAGCTCCTCTCTCCTCTTCTCCATCTGCATGTATTCTTTTACCATTAATGCATGTTACTAACTTGTCTTCTTCCCCGGAGTTCTTTGTGCTTTCTAATCAGCATAAAGCTCCATAAACCATGCTGACGTGTTGGCGTTCCTCTGTCCTTCGCCAGCTGTTCCTGCTGTTGCTGCTATTTGTTGCTTCTAGTCATGTATCAGTTGTTGATTGTTGTTGATTGTTGTTGTTGTTGTTGCTGTCTCCCACCCCCCCACCCACTTCTCTCTCTCTTTCTCTCAACCCAACTGGTCAAGGCAGATGAGAAACCTTAGATTTCTTCTGGTTAAAGGGGAGTTTTTCCTTACTGCTGTTGCAAGTGCTTGCTCATGAGGGGAATTGTTGGGTCTCTCTCTCTATAAATTAAAGAGCATGGTCTAGACCTGCATCATATAAAAGTGCATTGAGATGTCTTTATGTTGTGATTTGGCGCTGTATAAATAAAATTGAATTGAATTGAAAACATCTTTAGCTATCGAAAGGTTGGACAACAATCTGCTGTTGTACAATTAATTATCACAGTGTTACATATACAGATCTGACACACAACTTTCTGATATTTTTTTGAAGCTGAAATGATGTGAACTGTTTATAAAAAGATAGAAAGCTCTGTGTTTTTTTCTGTGGTAGCCAATGTCAATCCACCACTGGAGGTGGATGCATTTGCACATACTCCATTACCTAAAAGCCTGTTCTATGCTTTTCCTTCCTTCCATCTGATCCCACTACTGATGCATAGACACAAACAGGAGCAACTCATGGTTATTCTGCAATAGCACTGAGATATGCAGAACATACTCGGCTAATGGCTGCTCCCACTAGCTCTCAATGCTTGCGTCATGTTAAGGACAGACAGAGATTCTAGGATTTTAGCCAGCAGTGATGCAGGTCATCCAGTGCTTGCGTGACCAGTCAAAGATAACTTCCCACTGCTGGTAAAGAAATCACTTGATTCAATGCTTCTTTTTTTTACTTCTGCTAGAGGCTTGTGTGTTGGTTCTAAGTGTATGTGTCAGCTATCTTTTTTCATGAGTGCTTTGGAGAGAGGTAGTTTTTAGCAACCACCTCTTGAAATATAGTGTTTCCTGCTTGGAGTGACGTAACAGCATCCTGTAGCATGCCTTTCTGTTGCCAGTGGTGCTCAAGCCCACTGGGCAGATAACTTTAAAGGTGCTGTCCATCAAAAAAAGGATTCCTGCTCGCTCTGACCTCAGCCAAGAGGGTGAATAATTAGTGCAGCCTTTCAGTCTATCTAGCTGTTTGGCCTCTCAAAACCTGAGTAGCACCGAACGTGCACAAAACTCATCCTTTGCCCAAAAATATTGAGTCTTGGATGGTGCAGCTCAGTGGTCTTTAGAGAAGAAAAATTACAACTTAAATAATTTGCTCCCACTGCAGGATTTGGCATACTAGTTGGAACACACAACTCATTGGCAAAATCTTGGCCAAGCACAAATTTGCCAGTTAGCTGTGTAGAGAAGTCTCACAAGCCTGTGAGTGGACAGGCCTTCCTCTCACTGTTAATGTGCCCTCCACAAGGAGTCTGGCAGCATAAACAGCCTAGTTTTGTGGAACATTTGAGGTTGGACAGTTTCACAAAAGAATAAGGTGTGGCAGTCATCCCAGGCTTTTGGGCATCTTTGGATATGTGCTTAGCAGTGTCATGAGACCTGTGTGTGTGTTTTGCTGCCGCCATTCTTTTATGCATGGAGGTAAAGGTGGAAGGGGTGGGTAGGTTATGTCTTGCTTTTTGTTGATGTATTTATTTGTCTCTTCCTCACTGTACTCTGTGCTACAAAGAGGTTCTTTGGTGTCAGACTTTCTGAGCAGTGTTGCTGTCTCCACCAGCATCTGCTTGAGTATAAAGGCTGATTGTGGACTGCTGGAAACCGATGGTCTGCTGTGGCTACATCTCCCATTGACTCTGTCTAAACTATGGCATCCAATTTAAAAAAAAATTGTTTCCATGTGAAAACAATTTGCATCCAGACTAGCATTTCTGGGTTATTTTTGTAGAGACATCTGTCCACAGAATAATAGATAAACTACTAAATCTCCTCTTCTTCATCTTCTTGGTCAGGCAAAATCAACATAAATCCAGGTTAATGACAAAAGCAGTGATATTGACATTAAAGATAAGTAATCACAGAGAAAAGTAGAGATGACAAAAAGTTGTCATTTTAACTTTGTTGCCACACAGCTTACCTCCGTTAAATCCCCGCCTGAACCTGTGTACATAGACCCTAATATTCCACTAATAATTGGAATAATAGCCCAATCAGAATAAAAATGCCTTAAGGTCAGTGGATTCATGAAAATTAGTTATTCAATCCCAAAGATACTGTGAGAGGTCTTCACCTGTGTACATAGAGCTTAGGTTACCATACATAACCATTGTCTTTCTTACTGCAGCCTACTCTGGCATGAATATTGGGATATTATCATAAAGACAAGCTGTTTTGACACTGTCCTTATGCTCATTAGTTTGGTTGTGGCCTGTAGTGTGGTTTCACTGCACTGAGCAGGTATTACAAAAGTCCTGTCATGTACTGTTTATGTTTTGCTCTCATTTGCACATTATATTTGCATCTGGTGAACCAGTGCAATGCAGAATCTCAATTTATACACTATGTTCAATCGCAGTGCAAAGAGTTCATGGTGTCATGCATGGTTTCCCAGAATTAGCTAATTAGAAGAAGAACACTAAGGACTCATGGCAAATTAATGTCGTTGGTGAAGAGAATTATAGTGTAATGATCAGTCCTAGTTTTCTGGACAGGGGGGGAAATGCCTGAAACTACTTAAGCTACTGAGGAAAATAAAAAGGCCAAAAGGAAAGGCAATAAGCAATAACATGGATTGGGAAATGCTGAATAAACAAGTGTATGTGTGTGTTTGTGTGTCTATGTTTACTCCAGTAAAGTGAATTGCATATACATTGACATGGTGTAAGATTAAAATTCAAAGTCTGCCTTATATTGTTTCCAACTAAAAGTCTGATCTCCCAAAAATATGACAATGTCAATGCCCTGCATCCATGATTAGAAAGATATTGAAGAAAAGAGTAAAGTAAGAAGTGGATGCGGTAGAAGAAACTGACCTTGAAGAGACGCAAAATGTTGGCCACCATGATTGACACGGAGCTGGCAGATGCACCAATCACTCCCACTACTCTCTCAGGCTTAGTGATGATAGGCGGCCCTCCGCTGAGACACTTGACATCAGTTGAGTCTTTCTCAATCAGCGCCTGAACAAATGTCAGCGACTGCTCCAGAGCATGGGTGTCCCGGGAGCAGGTGTCCAGGATGCGTGCCCCCAGAGTGATATTAGGCAGCAGCTCGTTGTCATTATTGATACGATCCAGGGCAAATAACATGGCCTCTAGCCTATGGATTCCTTTCTCCTTCTTTAGCTCTCCACAGGCTTTGCCATCATTTCCTCTTGCATGTACTGGGAACAGCCCACCCAGAGATATGTCCCCATCAATGCGTATTGAATTGAGGTGTGTGTGGCCTGGCATTTTGGGTTTGGCTGCCAAGGCGATCAAGAAATAACAAGCCAGCAGCAACACCCGGCAGCAGCAGCCAATCCACGCTCTCTCAAAGCCTCCTCGCAGAGTCATAATGAAAGGCTAAATCCGCATCCAAATACAAATTCAAGTCCTTTGAAAATGAAAGAGGTGTATACACATGTACCCACACACACACATGCAAATGTCCTGAAGGTTAGCCGCAATATTTTTGAGCACAGTTGTCTTCAGAAGTCTCTTCTCATGGTTTCTAGCTCTGACACAAACTCAGTTATACTAATTATGCAGCCTTGCTCTCTTTATCTCTAACCCTTTCTTCTTTCCTCTTTGTGTTTCACTCTTTCCCTACACCTGAGAGTGGTGGCTACATTCAGTAGCTAAACAGTAGAGGTTGAGCTGAGACGGAGTCTATAAGGAGCGTTCTCATAAGGCATGAGCGAGAACAAAGGCAGGAAGTTTGCCTCTCTTCTCTGCTTCTCCAGAATCACTCAGGGGCATTTACAGTAGCTCTCCTCTTGGTTCTTGAAGCAGTCAGAAAGTCACAAGATGACCCAGCAGGCTCCAACAGCAGCACCTACAAAAACAAAAGAGAAGTGTGTGAGACGCTGAAGACAGAGCAGAAAGAGCAACTTCTAGGATACAAGACAATGCAAGATAAAACGTGTTTATGTGGGGGTGTTGTCTTGTATCACTCTCCCACACAGTTGAGAATTTGTGTTTATTATGGAATCTCCCACAAAAGTCCTGTATAAGTCAGCAGATGCAAGACAAGGTGTTCACGCTCTCCGTGTAAAGCAATGTCATGCCCTCCGTATTTTAAATGACTTCACATTCAGAACCGCACAGCACTTTTGCATTGGACGGTTAGACTTCCAATTTGGTTTCTGGATCCTAAAATTTAAGCAGAAATAATACCTGGACCCAACAGTCCGCACAGGAAATCTGTTCTGTGTGGCACCCATGTCTCAACTGCTTTCAGAGCACTGCAATGAATTATTTCTATGCGCCTTGAGCATAACTGATTTGCCGCTGCTTTGCACCATTCCATAGACTTCATAACCACACACTGTTCTGCTCATGCAGGTCCTCTCCAGAGTGTTTTACCAAACGGTTATGAAATATAAATATAAATTATTATTAAACAGCATGGTAATCAAAGAAAATCAACACATCTGCTCTCTGCAGAATCAAATCCCTCATAGTCTCTCCCAACCCTTCTATCAACAGTGGTACTGTGTGTGTGTGTGTACATTCTCTCAACATTAGTCTGGCTACGTCCACAGTACCAGACTAATAGAGCAGTGGATCTGGGCACAGTAGGAGAGGCCTTCAGCTCTCTCTCTCTGACCATCACAAACACATATCTGTCAGGCTTACTTCATGCTGCTTTTGTATGCTAACATACAGCCTCCTGCTGCGATGCAGCCTGAAATAGAGGACACAAAGGGCAAAAACTCATTCAGGATCGGAAAGTTGTGCCACATTGCAGCAGCTGTCAAAGTCATCACTGTGGGGCTGTGATATTTTGCAATTATTTTAATGGGGAAGGAGGTGTAGTGGCTGGCAGTAAGGGATCTATTTTTATAATACTATCTTTTCCCTCTAATGTTGAGTACATATTAGTGGAAGTTTCTCATTGAAGCAGGGGTGTCAAGAGATTGGCCATGACTCATGAATTATAGACAGCTTTGCCGTCTACTAGTCACGTGTGCATCTTTGCTTTCTTTGACTTTGGACATCAAATCAAATAATAAAGATGCCCTGCACTAACACTACACAGTGGCCTGTCTTGTGCTTCTTCTCCCATTCTGCTGGGAACCAAAAGGAGATATTTATATCATCCTGCACAGATCATCCCCCTAAAACACAGCATCCATAATGGATGAAGGGCTACCAGTCGCTGCAAAACGTCTCGTTCTAGGGGAAAATCCGGAACAGAAGAAAGAGGAAAGGGAGGCTGTGTGAGATTGATCTTTTGTAAAAGAGTTGAAAACAGACAAAAAAATAGAAAGGTAAACCACCGCACATGTTCAAAGTGGTGCCTGGGTAATGATGATAGAGGGACACCTGCTTTTTAAACACCATTAAGAGACATTTTTATGAAAGCACCATGTGGAAGGAGAATGCTCCACGTTGTATGAATGATTCTCCAGAGCACTCTACTCCAGAGCACTTTACTTTCAAAAGGGTGGGTGGCCCGAAAATAGCTTTTTAATTTGACAATTGCATTTCTCTTTGTGGTCTGTGGTAATAATGTTGTATGATAATTTTGAATTAGATCATAATCTATGCTTGAAAATTAAGGAGAAAAGCTGCAGGCAAGGAATTTGCTTCCTATTTCAAATCAGCCCATTCTTCATCGTTGTGATTACAAACTAATAAAGCCACAATCTGGATAATTACAGTGCACCGCTGAACAAAACAGCCCGATAAACGTCTTCAGTTCTGGACAATACTGTTGTAATTGAGGAAGGCTTTAGGAATAAGCCTTGACATATCAGTGATGAAGTCCTCTCAAAATCCTTTTGGATGGGGTGGACAGCAGTGCCCCTTCACTGTCATCACTCTGTGAAACACTGCATGCACACTGGCAGCTTTACCAGATGTTTAGTCACAAGGCCCATATGGGCAGAGCAGATAAACATCAGCTGTCTGCAGAGAGAAGGAGTTAGGCAATATTGCAGAATCCACACAGCTACCGTCTCCCCTCACTGTGATGAGAAGGAACTCCAGCTTCCTCTGCACTTGACCGCAGTCCCTTGCTGCTGTGTGCACTGCTACGCTGATGTATGACAGAGCTGAGGGTTTTACTCAACAAAGGGTTTCACTAGTATTTATTAAAATGTATCTATAAATTATGAGACAAATATTGTCAGTATTTGTGTACTTGTAAAATTTAGAGTGGAAACCCTTAAAACTAAACTCTGGACTATTAGCCTCTTAACATCCACCGGGTCACCGTCCACCCGCTTAAGCCAGTTGTAAGTGGCTGAGCATCACATAGTAATGAGTAAAAGCAATTGCCACAATTTGGCCACTTGGAGACATTTTTGAGAGGTTTGTGGTGACACCAGTGACACCACAAATTAAAAACTCCCTAGCTCCCAAAAGGTTAGGTCTAGAGGTCTGGAGTTTTATACATGTGTGCTTGACAAGATGTAGAAGGTATTTGGTGATTTACATAGTTCTGGCTTAAAGCATGTCCTAGGTATTATTATTCAAATATGACTCATTGTAGACGAGGACCAAAAACACTTTCTTGAGGCATATTTGAACTGATGTAGTTTCGGTTATGTTTTAGCCACATGTTAAACAAAACTAGAAGATGTCACCTTTCAAATGAAGCCAAATAAATGCATTTTGGCCTCACAGTTCTTTTGTTATAACCTTTTTTCATTTGAATATGCCAAATAGGTGAAAATTCAAAAAAGAAATGTTGTATGTCAAGAGGCTACATCACTATTAAAAATCAGTTTACATTGTAGAGCAAATCATTTCAGATTTGCAACAGTATAGTTGATAAAGCATCTCACAAATGTCGAGTTCATTTAAAAAATGTTCTGCACTTTGAAATTGGTGTGAAGGAAAGTGAAGGTAAACATGTGGGTGAGCAGTGATTGTGGGTCATTTCATTGTCTCTTTGTGGCTATTGAAGACTCAATGACAAATCATAAAGCATCATATTTTATAACTGCCACCCTACTTCATGATTTGACTTAATTTAAAATCTGTCTTGCTAATTGTTTCCATAGCAATTAGAAGAAAGAATAATAGAATAAAGGCTTTTTTCCAGCAGCACCACACACACACTTTGTTCTGTCAGTTTAATTGAGAGCAATTTGCTTGAATTTGTTACAAGCATGAAAAAGTTTAATGTCCTCCTGGGAGTGGCCCTTGGGGATTTATTTAAGTATTGGAAAGCTGAAAAAAGATGAAATGCTATAATGGATGGGACTCTTAATAACTGCCTCTGAAACAGTTCAGAAAAGTATAAATCTTTTCTTCTGCCAAATGATCAAAGATTGCCGACAGCACTGAATCTTAGCCGTTGGGTACTTGCCAACCACCACCAAGCCAGAATGACAAGCAAACTCCCACCAAGCCAGATTGCAGCTGAGGCAACCCGGGCAATAATTCGCAATTGTCTTGCTATAAAAAGGTTTTTGTTTGTCTCAATTTTTTTAAACCAAGCCTGGTTTTAGTCTTAGCTTGAGATTTATGTCACAGTGATTATAACAACCACATCCTCCCACTCTGAACCATCATTTACAGTTAAAATGATGTTCTCGATCATGTGAATACATTTCAGTCATTGTTCATGGCATCAAGGCTATCTTTGTATGTGCTGTTTACACAAACAGCAACATAATGGATCAGTAATTTTCTTCAGTTGCTCAGACAGCATCTCGTATGGCACAAGAAGTACGATTAACGCAGGAAAGGTTTTTAAATACATGAGCTAAGCGAGGAAACCATCAGGTGCTGCAGCTGATATCTGCGTCCACAATGATCTAAGCTGTACAACCAATAAATCACTGTCAGTATTTTAATATCAGATACAAAATAATCTATGTAGAAAAAGAAAGAATTGAAAGCATACTACCTGAATCTCTGTTTCATCTTAACTCCACTTTTTTGCCTTTTTCAAATCTGATGGTGATATCTTTTGCTGTTTTATTCATTCTTTCTAAACATCAAAATCCCTGAAGTGCCAATGAAATGCCGCAACACACACCCCTCAATTTTACATCCTGTCTTCTCTGCAAAGCCTCACAATGACATGCGTCCTGCTTAATAGGTCCGTCAGAGTGTAGCCGGCCCCGTCTTGACAGTGATGTCCAAATCCGACAGGGAACTGCTGTTTTGGCCGTTATGCTTCAACAGAGGAGATACTTAGGCCCAAAAGGCCAATATAATCACAGCAGAGAATGGAGATAAAGTCTTCAGTACGAGGAGCATTACACTGCCCGCATGAATGTCTGCTAGATATACATTAATTATTATTGTGACATTGGATTTTCCTCATTTTTTCATGCATTTCCACTATGATATGGCTTTTTATTGTGAATGAGCGTGCATTTGAGGAGGGCTGAAGAGAGAAGGAATTGCTGCAGTAGCTGTGATGACTATATGCGCAGATGCTTGAAAGTCCAGTAATCCATCAGAGGAAGGGATTGTAATGTTCTGTTGCCTTGGTATCATTCTCTGTGACACTGACAGTTTCTGTGTCTTCTGCTGAAAATACAAAAGAAAGCGCAGCTTAATTATTATTGACGTCAAACTGATGACTGTGACTATTGTTTTTAGACAATAAAGGCATCAGGAAGAAAAGCTTTTCCTTACTGCCAAGGAGAGTAGTGGCAGATCCTCTAAAAGCAGTGACTCACTGGCTGTGGTATTTAAGAAGAATACAGTTTATTTACAACTAAGCATAGTTTAGAAGGAGAGAATGTAATGCAATATACTGTATGGCAGGTTAAAAATGTCTTTTTACCATGTTTATGTACGTGTAATTGACATTTTTTGGATTTACTGTCTATGTAACTACATGTAGTAAATTGCATGGATGTTTTATAATATATTAAAGTTGCTTGTGTGTGTGTGTGTGTGTGGTGGGAAGGCTTTGGTTTCGCTAGACGATAGGAGGATTTCAGATGCAA
This sequence comes from Euthynnus affinis, assembly GCA_029490765.1. NCBI lineage: Eukaryota > Metazoa > Chordata > Actinopteri > Scombriformes > Scombridae > Euthynnus > Euthynnus affinis. The sequence continues at coordinate 24,848,058 of CM055841.1, read as the reverse complement.
CGTAGTTTTCTTTTAAGAGTACAGAGTAACCTTTGTGTCACACTGTAGACTCATCATATTCTGAATCAGTGTCACATTAACTCTGTGTGAAATGTTCTTTGTATGACGAATCTGATTCAAGGTAGTGAAGACAAAAACTAGAGTGTGGGGGTATAAAAGGTGCTTGAAAGAAATAGAGAGCTGTGGGGAGTGTGCGCAAAGCTTCATTACATGCATTGTAACTCTATACTAGGCTATCTGCATTCATCCCATCTCCATAACAGACATCAGACATCCACCTCAAAGCTAATTTCCCCTTTTCTCCATTACCTTATTACCCCTCTCCAGGACACTGTCCATTAGCTCGCTCCACCAGAGCTGGAGATATTAGGGCCGATTCTCAGCACTCATTAACACTTTCTTCATGCAAAATGCAGATTCCATTAACAAACAGTCTGTGTTGCTGCCCTGGGCTAACAGGGAAGATGATTCAAGACTTCTGTGGAGTACATCTAACAGTGAAAAGGCAGCAAAATGCAGACAAAACTCTTAAAAGAGGTCATAGTAGCATAATAATGAGATTAAAGATTCACAAGCCTTTTTCTTTAGTTTTTTGACTGTACATCTATAATAATATGGTATCTTTTTTATTGAAAATTATCCCAAATGTGATTCTTCTGTATTTTTTTATATGGATTACATTGTTTTTGTAATCTTTCAATACAGGATGCATGCAGACAGAAAATAAAAAAATACTTTTTGAACAAATATTTTCCTCTCAGATGGAAATCCCCTGTTGTCTCTATACAATCAAGAGATAGGAAATAATCCCAGAATTGAATTGTTGGTCAGATGCAGTGTTGCAGCAGTTAAATGCCGCTTTATACAGAATCTGTACTGCATGAAGCAATTTCTCCTCTATGTAGTTTTAAACCGTGTCTCCTCTTCACTGCATGTATGTAAAATGTGAATTATTCATGGCCAAATCCTTTAAGGCTTTGCCAGCATATGTGCAATTAATGTTAGAAAGATCGTACGGGTGGGGGACAGATATGACTTTGTCCTGGTGTTTCCTTTATTTCTAATTCAAGACCGAATGTTTTTCGAGAGAGTAAGATAAAAGAAAATGTGTATGAAAAGCAGTGAAGCGATGAACAAGAGGCACTAGCTGAGGCTTTGTGCATGTCCCACTTTGCTTGAACTAATTTTTCATGTCACACTACAGTTTACAGCATCAACACACAAAAAGCACCCTTTGAGCTTTGCTGTTGAGGAGCTGGGCACCGTAGTTCATAAATGCTTGAATCAGAATGTCCTAAATGTGCCAAATGAGACAGACTTAAGAAGTGGACTGTTGGAAGATTCAGCTAAAATGCCTTTTGGTCTTTTTAACTAGGCTGCAGACAAGCTCAAATGGCACCTAGCAGGCATATGAATATTTGTAATTGACCAGGCACATCATCAGATCCTTCTAAAAGCCAAAAGAAAGCTAATTTGTTCTGGATGGATGCATGGTGCTGGATATATCCTGATTCATGTTGGTGCACATGTCAACCACTAACAGTGGTGCCAAAGTTTTTGGTCTGTTCTATATCCTCTGCACACCAGACACAGAACTCTGATTTATACAAGTTGATACATGTCTAAACAAATGAAACAGAGTCTATTTGAATTGCAGCACCACAAGTGCACATGTCAAATATAAACCCGTGTGTTACTGCACATTGGGACAGGTGTTTGTCAGTGTAACAGGTTGAAGATTTCGGTCTGGTTCTTATCACTCTGTGTACTGTGTTTGGTGTCTTACTGTACATCCAACATACAGCTGTTCCTCCTTGATTTCAGAGTTAATACTGAAAATACACAGATATATTTAGTGTTTGATCAGTTTTACAAAACAAACTTATATACAAGTTTTGTGCCAGATGTGTGCACATTTGGAAATAAATAGGAGGCTGACTGGTGAGGTGATTGGTTAAACTGCTTCCAGATTGCATCAGTTTGAGTAAACCAAGCCGACATGTTGATGCTGGTGTGGCAGAATATTTCCCTCACTTCCCAGATCAGCAACATTGATCATTAGTGTTATATTTTTAATTTATGGCTTACTTACTTATTCCTTACCTTAAATAATTGTAAATAATTTAAACTATATCTTCTATCTCTCTTTCTCTGTGTCCTTTCGTCTCCTTGGTGTGCAACACCTTGATAATGAACAACATTACATTGTGCTCATTTAAATGCAACTCATATAAAAACAATAGATTATCCACCAAGGGCATTCTTATCATTTGATATTGTTGCTTACAAATTGCTGCTTGTCTGCTTCATGGTGAACTATGACTCAGACAGAAATCATGATATAGATTCTAAACTGCAGGAGCGCAACAACAATGTAGATTTTTAACATTCCAGTTCCTCAACATGTGGCATTTCATTCGGTAGGTCTCCAACCAAGTGAGAATGAATACAACTGATCGAACTGATTGATAGTCAAGACAGATGATGCTGTGACACTTGTATCGAGCAGATCGATACACTGGTGTCATGCATGGGAAGATGAACAATCAAAGAGAGACTAATGAGACATATAGTCAAAAAAAGAGAGGAAGGACTAAAATTTGAATGTGTTTTGCACAGTTAAGGCGAAGTTTTACTACTATTTAGAAATTACTTTAAATGTGTTTTTTCAGATGGCATCTGACCAGCTCAGTCCATTTTCCCTGTGGACTTCCTGCACAATGTAGAAATTAGATGGCTTTAAGTCTGAAGAAAACAACAACAGAACTAAAAAGAAAGCTAACACGCACATTTCTTTCAAGATTGATCACGAGAATGAAACATTTCTTGTGTCTGCTACACAGATATCAAATGAAGGAAGGCTGTGGAAACTGCCATGTAAAGCACTCTCTGAATCCAATAAATCTCTCCCCAAGTGCAGCACCCTAATAGTCAAGTAATAGCTGGCTAACAGCACTGAGCACATTTCAGAATGTGCAGGGGAGATAGTTTTGTCACGGAAAGCGAATGCTCCAAGTGCACCTCCCTCAGTGGTGACAATAGGGGGCAAAGACGTATTTGTGAGGAATCACATATTTCAAATCACACATTGAGCTTCTAAGTATAGCCTGGGTTTATCTGTGCTCCTGGAAACAGAAGCTATGAATACTGCATCCCTCCGGTTCCTGCCACCCTGTCAAAGAGGGTTTCAATGTTGAGGCATGCTTGAATGGATAAAGTGGAATTTTTATCATGAGAACACCAACCATTCACTTCTCTTCTGCTTTCCTTTACATACAGACGTGGGATGCAGAGGGGAGATGACTGTTCCTGAAGGACTCAAAGGCAACATCATATTTGAACAGATAAAAGAAGACAGTGAGCATTAGAAGCTCCCAAATCTTTTCTGAAAAGTGATGTATGATTGTCATCAGCCCACAGGGTTTTTCCTGCGTAGAGAAATATCAAGGCGGCCGCCTCCGTCAATTTCCAGGCCACCACTGTCAAAATCAGGGTCCCCACGGATCCTTAAAAAGTCTTAAAACATCATCTTAAAATATATATTTTTTGTAACTCAAGGTCCAAAGATGTCTTAAAATATCTTCCTTTTTAAGAGGGGAGGCATTGAATGTTATGTACAAAAAAAAATGAGGATAGATATTGTAATGTTTCTAATAATAGGACAGCACCACAGAAAATAAAAACAACAAAGTCCAGCCCTCTCGCAGAGCAACCACAGCTTACATTAACATGTAAATGCAAGTTCAGAGAAGCACGATGTGAACTTTGTGAAGCTTCCCTATTCGGCAAAATGCAGGTATTTATTTATTTCAGCTGTCATGCTTTCAGATATTTCTTCTTACTTGTAAGATTAAATTGACTGCCAAGTCCTCCTTCTGAACAAAACAAGGTAGAACACTCCACGGTTTTATAGAAATGTGATTGACAAAAGAGATGTTCTAATCATAATTGACTGTGATTCTATAGAGATACATGCAGGAACATTGCATCAAACTATTTAGAAATGCTCTCAGAATTATCCTTGCACTGTGTGGTCCTTAAGTTACTCTATGAAGATTTCAAGGGGGGAAACACAAGTAGGCCTATATGAGGATTGTAACTGTTTTCTTCCACTGTTCCAGCAGTTATGTTCATATTCTACCATATCTGTCTGATATTTATTCATCACCATTTATAATGTACAGTCAGACCTATAGTGCCGTTATATCGCCAACCTTAATGATTGGCAATATAGGGACCTATATGGAAATGTTTGCACCCTTCTACTGTTTCAGCAGCTATTTTCATATTCAGCCATATATGGCTTATGTAATTCATCATACCATTTAATGTAATCTCAAACATAGTGACAACAACAGCTGTATTACCCCCAGATCCAACAACCCCCAGTCCAAGTGTTCAACAAAGGAAATCAGTCAGTTTACAGTGACTGTGTCATTTTCAGCTGGTAGAATGCTGTTATTTCTGCTTTATCCTTTGGACCAAAATTGTACTTCCAAGGCCTGGTAAAAAAACTGGCAAACTGAGTTCTACCAGTTCAAAGAGGTACAGCTCTGCATCCCTGCCATGATTTCACTGTTCAACACCTGGACCTCATTTTCCCTGGCACTGTCGTTGGTGGAGATAATCATACATCACTGTCTCCGATGCGGTGCTTTCAGGAAATGTAGGGTGAGCTCCAAACACGACCACCACAATGCTGGTTTGTGCCAGGTGGGTGTGGTTTTCTGAACCATTTATATTTGGCTCACAAAATAGCATGTGCTGCTTGTGACGGCCTGAAACAATGGCTTGTGCAACGCAAGCTGTTCCATGTGAAGCAAACAATGGCACACACTGGAGAGCGGTAAACACATTCGCTTCACATGGATGAATCCAAATTAAAAATTATTCGTTTTGCCAACATTTGCAAGTGGCTCAAAGATGAATGTACAGTTTTGACATCTATGACGGTTGCCTGTAGCCTCAAAGCTAGAACATTTTAATATGTAGCCCTATCTGATGTTTATCATATTTCCCTGACCCTTAATGCAACTCCTTCCCAACATGAAGTGTGCACGCAGCTTAAGTCACACTTCCACACATTATTTAATCATTTTGTTTGATTGTCAGCAGGGGACTCAGTGTAATACCTCTTGTAATGCTACTTGTACTCTGTCTAAGTGGCTTTCCCCACCCCTGTCACTACGCAGCATGTGGCATGCTGGTAAGGCCAAATGTAGCGCACCCTGACTGATTTAAGTGAGTGTCATGAGGTCACAGCAGCAGGGCCTTAATGACATTTTTCTCTCCCAGTGCACAGAGCAAGATTGACGCGCTTGTTTCATTTGTCCTCTGAGCTCAGCTGAAGGAATTTTAATCTCTGGGTTCCAATCCTTCTGTATTCATTGCTTTATGTTCGTATTTATCAGTTTTACTGTTTGCTTCTCACTAAAATCATGGCTTTTAGTGATTTTATTGATTGTTTTATGTTGTTGTATATGTTGTATATGTATTTTATTTTACTGATTTTATATGTGCATAATATTATATGTATATATTATATTATTGCCCCTCTTGGGGACAAAGAATCTATACATATATTGTATATGCAGTACACAAGTATTTACCATACATTTGCTGCATTGTCCATTCTTTAAAAATATCTTTACACTTTCACTTTAAACACTATATATGTAAACTATATAATCTCAATTCATTTACTCATAAGATAAAGATGATCAATATATTTATGATATATGAACAGTAAATTGGGGATGAAATAAGAGGAAATTGGCTGAAATTAAAACAAAAGAAAACCAAAGTTGAGCAAGGAGGAAATGCTGCTGCTGGTAGACAAGGTACATCACACAAATCTTATAATAGTACATCAGCACTTGACACAATTGTCAAGTGCCGATGCACTTGACAACTGTGGTACTAAATGAAGATGCATGAAAAGTGACTGCAGACAAAATTAGTACCAGCTTGATTCTCGTTGTTAAGGCTAAAAGATAACAGTTTACAAGAGGCAGCTGCAAAGATATTCATGAATATAGTTTGCCTCAGATTATGTGTATTGTACAGTCATTTGACAACATGATTCAGAGAGGTGTCCTCTTCTCTGCAACTATCTAAAACCCTGAAAAGCTACTCTTAACCAACTTAAGAGCTCTGCTGAATTAAGGAGCTTTTCTAACTCAAAATAAATTAGATAGATAGTTTCTATTCTTAAATTGGCAAGTAAGAGTAAAAAGGATTTAAAAGTGAGTAAAATATTTTTATTTCTTTCACTTAAGCCCAAAATTTCACTTTGATGAACTTGGATGGATTTGATTATGTTTTTTAATCAACTTAATAAGGAAATGTATCTATCTATATCTATAAATTCACAAAATGTTCATACTGAACATATGTACAAAATATTCACTGACAATATTTCATTTGTTGTATTTCCCACGATATCTATAGCAACTTAAGTCTGATTTTTATTGTTATGTTAAGGCAACTCAAAGCATTTGGTTAAGTTTAGGGAAAGAAATATAGTTGAATTAACCAAAATCTTTCCCTAACATTAACCAATCCATGATCTTGACTGAATCTAAAAGCATTTTTGTCAGCTAAATTTAACCTCAATCCTGCAATTTATACACTTATTTTCAAGAAAAAAACATGGTTATATATAACCATAATTTTTTAGGAGATAAAAAAGCTGTGTCAGTGTACATCATCCCAAAAGTATCTCTCCCACAATAACTTCCTTTGCTCAGGCTTCAGTAGACAAAATGATTGCATTGTGTTTTGGTACAGTAACTCCGTGGTACACTATGTGGGGCAACAGAACATTGATGTTGAGCTGCTGGAGCATCAGGCCACACACTCTTTGGCACTCCAGAGCTTATATCAAAGGTCCTTGTCACAAACAGGCACCGAGCCCCCTCTCAGGCACACTTTCTACCGCTGTCATCTTTCCTTTTTAGTGGTATCATTACTAAAAAACTAGAGAGCAGAGCCCAGCTTGCTTAATGCTATCTGCCAACACTGAAATCTCTCCTCTATCTTACCATTCATCTCCTCTTAGAGGGATCTATCCAGCTTCAAAGTCAGCCTTTGGTCTGATGACATGGATTTAATCCCCAGACTAAAGATATTATAAAAGTGATTTTTTACCCTTCTTCTTCTTGTCAAATTTGCATGCTGGGCAGCTGGAGTGTGACTGAAAGAGTATGTTATGAGTATGCCAAGAGGAGTGGAAGTGAGAGTTAAATACAGGAATACAAACAGTGAATCAAAGGGTATTAGGTTGTAAGCTTTGCATCATTCCTAATTGGGTTGCCAGTGCGCCCTTATTAAAATCTGCCACTTTTTTCTCCTGCTCCATATTCTATGATTCTTGGCAGAAAATGTCTTCAAACCGTCAGAGAGGTGCAGTAGAGTGCTGCAGGCATACAGTGCATGATGATTGTTACAATCAAACAAATGTTACAGGAGATTGGAGACAGTATTTGTGTATCATATAGCTGAGCGTAGATTGAAACCACAAAAGCAGTAAAAGCAAGTTTAAGATTTTGTCAACGCTCAGTTTTTGGCATTCTTCCCTTATATTGTTTCCTCAGTGATGTTTTCATAGGAGTCATTCTCAGTATTTAGTGGAGGGTTTAAGGTAGGTGTGGAGGGGTTGTCTGATTGATTTACTGTTTTATGATCTCACTATTGTGAAGCCTTTCATGACTGTAACTGTGATTAAAGGCTATGCAAATACACTTGACTCTGTGAACACAAAATCTGAAATCTGACCTCATACCAATTTTTCGATTCAAAAAGCACTGAAGTCAGTCACAAAACATACATCGCTCAGAGCAAGCCCAGCACATGGCTTTGTGACAGTGGCCCAGAGCTTGGCCATAGGGCCAGTCTGCTGTGATCCGGCTGCCATCAGAGGCCTCTGACCTGTTTGAGGACTGAGAATTAACTGCCCTCAGACTTTCCAGGAGCTCATCTCAGAGAGCCTTGAATCAGTGACAGAGAGCTGCAGTGATTGAAGGCATTAATGGCCAGATGAGATGTGATGATGGCCTGTCCAGCTGTCCATCAATGCCACCAGAGCATAGTGTCTGAAGCCAAGTCACTGGACGCTTTCCAAAGCTGTACTCTCAAAATTTGTGTGATCCTAATGAGAGAATACATCCCTATGAAAACTGAAACAATTTGTCAAATGCTACTGTCTATCTTTAGAAAGCTATTAGTATACTCAAAATGTTGTGCTTTGTTGCAAGACATATTTGATATATTTAGAGTTGTCATGATTAGTCAAATACATGATTAGTCAAAAATGAACATACAGACATTTTGATAATAAATCAATTGTTTAAGTCAGTTTTTAAAACAAAAATGCCAAGAAGTCCAGGGTTCCTGCTTCTCAAATGTTGGTGCTTATAGACTTTCATGACAGACAAAACAGGCCATTTAAAAGCATTATCTTGAGAATTTTTCACTATTTTCTGACATTTTATAGACAGAACAATTCCAATCAATTAATCAAGGAAAACAATCTGCAGATTAGTCGATAATGAAAATAATAACTATTTGGAGTTGTACATATAATAACATCCTGGTAAAGGGTTATTTCAATATGTCTAAGTGAGAGAGATCAAATCAGCTTTATCTTTATATCAAAGAAAATTTGTTTTGCAGCCACAAATTAAACACATAGATCATAGGAATGCACCAATGACAACCAACAACAATAATTGACGATATGAAATTTACAAATATAAAAATATAGACATGCGGTAAACTTTGAGGTTTAGAAGGGTGATTGTTATCCGCCGACAACTACAATAAAACAGAAAATATATCTTCCATGTCATTAAACAGTAACAGTAGATACCCTGAGCACGGCCTTGTGACTCCTTTGTGGCTTTCAGCTGGAAAACATATTTGATTCTATGGTTCTTCCCGTATAGTGCCTGTGCTCTGTTAAATCCTTGTGTCTGAACTTCAAGGTCTTTGTCTCACAAACATCGTTTTCACAGGGATAAAAGAATGAAGCTTAAATTCAGGGTCTTTTGACATACTTGAATTTTGACATGCTATGATTTTCTCTCTCTCTCTCTTTCTGCAGTATCCATATTTGCAGGATTGCTGTGTGCATCTTGGGTTCTTACAATTGAATACAAGCCATTAATTATTCACCCTTTCCTGCACTATCACAACCCCCTTAGTTCTCTTTATCTCTCCCCTCAGTCTCTTTTATTGAATTCTCAGATAGTGAGAGAATTCAGACCTCTCTTTGTACGTCAGCTTAGCATAAACCAAGCTAACTTTGTGTGTTAGGCAGCCCTTTAAGTGAAGCATGGGACCTGATAATTGTTCCTTTCATCTGTCTTGTTAATTCTTGGATCAAAGAAGATGAGGCAGAGCATGAATGGGACACTGATGGCAAACCACAGCTTAGAGTTGGACGGGTTAGCAGCCTTACAACACTGCCATCTGTGCTTACAGATCAAGGCAAAACATTTTTGTGAAAACTGTCTGTTTCACGTCCCTCACTGACATCTGAACAAAACTTGCACCTACTATAGTCAAAGATGCTAAAATACTATTTCAGCAAATCCCTGCACAAATTTCCAGCCCTTGCGTGTGCCTCTGCAGTCATTTTACATAGCTGAATTAAAATTTTTGTTCTAGTAATTGTACTTAAAAATTAATGCCGGTTTTGAGAGCCAGTCTACTGCTAGCATTCATCATGTTCTGACAGCTTCCCCTGAAGATTAAGCATTCACCCTCAACGCCAGAGGAAAATAGGGAGGAGCCCAGATGAGAAACAGGGTCATTAACTTGAGGCTCCTCAGCGGAAATAGGTGTCTAATTGAGCAATTGGGATTTTCTGAGAAGAAAGCTTTGAGAAAGACTTTGATCCATATAAGGATCATGTAAAAGATTTGTTTGAGTATCTTTGTAAAATGTGGGACAGCTGGATACTTGGTGATACTGTGGTGAGGAGGTGAAGATTAGAAATTTTTGTCTTCTAATGACACCTTGATCTTTTGGTTCTGGATGAGAAAACAAAAGCTGATCATTAAACCCATCAGGTGCTGTCTGTGTGGTCAGAATATATTCAGTTGCCAGAAGCAGCTTATTGGTCTGAAGTTAACTTATTTAGGAGATTAGCTACTAAAGAGTGAAATGATGACACTTGAAACAAGTCCTGTAATTTATTCCACTTTGGAGGGCATGAATATTCAAATTAAGACAGGATTTTTCAGAAGCACTATCCCCGGCTTTGCTGTCAAATATTTCTGCTGTCCCTTCTTTTTCTAAATTAGGGGGGCTGCTTGAGAAAGTTTTTTGGCTGAACACTAGGGATGGGTATCAAGAACCAGTACTAAATTGATACTGCTTTCTGCCTTGCCAGTACCAAAATATTGATAAGCTCCTGGACAAACAGTGCTACTATCAGTATTAACGTAACGTTAATTCATCCTAACATAGCTGATGCACCTTAATGCTAGTTGCCACCCACCATGGCCTGTCAGGGTCTGAGATAGCATTATAATTCTGTTTTCTGCTTAGGAGTGGTTAATTTACAGCTCATCAACTTGATATGATATTGTCTCTGGCTTTTGTTTGATATCTAGTGCCAGCAAAAAATATTGCAAACACCATGATATCACCTGCTAAGTAGTTAGCACGTATTAGCTCAGAGGGCTAACTGAGTTCGTTACGATATAATATGAATGTTGCTTTTTCCCCCCCATTAAATCAATAAAATTCGAACCCAGTACCCATCCCTACTGAGCACCTTATCAAGCAACAATTCTTGTGGATAAAACTATCTGAAAGAGTAATTTTGTTGTATTTTCTCATTCTTTTCATCAGGGTTACATTTACATTTTTCATTTAGCAGACGCTTTTCTCCAAAGCGACGTACGTACAACAGTGTAATTATTACATAATACTACTATATTTTTCTGACAATGTACAATCGAGTTGTTACTGCTAATTGTAATTCTCGATCTCAGGAGGGTATATGCAGAAGAAGACTGGGTCCTATTGAATGGAGATCATTTAGTGTTCAGAACATGATCCCTCACCGGCTTCCCATTTGTGTTCAAAAGGACCAAGCAAGAGGCACTGCCCCCATGAATTGGACCAGGGTCTTAGAGGTGGTGCATTGACTGACTGACTTAACCGTACCTTCAGCTTGATGTGGTACACATTTGAAGAGAAACTTCTTCGTGCCTTTGTGGTGCGACAATCTGGGGCCATTATCAGCTTGTAAAAGTCCATATGTGAAAAATATTCAGCATGAAAATGTATTTCTCCTGTACCTCTATTTTTGAGAGTGTAGGTTTGCTGAGCATGAATGCTGTTTCAGCTACGCACTGCTGCACACTCTCACAGTTGCACACAGTCACAGCTGGAGACTTACAGTTTTATCTGTTGGTCACTGAGCTGTCCCTCTGGAGCTGTTCCCTTTGACTTGCTGCTATTACCACATCTGAGAGTAAAACTTCGAAAAGCAACTTAACACAGAAGTTTGCACTCGACTTTTTTGTTAAACTGGGACACACTCAAAAGTATTGCAAAAAATTCTATAATCACAATTTGAAGTGGCAAGATTCGTAACATATACAAGCCCTGGGGTGCCTGAATGTAAAACAACTTTAACAGTGACTATTAGTGTTGGAGTCAAGTGTATTCTAGCATGCTGGGTGCAGGAAGTGCAATGGACAGATTGCCAGTCCTCTATAGACACAAAGACAAACACATTCAGACAGAAATTCTGTTTCCAGAATTTGCAACCTGGACACACAAAGTCTTCATTAACCACTTGTGGGAATTAAAGATACCCTGTGGAGTTTTGACCACCAGCAGTGCTATTAAACAATGTGATGATGAGCGGTTCCCTGTTTGTTTGTTTTTTTGTTTTTTTTTATCTTTGGCACTATAGATGTGAGGATGTGGATCTACATGCACAAGCGCACATATACAGTGCATACAAGCTATCTGAAGTCTCTCGGTATCATGCTATTATATTGATCAACAGTCAGTGGTAGTAATGTGACAGGAATTGTAGCAATGTACGTGAAAATGATAGCAAAGAGAAAGACTGCTAGCTGATGTGAACACAAATGTAAAGAATGCATCTTTGAAAACTGGCTTTGCAAATGCTTAATGAGGAAAATGCATAAATGCATTAAAGACATTTGTTAGGCCTTGAGGATACAATGCAATATAAAGCATTGGATGAGATACTTCATGGAGTACCTTAAAAATATGTGTGGTTGTAAAGAAAGCACATATGAACTCAGGATTTAAAGCAGAGAATTCACATTTTGAATAAATTTACACTGTTTTTGAACACCGCAAGCCACTCACACAGTGTATAAATGACTGCACTCTGGCTGTTTCTTAATATACTATACCTATACAGAATGCACCGCATGTCTTGTTGCTAATAAAGGTCCTGTCAAGCTCGGTCTATGTTTGCCAGGGGGCTGCTTTGCTGTGCCAGTGCATAATTGTACAGGTCTCCCTTGTCAGCTCTCCAAAGCTCCCTGGGCCCGACACGAGGCATCACAGCAAGAGAACAAGGGTCAGAACCACTAGACATATCATTAATCACAGAATCTGGGGGTTTTAGCTCGGGATTATCCGTCCCTAGGGGGGCCGAGTCAGTTATGGAGTCCCCTGTAGGTGCTGCAGCTAGAGGGAAATGTCAGTCTAGTGGTGCCTGATAGACTCTGCTTTGGTTGAAACAATCTGCAGGGAGGATGAAAGGGCTGGAACATTGATTTCAGTTCAAGAAGCAGGTGGGAGGAAAAGGGAATAGGAGCAAGTCAGAAAATCCTTCAAACTCGCGGTCTATCCTATCAGTTGAGGGAAATGTAGTCAGATTAAGTGTGGCAACGCCCATGTGGGTGCTGCAAAAAAACTCAGTCTGCAGTCAAGATGCTTCAGGTCGCTTTCTCGTCTCTTATGATTACTACTTTCAGCCATTCACCTGATATTCTGAAATCAGAAATCAGGGGAAGCAGCAGTGAGACATGTATAATGGCCTGAATAAAATCCCCCTTTTAATGTCAAACTATTTCTGTAGAATTTATTTTTTAGCCACACTGAAAATGTAAGTATTTTCAGATGTACCACAGCGTGCTGTCCAATATTTAGCTGTGTTTCCCACACGATTTTGTGAGATTGTGGTGGGTGGACCTCAGACCCTCCCTAGAGGGTCATAAAAGTTATCAATCTGGTGCACTTTGACAGCAAAATTAAGAGGCTAGAGATCTATGAACTTTGTGCTCTACTAAACAATTTAATTATAAAAAAGACATTATTATAAATAGTGAAGACATGGCAAATACAACCAACTATTATAACCATTTTCTGACATTGTTTACTACTTGTTTCTGTTGAAAATGTGGACAAGGATTAATCAATTAGTCAATCGACAGAAAATTAATCAGTAACTATTTTGATAGCCACATAATCATTTTTTAAGGAAAAAATGCAAAATTTGCTGGCTGCAACTTCTCAAATGATGATTTTAAGCTTTTTTGTGTGTCATACATGGTAAGAAACAGATTAAAATTGGATTCGGACAAAATGTGAAAATTTGAAGACATCACATTCATTTTAACCAGCTATAACTATTTTCTGATTTCTTGTGTTGAGTTCATTACTTGTTACTGCTTGTTTCACAAGAGGGCAAAACATCAGGTTAATGCAGGTTTAATGTTTTGTGCCTCTGTGCTCAGAGATATCAGTTGAGCTAAAATTAAAAAAGGACTATTTAATTGCATTTACTGAGACTTCCAGGGTGTCACTGAACATGCTGTCAGCTCAGAGGCAGTGAAGCCTGTCAGTGACTCTGGATACCTGGGCAGTGGCCAGTGTGAGTGGCCGAAGAACCAGACATACTGGGCAGCAGCAGAGGAGGCTGCACTGCCATCTGGTTCAAAATTAGTCCAGCCGACATCGCTGCACTCAGCACCGGAGCACGGAAACAGAAATGAGCCATTTGTTTCCAATACAGCTAGTTTTGCTCTTAGATAACATTAACACAAGACTTTAATGTTTCGGTTATGCTGTTATCCTGCGTTGCAAATCAACATTTGAAAACAGACAAAATTGAACCATTTTGTATTTGTATTTGTATTTTGTATTTTTTTTCCCAGATTAAATGAAATATACATGTAACACCAGCACTGAGATACTTGTTGCTCTATCTTTAAGTAATTCCTCTCCTTTATCTGTGAAATATGACATACCAAAGGTACAGCTTTGTGTTGACTTTGAGCCGTGATGGTTAGCTTAGCATGCCTTTAGTAATAAACAACTCAGACAAACCTGACAACAGAAACGTGAGCACCACAAGCTTCTATGTCACAACAGCGCAAAACACAATGTTCGAGATCTTTCATGTTATTATGAGAAATGTAAAAATGTTTTCGGGACCGATTAGACTGTGGTGGATCGCCGCAGTCTAGGTAATTAATGGGAAACACTGTGTAGGAATGTTTAAGGATGTGTGCTCAGTCTGGGGAAGGAAGAGACAGGATGAAACAAAAACAGTTGCCACGAGAAGGATTATACAAATACAAATATTCAGGGAGAATTAAGGATTAAATTCAGAGCTACTTTCATTAACACTGTTTCTTTCCTAATGCGCTCTTCTCAAGTTGCTAGTTTTCTACCCAAACTTTGTCAATATTGTCACTCTGTTATACTTTACCACTGCAAGACTCAAACTGAAATAATGACAGAGACAAGGTGGTACAATCCACTGCTCTCATCTATCCAAATAAACATACATATTAAATACTGTCATATTTAAATGCTTCTATTATGTGAATGCAGTTCGCTACCTGTCATATCACCCAGTACCCTGTCTTGGGCGTTCCAGGTGGATTCAGTGGCACTCTGGGACAAGGAGAATGGTTGCCCAGGTTTCTGACCGTACCCCCTAAAGAGAAAAGGGGGAGGGGGGGGTCAACTGCCCCCAAGGCTGTTGTCTTAACCTGCGTGATTAATGGTGCATTAACGAGATGGCAGGTCTTTGAGCACATCACGACTCTCACATTGCCTCTGCATTATTAATGCCTGCACAAAGAGCCTGTTTAATGAGCCAGAACTCTCTCAGTGGATGTTGATTAGGCATGCAATGGATGTAAAGGCTCACCCTTCTGAATGTATCTACATTTCAGGGGATGAGATTTTGACTTTTCTTTTTTTCTTCCTGTTTTTGGTTGATATATTTTCATCTTAACCAAAGTTTTAGACACAGGATGGCATGGGAGAGAGACAGGGGTTGACATATGATGAAGGTCCTGGGACAGAGTGGTCCACTAATGCCCCATTAGCTTAGATTTTTATGTAAATGTGAATATGATCTATATTAATTAAAAGTACAGCTCATTTTATATGTAGGTGAACACTTTGAAATGAGTACCAAGCCAGATTTTTGGGAATATTCTTATTTGCTTTCTTGACGAGAGTATGATGAGAAAATCGATTCCACTCTCAAGTCTGTACACTAGATATGAAGCTACAGCCAACTGCATTTATATTTCATTTGTTTAATCACTAGCAAGCTGCTGTATCTGACCAAGAAATAGTCTGGCACATGACCCCCATTAAACCACAACTTCTCATTTTTACACTTTGGTTTTTATACAGATTAAACAAATGAGAAATAACGTGTTAATTAGTGATCTTTAGAGGTCAAGCTAAGCTTTCCAGCTGCCTGCTGTAGTCTTATATTTATCAGGAAAACGTGAGAGTGATATTGATCTTCTCATGTAACTTTCAGCAAGAAAGTGAATAATGTTCCCGCAACACAAAAGAAAATCAAATCCAGCTCTTGTAATTACTGTCTGTTCTATGCAAACATTTGGTCTGGTGTGTCTGCTCTGTGGATTCTCATCTCATTAAAGTGACATTCAATGTAATATTTGACATTTATTATACTCTTTTTTGGTGGGGGGAAAGCAATATAATGAGAGACAACAGGTCAAATTAGAATAGCAATTTGGAACAATGTTGTTGTTTTTACCTCTAGCTTGTTTACTGAATATGAGTCAGTCCATTTGATCAACGGAGAACTAAATAATTTATGGCTTCAAATGTTTTGACTTAACAAATCCACTAATTAGATCAATGAATGAAAAAAATCCTATTTGTATTGTTTTGGATGTTTAACACCACAGCATAAAGCTTATAGGATAGACCAGTGAAAACATAAATCTGAGGGGTTGCAAGATGATTAACAGAACAGGAAAGATGTAATAAACTATTTGTGCTTCACAACACCGTGTTAATCTTTTCAGACTTTCCTCCCATCTTTTTTTCTTGTGCATCATTTTACTTATTGAGGACTATGAATTATTCAAATCACTCTTTAGTCTAACTGCACACAACTGTAAAAAAAAAAAAAAAAAAGATTTTTATTACTGGAATAGGCTACCTTATATTTACACTGTTATATTTGACTTATATATTTAATATAGCATGCAAACATCATTTCTTTATTACATTCTTTTTAATCTTTGGCAACTGATTGGAAAATATTTTTTCCATTGGTTTAATTTCTACAAACAGCAAACACATTATCTATTGAATGTCCCTTGATGCTCCTGATTATTTCTTACTACTTCAACAATCATCATTTAGAGAAAATGCACATGAGCCATTTTTAAAAAGACTGATGGGGAGTTAAAATCACCGTCGAGGGATATGTGTGCATTAGATAAATATTCATGATCTGTCACGAGTGTAATAGATATTGTTTGTGTGTACATGTAGAATTTGTATTTGTGTGCATGCTCCTGCATTTATAGCTTTTACCCACACTGTGCAATTTCCGAATCTGCAGGAATCCATTTTTTACTGATTAAAACAAGATAGATTTTTTTTCCTCTGCTGTCACAGAGTCTTTATATCATGATGTATCTGTGGTCATGTATGGCCTACAGCAACGTGGTTGGTTTATCACAGTTTTCCATCATTACAGGACATTTAAAACATCTAGGTTATCTTTGCTTCTGTTAGGTTAGTAAAAGATGATCACAGCAAGCCCAAATAATGTGTGCTGTCTCATTATCTTTACGGCTCTGGCAGGAAAGGCGTGGGAGGGAGAACCACAGGCATGGTAATCACTGTCATTGACCAGCATATCAATTTCAGAGTGGACGATGCAGGTCTCCTCTTGCCTTGCACCAAGAAATTTAAAGGTTTATACTTGTTAATGAACATCACTGCATTGTGCTGCTATTTCTGGATTGTATTTGAACTGAAATTTCTGAAATCCAAGAGATTCTATGCAGATCAGTCCTTCGCTTGTTCAAACGATATGAATTTCTTCCCGGAGCACATTAGCATTTTTTTTTTTTTTTGTCATGCATCATAATTTAGCTGCATCTGTGCAACGATGCAACAGCTTTGAATGCAGAACAATAACCAGTTTCCAGGGGGAGAGTTCCAGTACAATTCAACAAATGAATTCATAAAGCAACAATTACTTTGACTGGCTGTTATTATCCTTTCAAACAGCAGCAATGTTGCGACAAAGGTAGCAATTAAGAAACGTTCTCCTTAAAGACTAGGCTACATTTCTGAACAGCTCTAATTACAGCGGAGAATAAACCTGTTCTATCTGCGGTGCTCCCATTAAAGGTCTGTGCTGTTGTAACTGCTGTGAGGGCTAGAGAGGTTTCCACATTACAGTAATCACTTTAATTTCCTTATATAATCAGTATAATCAGAGCTCTCTTTAGTTTTTGTGTAATGAGGTTGAAGAAGAAGAAGAAGAAGACGACCTATCCGGATGTCAAGCGATTCTTTGTCACATGATAATACTGCTAAGATCATACAGTACTAATGCCTGATGAATACAGATTCAGATATATTATTATTTCTTTATTTATAGACAAAGACAGCAGCAAACTAAATCCCAGTTCAATAAAAAATGTTACTGCCTGCATTGTTCTCTGGCACTTTATTAATGGTCTACTGATAGTGCTGAAAGTCTGAGTCGAGACAGGCACAGTGACAAAAGAGAAAACGCTGCAGGCATCGTTGTTCATCTCTTTGAAGTGAGGTTGCTTAGTAATTCTCAGCTTTTAATGGTTTCTCTTGTCCTTAAGCATATGGGCCGCAGTTATCTTCTCTTCTTTTGTCACTTTCCACTGGACCCTGGAATCTCACCGTCAGTCTCAGTGACTGTAGCAGATGGATCAACCATCCTGTGGCAGACACAAGCAAAAACAGAAAATGCTTGCCCAGGCATACAGCACACCTCATTAAATGCAGCATTAGAAAACTGTGTGCGTGTGTGTCAGAATGAGCATATGTTAGAGATGTATATCAATTCAATACGTATCTAGATACAAAGTCCATGATCCAGTGCAAAAATGACACATTTCTGCTATTTAAAGATGATTGGATTTAATTCATTCATTCTTTCCTGCTTTTAAATTTGCTTTTTTAATAATAAGTGTGACTTTTCAAGAAATTTTATTGTTTTATTTTCTCTCTTTTTATTTTGATTACTGTGTCAGAAATGCCACTAAAAATGATGTCTACTGTCTACAAACAACAGTACAACAATAACAAGCTGAATAACTTTTTAGCCAGTCCCTAAAAAGTAAAAAGTAAAAATCTCACTTATGTGCTGCTGACTGGGTATGGTCCCTGGGTCAGTATCATCATTCTGAATTTGATATTTCAAAGTGGATGTATCATGCACATTTCAGGGTCATTATTTATATTCTGGGGCTCTACTGGTATCTTTGCATGATTTACAGTTAAAAACTCCTAATAAATATTTTACTGGCCCTTAATGCAGCCCTTCAGTTCAGCCTCTGTCTGAAATAGGCTGCTTTAGCTCCTGTCTCTTTAACACCCCACTCCCATTGAGCCTACTCTGTTCTGATTGGCTAGCTTCCAGAAGATGCCCCTTGGCAGACTTGTGGTGGTTCAGTAGACCATGTAAACAAACCATAGTTGCTAAGGCAACAGGTTGTTCAGCAAGTTTTGTAACTTTTACCATGTTTACATAGACATATGACATCATAACTTTATATAAATAAAAGAAAATTACAAAAAGCAATGTTCCCTCTAAATAACTCTATGGGTCTAACTCATTGTCAATAAAATACCAGATGGTGTCAGTTCTGGTTTTCTTACAACCTAGAGGAGTTTGGGACCAGTTGGAGGTAGCATTATCAGTTAATGTTAGCGTTACTCACCTTGTGTTAACTGCTCTTCTGGGTGACTTTGGTGTCAGTACTCATGTTGCCCCTAAATTACAGTAAGGTTGTGGTGCTATCAGTATATTTTATAATGCTTGCTTTTTGATTATTGTTAATACAACGTTAATATTTCAGGTAGTGTTTTAAACTACACACTAGAGGTGCAGGAGTTCAGAGAGAGCATGAGTTACTTGGAAAGATCAGATATCCATTTTTTTCTGAATTTCATGTGAAATACAGGTCAAATTTGTTGTTCTATGATGATATATCTAAATCTCTAGTTATTTTATTGGTTTTCTGGTATAGTTCATCTTTGTACCACTAGCACATATACAATACATCACACTGGGTAGATCAGATGGCTAACAGCGTTGGATTCAAGCCATACAGTAATGCAATGCCTTCATGGTACAATGCAAAGTTTCCTCCAGATGGTATGTTTTTTCCCCCTTCAGGCTTTTCACATTGACTTAAACACAAAGTAAAATCTTTCACTTATGTGTGAAAATGTGGGTGTACATGGGTGTTTAAATATATGCCTGAAGTAACCTTTGCAATACTTGAATGACATGCTGTCAGTTCATCAAAATAAACTTGGTTATTTAATCGACACTGGTGGCATTTTTATTAAAGCATCTGTATCACATCGAGGACTAATCTTAAGTAAATACAGTAAGAGTGGTAAATGAATATTGATATAGCAATACCATGTAACATCTATTCTAGCTATGCACACAAGAGCTGCATCTTGCCTGTGCTTCTGTTTTGAAAAATTACGCAATTTCCACACTTGGTTAATGCCCAAAGGGTTTGGAAATGTGATTTAAACCACAGAACATGTAGTCAGCATCTGCTCACCCTCCACAGAGACCAGAAACCCTCTCTGAAACTTTAATGTTTCATCAGATCCTATCTGCCTAAGAATGTACTGGAAGAAACCGCATGCACACAGGGAAACTGCAGAGGACAGATGCTCTCTTTAAATGCTGCGGAAGTACCAGGAACCTAGCATGGCGTGCTATAATGTAGAGAACATTATTGACATGGATTTCTGGTTATTAGCATACTGACATTTGACAGCAGAAGTGAGAAGAGCAGAGAGCAAATGTGCTTGCAATGACATTTCCCCGCTCTCATAACCCCTTTAGCTTTTCTCATCTCCAAGAGTACTACTGGAGTGAGGGTCAGGTCACTTCTTTCCTTATCTGTCACAGAGACACAAGAGGATGGAAATTGGCAAACAAGAAAAGTATTCTCTGGGTTTTTGTGATATGTTGAATGAATATACAGAGCTGTTTGCTAAAAGACATGACTTGTGTTAGAGGCACAGAAAAATACTGCTTTCCACATAGCTTTCTGTCCACGTAAACTGTCTCAACAACAACAAAAACTATGATTTGATCAAACCACCCTTTCAGGAACCCTTCTGTTCTCAACAAAGTGAAGACACAGGTTGTAATTTTTAAGTTTCAGTGAGGCTAGAGGCTTTGACCCAGAAAATGAAATATCCACACCCCTGTGAAAACACTGTCACTGTCTTTGGGTGATATCATAGTTTCCAACTGGGGTGTCAAGTCATGTGCTCTGGTAAGCCAAGAGTGTGCTGGTTTCATTTTAACCATCTCCACACCAGGCTGTGTACTTACAAAGCTTTCAAGTGATACATAAAAGTTGTGCCAATGGAGAAATTCTGAAAAGACTGCATTAAGATCAAAGATCAAAACTAAGAAAATGTCAAGATATTATAAAGGTAATAATGAAGCCCTTAAGACTACTTGTATGGTGAACAATAGTTAAGAGTGGAAAGGAGGACTTTCATTAATCTTTTCAACTTCTTAAATGGAAGAGAAAAAAGGAAAAAGAGCAATAAAAGCACTGCAAAGTGCTACAAAATAGAAAAGTCTGGAAAGTCCTACAGATTGTACTTTGGTGATATTTGTGGTTGATCTTCATCCCATTTGGGACGGGTTTGTATTTCTCACTCAATAAATCAATTCTATTACACCACTAACGGTGTTCCGCAGCTTGAATTAATTTCATTCTTATAGAATGCGCACACCTTCGGAGCTAACAAAGCAGCTTTAATGGATATAACAGTGCTCTCCGTTGTTGCTGGAATCACTGAGACACAGCGTGAACAACAATGAACATATTTATGTGGGCTTGCCAGATATACTGTAGGTGAGAAATCATACTAACGGTCAAAGTCATGACTCATTTTCACCACCCTCTAACATGAAATTGAGTGTAATGATACATTTTTTCCACACAAAGAAAATCAGAAAATATATTGTGTGAACTGCAAAACAATTGACAAGATCTAAACATTTACTGATGGAAAATATTTTTTTCCTGTTTGAGTGTAAATTGCGCAGTTGTAGAGTGAGGTTCCCCTTGTACAGAACACATTCTTAGTTGAATATGACTTTTTAATACACTTTTATTTTCACTTCTCTGTTAGGTAGATCACAAATCTGAGAGCAGTCCATCTTGGTTTTCCCAGGCTACACACTACATTACCACCAGTCCAGAGGATGGTGGTAATACAACTGGAGTTATTTCATAACTGAAAAAAAATACCCAAAGAAGATTTGTGTGCTTTTGCAGTTTAGTTATAACAATAGCTGACAACTATCCATAAATGAGCACAAACACATGGATGATTCACATTTATAGACTTCAAGCTATACAAACATTTATCTATGCCGCTCCCTCACACATACAGATCATTAAGGGATCAGATAAATGCTTCAACATTTAGGTGCTCTTTCTGTATGACTGTATGTGTTGAAATGGCTAGAGACACTTTTTACTGTCCCTCCAATAAGGCAGGGATAACAATGACCAATTTCAGTGTAATTTCAGTCACTTCAGTGACTATAATCACAGACCCTGTAGAGACTAATTCGACAGAGTGCTTGCTGATGAACCGGGAGGAGAAAAGATTATTTTTACATCTTGGAGAGATGGGTGCATTTATACCTTTTTAACACCGGGCTTTTGGTTCTCCAAAGGAGGTTTATTTGCCATAATGTTAAAGCATAAATCAGCAAACATGCGCTAGGGCCATTCTAACATATTTGCATAACTGCTTCTATTATACTTTTACAGACTTTTGAGTATAAATTGTTTTTCCTTTTTTTTCCCTTTTCCATTTCAAACCAATCAGCTTGTTTGACTCTCAGATCTACAAGCATGTGATGAGATTGGAGAGGCGTTTGACCTGTTGTTACCCACAACACCCTACTCTCGGTATACTCACAGACATGTTTACATGTATCTTTGCAGAACCAACAGAATAGCAACTTAGGCCATAGTATTCAATTTTCTTCTGTTCCAGTTTATGAGTTAGGGACAAACAAACATCCTCACTGAGGTAAAAGTTTTGGCTCAGGAACACACTGAACTTTTCTAAATCACCTCTAAACTGGAACTGCTTGCTAGAAGTTTTCAGACTCAAGAGCCCTCTGAGAGAATTTTCTGAATGTTTGTGAATAGGATCCCGAATGATTTGATTAATTACTTTCTCCTCTCTCCTCATCTCTTCATCCTCTCAGTGAAATCACCAGGTATAATCTGAAAACTCTTTGCCCTTCATGGCACATGATTACACATGCCTGGATTAGACTCTTTGTTATCCCTGTTTCTAGCTGCGGGAGTGTTCGTGTGCTCAAATACCAAACTGTTCAAAGTAGTGGAAAGAGGATCCCTTGACAGCTGTGTTGGAAAGTCTGTAACACGACTGCTTTGCATTTCGACATCACGCTATGCATTCTCATGGCACACCGTGTGCTAAAGTGCGCGCTGCTAAGGAGCTCTGTTGCTTTAATATTTGATATTTCCTATGGGGTGCACTGTGTAACAATCAAAGATGAAGACAACCTTGAAATGCCTCCCTTAATTTACACATGGAGGGTATCAATGAGAGAAAGTAGGTTGGAATGGAGGGGGGAGGGGTGGGGCAGAAAAAGATGTGCATTAAAAACAGAAACTAAGAGAGAGGCGGTGCAGAAAGTGGTGAAGAGAGTGAGCTGCGTCTAAGTAGAAAGAGGAGGATTCACAACCTCAGACCTCATACTGACAACTAATTAAAACTGCTAGACCTTTATTTATCACTTTTGAGTTCTATTATAGGAGGCTAAAAGGCAGCATGTTGTGTTTTTGCTTTGGACCCAATTTAAAAACCTTGGCTGTCCTCCTTTATTAAAACAAAAACACATTTCCCAGACACGCTTTACATCCTCGCACTATTAACTCAAGGGTCCAATTTGGATTTTTTTTTTTTTACCTTTTTAATTGAAGGTTAATTCACACATTTTGACAGAATTTCAACTGTAGTGTTTTCATCCTGTTTTACTCCATCGGAGCTCAAAACAGAGCTACAGCATTTAATGCAAAGTGCAAAACCTGTAAATGCCAGTTAAATTGTCACTTAAATGGCAATTAGATGTACAGTAGCTCTAAATACAAGAAGATAATTGTTAAAGCTATGAAAACAGTTGCAGCAAACCACAATCAGCTCAGTTTCTAATAAAACTGATAAAAATTAAATACTTATGTAATTATTTATTTGTCTAAATATGAGTAGGGTCAATTGGCTGATCTGGTAGCACTTTTCAGACAGAGTATACATATGTATAAAGTGATGTCTGTGTGTCATTCTCAACAACATACTCATGGGAGCTGAAAAATATAATTATATGAAGGAAAAAGTATGAAGCAGTTTTCCCAAAGGCTGCATTACTGATGAATTTTAAAACTTATTTAGACTTTCAAGTTTTAATTAATGACCATCATGAGTCTGAGGGACACTTACCTGATTCTCACCGAAACCTCTAATGCATTTGCTCATCAATTTCATAATTAATCAGAGAATTCTGATGCTTACTTTATTAAGTCCGACAGTGTACACCATTGAATGACAAGATGTTAAATTGGGCCTGACTTAATTCCTGTTTGCTCACATTCTCTATGTAAAGTTTTTTGCTGGATATTCAGTTATTCATCCCTACAGTTGGCATAAATGAAAGTTGAAAAAATGAGGCAGGAGACAGCTGGTCTGATTATTACTATGCAGGGTTTTTTAGTAACCTCTTTTGCCCCGCGCTGTGCAGGGGGAAATTACTTTTATAGGCAGATCTGACAAGAGAAGAATCTCCTCAATAACGAAAAATCAGCTCATTCAAAGTGTTTCATAGTTTATTAAACTGATTTTATGTTCTTTGAGCATAGGAGATAATACTTAAGTGAGAATTAAAATTACAATGGTTTGAATCAGGCAAATAAGATGTGCTTTTTTTTCTCCTTCTAGCTGCTACAGTCTTAGCTTAGTTATTCTCAGACTTCTGCCGTGGAGGATGGACTGTGCTATGGACAAGATGGCCACAAGGGTGTTGGCATTAGCATATGCTGAAGCTTCAGTCTGCATTATAAAGCTTTGCTTTGCCTTTGAGACTTAATTTTTTTAATTTCATCATCTCTGCTTGTTATACTTGTAAATCAGTGTTTACAGACCTAATCTCTACAACAAAAGGTAGTTTTGTGCATTCATTATTGACCTGATTCTAAATTGTCTTGTGCTTTGCCATAGACCAAGAACTGGTTTCCAATCAAACCATCTGGATTGTCATGCAGCAATTGAAGTCTGATACGCTTTCACATTTCCTCTCATAAATGGATCATATTCAGGCAAGCTTAAATACAATACACAGACCACTGTCTACATTCGGAGAGGAAGTTTAAGCTCAAACATGGGGTCAGCTGTAGAGAGGACAACATATCAGATTTGTAAAATTGTGTCAATATGCTGGAGAAAGAATACTTCTACCTGAAAGAAAAGGTTGAGCATGCAGAGAATTGAAAGTGGTCCTCTAATCTAAGCTGAGGGCCGGGATATACTGGGCTTCATGCCAACAGGATTCTAGAGCTAGTCCAAGGCCAATCCTGGTAAAATTCCTTAATTTTCAGGATAAATTGAGGATCCTTCAACTTGCCCAGGAGAAAACTCATATTCAAAGGTGTTTGAGTCCATAGTGCTGGGTTACTTCAGGAATGTGTGCAGTTTGATCCCATAAAAAAAAGCTCTGACCTAGACATAAAATACTCTCTACTCTATCCTGCCACGCTGAGTTATTACTGAGGGTAAACCCTCACTGTTTCACTGCCCTAATGATGCTGAGACATTCCTTTGTGATATCCCCATGAAATCTCCATAATTCCACGAGTGATAAATCTTCTTTCTTTATCTCTGTCTAAGTACTGTTTTTCTTGTTTCTGTCATTAATTTATGATGGTACAGCATGCCTTTGAGTTTCTGGACTTATCACTGACTCCTGATAAGAAACTTTGTTGCTACTGTGGCATGTTGTTAAACCAATCTATATCATTTGAATACATTTTTGTTTGCCGTAAACCATAACAAATGCTTCAAGATGCAGTGATCTGTCTTACTGTGAATATTAGTTTAATTAGTCTTATTTGCAAGGCCTATTTTATGGGAAGTGAATGATTGTGGAATATGATTTATACTAAAATATTATTTTTATTTTCATTGTGGTTTTTCACACTATAGGCCTATGGTTGATCTTTGAATGTTGAACATGTGTGTACATGTGCTGTTCTCTTGCTACTTGCCCTTCTTTTAATCATATACCCAAGACATGATCTGTTGATTTACCCATGTGAATATTTTGTGAATGTGTGGATATTTTATTGATATCTCTGCATAATTAACACTGCTATAATCTACATATTAAACCCAGTTCAGACCAAAGATTCATAATGTAGACAAGTTGAAACTTGAAACTACTTGTGGTGTGTCAGTCTGCAAAACCTGCCAGTTTACACATCGCGACTAGATGAGACAGTGTATTGTCTCCATAGCAACGACTCTTTTCCGTTATATCTGATTGCTTTTCAGGCTTTATTTGTAGCTGGATATAATTTGTAGCATCTTAAATTATGAATGAGGATAGTGATAGTGAGTTGCATTTCTAGTATTGATGAAATTGTGAAAGCATAAAAAAACAAGAGGGTTGAGGCTCTCTTTTCCTCCATCCAAAACTCTGCCATTTCGATCAGCGGACAGTTTGCTGACTTCGCCACAAGCTGATTGGCTCTTGAAACAGATGATCTACCTTATGTTCTAAAATCTAGTGTAATGACACTTTGTGAGACATAGTTAAATAGTAATATCTCTGATAATGAAATTAAACTTGACAACTATGTTCTATACAGATCTGAGTGGCTACTTTCGTATGTTTCTTCAAATTTGTCTTGTCTCAAAACCTCATAAGTGAGTCCATCAGAGTTGATTACATGTCTAAGTCCTTGTTAGATTGGATTTTTGTCACCCATCTGTATAGAATTATAAAATCTGGTGTATTATCTGACTGTGTCAGTGACAATTTCGTTATTTTCTGTTTGGAAAAGGAAGGCACCTTGTCTTCCATCAAGATGCATCATGGAAAAATATTAATATTGAATATTTTATTCAAAACTCATCTGTCATAAATTGGTTAAACGGGTTTCAGCTAATGCCTATTGTTGAAGATACATGTAACTTCTTTTACACTGAATTATAGACAAACA
Source organism: Euthynnus affinis (assembly GCA_029490765.1). Classification (NCBI taxonomy): domain Eukaryota; kingdom Metazoa; phylum Chordata; class Actinopteri; order Scombriformes; family Scombridae; genus Euthynnus; species Euthynnus affinis. The sequence continues at coordinate 24,821,233 of CM055841.1, read as the reverse complement.
TGCCCCCTATACAACAATAAAGGTTAAAGGTAGACATTTACCTTGAATGAATGGTGATATTTTAAGTCTCTTTAAACAGAGAGATAAGGCCTGGGAAACATATGGCTCGACAAAGGATTCTGCTGATTGGAATGCATATAAACAATATGCATATAAGTACAACCAAAGCGAGAACTGCTAAATTTAATTATAAAGACTGTTTTGCTAATGATTTTGATAACCTTAAATAGTTTTGGAACAGAATCAATAAATCCACCAAAAGCTCTACAACTCATTTTAGAGTTAATAATGAAGTTGTTATTGATCCCTATATAATTGCTAATGCTTTCAGCCAGCGTTTTTCCTCTGACTGCGGATCACAAACTCTGATGTTTCATTGAATAACTATGTGGTAGCTCCTTCTCCTTTAGAAGAATCTGTCCAATTAATATTCAGCCAGTTATTTATGATCTAGGTTCAAGTAGTGGTGCTGGCCCAGATGGTTTGTAGTTCATCAAACTTGCCTCTCATGTTCTGGCATATCCTCTGTCTGACTTATTCAATTGCTCTATATCTACAGTGTAGCAAAAGTGTACATTTTTAATCAAATGTCTCAATATGTTAATGACTTTCACATCTTGTCTATCTTAACTATCTCATCAAAGTCTTGATAGTGCAGCAATATGCTATGTGCTATATAACACGCAATAATTATAGATCTTACTAAGGCTTTTGACATCTTCATCACAGCCGTTAGTGTGTCTCTTATCAGGGCAGTCAGTTAGATTTTATGATCATGGAAAAAGGTGTACCTCACGGGTCATTTCTAGGGCCATTGTCATTGAAATTTTGCCTGTAAGCACTTGACTCTCAAGAATGAAACACACAGGCACAAGCAGAACAGTTTTGACAGGAACTGAAGCATAATTACATTTAGAGAGAGAGTTATGAGATTACCTTATCTCTCTCTATAACAGGTCCATTCATAATTTATTCTTTACAGCAAGTCACACCTCTTTACAAAGATTGGTTATTTTAAGGTAGCATGATACTGTCCAACCAAGCTACCAGCCTTTCTGGATATAGTACATATGTGCAGAATTCGTCATTACATAAGATGTTATGTTACTTCATGTGACATAGTTCAACATCATGTTTTTCACAATGAACCTATCAGAGAACAGCGCAAAACTCTTTTGCTTACTTTTAACCTTGATGCACAGTGTATGCAGTCTGACGAAGGTTGATGTATGACAGTCATGTAGTCTTTCACAGCAAAGAAATCAGAGCAGAATTAAAAATGGTAAATCCATAATGCTTCATGCTACGTTAACACCATTGCTGTTCTCCGTTGTGTTAATGATCTCCCACACATCTGTTCTGATTGCCATATTCAATTTTATGCAGATGATACTGTGAATTATTCTTACAAGCCTGACATCTTACAAATTCAGGGTACATTACAGGCTTATTTTGACTTTGATGATTTTGTCACTGTTTTATATATGAGTCACTAAATTGGCTAACACCTAAATCTAGAAGACATTTTCACTGGTTGCAATTTATTTTTAAATGCATTTTCTTTAACTATCCTTCTTCGAAAATTTTTTTTCCTGGTTTTGTTTTCTGGTTTGTTCCTTTCCTGGTTTTTCAAATGGAACCCCCACCGCGCATGCACACAGTTCACGGACAGTGTCTCCTTAATATACTTGCATCATTATAAATTTAATTTATATTGAGTTTAGACGGAAAAAAGTTAAGAAGCACATGCTCAGTGGTGAAAATAAATGAATAATATGTGAGGTGAAAGCATCTCTCTTTCTGACAGGAATGGTGAGGTCTGGTTGGGGCTACTCCTGTGTCAGCCACATGCACTCCTCACACAAGACAGGGTTTTTTATTGATTATATTGATTATTCCGCTAGTTAAACCCCTGCTGTCATGGCTCCGTGTGAAGAAAATCCCTCCAGACAACACCAAGTTCCCCAAACAAGCTAAACACACTCCAACAAACAAACCTCCAAACTAACTGTCAGGAGGGAAACTGACAACAAAGAAGGAAAACACTAAAATTCCGTCTGGAAGCCGGTACAATAACAGGCAGGAGCCCCAGTGTGAACTAATATCACAGAAAGCAAGCAGGAGAGTTCCCCACCAGAGAGGCTTTCTGCCCCGACGTGCACCACGCAGGCTGACTTGCAGTGGTGACATTTTATATTTTTTTCATGTCTGTGACATATTCTGCAGATAAAGACATTGAAACTATCATGAAAGGTTGATGGTATGATGTCAGTGTGGCTATCAACAGATCATTTTCACTGTCTATTTTTGCTGAGAATTGCGTGGTGTCACGTAGAAAAAATAGGCGAGACGCTGAATCTCTAGATGTTGTGCCGCTGCAGCCTAGACGCATAGCTCTTGTGGGCTGTGTGGCTGCTCTAACCTTTTTACAGGGTGCCAAAATGAAAAGCGAGAGGTTCCACGATGCACATGCACTGGTCATGCAGGCAGTGTGTCCCAGAACCTAATGTGTGAGATGTTTATAAATGCACAGGACAGAGCGGAGGGACAGACAGCTGCTCAGTGCTGAGAGCCAGGAGCAGAGCCGGAGCTTCAGGACAAATAACACCAGCAAGTCAAGCTGGATTCTATTCTGCTCGAGAGCTGTTTACTGCACTCAGAGCTCAGAGCTCAGAGTTTATTTCTTAAACTTTGAGCAACAGCAACAATGAGTGCTCAGTCTGTCTCTGTTGTTACTGGCTAGGCAGGCTAGGGGGTTTATATGTAGCAACGTCATCATGCAGAAACCTATGTCAGGTCATGTGGGAAAATGTTTTTAGAAGGACCTGGAAAATGGCTCTTTCAGGACCCCTTTGAAAACAAGATGATTCATCTCAAGGGTTTTATCCTTTTTATAATAAGAAGAAAATGTGTTGAAAGTGTTACTTAAGGCTGATGTTGTGACTTTTACATATTGAGACATGAGACAGACATGTTACTAATGTGATGTTTGGCTCTCATTGTTGCTTTGTCTCACATTTATACTGTATGTTTTCCATTTCCTTTTGCAGATTCACTGCTTTCAGCATTTTCTTCACCTTTATCATTGTTCATTTGTTGTTTTTCTTGTTTGTAAAGCACTATCTAACTATCAAAAACACAGAAATAATATGAAATAGTCATGAGGAGCTGGAAAGACATTTCCCTTCAGTGTCGCTTCAGTCCTCTGAATGCCATTCTGCCACTGCAGAAGTGTGTGTAGTGGGATGTTTGACCTTCCTTCAAGAAAGTAAGCCTCCAGCTGTTTGCGGGACGAAGGAGGTGGATTTGTGATTTACACTCTGCACTCTAGAACATCTCATAAAGGTTTCATGTGGTTGTGTTTGTGGAGTTCACGGAAGCAGTTTGACTTGATCCTGGTGTTGGCGAAGGCACTGCTGAATTTGTTTTGCAGTGTGTTTGATCGTCTTAGATTATTGCAACATTACGAGGGAAAAGTGTGTCCAACAGTGGTCCCACTTTGTGCTGTAAACTGCCTCATAATCCCTGGCTGCTGTGCAACAATGCTAGCAGTCATCTAACTAAATGGCTCACACAAAATGGCTGCCAAGATCTAGCAGCATTTTTAACATTCTGCAGATATAATTGTTGTTTGGCCTTTTTCAGAATTTAAACTCATGGGCTCATTGGGGTTTTGTGCTCCTTTCACTAGGTTGCATCCATGCTCACTAGAGCAGTTTCCAAATGGCAACAATGCTATTAATACCAGTTTAATGATGGTCATAATGATTAGTTCCTACTGATAATGTGTCAGAGATATTGTTTAAATTCAGTATTAGTAAAGTTTAAATTTTATGAGTTTTGCTAGATCAGTAAGCGACTGTTTGTTTTTGGTGATGCAGCTATCCTTTGCACTTGTTTTTTTATAATAATATGGCTTAAGGTTGATGTATACACCTTCTCACCTCTTTGCAAGTTTTTTTCTCCATGTTGCTTTGATAATTTGTCAGAGTCAGAGTTATTTTTCAAAACAGACACATGAGCGCTGGTATTTGGTTTTCAGTTTAATCTGATATAATCTTTGTAGCTGCCCTTAAAGTTTTTTTTTTTACTTCAAGACATTTTTTACTTGGTGTTTCAAATATTGTAGTGTAATTAAATGATTTCATCCCAAAACATCTAAATGTAGTGTAGGAATATTATTATTGATAATTCTCAAAAAAATTCAGAAACTATCCGTCGTATTGCCATTTAGTAAGAATGTGTGACAGTCCTTTCAAATTGTAGTTATCTGGAGCTGAAACTCTATATAACTATTATTATGCTGGAATGGAGATGTATTTGAAAGGACTATGTAGACTATATGATTCGTGACTGTGAACAATGATAAAAATTCTGAAAGGTTAGATGTACTAATCTATGCAGTACTGACTTCACGCTCACTGAGACTCTAAAAGTTGAAATAAGGAACTCTAGGGATGGGAATTGTTAAGATTTTATTGATACTAATGCCATTATTGATTCTGTTTATTAGTTTGATTCTTAATCAATTCCTGATCAGTTTTCTGTGTGGAAAAGTAGGCTCCACTGTTTATCAATGATGAATGCATTCTGATGAATATATGAAACATTTGGAATAGAGATATAGAAACATAGATAAGATAAATGATCCACAACCAAAAGTTAACTACATTAATTAATGAATTAATTCATTTGAAAGCATCGTACAGTCTCCTGCTTGTATGAGTATAACAAAATGAGCAGGAGAAGAAGTGCTCCGCTATGTCATGTCTCCAGCACTAGAGAGCAGCCCCTCTGCTCTGGGGAATGCCATTGCAAGACACTGAACAGGTGCAGGGTTTTTGAGGTGAAACAGACTGAACACCAACGTATTTTCTTCTTATCTTCTTACCTCAGAGTTGGTTAAAGTCATTTAATGCTGCAGTGTGTGTTGGTCAGCTGGTCTTGTTTGTTACTGCTGATGGCTGCTCCACTCCACTAATGTTAGTCTTTGTGTGACAGTGTAGAAAGTTCACAGTATACCTCACATTCATCTTGCAAAGGTAATGATTTAGTCATTAAATGAAAAAATGCTTGCAACCACTGCCTTTTTTGAAGATGAATTACAAGATAGCCAAGAATAACATCTACAGTGTGTGTGCGCTGTAGACAGTCTAGAGGCTGCAGTGCCCCTGCAGTTGAGTTCTTCCTTTTCCATTCTGTCAACATCACATGCCTGGGCAGTGAAAAGAGGAATGGATAAGGCTTACATATGATTCCAATGGACGGGACAATTTGGAACCAGTTCTCAACTGGAATCGGTTCTCAATTCCCATCCCTATAACCGGAGCAAAAGAGGGAGACAGACAGAGAGAGAGATAGACAGGCAGGGGACAGAACAGCTTCTCTTGTCTTTCAACTTTTAACCAGTATGGTGAATAACTATGTCTCTGTGGCGCCTCTGAAAAGCTCAACTCCATCCATTAAACTGGCAGTTGGGTGAACTCTGTATAGCCCTCACAGCTTCAAAGTAAAAGATATATCTTGATGTTCCCTTGAGGCTCCAATCCAACTTCTGACATGAAGAGCTGGTGTTTATCCAAGAAGACTTAAATCAAGTTGAAGATGCTGGATGCTCCAACTACAAATGATGCAGAACTCACAATAACCAGATTAATTTAATTAGAATGTTAAACAATAATGATCTAACAAAGGGGCCCTCCACTGAAAATCTATGTTGTTACGTGATAGCTACAACAGCCAATCACTTGGATGGACGTAATCGCTTTGTTGCTGTCAGATCTCTCAATGTTCATTTGCAACACAGATTGGTGTAAAGAGTGCGAGAACAAGAGAAAACAACATAATGTTTTTGAAGGTTTTAAATGCAACATCATAAGTCTGCCTAAAACCAAACATGACACGTTACCCTGAAGAGCGGCTGTGGTTGAAGGTTTAACTGCCCTGCCATTTTTAATCACTGTAGGCGGCAGGGTGGAGACAGGCGACAGACTAGCTTGGGCTCACATTGTCCTGTCACCGCTCGCAGCCAACCATTCAAGATGACAAGTGTCACTGTGCCATGCTGATATGTTTCCCAGAAACCACAGCCTGACCGCCAACAGGAATAAACTGAACCTTGGTCATTTCTGCAGGCTCTTCGTTCTAAAGGTCAGCAGTGAGGCGGAATAGACAAGCACTTGATATTGTCCCTTAAGCACCTCTTAGACCTGCAGTATGGTGTACTGTAGCTCTCTTTATCCATATTACAACTCCTGCAACTATAGTTTCTCTCGCTTTTGTTTGGATGCTGTATTCACTCTTCATCATTCAATCTTGTGTACAGCTTTTGGGATTTGGAGAGCAGGAATTTACACTCTCTGCCTCCTCCTCACTGTAGGTTCTCGTTCTTGGCACTTATCTCAGAGAAGAGAGCAGGGTCCCTTGTGTCGGCACAACCCCTGGCGACAAGCCTCATTACATAACCACTGGCAGAAACTCAATATGCAGCAGATCTACAACAACAAAGGAGATACCGCCGCATTGAAAGATAACCTTTGATATTCCAGGTATGACTTAAAGTATTTACATTTTCATATATATATATATATATATATTTTTTTTTTCAACGTTTTAAGAAATTACAACATTCTGTGAGATATGGTTTGACACTGCCTAGAGGTGCTTAAACAGTCATATGGCATTAGATGTGACATCACTTACATGAAACATCACTTACACATCATTTATTCTTTATCCTGTGTGCTTTAATAATGCCTTGTCATTTACTGTGTGACATCAAACTGCAGATGAAATTTAGCCTTTTGGCTAAATCTGGCACATTTATATCACGTTGATGTTAACCCAAGTTGTTATTTTGTCATTGTTATTTTACTATTTATTAGGGCCTAAATAACCCAAATTCATTATTTTATGTAGGATATATTGTCCATGTAGAGTATAGAGTTGCAACAAACTTTTAAAAGATTATAAAAGTGTTTTTTTTTATATTAGACTGTTGTTAAACCTTAATTTAAACACAGGCTTCATATGGGTGATAGAAATCCTTGAAAATGCTTGAGAAGTGCTTGAATTTGATTTAAGAAAACGTGTAGGAACCTTGTAAACATTAATTTAATAAGACAAATAAAGAATTCTAACTAAACAATACTACAAATACTACACAGCCTTTCTCTGAATGGTATGCAGATAGTATACATGCTGTCCCATGAGTGCAGCCTAGCTACTTAAAATAATTTGTCCTTGAAATGACCATTTGCATTTGTTCTCGCTAACCATCTATATGCCTATAGCTATATATCCAGGTAAATCCTCTCTGTCTTCTTTTATTGATCCATCATTTCAATCTGATGAGCCATTAGGAGGCAAACAATAACCTGGACCTCCCTTAATCATTGACAGAAATTCCCTTAAAAGATTTATACAATGATAATCTAATGATCAATAATGTGTCATTTAATTGCAACAAATTTTGCAATCAAACTTGCACAGTAGAATTGAATATAAATAATCAGTTTCTTTTAAACCAAGATTTAAACTATGCATATACTTAACTATCAACATAACCTTGTCATTAAAAGCCGTTTTTTCAAAGTTATTTTCAACACTTATTTCAGGATTAGTGACATTTTCACTGCACGGAGACACTGAATTGAAAAACTATATATAAAGCTGATCCCAGAGTGTTGGTCAGGATAGTCACATGACTATAATACTCAAGCCAAACCCCACTGTGACTGTTTCCCATTGAAACTGAGACAACTGTTATAGAGTTAATTAATGTGTGCTGGCCATGAGAAATACATAAATAAAAGAAGATTGATTTTTATAATACATACACTAATGGCATAAAGGAATGGGTTTGACCATTGGTGCAGGTAGTGTACAGCATACAGACAACGATCTGAGATTTAGGCGATTATTTGAACAATTAGCACCCTTTTCATTGGAGAGCAGGATGAAAATATTGGCTCCTTGTTTGTTAATTAGCACAGTTGCCTCAGAGGACCAGGGCTATTAAATCAAGTTAATTATCAGCGGGTGAAGGAGAGGAATGACGAAAGAATTAGGAGGCATGGCCAGTAACCTTGACAATAGATGAAGCAACAGCCAAGTGTGAATCAACAGTAGGGTGAAGTGTTTTGGTAAAACCGCAAGACCATGAATTGTTTGAAAAACACACACAGAATTTTTTTTTTTACTCTCTGTCTCTATTTCTCTAGTGTAACATCATGCATGTAAGTTAGCCCTGAACCCATCTTCCTATCTACCCAGTGAAAAGCACTATTATAGCTTAGAGCCATATCTTGAGTAATTGAACTATTACTGAGAAGGTCAGGCAAAAATAATAATGCTTTCTCTTTTTAGAAAGCAATTTTTTGTCTATAAGAAACCTCGTTTTAGCTGCAGCAGATGAGTAATAGGAAACAACAATGCTTATAGTACATACTGTGAAAGTGGCATCTGACTAATTCAAATACTTTATATGAGTGTGTGAAAAAGCATTGAAATAAACCAGGTTCCAGCACTGCTGACTAGCATACTGAATGAGAGTAATGTGACAAGGACGAGAAACAGGAAAGAAGCGAAACAGGAAACAGATAAGAAAAACATAACACAGAGAATTTTTATTTAGATGTATCATGACCTTTAAATGGAGTTTAAGTATTTTACATGAAAACATCCTCAGATGTTTTGAACACTTTGATATCAATTCCATTATAGCTGTAATTTACTGCCTTGTTTAACAGTCTTGGCCAGTTACGCATGTGGTCCTCCTGGGGCTCGCTCTGCTGCTGTTATCTTTTAAAGAACAGTAAGTGTTATTACCCTTGCAGATGAGACAACAAAAATAATGACCCAAATCTGGGAAAGACCTTTGATAATAAAGAACAAAGCAAGGAAAGGAAACGAGAGGGATCGCTGGCATCCTTTTCCTCTCTTCAGCAAGGAACTCACAGAGGAAGTGTCAATCTGTCAGAGGTTGGATATAATCTTCTATATTGTGACGCATGGGGCGATCATTGTGCCCTGTCACCGGTAGTCCTTGTCGTTGATTAAGGCTTTTCATCCTCCATTGGGCTTAGCTCCAGGCTGCTCGCACTTTGTCTTGTGACATGCGTAATTTCTTCCTCACAGTCTCCTCATCTTGATAGTGAGCTAATAGAAACTCTCCCCAGATCCGCTCCTAATGAAGACAGATCCTCAGATGGCCAAGCAGTCTCATTTATATTACCAGTCTATCAACTTGTTTTAAGTAGATTAGGCATGTTCCATGCGACAAGCAAACGGGGTGAGGAGGGGGGATGCGATGTGTATAAAAATAATTTACAAAGGGATTTTACAGAGCATTATTTTTATTTAAGCCATATCATAGCACAGCTGAAAGTTCACTTGATCTCCTGACAATGAGGAGATGAAAGGGCTGTCAGCATGAGATTAAAATTGTGATCAGATTGTTGTAGATGCTCGCTGTGCTGCTGAAGGTTGTCTAGTGTGCAGATATATATGGCTGTATATAGATTAAGAACATGAAATAAGGAGGCTACTTAAATTCAGATATTATGCATGGCGCCAAATCAAACTGAATGCAAAGTAGAGCATTTCTAAACACTCATTTTGACGATTCTGAGATTTAGTGTGCTGCAAAATTATAGAAATCCTTTTTTTCTGTCGACTGGCGAGAAAAGCACTATGGGAAAATTGTGAAATCAAGCACCTAGTAGTGGTTTATAAACTATAGAGTGTGGGTGGCTTATTTAACAGAATATCAAACCACATCTAAAGAGAAAATCCTACAGAAGTCACCCCTAAGCTGGGCATCCTTTGAGGTTGTATGTTTTCATCACAACAGCAGCTGACCTCAACCAGACTGACATTAGCCTCTAATGATCCTGTGCATCCCACTCAATGAGCTTGAGGGAGCAGACAACTCTCTCTGGTAGAGCTTCTGTTTTATGGGGTTTGTTAGCCAATATTACCATCAATAACTCAGCACAACCTCTCTAATGGGTAAAAACGTATGTAAGAATGTCTTCGTTGTTATTATTTTAATCATTTGTTGTTCTTGTGATGGCACTATGTACAGGAATGCATAATGCAGACCTGTAATGTGCTGCTGTATAAGAAACTGTATTGCAAACTCTAGCTATCTTCTACATAATGCTTCATGAGTGTGTCCCTGGGTGAGCTGGGTTTATATATTTTTACATGTTTTTTTAATAAGGGGCTGCAACGAACATTCATTTTCCTTATCTGCCAATTATTTTGTTGATTAATTTATCAGTCATCAAAGTGTAGTGAAAAATGCTTATCAGACTTTATCAGAGCTTAAAGTAATATCTTCAAATTGCTTGTTTTGTCAAACAAACCCCAAAACCCAAAGAACTACATATCAGATGGAGAAAAGCAGCAAACAGTCACATTTGAGCAGCTGGGACCAAGAGAATGTTTGGCATTTTTGCTTGAAAAATTACTGAAACAATTTTTCAATTATCAAAGTAGCTACAGATTAATTTTCTGCTGATCGACTGATAGACAAATCAACCAATCATTTCAGCTAGTTTTTATATTTTATTCCTTTAGAAATTTTGTCAGAAAACAATTGGGGACAAAATAATCGAAATGTCTAAATTTCTAATGAATACTGAATACTTCATAAAACATAAGGCCACTATGTCCCCTCAGAACTGTTTTCATTGACCCTGGATTAATGTCAAAGTGTGCTGAACTGTGGGCAATGGGATATTGGGCTATTCTTTAAAAAAAGAAAGCCTCCAGCACTTTTCCATAGATGTTCAATGATCAATGATTGGGGAGGATATGGAAAGTGTTTGACTTTGTTCAGGTGTTTGTGAAGAAATTCTTAAATTTGTTTAGCTTTATTATCTTGGAATACTGGAACATTGTGATGTAAACAATATGCAGTAAAGTGGTCTTATGGTCATACACAGATAAACACAGAGATGAAATGACTACTGTAAGATGCCTTCCTATTTCATACATAGACATATCTCTATGTTTAACCACTGATAAGAGACATTCTGAGCTAATCTTCAACTTTGTTTCCAAATCCATAGGAAAAAGTGAGAGAAATAATTTCCAGACACTATTATCCTTGCACTGACACATTCTGCTTACTTGCTGTCTCATTTAGATGAAATATTTGGATTAAACAATAATGTTGTACTATTGGTTTAATTTCAGGTACCAAACCCGATAAAGGTTCAGTATTGTTGTTACAACCATAAAGTAACATTCATATTTGGAGATTCACTCTCGTTAAAACACCCTAACCCCAACGTTTATCAATTCCAGCCTTTAGACTAGCTATCTCTCATTTTTGATGCCCTAAGTTGTCACATAGGATGAGCCAAACAGCTGGAAAGTTGTAATTTATTTTGTACCTTGTGGGTAAATACAGTGGTCCAAATTCCAGTAAACATCTAAGCTATGCCATTACATGCAGCCCCAACACTGTGTTGGTGGAGATTATTCCAGAATTCAACCCTGTGGTCATTTATGTAGAGTGCAACTTTAGGGGAAGTGTGTTGTGTGTTGGACTTGGTGAATGCTAAACCCAGCAAACACATTAACATCAAAGAAAACGCATACATTAAATGTCAGCCACTGATCTGCAGTTATCAATGCTGCCTCAGTTTGTGCAGAGGGAAGGCCACCACATAAGGTGGAAAATTACACAGGAAGAATCTTGAAGTCTTTGCAAAAAAAAAAAAAAAAATCCATAAAATGGGGAATCGTGACATGACTTCATGATGAACCTTCAGCAAAGACTCCCCTCCTACTCATAATTGAAACAATGCTGCAGGATAGCAGAAGTCAATGGCACATAATGCGTAACAGTGTATGAATGTATGAGGTTTAATAGATCGTGAAAATGGCAGTCTGATGACAGAGATGGAGCATTTCATTAGAAAGCTTGAATTGAGTCTGTACGGGTGGTTGCTGGTGCACTCTAATACACTGTGATGAAAGACTAGCTGTTAGAGTGCCCACACAGTACACCTGGAAGGATGGCCTTTTGTTCACACGATACCCTTAATTAGAGTTGTGCTCTGGAAGCTGGTGCTATTTCGGTTTCCAGTTCTAAGTTGGTAAAATACCTGGACATGTTAAGCTCTTAGTCTAAAAAAAATAAAATAATGGAATCTTTTATCATCTCATATTTTCTTAACTTGGAGTGATGTGCGAATCATTAAAGTAGTCATTCATCCAAATAGCTAACTGTCATGGTTCAGGTACAGTGCAAAAGGGAATGCAGACACTAGAGAAGCGGAGGTTGAATAAAAGCAGTTGAAATGATAGTGGAAAAAAACACCCTTATGGTTGGCAACAAGAAGACAGTCCAAACAGGCAGTAGAGGCAGGAAGACAGGTCTCAGACTGGCAGCAGATCTAAAACACAGGTAGCAGATAACAGCCTTTTATTTCAGGAGTGGGAACAGGCAGTAACAGCTGGAACGCTATGGCAACCAAGCAACACAGATATCAGAATAGCAAAGTGGCTAGGATTTTATACACTGTGGATAAATTAGGGATCAAGGGATAGGTATTGCTCACTGGTGTATGAGGGACAGGCAGGCAGGAGCGGGGTTGGGTGTACAGACCATAAATAAATCAGCCAGGCCGATATATCAGCTGATATTAGCTGACTTGTGTATATTAGTATTGAAGTATATGTAAACCAAGAAGTTAAAATAAGTGCCAAACTGAAATGCCATAAAATATGTTTTCATTGTAGGCTACAATGAAAACAATTTTAATTTTCAAGTGGAAAGTGTCTGCTCAGTAACAATCTTTTTTTTTTTTTTTACTAAAATATCGAAAATCCTATCTTGTCGGATTGTATTGAAGTGACTGGTACCTCTTGAGGAGGAAACTCAAGAGGGACAACAGATGAGAAACACCAAGGAGTCTGAAGGTGAGTGGAAATGTGGGATTGAAGTGGAGAGTTTGATTTCACAATGACGAAATCTATCATCAAAATTCATTAATTTCAATGGGAAAACAGCAGTATGTGGATTTGCTATACAGGGTCAAATTAATCAGCATGAAACATTTGCATCAACTTTGATGAACTTTGACACAAAAATTTGCTCCATGGACCAAGAGCAAGCCATCTTGACAATGCTGACCTTTGAGAGAACAAAGAGAGTCTAAAATGAAGGCGGAAGTGATCGTCGCTTATTAGTTGTGTTGAACCTTTTCACTGAACTCTCCTCTGTTGGAGTATAATGGTTTGCAGACAAGAGTCAATGGTACAAATGCTTTTCATGGATAACCTGAACCTATTGTACCGTTAGCAACCAAGCTAATGAGCCAGCTAACTCACAGTAAAACTAGAAAGATTGGAGAGCTTTTCTCCTCATCTTCAGTAACTGTTTCCACTTTTTTTCTGAAACATCACATTATGTACTACAATACCATTTAGCCTTGGTCACTGTTGTTATGGAGAAGAAGCCAATCACAGCTGTAATTAATTCTAAATTCTTTGTTGTAGGAAGTTGGAAGCAAAAACTGGCACCATGGCTGCTGAACTCACTCAAAAGTGATCCAGAAATTTAAATTATACTGATTTACTCTGCAGATTGTAAAATCAGATTTCTCAATGCTGTAAACTTCAGTTTCCACATCTTGTTAGCAGTGCACATGAATTTTAAGCTCGTGATCGGCTGTTTCTTGCCAAAATGCACCTTGGGAGTCATAGTTAAATGTACCTTTGACTTTTTTTAATCAAAGAACCAGATATTTTCTAACGCAGTTGTTCATCTTTTGTGCTGATGATTTAACCAGGAGAGTGTCATGCAGATCCAAGCTGTAAGTACTCTAACTGTGAGTCACATAACATTGTTTATGGAAAAAAAATGAATGAGATTTTTACTTCCAGAGCCAGGGGGCTCCCAGAATAGCTCCTCACACTTTGCAACTCTATACAGGATTCAGATTTGACAAAATGCGATCAACCAGGACCATAGACATAATCATATAAAATATGTATAAAAAAAGAAGACTGTAGCAACTGAGGGTTAGAAAGCTACCAAGTAATATGATTTTAAATATTTGCTTTTCATTTAGCATTTGTTAATACAGAGGCCACATATTCTAATCCATCCATCCTGCAGTATGTTGGTGGTACAAGTAGAGCTAAATCTAGTGGAACATCCAAATATATCAAATGCACTCCATGTCATGTACTAATATTTCTCTACATGGATAAGACATCCAGAGAAGAACAGCCTGAGGCGTTCTAGCATTACCGCTGTGTGCGCGCGCTTGTGTGTGTGTATGCATTCGTGTGTGTGCTTCACGCTGCCAAGTTATGAAGCAGCCGGGGTCTAGAATAGTGTTTGTATTGACTGAGGAAAGTCTACAGAGTCCCCATTACAGCCACGCTGTAAACAAAGACAGGTCACAGTGTGTAAGTCAGACAGGGAGTCCGAGGTATCTTGAATCATGAAACAAATACGGTTCACAGCAGCTCATTGAGGATGCTGTCCATGTCTGTGTCTGTTCACAAAGCAAATCTGTGGGAAATACCCCAAGGAAATAAGGGTTTTACCGAAGCAAACTTTGTGCTGAAAGCAAGTTTTCAAACATTTTCAAACACATAATAGATTACTCTATTTCTTTGTACTGCAAAAGAATATCTTGTGAATGACACATGTGGAAAACATTCACGGTATGAACTAAATGTATTTAATAATGTTCTGTTAGATTACATATCACTAAATGATCGATTCTGTCTCTTAGAAATATTATGTGCAACTAATTTGTAACAGGAAAACACCATTATTTTTATCAACATATGAGGGAAAGCCAGCCAACCTACCCTGTATAAATAAAAGTAAAATAAATAATGAACTTTTCAAACTGCAAAATTCACTGTTAACTTCTTACGGTAGTACGGTAGTGTTATTCACTACCGTACCCATTTGAGACAAAGTTTTTTTGGTTATGTTTACACAACTCAAAGTACCTTTTAAGGTTAAGGTTGGGGAAAGTGTGCGGTCTTGGTTAAATATTTTAAAAGACACCATGTGAAATGATATATTTACCTTTTGAAATGACGTATATAACATCAACTAAAGAGTTATGTAGCCTAAACCTAACCATATGTGGGATTTAGGACACAAACCACAATCTCTGGTGTCCACCTGGACCACTTTGCTACAACATCTGTGCGGTACAAGAATATAGCACTTCATAGATGAGAAAAAAAATGTTGCCAGTGAACGCAATCCACACAGCAATTATGTTTCTTCCAAAACATATTATGCAAAGCCATTCAGTGGCACTGTATATAAACGTTGAAATGATAGTGTATGTTTGTTTCATCATCATTATTCCTATAATACTCACTGTAGGCTGTATATTTATTTCTCTTTTATTTACTCCCCTCTTCAATTTATGTGTTTTTTTCTGTTTTCAAGAGATAGTGGTTATTGCCAAGGCAGCCCACCAGCTTTGTGTGTGTGTGTGTGTGTGTTTGCAATATGAGTAACCGTGATTTAATCCCCCACTTACAGGTGTCAGACATGAAAGCTGGGAGTGGTAGACATGGTATCCCATATTGCTGCAGCTGCATTAGTAATCAGGACTTGGTGTAAATACAGACATCTCATTACGGGTGAGCTGAAGTGTGGTACTGAGGAAGGGCAAGGGCAATGACAAGGATTCTCTGAGTAATGGGCTCTAACAGATCAACACACCATTAAGTAGACCTGCAGTGCACGTAGTAGCCTTACAGGCCCATTATAAAGCAAAACACAACCAAGTGAGACGGCTAAAACCTCTAATGGCAGTCTCTCTTTACAACTTAATGACATTAAACACAACTCTGTGGATGCTTGTGAGGAGTGCAACATGACTGTTAACTATTGACAAGGAGTGCAGACGAGGATGAATGAAACATTATCCTGTATGTTTTTCTTTTCTTTTTTGTTTTTTTCTTCTTTTTTAATTGATTGCATGTCTTATTTAAGCTAATTTGTGCCTGGCAATAAACAGTGACCTGAAGCAACTTACACTCACTTCTGTGAAGTCAATATGTTAATGCATTTTGCTCAGAAACAATGACATTCTGCTTCCTCGTATTTATCCAAAGCTTCCTCTCTGGCTTCATTCATATTCAATTGTGGAGACTGTGGACTTGGGGAAAAAGGAGGAGAGTATGGGATTGCAATTAATCATGTCTGGTGCATGCAAACAGTGATACCTATATTGGTCATTGAACCAGTGTAGGCTATAGGAGGATCGCTTTTTGCATCCATCTTTCTTTAAGGCACCAGCAGGCTAATGAGAAAATCTGATCCGAATGGTGGATCTATAAGCATTCACTGTTGAGCAGAACAGGAACAAAATAAGATTACCGCCTTGGTTCACGTTGTTTGTACAGGATTTGCAATGCCTTGTTTTGCTTTTACAACCTTAGATTTATAATATCTCTTTAAAAGCATTGTTTATACTTTACATTAAATTACATTTTCTGTAAATCTCTACAATAAGCTCAACCATCCCACCCAACTGCACAAATAATTGAATATTTCCATGTGGCCCTGTCTTTTAAGCCAGCCGCTGTGGCACACAAATTGTAATCAAGGCCAGGAATAGTGCTGGGTGGCTGTTGACTGCAGGATTTAGGAACTCGGCTGTGCCTTCCCATTGCTGCTGGCAAGAGATTTCTGCCAGGCGCTGATGTGCAGAACAAGAACTAATCTGGAGTGGTCTGTTGCCGCTAAAAGGAACTGGCCCTGAAGTCATGCATTATGGGTAAAGTGGGTATGTGTTTCCCACTCATTTCTATAATTTTCTGCTGTAGATCTGTGTAGAAAATTTATACTGAATACTGTGTCTTATCAAGTGTTATGTCTTTCATCACCTACCGCTGCTCAGTGGATCCTAATCTTACTAATTCATATTTTCATTACAATCAAAACAATCCATTTTATATAAGCTGTGAAACTGTTTCAATGTTTATTGAAATAACTTTTGATAACAAGTTCACAGGAGCATTATAATTTGCAGTGCATTTTGTTTTTAAGGTGGTTAGGGGGAGGTCATCAGCTAGATCTCTTTAGTCTGAAGATATGCTCATACATATTTATGAGTAGTGGGAAGGACTTAACTTTGACAAAGAAAGTGGGAAATGCCTCAACTCACACATTGTGAATGTCAATGAACAAGTGTAAGAGTCACTAGCCATGTTAGTGGCTTTGTGAGGCTGTACGTGGGCGAAGTGGTGCTTTGATCTAAATGCTAGCGCATAATGTTCACCATGTTAGTTTAGCAAGTTAGCATGCTAATGTTTGAAAATACCACACAAAACACAAAGTACAACTGAGGCTGATGGGAATGTCTGTAGTTTAGCAAGTCATGTATCAAAGACTTGGACAGATTGAAACTTTGGCCTGCTGATGCCACTAGATGAACAGTCAGGGGATCAAAGATATTGAAAGTAGCAGTTCATTCAATAGTTGTCAAGACACTAAAAGCCCAAAATGGCAACGGCATGGTCACCAAAGTCAGTGGGACCATGAATGTCTATACCATGCTACACCATCAGGTAGATGCTGTCATGCTGAGATATTTCACTTGGTAAGTGAAAACTTATCTTGACTTCAAAGTTAGGGGATCACCAAAGTCATTAGGATTCATCATCTGGGCACTGTAAATGTCTGTATCGATCAGTACAATAATTCTTGAGATATTTCACACACAAAAAAGTCAGCCTCATGGTGGTGCAATGGGAAATGTCAGGAATTCACCAAATTCAATAGGATCATTCCCTGAACACTTTTAATGTCACACACACAAAATTTCTTTGTAATCAATCTGATAATCAGCCTGGACCAAACTATGAAATGACCGATATTGCCATCCCTAGAGTGATACTGCTAGCGAGGCTAAAAACTGGAACTGGAACATGTACATGAACCCTTGTATTTTTTTTTTTTTTTTAGAACTTTTAGACTTTATGGCAGAGCTGTTACACTGGATTGCATTAGATTGCACACATAGGTGTTCCTAATGAAGTGGCCAGTGAGTGCATATATAAATGTCTCAAACCCACAAGGTTGTGAGTCCATGCTTATCTCTGATTAATGAACTACCAGGGGGTAACACAACCTTCATCGCCACATGACCTTTTAGGAAATGTAAAGTAGCAATATCTTGCCTCTTTCTTGCATACATAAATAAATAATGTAAATGTGAAGTTCAATGAATGTATGAAACTCACTACAGTATTCCCATATGATGTCAAGAATCAACAGAGAGAAAAATAACATCAAATAACCTTTAAAAATAACCATTTAGTCACTATTTTCTGATTGATGTTTCAATATATCCAAACACAATCAAGAATACCATGTACACAATGCAAATGACAAAGGTGTCCCACCAAAACAAACCAAATGACTCAGGTTGTTATGGCAACACATTAACCATTGAGTATAACTGTGAAAGTAACAGAAAAGGGACAAAAAACAGCCATAAACTGTGTGATGGAACCAAAGGAGCTTTAACAACCTAAAATGAAAAGACAGAACAGCGTCACCTCAATCAACCCACCAGGCAACAAAATGAAAAGCAGCTGCTCCAGCCAAGTTATCCCCGCCAAAAAACCCAAAACAGCAACCAAATGAACGGCATAACAAGCCTTGTATTGGACTGTGCATCTGTGTATTTAAGCCTCAAGGGAAGGAGATGAACACATGAAGTTTTGATGCTAACAAGCTGTTGATGTTAATGTCCACTCAAAGCTGCAGCTATTACAGTTAATTATGTTTGATGTTCTAGTTGCTTAATTAATTTAATGTTAACATATGCTATCACTGCCAATTCACACAGGACCATTGTGTCCCGTCCTAAATCCTGTTTACCGGACTCAGTTTGTTTTGTCTTGGCTAAAATGCATAATACATACAAATACAAATATCCTTGAAAAACAGCCAAAAAGATTGAGCTTCAATTGTAAACATCCAATCCAATGCTCATTACCAAATTTGTCAATTACACAGCAAAACCGACGCCCAAGGAAGAGCAGCATGCCATATTTGGAAACTTCCTTGTAAGGATCTGTTGCACCAATAACTAACACTTTGGTTAAGTTAAAAATTCACGATTTTGAGCCTCCTGTGGCTTTATCTTACAAAGTGATTACATCATAAAGGTGATTAAATATAATCATCAGGATTGATGAAGAAAAAATCCTGATAATATATAATTATAATAGCAATATATAATTGAAAGCAGCACAAAGAGGAGCTAGCCAGTAGGGCACACAGCAGAGAGAGAAATGTGCTTGTTTACTTTATTATATAAGTATTCATGACTAATTATTCATCTCATTATCACTTGACTCTGTAGGTTAGACCAAAACATTACACTGTCTGAGATATAGCAGATGTATTTGTGATATGGATCCATTATGTTCTTGACTCATTTGAATAAATTCTGCTTGTCAAGAGGGACAAATTCCAGCCTCCGTTTTAAATGTGCAGGGAAGCCAGTTTTGCTGAGGCCAGCAAGTGACATTATAACCTTTGCTAAGAATAATGATGAATATGACATTTTGTCAAATGTGTCTCTTTAATGAGGAACCATCTCGCTGTGGTGGAGAAATTATTTGCTTCATTGTTTGTGTTGTAAATCTGGTAAATTAACCAGAGTGCCAGTGGATGTCATCTCTGATTAGTGTCAACAGGCCTCTAATGAAGATGTTCAACCTGTAGGCGTGTTACAGCTCTCACGCACTGACTGTGTGGTAAGACAGTTTACTTACAGCGTGTTGGTTTTACATAACAGTATCTGCATGGACCCCGTTTGCTGATAATGGTTGATATTTGATGTTAAGAGCTTTTTTATGAACGCTCTTAAATTTCTACACACCCTTCCCAAAGCAGAATTTAAGAGCAAATGCGCACACAAGCCATTACATCAGCAATCTGTGGTGCTGAAGATGTAGTCATTTTGTATATTTAATTGTCTCTAAGCTGTGTTTACAAAGCTTGTGTTACTGGTTGGAAGTCAGTTTAAGAAAGTAAACTTCGATTTAGACACTGCTTGAGGCAGACATTGCTCTTAAGCTCATATTAAGCCTAAAAATTAAGCAGCAGTGGTTCCTTCCAGTTTCTTGAATATGCATGTCATCTATTGTGTTTGTCATTCTGTCATCATTTCTGTATTAGACCTACTGTATGTCAGTGTGTGACAAACAACATACTTAATATGAATTAATAGAAAAGAAGATACAAACATCAGGAAAGTGGCATTTCAGCGAGAAGAGATTAATATATTGAGGTGAGAAGGAGCCGAGGACAATGACGACAAAACTGGCAGATTTATATATAGATCATAAATAATGCGTGCATTAGTTTCATTTTTTTAATTTTCTAATCTAAACATTATCTTTCATTTTACATCAAAGGTTACTTAACAGAGGACATTGGTGTTTTATAACAAAACTATAGATTTGAAAATGAACAAAAACTATGGTTCCTCCTACAGGTTCTGGAGCTTTTTAAGATGCTCTTAGCCTGCTACGAGTGCGTAGGAGGCACTTGTCAATCTATGATCATTTCTAAGAGCATCTTCAGCTATGATGGGAAACACCTCTTAAGCTTAAAGAGGTTCATAAGACATATTTTACGATTATCTTAGCCTTAAGATGCTTTTGGGAAACAGGGCTATGGACTAATCCCCCCCCCCCCCCCCCCCAAAAAAAAAAAAAAAAAATTGGAATGAAAACTCCTCGAGTCCAAATCCTGCAACAAAACTATTTCACCAAAAGACACATATGGCATAAATGACTAAGCCTTAAAAGAACGGAAAGCTTGTTAAAGGATCACTGAGAAGAAGAATCAGCAGTTTAGAAAATAGGATTTTGTCGAGCGTGTGTGGAATGGATCTGCTGCTGTTTTTGGAGATCATCAGACTGTGGTCAGAACAGCAAGGCCACACAGGCGGGCCCCCCTGACGAACAGATGGACGGCCAGGACGAGCAGCAGAGGAGGTGATCCAGAATGTGGGCACTCCATGATCATGAAGCAGTGATAAGGAACAACAGAGAAATGGATATCTAAAACCCATCCAACACACCAAAAAAACAACTGTCTGCCATCTGTCTGTCTCTCCGCACTGCTGGATGAATTTCAGCACTGACGTACGCTCTTGCTTTCAGCTCAGTTTGAAAGGAAAAGGAAAGGGAGCCCACAGAGGAGAATAATTCATCCCACCCTGTTCCTATAATGTCACACTAACTCACCGCAGCATGGAAAATGAATTACAAAAGAGGGAGGAAATGACAGTAAACATATCCTGGATGATTTTCTGGGTATAAGGGGAACATTATCAGGTCTGGTGCAGATTACAGTACAAGGAAACTCATTTGGAAGTAAAGGTTAAAAGTAACAGGCTTTGAGCTGACAGTCAGTCTCTTACTCTGTTTATTGGAGCTTCTCCAAGCTTTGCATCTTAATGAGACATTTTTTTTTTGTTTCTGGGAGAAAGTTATTAATGATGAAAAATACTGAATACTGTCTTATGCTAATAGACACTTACAGACTATTGTAGGCACCCTCCTAAATGTCCAGGTGTCCTCCTCAAATAGATGATATTTTAAAGGGTTTTGTGATGCAAGCAATTTTTTTTCATTCAGCTGTCAACAATACATTTTGCTGTAATTGTTTCCTTCGCTGAACCAAGCCTCCGGGGCAGCACTTCCTCCCAGGCTGCATTCAAATCCCACCTCCCATCACTAGACCTCTAATGGCCTGAACCTTAAACTCAATAACCGAAACCAAACACAGCTATTTAATTGGTGGACCTAGTCGAGGGGTGGTGCACAGCTTCAGATAGTGAGATCATTTCAGGGTAAAAAAAGGTTGTGTCTGCAAATTTTGCACATTGGAAATTTAGAGAAGATTCCATTTCATTCTCAAATGTAGTGTCAAGGGTGCACTTTATATACTGTTTTAAGGCAGCGCAAGCAAGTAGTAACTGCAAGGCAGTTGAAGCTAAGCATAAATAAAAACATTAGAAAATCCAGTAAAAGCAGGGTGATTAAGTACAAATGCTCTGATGAAGGCCACCAAAGCAAAACATGAAAATAAGGTGAGCCTAAAGAGTTTGTCTCCAATTTTGGATTTGTGTGAGTGGACTGTAGTTTATCATGATTTGGGATTAGTAGGTTAAAAAAGTGCTGGTTGACAAATATGATTTAAACACCAACCAGGTTCTCTGAAACACTAATGAGAATGTGTAAATTTGCACCACCAATAAAAAGAAAAATGAAAATATTTTAATATTACCAATAAGACAAGACATCTACAAACCTCCTGATTTCTTCATACTAGATTTGATTTTCCCACAGTGGGGCATAAGGTTGAAAAAAATGAAATTTTTCATTAATGCTCACATACTGTGACTGCTGATAGAGATTTACACTCTAGACAGCGTGATATTGCTCAAAAGATACAGACTGGGTGGAGAATTTGTACTGCAAAGATTCAATAAATCTGTTTCTTACTGCGAGAAGCCAGGTGAGCAGAGTGGATGCAGACATGCAGCTTTGGATACAGACAACTATCGAATGACCACAGGAAAGGAAATGTGCATTTAATAGGATACTTGTTTAAAGGCTTCAAAACATCCATTTGCCTGTTTTTCCAAACACAAAATGTGATGCTTCAAATTACATTGTTAGTGGCTCAGTGTGTGATTACAGCTGTTGCCAAGAAGTGTTCTGGGAGAATCTGATTGGTCCTTAAACACCAACAATATGAGAGTATATCTGCTGAGAGTCGTTGTAATCTGCTATTATTTGGGTTTAAGTTTTTTTGTTTTTTTGGCATCAAATGAACTTTTGAATTTGGAGAGTATCACCTCAATTATTCATTGTCACTAATTGAGATCCACTGAGGCATTTTAAGTAGAGGTGGATGCTGGACTCAGGAGAGATTCAGAGGGTTATAGAGTGGAACTTAACAAACCCCCAGCAAAACACAGACTGCCATAAAAGATTAAAAAAAAAAAATTAAATGGAAAGTGGAAATAGAGCAAATCTATTGCGCCACTGTCTGGCATGTAGTGCACAAAAATATGCCTCATATCACTTCAGGACAAGTACTTTGTGCAAACATATTCTTTTTTTGCAAATCCAGGAGGAAAATATTAGCCCAGTGGCATCATATCAGCTTTCTTTGAGCGTTTTCACACATTGAACAAACATCATGTTTTAACAGCCTGACAAGCAGCAGATATATAAGCAGCAATTAATGCATTCTCTGACAGTGATGCATAATCAAGTGAAAAACCATACGACCCACCAGGGCGTCATGTCTCTCTTGAAAATGATTAAATGTGAAGATGGATTACCACCAACACAACCCGCTTAAAGCGCGCAGATTTCAGTGCGCCTCAACTGAGAATGGCACCTACACAACCCCAAAATCCACTGTCTGAATTGAACTACATCAGTTTAAAACGACCCGTCTTCATCTGTGCATTGATTAGACCTTTTTTATTAGGATTTGCTTATGTGATGGGAAGAACAACAAGCAAAGTGGAGCGGAAAGCAGTGTGTGTGTGTGAGAGAGAGAGATAGAGACAGGGGGGGTTTGCAGAGGGGGCTCCTATAGACACAGCTGATGAAGGGGTTCATTGTATAGTCAAGTCTCCCACATCAGCTCCGCGGGAAACGTCAGCCTCATTCATGCTCAAAAAGCCTCTCAGTATAAAGGTGATTCATCTGTTGAGTGTGCGTGTGTGTGTGTGTGTGTGTGTGCAATCAGCGAGAGACCACAGCCCCCCTCAACAAACCATATAGCTAAAAACCTTCCAACACACCAATATTCACCAGGAGATGATTTGTAAAGTCCTCAAGCTCCATCAAAAATGCCAAGACCAGGATAATCTAATTGATCATACTACTTTTTTCCCTTAGGCTACATGTCCGTTATTAGCATATTTACTCACAAATTAAACCAACATGCCCTCCAAGTAGCTGAATAGACAAACAGTCTGTCATATTTGCGCAGCATACTCTCACACACAGAAGCCACAACACAGCTGCGTAACTCTGATGCATGACAGTCATACCACTCCTAAACCCCCCGCCGACACTAATGTGACAATGTAAAAGAAAAAGAAAACACTCCTTACCTTCAGATCCTCCTCATATAAGTGAGCCTAAAGTGGAGAAAATGAACTTCTTGTGATCTCTGATGCCGTCCAGTTTCTTTCTTTCTTCTTTCTCTCTCTCTCTCTCTCTCTCTCTCTCTCTCTCTCTCTTTCCCTCCTGCGTCTTTGTTTGGCAGCTCCAGTCAGCTCTGGACTCGCCTGCGGTTTGAACGCTGATTGCCAAACCCGCCACACACACGCACACAGAGAGAGAACAAAAAAAAAAAAAATTAAAAAGAAGACAGATGTGGGAAGTCAAAATGCCGGCGTGGATTGTAGTGGTAGTTGTGAGAGAGGTGTTTTGGGGGGAGAGGTGAGGGGGGGATGAAGGAGGAATAGAGCGCCCTGTGCAGATGCGGTGTTACTCCCAGACTCGATGTTTGAACAAATCTCCTGTTTCTCGACCAACTCCGCTGCTCAGACGCTGTCCAGTAGCGAGTGGTGCTGAATGAGACTCCAGGGGTTGCAGAGATTTCCCTACTTTTCTTCCACTCCTGCTTCTTCTGTTTGACTGCACATATCTTCCCTCCCACCAGTGGAAGATTGGAGATGATCTCCTTTTTTTTCCTTCTTCTTCTTCTCCTTTTTTTTTTTTTTTTTTAAAGCGCTATAAATGAGATCTTCACCAAATGCAAGCTTTGTCTAGCTGACACTACTGCTCCTATTACATTCCACAACAACAACAACATCAACAACAATACATTTGCGTAAAAAAATCGATGCTGGGGGGAAATTACATCGAAATCAGCTTTATAAAAAAAATCATCTGATGAATCTTTAATTGGAATAAGACAAGACAAAAAGAGGGATGGGTTTCAGTTTGGGAGACAGTCTTCGTGTGGTTGTGGGAAAAAACGTGGTTTGATAGGATGTGAGAACTGGTTTGAAGCAGCTGACAAGTCATTTCAAGAGTTTTGTCGTTTGTCACAAGCAGCCAGAGGATGAAGAAGCTCAGAGATTTGAAAGAGCTGCCTGCCTCCCTGACTGTTGTCAGAAATGTTGCAGAGATCACAGCCTGCAGTTGTGTTCAGATTTAACTGTAAAAGTGTACACTCTCTCTCTCTCTCTCTCTCTCTCTCTCTCTCTCTCTCTCTCTCTCTCTCTCTCTCTCTCTCTCTATGTCTTGGTTTTGCACCTTGCTCACCGCTCAGCAGGATGAATTACTATACACTGAAATAAATATTTCTGAGCTGCAGTAACGCGCTGACTCATCTCTGCTTCACTGGGCGGTTTTTAAACGCAATAACACTGTGTGTGTATGTGTATGTATGTATGTGTGTGTATGTCTCGCAGCTGTGTGTCAGTGTATGCTGGTTGTAGCCGGTAATTTAAGGATATGAATGCTGCTGGAGGATGCACCGAGTTAAACAAACCGTACAGGGGAGGGCTCCTCTACGGGCTGAGGTCACTCACACGAAGGAAGTGCATTTACTGTGCAACACACGCCGACTAGCGCCTCCTGAGGTCTACAGCCGGCGGTGTGAATGTTGGAAGAGTCTTTAAAGTTCTGCAGTAGAAAAAAAAGCACGTTATACAATTCAATCACACACACACCCACCCATACACACACACGTCCGCCTCTCGTCGACGTTTATGTACTGTACTGCCAATGATTCAATGATTACCTCGGATCATCCCTCGGGTAATTTCGACTTGTTCATTGGAATCGCTCTTCTTTATATGTTTATCATTACCGTGCTGATTGCAGTTATTGATTCATCAGTCTAATCAGTTGCACCGCACTCCTGTAGTAATGAATGAGCGGAGCCGATCCAGCTGCTTCCATCTCAAACTGCACCTCTTTTTTTAAAATCTGAGCTTCAAACACACGGGAACACCCAGAGAGTTTTTACCAAACATGTCGATAAACATATACTGTCTGATGAGGTAGGCTTTATAAAGAGTGTATAAGCTGTAATGGCCTTATTAATAGTTAATAATTTATAGATCAGTTATAGACATTAACAAGAACAGGTTGTTGCAAATCATCCTCCATATGAACTTTTTAATTCAACTTCTGGAAAAGTGATGCATTTACTAATCATTTTTAAACATTCACAGCTGCAGACTTGATGGATTATTGTAAGAACTCTTTTATCAGCCAAATCTAGGGCTGCAACTAATGTTTTCATTATCGATTCATCTGTTAGTTGTTTGGTCAATAAATGTGTCAGAAAATGGTGAAAAATGTCGATCACTGTTTTCCAAAGCCCAAGATGAAGTTCTAAAAAGTCTTCTTTTGTCTCGACCAACAGTCTACAACCCAAAGATATTCAGTTTACTGTCATAGAAGACTTAAGAAACCAGAAAATATTCACATTTGAGAAGCTGGAATCAAAGAATTTGAACATATTCTCTTAAAAAATGACTGAAAACGTGTAATCAATTATCAAAATAGTTGGCAATTAATTTTCTGTCAATCATCTAATCAATTAATCGACTAATAGTTGCAGCTCTATTCTAATTATATATTAAAATGAACTTTATGAACATTTCTAATTGTAGAATGGTCTATCTAATGAGTACAAACATTTAAAGCTGTTGGCATCATGACCTGTAGAGTGAGAAACCCATCAGCACTTATTGATGATCATTTATTAGAAGTGTTTTATTAAAACAAAACACATTGATGTAAAAGAGACTTTCATTAAACAGTAATAGACACAACCATCTTGTCATCCACTACATCTAGTTTATTGTGTGTACTGACATCATGGTGGCCTTTTCAAATGTGAATATTTTCTTAAGTCTTCTATGACAGTAAATTGAATATCTTTGGGTTGTGGACTGTTGCTCGAGACAAAAGAAGACTTTTTAGAACTTCATCTTGGGCTTTGGGAAACAATTATCAACATTAATTATTAACTTTATCGACATTTGTAACTGCAGACATGACTTATTACAAAGTGAACACAATGCAAAATAGTTTTTCATCAAACAACAGAATGAAAACTTCCTCACTTCAAAATGTAAGCAAAACAACTCTTAACACTACTGGTCTCTCCACATTTCTAACAGTGTTTAACACAGATCAACAGCTAATCAAACTCTATGCATAAGTCATTAAAGAAAGGGAAACCATGGAAATAACATTAATACCAGTAAGTTTGCAGTTACAGATGTTGATAAAGTTGTTAATAAATGGATATTGATCCAGATGCTAGAAGAAGTGAAGTGGTCACACAGTGCAGAAGATGAATTAAAGAGCTAAAGAGTCATACTGGAGGAAGATTTTCCACAATCTGACAGCGAAAGTTGTTCTTAATTATAGACTATAACAGATCTACACAGCATTAGAAAATATATGTGTTAACCACTCATAAAGTAATTAATTACAGTATAAACTCTTCATAAAAGATGACAATGGTAAAAAATGGTACTCTTATTTTGATTGTGTTCATCTTCACCATTTCTTTAAAACAGACACAGGGGTGCATTTTGCAAAAAGTGCAGAAGCTGCCAGACGCAGCAGCTCGGCAATTTGTACCAATCAGCAGGTATGAGAGATCAAACAGTTGCAGGAGACTGTCTCTATTCTACAAACACTCCTAACATACACTCTATTCATTTCTGTCCTAATTTTCACCCAAAGTGTACAGTAAGCTTTTGTAGATTGTTGCTGTACAAGGTGAATAAATTTTGGTTCCTGGAAAGTATTTCATTATAGTTTTCTTGTTGTTGTTTTTTCACCTCCCCTCCAAGCAGTGTTTAATAAATTATGCAAAAACAGAGCCTGTAAACGATTTGAAAAAGTACTTAGTTTGCAAAAGAAAAGACAGTTTGCTTGTCTACATCTGAAGTCCAATTCAACAAAAGCCATTAAGACAAAAACATCCCGTCATCTACAACATTACTTGTATGTGCTGGCGTCCTTGTGGCCATGATGGAAAACACTGTGATAAACAACTTTGAATAGCCACGTGTTTTTTTTTTTCTTTGCTTGTTAGTGCAAAATTCATGAGAAACTGTCAAATACAAAAAGGCTGTCAGCAGTTATTTTCCTAAATTGTTGAAATAGCTTTTTCTTTGTTGCTCACAAGGTAACACTGTTGTGCTTTGATATGATATTATTATTTAATTTTCATATTGTTCAGCCAGTTTATAGCATTGATGTAAACTCACAGAGATGAAATCACAAATTCACAACTCAATTGCAGGAAGCTGAAAGAACAAATGCCCCATGTTTTTAGTTATATAAGGTGTTATATGTGAGTTTCCGCTATGTTATTTTCTCACCTTTTGACTGGAACAATTACAGGCTAAACGCATTTTCCCCACAAAGCGTTCTCACTCTGGAAAAAAAAATAATGAATAACACAATGAGCAACTGAGACTGGAAGGCATCATGGTGTTTATTAGAAGAAAGTCTTCTAAATTTCAAAACACGAAATGTAAAACTAACCTCGATGATCCACAGTCTTAATTATTGAATTGATGAGGGCAAAGACAGGATTAATAAATAATCCGGGTTATAATAAAAGTCTACCCATTCTCACCTCGGATAGTCACATGAGCTTTGGGGGTCCATGAATTATTCTGTTCTCCCCGAACCATGATCCATCCAAATTGGATGGGGAGCAGGATTTCATTAGCTCTCCAGTATTGCAGTGACAGATTCGGAGAGTGATTCAGACTCAGTAAATGCAGAGTCACACCCCTGTTAAAAAAAAAGAAAAAAAAAAAAAAAAAGAAAAAATCCAAATAACAAATAAATCAAAATGAATTGTGCTCTGGAATGTCTTTGGAATAAAACAGGTAATTACAGGGTGGGGTGTAATGTTGTTCACAGTGGCTGGAAACTGTATTATATTCAGTATTCCTGCTCATATTTCTGTCTGCATGTCTCCTGCCAGGGTGGTGATGCAGTGCAGGCTGAGGGAGCCAGGCTAACAGGGCTCCTAATGAAAGTATTGAGAGAGTTGCAACTCAGTATACCCCAACAAATATGTCTTCAGTGGATAATCTTCTACAATATTCAGTTTTCAGTAAAGCATTTTATGGTGTTCAGAATGAGGTTTTTAAATAAATCATATGTTAAAAGCACAGGTCAAAGAGTTCAATGTTAACAAACAGATGAAAACCTGGAACAGATCACACAATGTTTTCCTCATATTTGATACATTAAAAGCAGCCATTCATCATATTTTAATGTTTGTGAATTTGGGCTTTCATTTTATATGCTGCTGTGACTGCGTTCAAGTCAAACTGCATCACTGTAGACGGATTATGAGCCAGTTGTCCAAAACAAATGTGTATAGTACAAGAATGAGCAAGTTGTTTGGCCATCAACATTTTAGGTACATTTTTCGAACACACAAAAATGTATAAACAGGCAGGAGCACCTTCAGGGTTATGCAGCACCAGAGGTGGAAGAGGTACTCGGATCCTTTACTTAAGTGAAAGTACCAATAGAACTATGTAAAATACTCTACTACAAGTAAAAATCCTGCATAAAAAAAAATCCTACTTAAGTAAAACTACATAAATATTAGCAGCTTTATGTAGTTAAAGTATTGCAGTAAAAGTAGTGGTTTGGTCCCTCTGACTGATATATTATTAAATATGACATCATGATATTATTGATACTGAAGCATCAGTGTTAGAGCACCATGTTACTGTTGTAGCTGCTGGAAGTGGAGCTGGTTAGAACTACTTTATATACAGTTAGCTAGTTTAGTCCAGTGGTTCTCAACCTAGGGGTCAGGCCTATCCCAAGGGTCACCAGATAAATCTGAGGGGTCGTGAGATGATTAATGGGAGAGGAAAAAAGAAAAAACAAAGTTCTGATACACAAATCTGTTTTCAGTTTTTGGACATTTTCTTTTATCTTCGATTTTTGGTGAAATATTGGATCATTTGAACATTTATTGAAATGAAAGCATGTGAGAAGTTTAGAGGCTGTTAACAAGTCATAGACATCTTTAATGTGACGCTGACTTCAAACTGTTTTTTGCAAGACATTAAAAGCTAAAAATGATGGAAACCACTGGTTTCATCTTGAACAGTGTATTGTATTTTAAAAGCTTGTTATATTATCCATTGTGTCAAATCTTCATCTGAAAAGTTACTAAAGCTGTCAAATAAATGTTGTGGAGCAGAAAGTACAATATTTCCCTCCAAAATGTAGTGGAAGTATAAAGTAGCATCAAATGGAAATACTGAAGTGAAGTACAAGTACCTCAAAATTCTACTTAAGTAGCCAAATTGTACTTGAGTAAATGTACTTAGTTACTTTCCACCATTGTGCAGCACTGACTTAGCTTAAAAGACAAAACAAAAACTTAATCACATCATATATACACAAAGCTTCCAGGGCGCCTGTATATGCAAGCCAATCAGTGAAAAAAGGATCATTACACTGCATGAAATCTTACAGAATTGTATAAACACCACATGGTAAACACAAATCCTGTATTCTTCCAGCCTACATATATAGTGAACAGGATTCTTCTTAAGACTTCCCGCTGACAAAACAACACAGCAAAATTAAATATAATTTGCATATTGAGGGACAACTGTTGTAAACAGTACAATATACAAATATACAAAATGAGATCAATGAATAAATAGTATCTCTCAGTATACCATATAACAGTAGAAAATATCCAAGTGACACTGCAAATAGATAGTATTATAAAATATAAACAAGGAAGGATAAAAAAGATCTACACACTGTTGATCACTTGTACTCACTTTACTAATGACTTTTCAGTCCTCAGACCTTCATGAACTGATGCAGGTCTGAGGACTGAAGCGTTGTTAATAAAGTGAAGGTGATCAAAAGTGTGCAGCACTTTTTGGTCCTTTCACAGACACAGTTAATGATCAGACATTCTTGCCCGCAAGATTTTCTGGAGTGCAGGAACTTTGTGATACCTGCCCAATTATAAATAAGAAAAAAAACATTAATCTTAATATGTAGAGGAAATATGAATTAGAAGAAAAATATACGGAACATGAAAGACAACCGTCCCCGACCCTGACTGCATAAAAGTAAATAAAAGGTCACTAAAACAGCACAAGTGTTTGTGCTTGTTCACTGCCTACAGTTATCTCTTGTGCAGTAGATCATACCAGGATGGATGAGAACCAGTTGTTTTGCATCTTTTTTTTTCTTTTGTAACACATCCTACATCAAAATACAGATGTACATCTCTTCTCGACACTATCTTTAGAGGTGTGTTCACACATACTGTCCTTGCATAGAAAGGTGAAAGTGACGCATTTGATACTGAAAAAACCTGAAATTTAGGAAATCACTTAGTAAACAAAGCTGGCAGTTGGGCAACATTGTGCTAACAGCAGATGCAAGTATCCATCTGTGGTTGCACCTTACTGTAATCACAGATGGATCAGTAATGTGCTACAAGTTACATAACACAAACATCAACAAGAAATGAATGAGATGCTACAACGATGTGAAAAAAGTGGAGTATATCTGCAATCTCAGTCAATATGTATCTTCTTTTTTTTATTTCCAAATGTAACACTTTTTAATTGTTTTTATATGTCTTTTTACTTGTCTTGCTTTTATATTTTGTTTTAATGCCTTTTATGATTTATGTAAAGCACTTTGATTTGCCTTCTTGCTTCCTTCCTGCTATACAAATAAGTTTGCCTTGCCTTGTCTATCACACACACACACACACACATACTCATCTCTACTTTGAGAGGTGGTGATATAGGTTATATTAGCAGGCAGGTTGGGACAAGCAGTTTGAGCCCTGGGACGGAGCAGCAGAGTTCAGGGCGTCAG
Source organism: Euthynnus affinis (assembly GCA_029490765.1). Lineage (NCBI taxonomy): Eukaryota > Metazoa > Chordata > Actinopteri > Scombriformes > Scombridae > Euthynnus > Euthynnus affinis. Next base: position 24,789,280 of record CM055841.1, on the reverse strand, counting down.
GTCATGGATCTGTCCAGTCTGCTTTCATGCCTGGAGACACTGCAGCTCTCCACAGATGTAAATGTAACTGCAGGTGGCCTTCACAGCATTAAGCATTTCTCAGCGGTACGGTAAGCTCTCCGGTCTCATAGATGTAGACTTTTATTACTGTTGATGTACGTGTTTTCCAGCTTGTATTCTGTGCTTTTTTTATGCTTATTGTTTCTGCATGAATAGTCGACATTTTCTTTTATTATTGGTAGAGTTCAGCAGAGTAATTTATGCTGCAAACACCCACCGACCTTAACAAATAGTGCTTGGTCAACTGATTTCTATCAAGTTGTGGTGTTAGATGAGATTTTTGGAGCACAAAAATAACATAAGCATAATTAAATGCAGAAATAAATACAGAAATACACAACTAATTCAAAAATAAAAAGATTTTGGTCATGAAAAAGGACATTTAAATTAACCTCTATTTCCATAAATAATCTCTTATTTAGTCTATTTCTGAATTTATTTATTTATTTGTGCATACATTTCTACATTTATTTATTTATTTATCCATTTATTTCTGTATTTCTACATTTATTCATTTATTTATTTATCTATGTATTTCTGACCTGAAAAGTAACAAGCAGCTACAGCTGTAGCAGATACATGTAGTGGAGTAAAACATACAATATTTCTCTCTGAAATGTAATGGAGTAGAAGTATGAAGTGGCATAAAATTTAAGTTTCCAAATACCTTGAAATTGTACCTAAACTGTACTAGAGTAAATGTACTTAGTTACTTTCCATCGCACAAATACACACTGTATGCTGTATAGGCTGGTAAGTGCTGCTTCTTGGCAATTTTTGGCAGAAATACATATTTCAGTTTGGATAAATGTCATTCTTTTGTTAGAAACAGCTACATAACAGTGCACCAAATATCTAAAACTGCATATCTTTGTATTGAGGTAATTCATGGAATTACATGATTTTATTTGAAAAATACTTACAGTGATTATTACAAACCTCTTCCTTGTTGTGTTTCCCTTAAGGGCTGCTGTTTTGGTTTATTTGATCCATTTGATTGGCTCTCACTTTGACCTGAACTGAACTGGAGACATTTTTAACTTTTACTGGCTTTCAAATGGCAGTGATAATGGATAATGTTTAAACATTTACCGCATAATATTATGATAGGCATCACAGATTGCAGCATCATGGACATCATGATGATGAACAGTCTATGGAGATTTGGGAAGACAACACATTGTTAAAAAGCACAAGAAAAAATAATTGTATAATGAAAAACACAGGAAGTGACACTCAAATTGTTATTTATTTCTTCATTCAATACTTTTGCTCAGGTTCCTTATTGCATTACATCTGTCAGGCTATTTAGTAACTCTGATATAAGCAACAAAGAACTAAAACTGTTTGTCACCTTAATATGAGTCAAGTGCTTTCATGAAAAGATAAAAGTCTTTAAGATGGAGCAGCTGCTTCACTTTATACATTCAGGTAGTTTTGATATCTGAGTTGTAAGATTAAAATTTACTTTGCTCCTGTCTCACACATCCATCCATTTGATTGTACACAGAGGCTCATTCCAACTCTTTTAATGCTGTTTAAGTTTTGACTTGCAATTTTTATCCTGTGATATAACATTAGCCAAATGACATATTCTTTTTTTTAAGCCAGAACACCCTATTCCCACCTCACCCCAGCATGGAAACATATCTCTCACATGGAAATCAAAAACAAAAAACAGTCTGCTTCCACCTTATCTTTACACTTACACTTTTATAAAAGAAATATACAATACATGCCCCACTTGAGGAGATATTTTTTGTCTTGTCCTGCTTCCAGTATGCCACTCTTTCATATGTAGCTACTTTTCCTAACTAAGTCACTCAGTCCTGAAAAAGAGGCTCTCCAGGCATCTTCCAGTTCCTGAGAATGATTTGCCATCCAATCATAATTGCCATCTGGGTTCAGTACTTCAGTGATTGTTGAAAAGAAGATAACACCTTACAGTCTGCTAATATATAAAGCTTTGGGCAGAATAGAAACTGCACATTTATGACATTAACATTGTAATAGTGAATCTTCATCCAGAATTGGTGGATTTTGGGGCACTTCCATAGCACATATACCAGTGAAACCTCATCACTGCTACATTTTCAGCAAGCTGTAGAAACTTTTAGACTAAGTCTATATAAGCGACTTGGGGGCAAGTAGAAACAGTGTAAAAGTGTATATTGTATAAGCCTTACCCTCAGATCTCTTGACATTCATTCATCATCAATCATCTCTTGACTCAAATCTCACCCCATTCATGTTCATACGATACACCCAAATCTCTTTCCCAGGCAAATTTAAGGGCTTTAACAGTTTAATTCCCTCCATGTCCCGGCAGTATTCTGTAATATTTTGACACTTCACATCCTTCACCAAAGACCTCAAGAAGTTTATGTAACTTATCTGCTGACCTTGGAGATTGTTAACTGTTTTAATGCATTTTAATGTAAAACAGTTTACATGTTACTGCTCAAGAAAATTAATATTTATAAACCTCGGCAAAAAATATTAACATATTTCATTTAAGTCTGGCCTATACATGATGAGTTGATTTTGCATCATCCAAAACAAAGCAAGGATGCATGTTACAACATTGATGAGCAGCCAGTCAACCACATACGTAAATTCAGGGGCAGTACTTGACAGAAAAAATATATTTATAATATAATTATAATTATAATTTAAATTAACACAAACTTATTTAAGTTTTTTGAATTGGTGACTCTTTGGATCGAAGTGTAATTATTATTTGGTTCTCTCTTCCATTTTTGTTAACAGAAGAGTTAAATGTTTTGGTAAATACAGCTTCTTGCTTTCTTACTGAGAGTTAGATGTGAAAATCAGTACCGCTCTCATAAGCTACAACCAGAAGCCTGTTAGCTTAGCTTAGCATGAAGACTGAAAACAGGAGGAACCATCTAGCCTGGCTCTGTCCAAAGTGCCAAAGTCCATCTAAGATCTCTAAAACTTTAACTCTAAAACAGATTAACATGTTCTATCTCTTTGTTTAATCCATAAAAACACTAAAGTGTAAAAAGGGTCCTCTGTTTCTAGTCTTTATGATAAGCTAACCAGCTGCTTCATATTCAACAAAAAGATATGAGTGATATCAATCTTTTCATCTCACTCTCAGCAAGAATCACTTCTCTTAAAAATAGTGAGCTTGCAACTTCAACTCTCATTTTATATAGAAATGAATTGTCACTTCTGCCTTCAGAGATGTGTTTTTTTCTCCATCCTCTCTTTTATCCATCGCCACAGTTTATCTAGGATGAGAATGTTATCTACCATACATTGTGTGAATGTAATCCAATTCAGAGAAATGTTTGCGGCTGCAGCCAAGAGTCATTGTTATACATTGAGACACCCTATCTGGAAAAAGCCACCAAACCGCCTTTACAATCACAGCGTGCAGGATAAGTCATGTTAGGTTTTAATCCTCAGAAGCAGCTGCAGTCAGAACACAACTACAGTGCATTTTATGGCAGATGAACCTGTATAGTGTGGGAGAGAAAACTGCCTAAGATGAACCCACGAAAATATTTACACATGAAAATGATGTTTATTCAACAGGATTATCAATGGCCAGCCACAAAAAAAAATCCTTTGAGGTTATATTAGCAAAATATACAAAGATTTACCGACTGTCAGAATGGAAATGTATGTGCAGTAGCATTTCCATGCAGCATCCCATAATCGTGCAACGATGTACCCTCTTGGTCACAAAGAAAATTTCAAATAAAGCTATGGCTTGGTCTGAACACGCAGAAAAGTCCATTGAACATTCCAGCTTATCTTAATTACTTTTGCTTGTGATATTCCTCACCAGTCCATCAAAACTAAACTGCGTTTACAGTTGCAGTGTTGAGGATAACTCCATTTGTGTTCTTGCCACAGCTGCTTCTGTGAGGATTAAAAAAACGGCTAAAAATGTATGTGTTATACACCAGATAAACCTGCAAACTGTGTGAGACACAGGAGGTAAACCTGCAAGATATTTACTCATGAAAATATTTATTCATCTAGATTAACAGCCAACAGCAACAGAGGAAGCCTCTGATCTTTGGTTTTTTGCTGGTCCCCCAAAGGATGTAACAAGAACTGGCTTTGACTTGAACTTATAGTGGGTAAGCATCTGCATGTGTGTATGTGTGTATCCATAAACGTTGCAAGATATGCAGAAATGAATAACGTATGAAATGAAATAAAAACTTTTTGTCTGACAGATGCTGCATCTGGGTGTTTCATCAAGTATTTTTTTCCTGTGATATATTTTTCTATTTCTATTGATGTTTTAATATCTATATCAATCACAAGTGAGCAGAAATACACTATATAACACTGTGTAAATGTATTTTTTGTTTTGAAACCATGCTGTTATGCATAGGGGAAAAATAGACCATACCATTTAATATTCATTAGTAAATTGCTTTAATATTTGATGTAGTTATTGATTTATTTATTGGCAAACACTTTCACAAACGAATACATTCAATATATCCTTCATTTTATTTATTAATTACAAGCTTCTGTCAGTTCACCATATGCCTTGATGATATTTAGACTGTTGGATTTATTATGTGTGTGTTTTGTTTAAGGCTAGTGTGTGTTTTCAAACTCTAATTAGCCCAGCTGTTCTTTATTCTAGTATAGATAGAAGCTGGGATACATTGTTGTGTTTGCCAGCTTGTGTTCTGCAATGAGCAAAAGTGGTGAAAAAGTCCAGCTTTCTCACCAGCTTCATAAAAGGACACGCTGTAATGTGATATTAACTGTGTAACATTGAGTTTTTATGAATTCACAATTGATCCTAGACATGCATTTGTGAAACATCTTAACCATTTTAACTGATTTCCATTCAACTGGTGTTAGACTGTCCAATATCCCCACTCTTCTTTTTTTTATTGTACACAGCTTCTCACTGCTCACAGTAAAACGATGTTTTAAAAGGAAAATCAAATGCAGGTTTTCCTTGAGTCAGTCCATTTATGATACCACTCTGTTCTCAAATGGCTCTTCTGAGGATGCTATTGAAATGAATAAACAAACATGCCTCATATTTTTAATGTTTGTCTGAACCTCAGTGAATTACTTGCCTGTAAATGCCATCACCCATGTCTGTAATATAAACCCTCAAATTGTTTAGTAAAAACATTCTAGGTATTTAGTGAATTCAAGTAACTACAATTAAACCAGCATTAAATTATTTCTTGTAGCATTTTGGGACAAAACAACAAGCTATTAACATTGACACATGTTATCACCTTATAATGTTGCTCACTTACACATCCAAAAGAGCAACATTAGCATTTATTGGAAGTCGTGCTTCTGTCCTAATTTGAGTTGCTAACATTGTCTTTGCTTTAGCTTTCAAACTTTGAAATGTAAACTTTAAAGTGATCTTGGTTGGAAATGCCACATGCATGTTTACCTTCTTTCTATCATGGTGAAACAAGCCACCGTGCTGGAAATATAAAGGGCGGATTGGTTATCTTCTGCACAGCTACATCACTGATGAAGATTGGTAAAGAGTAAACAGTGGCTGGGCAGTCTTTTCCCCATTGACCAAAGCCTTCTCCAATTACTTCCTTGTCTCTCCTTTCCTCTATTCTCATTTGTTACATCTGCTGTGACCTTTCTATTGGATGTGGCAGCAGTCAAACGTCAGGGTGTGAGCATATCATTGATAGAAGGATGGAGGTCATTACCAGCAGTCTTAGAGATGGTTTTAATCCCCCAGAAATCTAAAGCGGGAGCCCAGCCTCTGGAGTTGGTTTAATTACTGACCTAGACCTAGCCCTTACTAATTGGCTCCTTGTATGGGCTGTGATGCAAGCAGGATGTGACACTTAAGGCTAGACTTCCTCTGCTGTCTGCCCTTTGTGTCAGTCCCATTAACCTTTCCCTTCCACCTTCTCCTCTGCCTTTTTATGTTCAATTAAAGGCACTATTTAAATGAGCTGGAGTTGTAAGACTAAGAGTTTTGTCATGGGCCATGTAAAAGGAAATAATTGTGCCCTAAATGATGATTTCCAAGCTGTTTTGGCATCTGTGAAGTGAAAATCTTCTGTGATGATAATTTTATTTCATTGCTTAATATTTAGCTTTGCAACAAGTCTCTCTGAAATGTCTGAAATATGTGCATGCATGTGTTTACTTGTTTGATTCTACCACTTCCAAGCGTGGGCTGGGCATAATTATGTCTGTATCCAGTGTGTGTCAGCAAAATGGTAAAAAAAAGAACTTTTAATATTAATACTGTATATTCAAAGGGAACAATACTTCAAAAGGAAGCCAAAATCTGCAAAGTAAAACCATGCTTGGTATTTGCCCCTTTGGGATATTGTGAGCTTTGGTGTGTATTGTCACTACTGTGTAATTAATCATACCAACTAACTCCATTCACAGGGTCCCCTTTGGTTAATTGGACTGCAGCTGCAGAATGGACTAAGCAATGATTTATTCAGCAGGCAGGTGGAGCACCGCCCTGCCCTCACTTCCAGGTACCAAGGATGGATGGCTCACTCCCGCACCCGGCTACTCCTTGTGTTACTCCATCCCTCAGGCCAATCGACTGTGAGGGCACATTTACAAGACAGGCTCCAGGGTGACAAAATGAGAGGAAGGGAAGGTACAGTGGAATCAATTTTACCTCTTTTCTCTGTATTCCACACTTACACTAGTAAGAACAAGTTATTGACCATGTGAAGGAAGTTGAACAGGTGAACTTCCTCACAGTGCGTTGGCAGGTCAAAACAAACACCAGTGCCAGCCAAAAGTGAAGCCGCTTGGAGACATTTGCTGCCCGTTCCAATTTCGTGGATGTTTGTTTCATTTACTGGTCATGCTGTGAGGCAGACTGGTGGTAACTATATATCATTCAGGCTTGTTGGCAAGCCCAGCAACTGTGCCAACCATTTTTTTTGGTTTTTTTTACACCACTGAATGTGAGGTTGGGTCCCACAGGGTGGTGTAAAGTGTGTGTTTGGTTAAGACAAAGAAGTCTTTTGCAGGTGGAGTAGCCAACTCTGAAGAGTCTTAATTGAATTGTTTAGTAAACTACAAGCAACCTAGCATTAAGGTTTAAACAGCTCATTTTAAATCCAATTCAAGGTTTAAAGGTGTAGCGTTGACTTTTAGATCCCATAATGCTAAGTATCTATCTTACACTGTGTTAATGATACAAGCCAAATTACGTTGTTTTCATTGACAGTATTTCCTTTTTCAACCATATCTGACATTTCAAAGATAATCAGTCAGAATAGAGAATGGACCCTATAATCTACAGAAGCAGGGCCCATACATCAACATTAGGATTACACCTTCTCTTGCTGTAGTTTGTTTCAGTGCTGCTGGCGTACCATTACCCTGAGATAACCACACTTTAATAGTTAATGCAGCTGTGGGGCCCCCTCTGCATTACAAATGGGCCCATCCGTCTCACCCAGAACCCCGTGGGTGGCAGCAGCACAGTCCATCTTCAGGAACTCTAATCATTCATCAATAGGCAGTTATCTGACACCCGCTTACACAGGATACCGAACACTGTGATGTGGTCAAGGCCAGAGACGGACATCCTGGTGTCAGACAGGGGGATCTGTCAACTGATATCACTCTAGGCACCACTATGGGACTTCCCAGCTACAACAGCTGGATTGCAGGCTCCAAGTACAATCTGCTTATCTAAGTGCTCTCCTTTATCTCCTTTCTCTCATGTCTAGACACTGAGCAAGTACAAAGAAATTGATGTTATTTATCAGACGAATGCATCATGACGTATTTAGTTGTATGGTGCATATATCTATGTTATATGTAAATGTCTGCAGGAAGGAAGTTGAGGTAAACTTTGCATTTTTTTTCTTACCTCAAAATCTTCAAATGTCACTGCCTGGTCAGTATTTGTTGATACAAATTCTGTTTCCTCTGGTCAAGAGGAAAGTGCACCCTCTGTCCAATTTGCCTGACAGGAGACTGCCAGTCAAAAAGCAATCAATAAGACAGAATGTTTAAGTGACTCAACTCTGCAGCTGAGTCTAGCACCTGTTTTGTAGAAGAGTTTGTAAACCTTTTATCCGCAACTGTAAAGCCCGGCTCTTATTTGTTGTGGTGGTCATCACATCAGCACTCTGCTGAGAGAATCTGTTCTCCATTCCCAGTGGAAATAAAAAAAATAATACAGTGATAAAACTGAGCACATATCGCTTCTATAAGTAACCAACACAGATGCAGCCCAGGCTAGCCACTTTCTCCGGGGACTGCAGCTGCCACATGGGGATGTGACAGGCCCAAAATGGGCAGGCGGGCCCCTTCCCTTTTGATCAATCAGGTAAGACAGAGAGGGGTAGCATGAATTCTAAAACTCCAGATGCACCATCACCAAGGTGACTCTCATTTATTACTGCTCCCAACCGCTCTGAACATACGCTCATCTGTCAGAGTGACAAAGCTCCCCTTGCTTTCTCTACTTTAGTTGGATTTAAACCTGATGAGGGTCAGCTGAATTAAGTAGTAATTTAATTCAGCTGCCTTTGATTGTCATTTCTAGAGGGCAGGTTTTAAATCACGCTACAGAATGTGGACTCTGAATTCTATAAGAATTAATGAGGAAACGGGTTGCTACCTGCAAAACAGTGTTGCATAATTAACACCTGTTAAGATCAACACATTGAGTCAATGATTTCTAGATGTCTGTGTTATTGATACAGGTTTTACTGCACCATCTTTATCCCTCAGTGACAGCAAACCTGCTGCACCCCGGATTCAGGTGAGGAATGGGTGCTGAATGATTTTTCTCAGGGTGAGACTACCCTCTGCTGGACACAATCATTTATGAGCTTGGCTGCCAGGAGACGTCTTTGACAACAAGAGCTGAGTTGTGTTTTATTGCTGAGATGTGTGCAAAGGGGGAGTGAGCAGCAACATAACCACACTTCACCACAGATGCATGCCTCCACATAAAATCTGTTCATAGTGGGCGGTGGTGGAACAAGAAGGAGAAGACATGTTTCTTGTTCTGCTTGTTTTCTTTTTTTTCTTGCTCTCTGACATGTAAATAATGTTTTAAAGAAAAGGAAAGAATATATTCTCAAGCAGAATAAAAGGAGTGTTCATGTGCAAGCATCACCACAAGATGGTGTCATTTCTCAAAGATGTCACATTTTGTTTTCCAAATCTAATCTGTGTCTGCCACCTGTTGGTAAAGAGAGCAGCCTACCCGGCTTCAGCCATGATTACAGATACAGATTATTCTACATCTACAGGTACTTAAAAAATCAGGTTTACTACATGAGTTCTAAAACAAAATAGACGTTTATTTTAATGTTGGTGAGACATTTAGTGAACTGGACAGTCCAGATTTAAAACCATGCAAATATGACATATTTAAAAAGCCATCACAGGAATGCTGTCAGCTCGAGGAGCGCTGCACTGTAGCTGACCCTAACCTCTGACCTCCCTGTTGAGGCACCGAGCAAAGAGAGTTTGCCTTCAGGGATGAATAGAATTTATGTTAGATATGAGAAAGCCAGAGTGTTTTTAATATTTAATCATCTAAAAGCTCTACTGTACACGTGATTCTTGGAAATCATATACATGTGAGTGAATGGATTGGGTGTGATTAGTTTAATGAATTAAATGACGGAAAGTCGGACGTAAAACTTATTAAAAAATGCACATTTTATCCGAGATGAGTTTTTAAAACTCTTGATTCTCATAGAGTAATAAATGAAAATAAAAATAAAATAAAACATACAATGAGAGAGACCTATTGGCATGTTGTTGCCAAAGGAAGTTTCAAATATGGGACTGTTTTCACCCTTAAAAATTTCACAAGCTTGAGTCACAGTATGACTGATGCACCCGCTGGATCCTTGTCCAAAAATCTCAGGATGTGGAGATGAAACTATTTGAAAGGGAGAGTGGAACATTGACTCAGTGACCGACGTACGGAGGTGAAATTAGGTAGTGTAAGAGCGCCTATTATTCCCTGCATATAGGAGTTTCACATAAATACAGTGCTGTGTTCACTAAACAAGCAGCGCTCACTACTTCCTGTGTTTGTGTGAGTCAGATACTACTCATGAGAGGACTGAATCAGCCGGGCCCCATCCCCCGCCCACTAACCTCCATCCGCCCCCTCGCAGAAGTATAAAAGACACCCACACACATGTTCCCATCTCCGCCCACCTTGCCTTTCAACTGCTCCCACACTTTTCCTCTCCCCTCCCAACGGATTTTCTCTCTGTCCTTCTCTCCTGCTTCTTTCTTCCTTCTTTTTTTTTTTTTTTCTTCAAACCCTCTTTGGAGGACGAGAGGGAGGATGTGAGTGGCGTGTGTGTGTGTGTGTTAGTCATGTTCAGGCTCATCCAGGCCAACAGCAGCACAAGCAGGGGGAAACCCAGGCACAAGCAGGAATAGGATGTTTTGTCCACATCTGTTAGTTGGTTTGGCTGCACTCTTGCGGTTTACACAGCGCCTAAAAATGGATTGCTAGAATGAGCGAGAGAGCGCGCTGGAGGGGAAGACGGATGAGCATATAGGAAGAGGGGAAAAGGGCAGGAGGACATAGGTGGGGGGAGGGGTGAGCATGCCAAAGTGGGCCAAGAGCAGACCCCCCCGATGGTTAATAGGATTCTGTCTGCCCTGAGCTGCTGCAGAGTTCATGAGCCGGGAGACGGCTCTGAAGAGGGCGTCTGATGTAGAAGGGTTTGTCTCTTGTAAGATTTGATTAGCATTTAAATTCAAACTGACTCACTGGTTTGTTTTTTTGTGGCACAGGTTAAGACCTTATTCCGGTATGGAAACATTTCATTTATGAGTTTACCACCAAATCAGGCCAAATTTACTTACTAATATAAGTAAATATAAATATAAAGTAAATATAAGTCATTTGCTGACCCTGATAAATCTTTTTAAAAATAAATGTAATGAGCCAAATGAAGTGACCGCACCGACCAAATGGAAAACAGTTGAAAAGCATTGATTGAGAGTGCAATTTCATAAACATGTTAACTGTATTTCTCCAGGATTTGCACCTGATTACGCTTTTCTTTAAAAAGACGTTTATTTTGTTAAAGGAAGCTGAATTCCATCTTGTAAAATGATTCTTTGAGAGTGACTTGGACAAAAGCATTTTTGGTTGAAATTGCTGCACAGTGATAATATTCATTTTTTTACTGCAATTTTCTGCTTCTTGGGAATCATCAAATTTAAACAAATGAAATACATCAAAGGATGAGAAATGCTCTGGAAGAGCATTAGTTTAACATGATTTTACAAAATCACGCTCATAGATTGAAGGACCATCCTCTAGATAAATGATTCTCCTCTTTTATCGGCTTCTGATTTTGTAATTTTGGAGCCAATTTTTTGCTGCACATCTAAATGTAAAATGCTAATATTTGTTTTGCATCATCACTGATCAGTTACACTGTCCAGTCCCCTCATTGGTCTCCAGGTGGTGCCAGTGGCTGAGAAGGACAACATTCACAGAAACACACACAAACACACACACACAGAAACACACACACACGCACACACACAGTGGACCTATTTCCCTGTCTCCATCCAGATTCTGAGGGGCTTGGTATGGCAGAGATGTGTGAGGGTGTGGGGGATGGGGCTGAAGTAGTTGTGGAAGATAGAGAGGAAGGAAGTGAATAGAGTGAGAAATGGGGAAGGAAGGGGGTGGCATGCAAGGCAAGCACATGCTGAGCAGAACATTGGACTCATTGAGAAAAGCGCTCTCTCCATTCATGCCCTATCCAATCCCCTTTTCACCAAACTCCCACTCTCCTCATCATGTACGTACAGTATGTTGATATCTATCTGCTATCTCCAGATGACAAAAGTTTTGGGGCAACAAACTAATCCAATGTGTTTATTTGTGTTAATATGTGCATTTCTCATCAAGTTATTTGAGATCTGCCCCGACAAAGAGGTAAAATACACACAGGCGACAGCAAATGTTCTGTTTCAACTACTTTTAGGTCACTCTATATTTCTCAGTATCTGTTTTCAATTGCGTAGAGGACCAACTCCAGATGGGCAGTTCATTTACATCAGAAACCTTTGTGTGAAAGCAGCAGTAGGTGGTTTGATTAGAGCACGTTTAGGGGTGTTTCTATACCATTATGTCTCGTCTCCTCTGTTTCCACCACACCCATGTGATAGACATCAGATGTTTATCTATTTCAAATGCAAAATGGTCATGCTGACACCTGATGGAAGGGTCCACCTATACCTGTGTGAATGTAAGAGGCAGCAGTAGTAGGAAAGGTAGTTTTATTACTTATTAACTGAGCCAGAGACATAATCAGGAATACATTATGTCCTATGGTGTAGAGGCACGTAAACCCACTTATAGTCAAGGGTGGAAATAACTTTATAGTGACATATGTTGTTTCTATTAGGCAAATGAGTGGCTTTTGTGAACTTTGAACTTTTACTGAAATAATGTGTACCACTACAGCTGCAATCACAGCAATTACAGCTATTGCCTGCTCTGCAGAGGCACCAGAAATTAAGCAACTGCACAGCCATTTGAAGTGAACAATTAGCAAAGAACAGAGGAATAATTTGGGTTTGCTTTAGTCCACTTTATTTAGTGTAATTATTTTTTTTCCCCTCCAAAGCCAAAACTATGTGAACTCTGCCCTGTCTTCTCCGCCTTTAAGAATCCTGAAAATTACAAGAAAAATGTTCTTTCTTAAGTCAAGGAGGGCTTTTTTTTCAATTTAATCTTTTATTTACTAAAAAAAAAAGCCTCAAGATTGAAAATCCTTTTTGTCAATAGTGTCCTGGCAAAGATAGGCAGGAATAACAGTGAAATAACATAATCATAATCAGATGAAAGATTCCATACTAGAAAGAATCAACAATGGAATATGTGTCTAAAAACCATCAAAATAAAGAGAACAAATCTAAAGAAAATGTGACTAACACATCAAGATTCAGCAAAACCATGAAATATCAGAATTGAGAAGAGAAGAGCAGTGATTTGACTTCACAAGGAGATTTTTAGCTCTACTGTATCTGCAGAAAGTTGTAGCAGCAGTAGATATTCTGTAAAATATATTTTACCTGGTTCAGACTTTGGGGAACAGTTAATAAAATTAGTCATGAGAGGAAACACATTCACACATTTTTGTCGAATCAGTTTACCAAGATAAGATGCCAGTAACCCAAAAATGGCTGATACTTCAAATATTTACTAAGTATAATTAAGTACATTTTAAAATAGTCTAAGTAAAATACCAGTGCAGCACCTCTATTTCAGTGAGACTTTGTAGCAGTCTTTCCAACACCCCCACAGTTTTATTTACAGACCGGTGTTTACCTTCCCTTCTAGCTTGGCATGGATTTAAATAAATTCACCACATACTTAAAAATCACACTAAACACTGTGAAACAATTGCAAATGGCAATAGAAAAGATCAGTGGAGGAATGTAACTCAGTACATTTACTAGTGTTTTACCCAAGTATAGTTTTGACATATTTGTACTTTACTTAGTAGCATTTATGTTTCAATTATAAAGAAATATTCTGCTATTAACACTGCTACATTTACTATTAAGACGTTACATACAATATAAAGTAGCATCAAAATAAACAATTCAAATACAAGTTCCTCAAAACTGTGCACAACTGTGTACAATACTTAGTTACTTAATCCACTGGTAAAACCCTACTTACACAGTGATAATAATCCTATAATGTAATATATAACAGTTTAACACATTACAGGAGGCATTTTAGGCTGATTTTCTTACATACTTCTATGTATGCAGTGCTTGAAATACTTTATTTTTACAGTGCAGTATTGCTACTTTTGCTTCAGTAAAGGTTCCTTCCACCACTGTAGTATAATATACTTTAGAGGAAGACAAACAGGACCAGAAATACCTTTTGTGAGCTGAAACCTGGCTTGTGTTTATATTGGGGGAGGTCATAGTTCACTCACCATCACTGTGGAGACTGTGTTGGGGGGCAAATGTATAGAAACTCGGTTACAATACTGTTTTGTTTTGTTTTATATTGGTGAAAGTGCATTTGTAACTTTTACACATTGCATGTTCAGTGTTTTGATTTGTGATCAAACCTGGTGGGGGTGGTGGGGGTGGAAGGTTGGGGGGGGGGATCCAGGATGGTGGTGTGGTGGTGGTGGTGTGGTGAGGGAGGGGGGGTTGGGCTCTTCTGGTACTGTTGGTGGCCCATTTATCATATCTCCGCCCTCCTATGTTTCTGCTCCCATGAGGGCGGCTCTTTAAATTGCCCCAAAACTCCTCCTGGCTGGCGCCTTTTTTCCTTTATCTGCAGGAGACGCACATGCTATTTATAGGACGCCGTTGGAATAAACCTCTCAACCTGCTGGTAAGAAATTTCAAATATATATCTGTTTTTTAAAAATCGGTCCTCTTCCTTTCTAATTCATAACTGTTTTTTTAACGGTGCATGAGCTGGGATTTTAAAGGGGCGGGCTGTGTGTTGTCTGACGAATAAAAGCTGTAGCCTATAGATCGGTGCAAGGCTTTTTAACCGGGTACAACCAGCCAGGCTTAAAGGAAACATTTCGTCTTAAATTTAGAGTAGAGGTTATAACCGAGTGATAAAGGTGAGTGCAAGGAAAGCGACGGCGGGCGAGTGAAACTTTGCATGCTCGACGAGCTAGAAGCATTTTGTTTCAATGTATTTTTTTTAACAGAGCCGGAGCTCCGGCGAGAGGAGGCTGCATGCTTTAAAATGTGAAGCCGTCTTTTGTTGGCCGGGCTTTAGCCGCCGCAGAAAATGAAGCTTGCATTTTCTGTGCTTTTTTTCTTTTCTTTTTTCCCCCCTTTATCTCACTCTCTCTGTCTCCTTTTTTTAAAAATGCGAGCGTCCATGCAGGCACGGTTTTAGCCTGCAACTCCCACCGAGCACACACCAGCCATTGTGTGTGTCGGTGGATATCGCTCCACGACCCCGGTGTGTGTGTGCAGACATGCTGAGATAGTTTCATGCGCAGGCCCGACCACTGGCCACAACAACTAACAAGCAAAACGGGCCTCTAAACATGGTCGGTACGTGAAGGGAGCGTCGGGTTTAGTAGTCTTTTGCAGATTTGTGCGGCCTCTCACCGCCTGCTGAGTCTCGGCAATATCATGCAAGCCGGTTTGATGTCAATCCCTTGTTTGTGTGGCGCCGTCGGCTGTGTAATGGAGCGCAGATGAGACAGAAATAGACCTAGAAATAAGCGCGGATTAATTGAGTTATTAGACGCGTTACCGGTGTGCGGTTATCCCGGTCATTTTTGCTCTGTTGTTGCGGTCAGTGAGTTTAATGGCGCGAGCGTTTTACTGTGCTGCGTGCGCGTGAACTCGACGCCTCGTCTTGCAGCCAGTCTGACCGGTGTGATTTATTTCCCAGGTCTGAAAAGCTAAGCAAACATGAGCGACAAGGGGACAGTCTCGCCGAAAGAGAAGGAGGCTACAGAGAAGAGGGGGCGTGGAAGACCCCGCAAGCAGCCCCAAGTAAAAACCTCTGACGTAAGTAGTACCACTATATAGAGTTTGCCATTATATCAGGTTTGCATGCATGAGGACACAATAGGCCTATGTGTGTAGGGAGGACTTTGAGGTGTAAAACAAGATTAACAAGCCCTAAGCTCACATCTGTTCCAGTTGAGTCTGAGGTGGCTCAGGTAGATACGCTTGCAGGTAACATGCATATCCATGTCATAAGCTCCTGTTATCCCGCTGAGCCCTCAGTGAAATTAAGAATCAAGATATGGCTGCAACGAGCCCTTGTGACCATTCGCTCACCCCTGCTCAGTGTAAGCGTAGACATCCACAACAAACTTCCTGTGTGTCTCACCGGTTTGTAAGCAACCTGTAATCCAACACCCCTAAACCGGTTTTAACCCCCCCACCACCACCCCTCCCTAACCTCCCCTTCCCCCCCTCAAGACCCACCTCTGCTGGTCGTGTAATGGATGACACAGCAGAGTGGCAGCACAGAATGGCTCATATAGCTGTCACTCAGCGTGGTGTGTTTCAGTATTGAATTGCTCGGTTGCTATGAGCTGCGGTTGTAAACAAGCTAGAAATGCAACGAGAGATGCGTCAGCCATGACATAGCTTACAACCACAAATTATCACATGAATAAGATATCTTATCTTGCACTGAATTTGCCTCTGCATTGTGGAGGTGATGGTAACCCTCCCCCTTCCCTATAGGGTAATCCCTACTGCTCTAATTTTCATATGTGCTGATACATTGCATGTTTTAGTCTCAGTGCTGTGTGTGTTTGGGTTTGTCTTATGGATATTTCAGTTGTTAGACAATAGTTTTCCATGTCAGATCATAGCAACCTGCAGCTCTGACCAACCGTCAGCCTTTAAGTACGTGTCACTTGCACTGACCTTGAAAAGTGAACTATATGTCATGTACATGTGTATTCATATCCATCCTTCAACATAAAATATTTTGACTTAAATAAGTTCAAGTGTTTGGGTTTTATAAAAACTAAAAAATGCTTTACATTTCTGTGCTATGCTAACTTTACCGTGACTGTCTTGTCAGGAACCCAGTGGGTCCCCTACTCCAAAGAGGCCCAGAGGACGACCGAAGGGCAGCAAAAACAAGACAGCCGGCAAGGGCAAAGTAAGTCAATGCTGTCTGCAGGCATGTTTTCACACAGAGACAAATCATGATTTCAGCGACGGTTCACACATACTCTGAGCCGGAATGATGCCCATGCCAAAGACGGGCACATCCTCACGATGGCGCTGTACCTGACACTCACGGTCCCGTCTTCCTTGTGAGCGTTTCCGTTTTCTTGCCCCTGATTTGCTTTTGGTTAATGAACATTTTAACGGTAGCTAACCTCATTCTCTTAAAAGGATGTCCTGCTGTTACTTGTGATATATTGGTTGGCTGCAGTTTAGCTGCTTCCCCTCATGGTGTCAAAAATAGCCGGGCTAGGGTTTCCCATTGTAAAGACCTTGGTTTACTGCCTTTTTTTTTTCTTTTCTTTTTTTTTGAGTGATGCTCACCCTGTACTTCCTGTCCTCCAGCTTCCTGCAGCTTGTCATGCACAGTGCAGTGCAGGTGCAGAGGCCGCAAGACTGTTTCCAAGCTGACACTAAGCACCCCTCCGCCCCCACTCGGCACACAGTCCTAGTTCTTCTCTGCCTGTCGTCTCCATAGCAACAACTGATTTTCTCCCTCGCCCTGAACCCTCCAGCTCCCCTGTGCGCTCTGTCTTCGCTGCTATGTATGGGAAAAAGAGAGGGAGGGGGAGAGAGTGAAACGCACATGCATGTATGATATAGGTTTAGCAGCGAGAGCTGCAGAGGGTTTGTGTCTCCGCTCAGTTCCACCAGCTGTCTCTGAGCCTCAGACCAGGTGGCCAGCGAACTGGAGTGCCCTGTGTGCAGTTCCTGTCGGCCTTCCAGATAATAGCCAATGAACCCAATGCCCCCTTTCCATGTCTCTCATTGCAGAGGTGCTACTGCCATCTGCAGGCAGCTAGAGGCAGAGCTCTGTGGATATATGGATTGTTTATACCACAGGTTTATGTCCTGATCCCCCTAGAACATCTTGGCTTAAACTGAGAAGAGCAGCACGTCGCTGAGTGTGAAGATCACAACAAAATGCATTGTGGCGCCCCACCTCTAACTCTAACCGTGTACTATTTTTCCTTTCACAGGCAAAAGCAGCCCCATCTGCAGGAGGAAAACGTAGGGGAAGACCTAAGAAGGAGGTAAGAGTCCTTGGATGAACAGTGTAACATCAGTGCTCACATTTGTTAAGCCATTCCTCTCCCAATTGAATTATGATTGGTATGTCTGCAGGGTGAAATTGCATTTTCCTAATTCCCTTGCTTGCCTCCTTCCCCTCAGATGGGTCATTTTTACTCATCACAGCTATTTTGGTCCTCATTTGTTCATTTAGAGCAGTTGCTTGGTCGCACACCTGATCATGTTTGAAAAGAAAAGCTGAACCTGCACACCAAATTTTCTGCTTGAAATTGAAATGCTAATGTTAATTCAAATGTTCAACTGACAGCATGATTTTTTTTTCCTCATTCTTTTTTGTAACTGTGCAAAATGAGTTGCCAGACCATGTACAGCCGGTCAAAAAAGCATGTTTAATCTAGGAAGAAATTGCGGTCTTGTAGTAACATTCAGTCATGTGCATGAGTGGTTTGGGCGTACTCTGAAAGAAGTCTGGATTGCATTAGTCACAGAAAGGAATGACCCAAAGTTACCCTCCTAACTAGTCCTCTCATTTTTATGAATGAACATCTTGGGCAGTAGTGAGTGTGAGGAGGAAAAAGCAATAGCATAAGCAGGATGCCTCATTGTGACTCACCGTTCCTTTATGAATCACCTCTCACTACAGATGGCTCACCCTTCCCCTGGGTGTTCTTCATGCCACAGTGGTTTATCAAAGAGGTTTATAATATTGATTTTTTTTTTTTTTTCCCTTTTCTTTTTTTCATGTTGGTACTTGGTGTTATTAAAAGTAAAAACAGTCACGTTGAGACATGAATCACAGGCCGCGCTATTGTTACTGAATGTTGATGGCACTTGAGAGGCATTTTCCTTTTTGGGTGTAGTTGAGCCCTAACTGGATTTTTTTATTTATTTTTTTTTTAATTTTCTCTTCCTCTCCTCTTGTCGCAGGAGAAGGAAGAAAAGGCATCGCAGGAATCATCTGAGGAGGAGGAAGAGGAAGAAGAAGAGGACCAGTAATCCATAACGCATGCTACCTCACTCAACATACTGACTTACTGTTAACCAGAACTGGGCTGTAACTCCAACACCAGTGCCACCACATGACCACTGTTCACGACAAAGCCCTCTTGCCAAAGGAGGGTCAACACAGTACATATATCATGCAACAGCACTGGATAGAACGATGGACCTTGCTCAAGCATAGATCTAAGAATTACATGAAAGGTAACAGCCCTTTTCTCTACAGGTCATGTTATCACAAGTCTTTTATACTGGACAAAAGTGCGCTCTTAGGAGCCCGGATGTTTCTGTTTTTCCCCTAAAGATGGTTTGTAGGACATTTCCTCTGCTTAATGTTACTTATTTGTTGTACCCGCATCTGAGATGGTAGGGCATATAGATTTTTCTCCATGTTTTGTACTGGACAAAGGTGAATTTTACCTATACTTGCTGTTTTTTTTTGTTTGTTTGTTTTTGTTTTGTTTTTTGTGTGTTCGTGTGAAGTGGTTAACCTATCCTTTGCATCGTATTATAGATGGAGTTGAGCTTCAAAGCGTTTAGGATGAGAATAGGTAACTGATGGTAGATGTGTTCTTTTTCATGTCCAACCTGCGCAACTGACCCCCCCCCCCCTTCCCCCTTCAACCCTCTATCTCTTTCTCTCTCTCTCTCTTCTCACCAGTAGAGCAGAATCATCTTTTTACCACCTTCACCCTTTCCTGTAGGACGTCTAGATTTAGTTATGCCTCTCGAACTTCCTTCTCAGTCCTTGGCGTGTAGTGGGGAGATGTAAAGTATATCGTTAGTAATCAGACTTACTGTTTTAGTTCCTTTTTTGGGGTTACATACCATTTAAGAAAACATGAGTGTGCTGCTTTTCATTTTATAATAAAACTCAAATCTTATGGTAATGTGTGTTTTTAAGGATAGGGTCGGCAGACTTCTAGGCGGAGAGCATCAGTGTCGTTTCTTCAGGGAGCTTTTACAAATGCTGTTACATTTGGCGTCTTTGTCTTCACATGGTCCTCAGTTTTCAAGCGCTCACTCAATCACTCATAAGGCAAACTGCAATTGGTCAAACAAGGAGTTTGATTGTAAAATGAGGATAGTTGGTGGCACTACTATCCAACAGGTCTGTACTTTTTTTTTTTTTTTTTTTTTTTTTTTCCATTCCATCTAGCGCTCTCTGCTTCACCTAGCTTGGTCCTCCTGTCATCACTTGGTACAGTAATATACTTTCTTGGTCTTTTTTGACGATGTGTTGTATGCTGTCTGATACAGGAAAAAAAAAGATGTTTGTTTGTGTATTTCTAAGTGTCAGGGAACCCTCGGTCACAGTCCACTTAACTGGGTTTTTCCACACACCTAAGCTGCTACAACCTCAGTTACGAAACCCGGAAAACTGCAAACAGGCAATACAAGGCCTGGAATTTCATACCTCACTCAACAGCTTACTTTACCATATAATTGCATTTTAACTGGTTTTCTGTTGTTTATAAATGTAACCTCTGGCATGAGTTGGAAAGATGTCATTATTACAAAGTTTTTTTTTTTTTGTTTTTTTTTTTTTATTTTAAACCTGACTGTAATGAGGTATCTAAGATGTCAAGTTTGTGATTGTGTGCATACGCAACACGGCTCGGCTCGTTCATAACTAGAGCTTGCAGACAGGTTGTGTTAAATGTGTGAAGCAAGTCAGGGAGACCTGTCAGCTTGACGACTGTGTTCGCTGACTGTGGTAGATTAGCAGGTGTGTTCCTTTTTAAAAAAGAAAAAAAAAAAAAAGAATTCTTCTGGTGCACTGAAATGTTGGTTCAGATTTTCATGGACAAATGTTTGTGTGTTTGTGACAGACTGGGCGCTCTTTCCACTTAACTGTTCTGTTGGCCGCCATGTGTTAGGCACTACTGCACACGGCCACCCTCGCCATAACTCATACAACGGTCATTTCATATCCATTTCAAAATCCTCGGACTCCTCTTGACAATATCACTTTCATTTTACATACCAACATCTGCATCCGTTCATTTATATACTGTAAACTCATTAGGATGGGATCATTCTTTTTAATGTACACCGTATATAAATGTACAATGTCTATATTTCTATGGTGCCCTACAACAATTTGTATCAGAAATGGTCAATAAAGAGAATTTTCTTTGTCATTTGTCTGAGGCATGTATTCATATTCTTACAAGTTTCCTCTGAGGTCTCCAGAAATCATGCAGGTTATGTTACATTGTAGAGCTGCAATGATTGGTTGGTTAATCGATTAAATGCCAACCATTAGATTAATCACCAACTATTTTTAAGAAAGTCAATTCTTTGGTTCCTTCAGTCTTCTGATAGTAAACTTAAACATAGTTGTGGACTTTTAGTCAAGACAAAAGACATTTGAGCACATAATCTTAGGTTTGGGGAAACAGTGATCAACATTTTGACTTTATGGACTTAACAACTAATAGATTAATTGAAAATAATCACTAGTTGCATCCTTATTAGATTACAATTTATGGTCTACTAGGCTTATTGTAGTGCAAACGAAGATTACAGCAACAAGACAAAGTTATATTACTTTATTTACATCTCCAGTATTTTAATCAACAGCCTTGTCAATTATCTCTCAAAGCAACAACAGTACAACAGTCTGAAAGGTGAAATTCATAACAGTGCTGCCAAATTCACATTTTAAATTTACATCAGTAGTTCTTTGACTTTGAGTTCAACCTGAAATCAGAGCCTTCAATGAAAAGTCCACAAGGTTTCACCAGTGCAAATCAATGTCATATGACTGGATAGTTGTACACATTAAATTGTGGGAGGCCTGTTTAATAGTTATTTTTCACACCGTAAAAAGATAAAAGCCTCACACAATGCATAGAAAATGAAGAGTGAGATGTAAAAATGACTGCAGAGCACAGAGGAGCATGTTCTGAGATGAAGATGTTTCAAGGTCCTCAACTGACCATGAAAAACAACTTGTATGTAAAAGCTTACACTCACTCTGAAGCACCTCTAGATGTCACACCTGATAACATCAAAAGTTTGAGTATTAGCTGTCAGAGACATTTCTATACTCAACCACTACAATATATGACACGTTAAACTGAGATGTGTCCCCATTCAAGGACAGTATAACAGTTATATTGTAAGTAGTTTACATTCACAAATGCAAGGCAAATAACGGTCAGGAAAGGTTTCAATTCATTAAGAAAAAAAAAAAAGTTTGACTCGTGCCTGATACAGTCAGACCTATGGCATTCATCTGAACAGATTCTTCAGCTGGAGGTAAATGTGTGCTGGTGCCATTCCTTGCAGACAGGACATATTTAGGGCACTAGTCACAGCTCATTTTGGGGATGAGAGGATGTTGGTATTATTTACTTCCATATCTGGCTTTTCATGCCATTGATAGGAGTCATAGGATTTGGCTAAACCACAAAAAGATCCAGATCGTGCAGCAGCTACTTAAATTCTGTGAGCAAATTAAAACCAAAGAGGGTGTGTTCGTTCTTTTGAGTCAACTTCAAACTGAAATAAAAATTTACCAAACTCATCCTAATCCTCACAGCTTATTGTTTTTATTTTATAACAGCATTTAATCAAGTCAATCTTTTGTTCTAATGCACTGCAAATACCCTCCAAACAAAAAGCTATCCAGGAAATGTTCACAAACCCTCTCACAGCAGGAATAATGATTTTTTAACTAGTGCAGAACATTCATAATCATACCACATCTTGAACACAGCCCCTAAATAATAGTCAGTGCGAATGCCTACTGCAACCCACAGGAACACAACTTCTTGCCGCATGTTGCCCACAACAACATTATATAATGTAAACAGAGTAAACCTACAGGAACCTGTATCTTTAGAAAGGTTCCACCTTTCTTAACTGAGTCGTGTTACTGAATACCACAGTAAAAAGAAAAAAAAAAAAAGTTTGAATAAATAATTTCAAATAAATAAGTTTAAGGTACTGTGTGTGTTAGGCACACAGGATTGGCATCAGAACCTCACAAATTAACTGCCACCATCTCTGTACATTAAAGAGGAAAACCAAAAATGCTGACTGTTGCTGATGTACTCAAAGATAACGGCAAACGGTAGCAAAAAAAAAAAAAAAAAAAAACCACACACACACACACATCAAAAGTGATCTGGTCTGAAACTGATCTCTGTGGAAGAAGGTTTTCTCCACTCACTCAATGTCTCAATGTCTCAATGTTCTACTCTATGTTATGGTTTACTATCATCATGCATTACCATCATGCATTGACATCTTTGGTCAGAAGAGGGCGCCGCTGTTGATAACTTCTGGCCCAACCTTGTACAACCTGAGGACATAAAATGCATAGTGTGAGCAAGTTTTAGTTAAGCACATTTTAAAGCATAACTTAAGTGCAGTATTGATTCAAATGAGGCCACGTAAAGCTGTTGTGACTTTATTTAAGTGTCAGTTCAACCTAATCACACACAGAGAAACGTGTTCTCACTTAACCCCAGTGAAGTCAAGCTATGAAAGTTTCAGTTCTCAGAAATTTCAGATGTAGATATGTGTGAGATACAATCTCACGCACGAAAAGGTGAGATTGAAAGGCATCTGAAATTTCTGTTGTCACTCCAATACAATGGAGGTGAATGAAATTTAATTTATACATTAAGACGTTTGAAATAAAGTAACATGTCTCTCCAGAAACAATTTTCCAGTTACTGATGATAACAGGACCTCACTGTGAGCAGTTTTCTTTGGGAACTTCTATCTACCAAACATGTAGTCCCAGTGAATACTGCTGACAGTGGTGGATAATCTTCTGAAACAGGGACACTGTTTCTGGAAAGACTTGTTGATTTTGAGTTTTTAAGCACCGCAAATGAAATTCAATTCACTTTCTCTATATTGGATTAGCAGAAGAAGAAAAAAAACTATCTGCATGGCTGAATACCAGTGAGAGTAAGTGATATGATGTTTTGTGTAATTTGGGTGAAGTGACCCTTTAAAAAAAAAAAAAAGGACATATCCACATTCATTTAGCCCAATACAGAACTTGATATGATGGCTCTGTTTTTTTTTTGCCATTTTACATGTTCACAAATGTGGGTTCAAACTATTTGAGCAACTTTGTGCATGGTCAACATTGCCACCTAGTGTTTCTCATGACTCAGTGCATGATTTTGGAATTACTGGAATCATCAACCAGGCAAACCTGAACCCTCTAAACTAATATATGTGTATTACCAGGAGCATCAGAGGCCATCAGGGCATTCTTTAGTTTGACCTAAAGGTAATATGACCGTTTCATGTACTCACTCAAGTAGAATTTACTGTTTTTAGAACTGCCATTAAATACACAAAGGTCAAATTTTGTGTAGAAATAAGTGTCAAAAGTGGATTGTGAGGGATTTGAGGCTTGCAAGTAAAACAAGTATTGCAACCTTTTCTTCCTTATTATACTACTACTACTACTACCATTATTATTATATGTTCTACTGAACTTTGTGCATCTCTTTATCTATGTGGGGGAGGAAGTAACGAGTGAGGAACTGTTTCTCTGAGTAAATGATGAAA
Organism: Euthynnus affinis; assembly: GCA_029490765.1. Classification (NCBI taxonomy): domain Eukaryota; kingdom Metazoa; phylum Chordata; class Actinopteri; order Scombriformes; family Scombridae; genus Euthynnus; species Euthynnus affinis. The sequence continues at coordinate 24,764,944 of CM055841.1, read as the reverse complement.
CTAAGAGCAACCGCATAGATAGAAAGAATAACCTGTGAGAAAACAAGGCAACTGTATTTGTGGTTTCCCATTTTGAAAATGCAGTCAACTGTATTCAGATCAAGCGCGATTAACAGTTGAAAGAGCACATATCTTCCTTACGGTAAAATTATTCAAAGATTCTTTTTCAACTTGACTCAGAAAATCTAATTTTCTTGATGCTGCTGCCATTTCCATCTGATTTCACACTGACAACTTATCCCACTTGCAGATAAAAATGTCTTGCGTAGCACAAATCTCCCAGACGGTTGAAAACCAATAGTGTATCGTACCCTTGTGTCCTCTTCTCTCCACAACATTTCTTGTTCAGCTTCATTCAGCTCCTCTGATGGATCATATGTGTAAACTGGTAAAAGTTGATGACGGAGTCTGTCAATTCTGAGACAAAAAAAGAAAAAAGAAATCAAAGGGTGACTTCATTAATGACACAGACATAGAACTGAAAAGCTGTCAAGTTTATCACAAAAGCGTTGTGCTGTGAAATCAATATGCATGAATTAAAAGTCTTTACCTCCTTCTCTTACGAATATACATGACCTAAAACAGACAAAATAAAAGAAGATTACACATACACAGTTTACATTCTGTAGGCCTCTCAATTCTGATGTATCACAGCACCTATTAATGCTATTATCTTCACTAAACTTTACAATTTCCCTATATGACAGCATGTAAGCGCAACATAATTTGCAGCAAGTCAACTCTGTGTCCTTTGCCATCCCAGCCGAGAAGCCACTTACCACAGCTGCAGCTATTCCTGCGATGGTGATGAGGAGAAATGGCACCAACACATAGCTGACTGCCACATCCCCATCTATGGTGGCAGGGGGCTGAGTAGTGCTGTTCATTGCATATGTTAAGTTAATGGGGACACAGGGGGGCTGCTTGTGCAGGGCCTTTACAAGCAGCAAACCCCTTCCCGGTGGCAGACACTGTGCAGCGGATCTCTGCTCAAGCTGCCCCTTTGTTGTTTATGCCTCATCCTCTTCGCTCATGTGACTTCCTCGTGGTATCACTGCCCTCACTAATCAGCAAAAATCTGAGAAAATACACAAGGAAAATGATTTGCACGTAGTTATAAGCATATCTAGGACACTCTAAGGTCACATAGTTGTAGATACGTGACTGTCAATGAATATTAGGGGAAATATCAGAACAATTAACAATCTTATAACATGTCTACATTACTAATTAGTGAGCAAAAGTGCAAACAGGCTGCTTATATTCCATTTTTTCTGCATTGGCAACGCCGAGGAAAGCGTGAAAATCCATTGAAATGGGCCAACTCAATGTACAGCAAACATGCCATGTCTTGTGATCTGAGTTTAAGGCTCGTCTTACGTTAGCAAGTAAGTTGCCGTTACAAGACACTTTTCTTGCTGCGGTCAGTTTGTTAGCTGGTATTTGCTAATATCTAAAGCAGACGGTAGTTTCCTAACTGCAGTAGAAAAAGCAAATAATAACTACTGCGGTCAATGAACTTTTCTGTTTAAAAGCTCCGCATAAACCTCACGGCTGTTCGCTACTAGCTAACGCTGACAGTTATAAACACAGCCACCGTTAGCTGCGCTGGAAGATGACGCTGCGAGTTGCTATACAACACAAACAAGCTGAGACACAGAGACACATCATTCATCGTTTTAGATGAATACAAGCACATTCTCACTCACTGCGAAAAGGATCTCTTTCAGGTAACGTAATGTTATGGTTTGTTCGTTCCGCAAACAGCTTATCTTCCCCTAGCAGCATCAACAATAATACTTCCTGTTTGACTGAGTCCTTCAGAATAAACCATGCTGCCGCTCAGCCTTGCAGTCAGTTTTCCCCCCAGTGGTGACTCGCGGTATTGCAGCGGTATTTTCCACAAAAACCACCATTGTAAAAAATACGACTGTGAAACTGTTGACAGGACACTTCGAACTGCAAAAACGGGAAATTGCGACTCTTTTTTATCATGATTTTTTGATCCATGGAGGTTTTATATTTGTAAAAGAGAAAGGCAATTTTAAAATTCTGTGACGTCATCACGATCTTATGTCTAGGCACGGATATATAAACAGGACTGGCTGCAGCGTTGGATAGATAGATAGATAGATAGATAGATAGATAGATAGATAGATAGATAGATACTTTGTTAATCCCCGAAGGAAAATTCAAATTGTCCACAACTCATCCAATTATAACAAAACAAAACGAAAAAAAAAACTTTCTAGTCAATTCAAGGTGTTAAAGAGTGCTGTGGGGACGAAGGACCTCCTAAATCTCTCTGTTCTGCAACACAAAGAGAGCAGCCAGACTGCTGCAACTACTCCTCTGTTGATCCAGGAGGCTGTGGACAGGATGTCTGCTATTATTCATTATAGCGTTCAATTTGTTCAATGTGCCTCTCTCCACCACTGATCTTAGAGGGTCCAGGCTCCTGTTCATCACTGGGCCCGCTTTTTTGACCAGCTTGTCTAATCGGTTGCTGTAAGGCTGCCTCCCCAGCACACTGCAGCAAAAAAGAGTGCACTGGCCACCACCATGTGATAGAACATGGTCATTATTATGGAGGCAGCCCCCATTCATTCCTATGAAAGTTGCTCAGTGGCGCATAAAGCCAGAAAAGTTCAACATCTTCCGCATTACTTCCGCATTTGTTGGGCCCATAAAGCAAGCAAACTAATGACTTTTGCCAGCCAGCCAAGCCAGCTACTTCCGGTTTAGCCCTCCAGCTAACTTGAATAGGGATAAAACAATTCAATTGTGCAGCTCTTCTAGGCTTTCAAAATGAGATCAGACCAAACGGATCAGATTCTGATTGTGAGACAAGTCATTTTGGGGGGTTGTGATGCTCAAAAAAATCTTTCACAAAGTGAGTCTATGGGAAAAAATCTTTTTGGGCACAATAGCATCATGTGACATTGTAATTACATGGTTTGGCCACTATGTCAAATTGGCTTCACAGCCTGTCACTGTTCCTAGGGGCTTGGTCTATGGGCCAAGTGGGGGAAACACTACTGCACATATTCAGTGGGCCGCACAAAGTGGGAGCAAACCCTTAAGCTAGAATCTTTTTTTTGGCATATGTGCCAGATGAGTAATTCCTATAGGACTGAATGGGCACCATTTTTTGTCCGGTATCCAGCTCTTATTATACATCAACGGGGAAACAGCACTGCATATATTCAGTGGGCTGCACAGCATGGAATATTACATTCCCATAGCATTCTGACAATGTCCTTGCTGGTGTTAAGGACATTGCCTTATAATGTTCCCATTACGTTCCTGCATGGTCAGGAGACATTATTTGTCAGACTTTCAGGGAACATTTAGGGGACTATTACTATGAGACATTCCCACTAGGTCTCTATACTGCATTCCCATCACATTTGCAGAACCTTTAGTGACATTACAAGAACCTTTAAGGGACCAACCTATAATGTTCTTTTTTGCACCTATTCAGGTCCTTCCATCATGTTCCCAGAGCCTTTAGTAACATTACAGGAACCTTTATGGGACCAACGTAGAATGTTATTTTTTGGTCCTTGCATCACCTTTCAAAAACATTTGCAGAACTTTTAGTAACATTAGAGGAACTTTTGCCCTAAAAATTAGACCTAAAAATTGCTATCCTGAAATACCATAAAACATGTTTAACCATAAAACATTCATATCTAATGCACAACATCATCTCAGCATTTTAGATGTAGGCTATCTCGCTTGATTGACAATTTAAAATAAGTTTTAAGAAATTACTTTAAATGGAGAATGGAAGGTCACAACAATTTAGGCAAGTGGAGGTGAATATTTCCTACCAGATGGGTGCAAGGAAATTATGCTGGAGGCCTGGTTCAAAATAGAGGCAGGAGTTTCAACACAGCTGTTTGGAGGAACCACTGTGATCATAATCCACAGATGGGATTGTTTTGGCATTGTCAGTGATGGACTCAAGACCACTATGATAACTTATGTTGTCATCGCAGACAGATTCCAATATGAGGTCTCTATCATCCTTAGCCTTCTGACATTTGGCCAACTTATCCTGCAAAGCCTGGAGACTACACAAATACACACACACACAGAGTCATTGTTGATCCACATGAGATAAAAAGAGACATGTGATGTTATGTTTTTAAGGGCAAGAATTGGGTCTATTGAACACATGTTCAAACCATTGCACCACTACTAGACAAATTTCCAAAAGTCATCTTGGGATGCGGACGCACATAGTGCAAAAACCAAACCAGAATAACTAAGGGATTTTGGGAGGGTCACCATAGTGAATGGTCTTACTTATACAGACATTTGGTCAGGGAAAATTGATGCTATTTTATTCTCAGAAACTGAATGAGCATATTTTTTCAAAATGTCAAACTGTTTCTTTAATATTTGCAGTTGGTTTACTTCAGGTTTTGGGTTAAGTCCGGTTTCATGTTCTGAATGGAGTTATACACAGGAGTCATTTAGCTAAACTTAGCATTGAGACTAGAAACAGCTAGCTTGTCTCCCAAGTTCAACAAGCACCTCTAAAGCTTCTTAATTAACATTTTGTATTTCTTTTGTTTCAATTCATATACAAACCAGGATGCAATAATGAAGTTGCGGAGAATCACTGACTTCAGGAAGTCATTGTGAGCATGTTAGCAAGTTGACATTAGCATGTAGCTCAAAGTGTGAAAGTGTGAAAAACTTTGGCATACCTTTAGCAATTCCCCTCAAAGACAGAAGGGTGCTGAATTGAGAGCCAACATTTTTTCAAAGTGATAATACAATAAGCATGTCCTCTGTATCACGAAATCCAGTAGAAAAGGGGATGCATGTGGGACCTTGAATTCAACAGTTTCCCTATCTATATCTATATCTATACATGCATATGTGAGTGTTTCAAGCTAGCCACCACTCAAAAATCCTGCATGGGGTTTCTTTAATTGGTCTTTCTTTAAAGCCTAAACTGGGATTTACTATGATGTGCAGTATAATTTGACCATTTCATCATTTCAACCAAGATTTGGGGCCAACCTATAACTAAAGCTCAGGTGGTATCATGTTTTGATTTTTCAAAAAGATCATCTCTTTGTGAAAAACAGAAAGCTAATCAAACAGAAGAAAACGAGGAAATGGGGTGGAACTTCCTGTCTATGGACAGCACCACTGCAAATTAGTGATGCTATGCTTTAAGCAGACTGACTAACACAGTATCAACCTTTCAAAGACAACAACACCTCACTACACCACACATTGTGGTCACCACAAACGACCTCTGTACATCACACCTTTATCAGAGAGATGTCTCAGTGGTTTCGAATGTGGGATGTTTCTTGTTTGTTCATGGTCTGTTATTTAAGCCATGCATACAAATGCAGCACTAAGACGTGTCATTATGACTTTATCAAATGCTTCAAAATGGAGAAACATTTTCAATACAATTGCTTCATACTGCTTCAGCGCTTCAGAAAGCTATTTCCTCCATCACTACTGCAAACACATTTCTATAGAGCAGCATTTGCCAATGTCAATAGTTGACAGGAAGCCTTAACCCCAGCTGTTTCCAATTCTAATTACAAGCTCTATAGGTCTAACCTATACCAAGGTGGCTGGACACCTGTTCCTGGTATGGCTTCAGATCTCTCTAGAGTCAAGCCAAAGTCATTGAGTTTCATCCTGAATGGCTGTCTGTTATGATCCACCAGCATGGGGTTGTTGAGTTTCAAATCTGTATGAATCACTCCAGCACCCTTCAGTAAAGTCAATCAGAGAATATAAAGAGTGTGGGACACCAGTAGAGCTTCAAATTCTACTTCTGGCACTGTATCCTTACATCTTTGTCTTATTTATTTATTGGGACCATGTACAGTGTTAAACATGAATGTTTAATTTGATGTACTGGACTTACTGAGCAAGTGCACACAAAGTCATGCAGTGAAGGAGGGCCAAAACCATTTAAAATGTTATAAACCAGGCACAAATTTGAAAATAATCTAAAATTCTCAGCTCAGTAAAGCTCAGTAAATTGTATTTCTCCAGTACCCTACAGTGATGGAAATATATTGGCTTTTTGTCTAGAGTTTTTAGAGTTTGTTTGTATTGGTATTCAAGAAGTCTCTCCAGCCACCCTCAATGTGTAATGCAATAAGACATATGGGAAAGAATCATAGTATGCATAAATATCTTGGCTGCATCCAAAGAGAGACAGTTTCTAATATGTCAATACCTCACACACATTCTAGCTAATGTTAGCCCATCAAATTAAACTCTTTAACAGTTTTGATTTGAGATGAACAGTTTTCTAAGTACACTGTCACACAAACCTTAAATTATAGAAGTCTTTTACAAGTACCCACCTGCTGTTCCTACCTCTACAACTTTTTGCTAATTAAAATACTTTAAATTACAAACATACAATAAGATGCTATGTTTTATATTTCTCTAACTTTTCCACTCGACCTCAGAAACCTTGCTACAACAAAGAGAGGAACAAAACAGCGTGTACCTGTATCGCCTACAAAACATTGTTGTCTATCTAGTACAGTTGTTTGGATTTCAGAAATCAAAGGTTGTGTTAAGATGATGTTTCTCCTACAATGGTTAAGAGAATAAATGGCAGATCTTCACTATCTGTGATGTACAATATATTTTAGAACTTCATGGAGCCATAATGTACTGAGCTGTAACAGTTCGGTTTCCAGTGAGCGTCAAATGTGTCACATTACAACTATTATTTGTGGTGACTGTACTGCATTTCATAGTGACATCTGCCCTTTTTACACTCAAGATAAACCTGACTAAAAGAGTGGAGAAACATATCAAATTCAGATGCCTCCGTGCACCAGGGCTCACTGAATGGTTTGGTGAGTATGAAAATGATGTGAATAAAATGCAAGGGTCTTTACAGTCACCAGATCTCAACCCAGGTGAACACCTATGGAATATTTTAGACCAGCATGTAAGACTCCACCACCATTACAAGACCAAATCTTCATATCTATTTTGTACTGAGCACTGTACTCAGGTCTCTCTTGCAAAAGAGATCTTGTTCTCAATGAGAAAAAAGGTTGTATATATAAATGAGGGAAATGAGGGAATATCTTGTAGAGGAATGGTGTTCATCCCTCTAATAGCGTTCCACAGACTTGGCAAGGAGCACTGAAACTGTTCTGGAGGCTCGTGGTGGCCTGACTCCATACCAAGACATTTCATGTTGGTTTTTCCCTTAATTTGTCACCCATCTGTATCTTGTTTTCACTTTCCCCCTTATTTTTGGCCCTCTGTTCCTTCCACTCATATGTTCTTTCCCTCCTCATCTGAAATCACAGGATGTGAATTTTTAGGTCAGTACAGCTATTGATATTTGAAAGTTCTGATAAAACAATTAGTCTGAAATAACTTAAAGTTATTCGACACCTATGTTGATAACCTAGTGATTGTTTTTATCATTTTTAAGAAAACCTCCACATTTGCTGGATGCAGTTTTTCGAATGTGAGGATTTTAAACATTTTTTGTGTCATACATGACGGTAAACTGAATATCTTTGGATTTTGGACTGTTGGCCAGAAAAGTACAAGACATTTGAAGATGTAACCTTGGGCTCTAAGAAATTCTAACAGGATATGACAGCATTTTTCACTTCTGACATTTTATTGACACAACAGTTTTGCAGTAAAACTCAGGAGAAGCTGAAGTTGAACAAAGGCTGACAGAGTGAGTTTTACTTCAAAACTTTCACAGACAATGTCACTCCTCGTCATCATCCTCAGGCACACAGAAGCAGGAGAAGAATCGTTGGATTCCTTTCTGCTTCTTCTTCTTAGGGTCATGGACATCTGGAAATCAAAAATATGGTCAATGCTTTTGCTAAGATTCAAAAAATTACTTTAAGGGATAAGGCTGGCGATTTTCTGTATTTTTCTTAGTGTCCACAAATCTCATGTGCAGAGCCAAACCAACAATAAACTGATCCTATTTACAAGTATTGTGTGTGTACCCAAAGTCTGATAAATCATATTTCTGTGTTGTAGACATCCATTATCATCTAAAAGCTATTAAAAACCTGTCATTTATAATGTTGTACAAAGTCAAGAGGTTGTGATATGTAGCACAACAAGCAAGCAAAGCTCTCTAAACAGAACTGCGTTCTTGTGCATGGCAATGGCGTCTGCCATACAAGGAACTTCTTTTCTGAGAGTTATAGTCTTATTGTTGTTATTACTCTTTGGAGCCGTTTCTAAACAAGCTACGTAATGGGTGAAGGAACATGTCACCCAGTGCAACAGTGTGACTCATTGACATGTTTTTAATAGTTTCTGGACATCAATGGAAGTCTATGGTACAGAGCAATACGATATATCAGACTTTGGATACAATAAGTAAATAAGTAAGATCAGTTTGTTGAATGTTGGGTTCTGCACATGAAATTTGTTGACAAGAAGAAAAATTGCCACCCATTGTTCTTTAAATGGAGAGTGGAAGGACACAACAATTCAGGCAAGTGGAGGTGAATATTTCCTACCAGATGAGTGCAAGGAGGCCTGGTTCAAAATGGAGGCATGAGTTTCAACACAGCTGTTTGGAGGAACCACTGGGATGATTATATTGTCATAATCAAAACATGGGATTGTTTTGGCATTATAAGTGATGGACTTGAGACTATGATAATTCAAATCATCATCGCTGACAGATTCCAATATGAGGTCTCTATCATCCTTAGCCTTCTGACAGTTGGCCAACTTGTCCTGCAAAGTCTGGAGACTACACAAACACACACACACACACACACACAGGGTCATTGTTGATTCATGCAAGATCAAAAAGACACGTGACATTATCTTTTTAAGGACAAGAATCGGGTCTATTGAACACGTGTTCAAACCACTGCTACCTGTTTTAATAGCACCACTATGAATTTTCCAAAAGTCATCTTGGGATCCAGACGCACATAGTGCAAAAACCAAACCAGAATGACTAAGGGCTTTTGGGAGGGTCACCATAGTGAATGGTCTTACTTATACAGACATTTGGTCTGTGTCTAATGTGGTTTTGCTGCCTATTAGTAGTCTGAGACACTGTAGGAATCACTCATTTCTCACCACTTGTAATAACACACCTACTGGTGTAGTCTGGGTGAGTGTTACTACCTGTTATTTCTCATGTATGTGTTGTGGAATGTTGTGAAATGCAAAGATGAGTGTCTAAGACAAAAATACCTCTAAAAAAGTATGGCTGTTTTTTAGAGGGTTGTACTCATCTAAATGCTGAAAATGTCCAGCTATACGCTGTCATTGTGTTTTGACAATATGTTTGACTTGATTTTTTTGTTTGTTCTTAATGAGATGCAAACAATTGAAAGTCTGACTGAGTTACAGAGAAAAGTTCATGCAAATACCACTAGTCTAGTTCTGATAATGATTAAAATAGGAGAGCTCAGTCATTTTAGAAGATAATGAACATAATTATTTTTAAAAAGCTGCTTAGTGTTCTGCACTATTTTATACCTCCACGCCAGTGAGAGCTGTGGCTGGAGGCATTATTTTTTTTAGGTTGAAGGGATTTCTTTATTCAGCCTTCATTTGGCACAAATGTCCACTTGGATTCAAGGAAGAACTGATTTGATTTTGGTGGTGGAAGGTCAACATCACTGTGACCTCACATCTGTCCCATTCTCATGAATGTGATATCTCAGAAACACCCAGAGGGAATTTTGTTAAATCTGGCACAAACATCCACTTAGATTCAAATATGAATTAATTAAATTTTTGTGGTCAAAGATCAAGGTCACTGTGACCTCACAAAGCAGAGTTTTGGCCATAACTCAAGAATTTATACACTAATTATGAAAAGGTTTCACACAAACGTCTACTAGGATAAAATGATGAAGTGATGACATTTTAGTAGTAGGTTGTAGAGGCTGTGACTATATTTCACAGTTGGTCGAATACTGAATCGATGACATTAATCTAGGGTGCCCACCTTGAAACTGAGGTGATTGTATAGATCCTCTATGCTGCCATGTTGAAGATGTGTGTTAAGCACCCACGTTTTAGAATTTCTAGCTTCTTTGCAGCAACATCTGCATCTGAAGCATGATCTACTGTCATGACTACAACTTTGTGTCCTATCAGAATCAGCTTTATTTCCCTACAGAGCTTCATTTAAAAAGGTCTGTAGGCCCTACAGAGCTTTATTTAAAAACTTTGTAGGACTGAGAGTGACTAGTTAGGTGATAGTGGGTTTATATGAGTGACTTCTTTCACATTACATGTAGGCATTTTAATCCCAAGTCATTGTAGTTTGTTTTGGTTATGCTTTATAGGTACGTATGTATCTATTCATGTAATGCTTAGCTAGCTAAGCTAATGCTGGTTATAGCTAATGTTAAACCACTGTTTGTCTTAAAGGAATAGTTCAATATTTCTTTCAAGTTGACTTGTTTACACATCCAGTCTTGTTTCTTTAATCCACACAAACAGAAATGTAAAATCAACACTTGGTAGCTTGAGGGTAGAGTCACATGCTGAAAGTCTTGTCACAGTGAGCTTGTTACCATCTTGCTTTTAAGAAGACCAACACCAGAATCTGTGTTTGTTGTTTTTATGTTTGCCTTTGTGTGTGATATAATGTGTATATAATGTCAGCTTAAGAGGTATTTGGGAGGCATTTTTTAAATGTAGAATAGCGCCAGCCTTGCTGACTCCCCCTGTTTCCAGTATTTATGCTCAGGTAAGCTGACTCCAGCTCTGTACTTAATGTACAGACATGAGACTGATGTTGATGCTGTCTCACGCTCAATGAATAAAACATTACAGCATTGACCATATGAACAAATACCTGCAGAACATTCTGAACTAAGATGGTGACAATGGTAAATATACATGCTAAGCATTAAACATGTAAACATGTTAGCATGCTTGCCTTAGCATTTAGCTCAAAGCCCTGCTATGTGTAAGCACAGTGTCACAGATAACAAAAAAAGGATAATTAGTTATTGAGTTTAGACGTTATGGTCTCAAAATATTCTTTAAAGAAGATTGCTCTTCAGATTAAACCCCTGCTTCAAAATGTATTGATATTGTATATTATGAAAAAACATTTGACTTATAGGACAAAATGGGTAGGTGACTTAACCCTGTATGAAACACAGATCTACTTGGAGATATTTTGTGGTGAAATACGCTTTGTGAAATCATGCTTGCTGTCATACTGAGCAGCACTACCAGTGTATTGCCTCATCAAATGTTATTTGTGTACATAAGGTATGTTCATAATCATTAACTGTTGTTGCCTAACTCCATGTGCCTTTTCTTTATGCGTCATCTCAGGGGTTAGTGGTATGAGCAGAGGAAATTATCCTACCATATGCCTTTATTCTGTCTGGTGGCTCCATCGTTCTGCGTGGTGGTCTTGACTGGCAGAACCATTGTGACACTTGGTGCCAGCTTTGTGGGACATCCATGGGAGGGTTCATATATAGGAGAGGTACTATAGGTGTGGGCAAATAAAGATGCATGCAGTTGACAAATAGTGTCTCCTAAAATACTTGTTCAGATACATTTAGCAATTCCCCTAAAAGACAGAAGAGTGCTGAATTGACAGCAAATGTTCTTTCAAAGTGATAATACAACAAATGTTTCCTCTGTACCACACAATCCAATAGAAAAGGGGAAATCATCACCTACTCTACCTGTCATGAACTTCTGCCTCAGCAATCCCTTTATTGTTTGTTTCGGTTTGACTCCTGTTCCTTTCAGCAGCTGCAGTTTCATTACTACCAAAGGATAAATTTACACTTTTATGGTAATATTCAAATATGCATTAAACCAGTTATAGTCATCTACAATGCTGATAGCTGTCTGATAACCTATGTACCAAGAAGTAGGTCTAATATACAGACTTAAGCAAACCACTCATATAGACACGCTTACTGAGAGGTGTTGCTGGGGCTGAGGTAGCTCCTTGTTATAAATGGATGGCCCAGGATTTCACATGGAGTAGCCCTCTTTGTGGGATCCATGTGAAGCATTATCTTCAACAGCTCAACACAAGCATTCCTGTCAACAGCCTCGGCACTGTTTTCTTTGTGCAAGGTCAACTATATTTGGAGGGGAAAAAAAGTTTAATCGACATTAACATATGACTCACAAAAAAGGACTCAAGTTGATACAATTTTGTAAGTTCCTCTGCAAGCAGCATCTACTTGACAACTTACTGTTTTTAGCTCATCCAGAGTGGTGAATCTACGTCTCCTGGTTGCTAGTGGCTTCATGTTTGTGTTTATGAAAAACTCCTGTGGCGTCTAAAAGAAAATAAAATCCACTTAAGGTATCTATCTCTTCGGAGTTAAGTCTTTTATATTAGCAACAAATGATCTAATAGAAGATAATTCATGTTTGGCCAATGAAGTCTAAGAAGGTTGTTTTACTGTACCTTCAGTGTCCAGCGCATGACCTTAACGTACACGCAACTTCTACAGTAAAACAGCTCTGTATATAACCCTTTATCCAGAAGTCTCTTGGGTGGATCACCCAGGAGGTCACTCATGAAACGAAGCTGGAGACAAAACACAGCATTATATAATTCTTGACTACTCTATATAGTCTCACAGAGGCGCAAAATTATTAAAAATGATTACTACATTTCAAAAAAATACTACTACATATATTAAGAATGGTGTATAAATGAAGTAGCTTTAGTACTTACCATATGATATTCCAGTCTCCCGGGGAAAAGGAAATAGCCAAGGAGCATATAGGCCATCAGCAAGCCAAGAGACCAAACATCAATGGCTTCGGTGAAGGGGCTTCCCAAAATAACTTCTGGAGACCTGAGAGTGGAATAACAACAACACACAAAATGAAGAAAACTGTCATGTTTTAAAGTATGAAGATAGCATCAATTTGTGACATGACATAAATCCCCATCAAGATATCAAAATAACAATGCTCATCATCATTAGTACAAAGATATCACAGCATCTTGCATGTGGAAGTTCAACAATTTCCTTTATATGTATATGTGAGCTTTTCAAGCTAGCCTCTGTTCAATAACCCTGCATGGTGTTTCTTTAACTGGTCTTTCTGTAAAGTCTCAACTGGGATTTACTGTGATTGACAGTAAAATTTGACCACTTCGTAAGATTTGGGGCCAACCTATAACTAAAACTCAGGTAGTATTATGTTTAAAATTAAAAGTATTCTGACTAACTGTTTGATCGTGGTCTTAGATTTGAGTCATCCATACAAGTGCATCTCCAACTCTAATAAAACTCTATAGGTCTCACCTATACCAAAGTGCCTGAACATGTAGTCCCCGTTTGACTTCAGATCTCGTAAGAGTCAAGCCAAAGTCAATTAGCTTCGCCCTGAATGGCTGTCTGCGATGATCCACCAGCATGATGTTGTCCAGTTTCAAATCTGCATGGATCAGGCTGACACTCTTCAGGGCCTCTAATGCTTTTGCCACCTGCAAGTTAAGTCAGTCACAGAATATAAAGAATGTGGGAAACCAGTAGAGCTACTTTATATCTGGCACTGTATCCTTACATCTTTGATGACGGTCCTTATGCCATCTAAAGGCATAGGGGCCCATTTTCTCTGGCACATGTAATCATAGAGGCTCATATCCAGCATTTCAAACACTATGAAGGTGTGGTTCATCCTGTGGAACCATTCATGGCATCTCACAATGCAAGCCTTATCAGGGTCGAAGCATCTGAGCTTTTCCAGTATGAACAACTGGGGATAAATGAAAAGTTTGAAATAGCTATGTCACTGACAGTTTATGAGCCATTTAGAGCCTTTTTGTAATGACACTGCACTGTTCTTAGTAAAATATGAACTGTGATGATTGAAAACCTCACCTCCCTTATTTTACTGAGCTCTTTCTTGCTGTCTTTTAAGAGCTTCACAGCCACAGTCTCCTCTGTGTCACAATTTAAACATTCGATGACATGTCCGTAGCGCCCCTGTCCCAGAATATTCTGCACCTTGTAGTTCTCCAACATGGTGTTTAGTTGGGTTTTAAGGACGGTGCCCTTCACATTTGCCATTTTTGAAAAAAAAGGACTGAAAGGAAAGTTTGACTATGTAATTTATGATAACTCATTCACAGTGTATTCTTAGCTAGTGTACTGGTGCACACATTGACCTCTAATAAAGTGGAATATGGCCTGTTATCTTTTCAAATATGGCCAAAGTTTGCATATTAATGTAATATGTAGCCTACACTAAAATGCTTAGGTAAACATGTTTAACAGATAATTACACTGCAACAAATTAGAGCTACATAATTAAACCCGTATAAGGGAAGAATTTCAAAAGAGCATCAGATTATCATTGTGTTAGCCCAGCAAATTCAACTCTTTGAGTCACTCAATCCCTAGAAAAGTCAGATAACTTAAATTATAGACAAGTAGTCTCCTGTTGTTCCTACTCACACAACAACTTTAGAAATGTACATTAAGATGCTATGCTGTATATTTTTCTTGTAAAATGGCTGTAAGCTACAGTTACACTCAACCTCAGAAACTTTGCTATAACAAAGGGAGGGTGGGGGAAAAAACAATGGCCATACCTGTATCACATCTTATGTTGTTCAGTCGTCAGTCCAGTCTGGACTTTCAGTTGGTTTTGCTTAACATGTTGTGTTAAGAGTGGAATGCCAGATCTCAACATTCTGTGATGTGGAGCATATTTTAGAACTTCATGGTGTCATAATGTACTGATTCCAACAGGTCTCAAATGTCTCACATTACAACTACTGTTTAAAGTGGTAACTGTGCTGCATTTCAGAGCAAAATCTGACCTTTTAACTCCACCTAATGGCTGTAATTACTTTACAGGTTAGGATTTTACATACAAAATATGAAATACACTCAAGATATATTTTTATTTTATTTCCCACCATATTTGCATCCCTGCACTCCTCCAGTTGTATCTTTTCCCTCTTTTCTTTTTTTCAACCGATGTGAAATCATGAAAATCTAAAAACTAAAGCTAAAACTGTATTATAACTGTATTATTATATATTATAGCCCGGCCCGACCAAATACATTTTTAGGCCAATATTGATATTTGAGAGTTTAAAAAAACAATTTTTGATACGGTTCCCTTAAATTGTTTTATTTTTTTGCTAACCAAGAAATTCACTTGACAATACATTTTACTGTAGAAAATTAACCTTGTCACTAATCTCTTACGGAAAAACTATAAAACAGGGACACTGTTTTGAAACATACTTCTGCAATGAAGCTGCAACCATTGGCTGATTAATCGATTAGTCGAATAACAGAAAATTAATCTGCAACTATTTTGTTGAACATTTTTTAGGGAAAAATCCCACACATTTGTGAGGATTTTTTTGTGTAAGACATGTTGGACTGTTGATCAGACCAAACAGGACATTTGAAGACAGCATTTTTCGATGTTTCGCTATAATGATTCATCAAGAAAATAATAGTCAGCTTAATTAATAATAAATATAATCAGTAGTTGCAGTCTTATTCATGGTCATGTATTAGCTGACATATACACCAATACAGATCTGCAGTGTAGCAATGTATATGGCATGTATATATGTGTATACTATGTATGTTTGAGCAAGTCCTCACTATGTTCATCATGTTCAAATGAAAGAAACAAAATACTGAACAAAGTTTTGTTTTAGACAACTTAACACCACATTTCTGATATGGATACTTCTCTGAGGGCTCTGTAGGAGAAATCAAATCAACAAACAGCAATAAAGAGCATAGCGTTAGTTCAACTCTTGTTTCAGCTGATTGGCCTCGACCTTTTTCATTGACATTCATGCAGGTGTACACGCTTGACATATTAACCTGACACAGTTACAGATCACTCTACCTGTTGTACTCTTGCAGGTGCAATTTACTGCTGCAGCTCCTCTGCTACCTCAACCAACTCCTCATGTGATATTTAATTTAAAGATTTCATGATGATTAATGTTCCTGTGTGTTCATTAGAGGGATTAGCTCTCTAAGGAGAATCCTCCTCCATGCTCAGATTCTTTGAGAGCTCCCTCAAACAGCAAATCTAATTGTACAGCTATTTGCTATAAATGGTCATTCCTTGATGCAAGTGTCTTTGACTGAAATTAGTTTATTGCAGAGAGGATGACATACAGATGTGACGCATTCACCCACAATGTCCCATCCATTACAAACATTAATGTGTCCTCACAGTTGAGAAGCTGCTACCAGGAAATTTTTGACATTTAAAAATGACAAAAACAGTAGTTATTACATTAGTATTTGCATATTGCAACATTAGAATATAGCCATATGTGTTGCTGTTTTGACAGCATTATTTGATGATGGCCATCTTATTTTAAAGATGAACGAAGAACTGACATTCAATTGGAGATTAGTGACTGGTCTGAACCAAATTTTTGAATGGTCAATATATTTGTATATGTAACATGTCACATATAACATAAATTTTTTACCATACAATCAGAATAAGAGAAAAATTAATGTCATAATTGCATCAGTTCAATAACAGTTATGGCACTGTCAGTCTGTTGCCACTAGATGTCACTAAACACATGTGAATTAAAAAAGAAGAGGGCATTATTAATGGTAGAAGTTGTAATTTCCATATAAATGTAGGATACTTATATTCAATTGGTGTCCTTCAATGTTAATGAATGATGTTATCTGCCAGTTAAGATTAATCATAAAACCACAGACCGGACACAAAGGACACCAAAATGATTGCAGCATTTAGCTCCTTCCTGAAAATGCTTGCATTTTTCTAAGATATGATACATGTTATAAGCACAAAAAACATAATTCCATCCAAGAAATGTCAGTTTCCCCCAAAAGCATCATTATAATCACAACACACCAAAGAGAAGGAAGCAATGAGGTTGCAATGTTTTCTCAAAGCAGAAAGGAAGGAAGGGAAATGAAAGCCTCCTAAGATTTCATGTTGTCAGTCTTCATTTCTGAAAGGGGCTGTTATTAGTGGTAAGGCTTCAATATAGATTAGGATTACATCATTTGTATATGAATATTTGATGTTTTGTTTGGTTTAAGTGTCACATTTAGGCATGCGGTGGAGACAGTTCCCTCGCATTTGTGCATTCATGAATATAAAGGGATCCTGCACATGTGTGACAGTGCAAAAAAGCGCTCAAGCACGACTGATAATGAAGAGTTGTGCAATCATCTGTGACTGGAGTGATCCCATAACCATTCTGAATTGATGGTACTTTCATTATATCATTAATACATATGATATGACACATAAATTCAGAGTCAGACTAACAAAACCAGCTTAATCGGCTTTAAGGTATTTGCTCCTTGTCTCCACAGACCAAACACCTCTTCTCTTCACCATTTGTATTAGATGCTGAGCAGCTTTGGCAGAGCGCTTTGCTCCACTGAGAGCTGAAAGAACCTGCACTCCAAAAATATTCTTTGTCCCTGATTTAAGAGAAAGATATGAAACCTCACTTCAGTGTTTTCATTTCTTTTTTGTCCAAGCTCAGTAATTAGCACATTTTCTCTTTTCCACTACAGGCAGATGAAACTTCACAAGGATTATCATTGCATATATCCATAAACGCTGAATGCAGATGGTGTCTCATGGTTTGTCTGTTAATACAGAGTGCACGAAAAAAATGGGAAGTGTAATGGAAAAACCTGCACTGTGAGGATGTGCTCTGTGCTCAAAACTTCAGACGTCATTTGCAAATAAGAATGTTCATGTTTCAATAAAGAGAAAAAATTTTAAAAACATATATGATTAATCCAGGAGCTCCAAATGTCATCTTATGTGCTTGTTTGAAAGAGGGTGGACTTATGATTTTGTCATTTTAGTATCAGTGAAATTCAACTACAGCTTACAAGATTTCAGTGCTGTATTCTTCTTTGACCTTACTACATGTCCCCTAAAGTGTGTCCGATAAAATCGACCTAAGTCTTCACTCATCTCTGTGTTGCTTGGTTAGACCTGTTCAGGTTTTAGCATGTAGACTGACCGTATGCAGTGTTTTTCTGTCATATTATGCTGTCACCGAGAGATCACTTTGGTCCAAAATGTAGGAATTGTGCACAAATCAGCAGGTATAATGGAAAAGACCTTTCTTATGTACTTGAAACAGTGGATGAATATTCAAAAGGCCTGTTAGTCAGCTAAAGGACAAAAACACTCCATCTCCCTCCCCTGCAGTGTAGTGCAATGTGGGCGTGATTGACAAGAACAGAGGTGACGCCCCCTCTCACCAGCAGCTCTCCCATTGGCTGGAAAGTGGAAGTCACATTCGGGGCTCTCCCCATTATTGTAACTCACATATAATTTTACAAAATGTACCATTTGGTAAAATGATTTTGTTTTTACCCAGACACAAACGTGGGCCACACAAAACTTTTTTTTAATGCTCTTGAAACCATAAAAATGCAAACGCACTCCAAATCGCAGGTGCTGATACACCTGATACACCTGAGCTCCAGTGCTTAATATTGTGAGTGTGCTTTAAAAAGTCACGTTTGCAATAGGTCTCTCTTTTTTTCCCTTGCAGACTATTTCTGTCTTCCATTGAAAGGAAAACGTTGCCCCCCCCCTCCTCCCACCCCGACGCGCGCCTGTGCTGTGGAGCTCCCCCTTGCTGCGTGCATCGTGATCTAGTGGATGCAGAGTCTTGCAGAGAACGCAGGGTCACCTTCTGTCACTGCAAGGGGAAATACTGAATAATTCCCAGCAAAGACTATCGGGCAGCAGTGCACCTCAGCAGCAGCAGCAGCGGCGGCGGCGGCGGCATATCTGGTAAGTCAGTCTATGTTGTCTTCTACTCCTTGTTGATGCCACATTGCTGCACTGGGAAGAGAAGCTGAGCATCCTTTTTTTTAAGCAAAGGGCGACGCAGGGATAAAGGAATCTCGCATCATCTCTCATCATTTGGAGAACGTGTCTCCATCTCTCTGCTGCGATACCGACTAAGTACCACAGATTCATATACAATACTACAGCTTTAGCCATATTGAATTATGCATGCGTCATTTTATATGGGGTACATTCACCAAGGGTGAAGAGGACCATCTTGCATCATCTTGGATTACTACTGCAGGCTTTCCTCGCCAGTGAAACTATATTCTTGAGTCGTTTTAGTTTGGTTTTTGCACAGCCTGTTCAATTTCCTCACTTCCTGTCAAATTATAAGATGATGCAGGTTGTTGTTTTTACTATGAAGCCGTTTCTTTTGCCCTTCAGATTGTCAGAATGAACAAATTTGACCTCCGTGACCAAATTGTGTGAGCAATGCAATGTGTTTATCTGCATAAATATGATCTAGTCTGCAGAAAGATGAGCACAGAAAATGGCAATATGATATATGATAGGACTGTTGCCATATGAAGTACACTATAGTAGATGGAGATGGTGGCCAAGCTGGGAATGGATTGCCATTTTATGTTCCTTTCCATGCGCCAAATGGGTAAACAAGACTAGGGTATATGAACTACGTCGATCAAAGATGTCGTAATTATCTCTACTTTATCTATATGATTGCTTTAATGGGTACAAATACATCGAGTAGTAGTCAGTGATCGCCTTGTGTTGCATTTGAGGGTTTGTTGGTGAAATGGACGGGAATGTTAATGAGAGCACTCCGCTCTGACGTTATGTAATTGGTTGTCACAGCACAGTTGAGGAGCCATCTCTAGCGTCATTGTTTTTCTCTGACAAACCAACAGCACCACAGAGGAGGAGCATCCTGATTTCTACATGGGATTAGGTGCATGTGGTCTTTTAATCATTCATCAAATCTGCTCCCGAGCTGAAATGCATCCGGGCTTAACAGCTGACTAAAGTATGTCGTGGCCACATTTATGGGTTTAGCAGCAGAGATGTTATCTGACGCTGTGGTGGTGGTGATGATGATGATGATGATGATGCTGTGTTTTTCAGAGGCTGGTTAATGGTAGCAGGGGCGTCACTTCTCTGAACCCTGTAGGTCACATCTTCTACCAAAACATTCAGTCGAGCCTAAAAAAAAGCAAACAGCTAGTCTCCACAGAGAATGCATAGCTGATTAAAAGGCTGTTATGTGCTTTTTTAAATTGTTGTTGTTGTTTTTTCCTTTCTGAGTAATGGTGACGTTGCAGATGACAGGCAGCTCGCTCGTGTCCGCCTCAGCTTGTTGTAGAGCTGTCCGCGGTGCTGAATTCACTGTTTGCTGGAGTGAATGTCTGTCAGCAGCCAAGGTGCCCCCAAGAGAGCCTGACATGAGGCTGCAGGGAAGAGATGATGATACTGTCAGGGGGGGTAATCCAATTGTATTGCGGAAAGGGGTTTAAAGAGTACTTGCTTTTTATTAGCGGACTCCTCACTCTTCACTGCAGAGCCAGGTTTAAAAAGTGAATCACTAGGAACTCTTCAAAATGTTAGCAAAATGTCCCAAAGCAAGTTCTTTGGGACCTATAACTTCTGTTTTCTATCGATCTAAGTGTTGGCTTATGATGGCTTAAAATAAAGCAATTTGTTGCCGTGAGCTGCATCAAAGGTTATGGTCTTAGTGTGGATACAGTGCAGTACAGTGGACCAGTGAAATTTCCTTAAGCTTTTTTCATTTGAAGGATTTTTATGAGTCTGAAGAGGTAAAAGTATTCAGTACTTCACAAGAAAAAAAGCTAAACATTGAGGTATGTTCCCTTTGTTTTAGAATTAAGGCCACAACAAATGACTAATTTCATTGCTGAATCTGTTTAGTATTTTCTTGGCAAAGTCGTTTAGTCTATAAAATGTAAAAAAAAAAAATAAAATAAAATTTTTAATCACTGTTTGCCAAAGCTCAAGATGCAACCTAAAATGTTTTGTTTTGTCCCGACTAATAGTCTATAACCGAAAGATATTCAGTTTATTATCATAGAGGACTAAAGAAACCAAAAAATATTCACATTTGAGAACCTGGAACAACTGAATTTGGGCATTTTTTCCTAAATAATGGCTCAAAATTATTACTCAGCTATTAAAATAGTTGGCAATTAATTTTCACTAACCAGTGAATCACTGATCTCTAGCATTTTGGCCTAAATTTGGCCTAAAAGTAAAGCTGAGTATCGAACCTCAATACTTTTTAAGCACTGACTGAAATGTGTCCATAGCACCCAGTCGTGAAAACAGTCAAGTGCCAAAATCACGCATTGAATGTCTGGACTGATTTGTAATCTCATTTGTTCTATTCTTTGATGAGAGAGTTCCTGATATGAATCAGAGTTTAGATGATTATGTTTGCTCAAATTCTGTGCATGTATGTGCTTGTCAGTTTCTTTGAGAGGCATAGGGCCATTAATTAAGTCATAGACCATTCTTCCTATCCCTCTGAGGCTGACTGTTTAATCTCTGAAGCCACAAATATGTCCTCTCTCACTTCCTGATGTCTGCGGTACGGCTCATTTTGCATTTCAATGCTAGACTTCTTATGTTTTTGATTGTGGTGAGGCAGCATCTTCATACTCAGGGGTTTTGTTGTCAGAATTTAATCATGATTTGCACTCATACAACCACTGGGTTGATCTGCGGTAACCATTAATAGAATAGTTGTGAAACAAACTTACCATAGGGAACATACTGATAGTGGACAGCAAGCTTAAACGTGACTCAGGAGGTGAAAATGTAATAATTTTAGGCAGGTTTGCTAAATGGTTTTATGTAGTTTTTAATCCAACTCCTCTTCGATTTGTTTTCTTTTCGGCCATGTCCATAACAACTGACGAAGGATTAACAGGAGCTTGGGATTTGTGGAAAGCATTGCCGATCACGCTATTGTCATTTGTTGTTTGTTGTTTGTTCTCCTGTTAAATGTGAGATATGTGAAACAGGTGCAGTACTTCTGGCAAGTGAGGGTTGTTTTGTTGTAATGGAAGAGGACGAGGAGTGAAGGATAAAACTGATCACATTACATGCCAATTAAAACTATGATTAACTTTACTTAACATAATTTAACAGAATGCACAACAATGATTTGTTTTTAATGAGATTTTCCACTTCCTGGGTCGCACATACTTGGTTTCTATAATTCATTACAATACATAAGAGTGAAGGTTAATCGAGGGACTGGTGCAGAATATGAGAACATCACTTTTTAGATGTAAACCTGCATCCATATAATCAAAAATATGTTTATGTTTGATCAGTTTCTTTCTTGTGTGTCTCTCAATATATCTCACATGTTTTGCTTGCTCATGTTGGTGACCTTTGTGTTGTTGGCAGTCTTTGGTGTTTGTGGATGATGCTGAGACATCATGTGTGAGGGAAAAGGGACAATGTGTGAAATAGTGTTGTTTTTTTGTTTTTTTTAAAAAAAAAAGAATCTTCTTTAATGTGCTCACTGATGAAAGGGTTAAAGGCTGCTGTTGTTCTGTTGAAAGAGGAGATAGTGGTGTCTGACAAGGTGTGAAAAAAGAGGCAATGTAAGAACAGAGTCTGAAGGGCAGAGTGAGTGTCTCATTTCTCTCAGTGCAGAGAACACACGCAGGGAAAGACTCTATCCTTGGTGGAAGATTTATGACATTGGGGATGATCAAAAGCTTCTACAGCGACTTTCATATCACAAGAATCTCATTTTGTTTTTCAAAAACCTTTTCCAATGATTTTACACTAAAAGTCAGAGAAATAAATGAAGGTAGTGTGCTATTAATGTTCTACTTACTTAAATATTGATTGAAAAATCAACTGACTAAATGTAATATGCACCAAATGGGGTCAATTTAACAGTAATAAGAAATTCGCTTTGCTGTAAGTTTATCTGCCTGTCAGTGGATTTAGCTTACATCTCATACAGCATGTGTCTCTTTTTGCAGAACAGTATGATGACATTCATGTTACCTGGTGCCTTTCTTGCAGTGTCACCACAACATGTCAGCGTTTGCTCACTGTGAATCATTCAGTATGTAGCAGTGTCTCAACCTGAGTCAGTATGTGTCAGGATCTTATTGGCAATTCAAAATGGAGTCCCAGCGAGCTAATCGAGGGTCTGAATCATGCACAGGATTTTGGATCAATACCTGTGTGAATGGTTAAACGTCAGCATCAATGGGTTTTGTCTATGCATTGTTTGGTGCCGGTTCATTGAACGCACCTTTGAATGCAGCGGTTTCAGGTCATTGCTTTGAACACTAGAGGGTGTGTTCCCTCTAGAGAGAGAAACCAAAGATATTCTTTTGGCTTCTGGAGACTGGACAGCATGTCTCTAGTTAAGCAGGTCATCATGGTATGTATATGCATGTCACAAAGAGCTGCAACAAACATCTGGTTTCATTACCGATTCACCTCTTGGTTATTTTCTCAATTCATCAGTTAATTGGTCTGTAAAATGTCCATTTCAATTTCCCAGAGCAGGATGATGTCTTCAAATGTGTTATTTTGTCTGACCAACAGTATAAAACCCAAAGATGTTGCATTTATTGCTATAAATACAAAGAAAATTAGCAAATATTCATATTTGACAAGCAGGACCCGAGGACTTTTATCAATTTTGCTTATCAAATCAAATTTTATTTATCTAAACAATGTTTAATTAATAATTCTTTTTTTTGTTTAACCTCTGCTCCTGCTGTTAAATGATCGACAGTCCTTGCTGCTGGGATTTCTTCATTAATAGACTGCTGATCTATGTGTACTTAAGAAATATGAACAGTCATAGATGAAAAACACCAGCGGCATAAAGTGACCATGACTCAGCATTTTAACATAAATATGTGCCAGAATCAGTTGGATGTGGTCGTATAGCTGTCAGATGGTGCTCGTATGTCAGGTTGCTTCATTTGATGGGTGTACTGCATCATGTTTCTGCCTGAGATTCAGTCCATCCATTATCTAAACTGCTTGTCCTGTTCATAGGGCGAGAGAAGAGGAACATACTGCACCATGACTAAAAACACAGACTCATTCAAATGGAAATGCTTAAATGACTGAATGACAGGTAGCCAAGCTTGTAACAGGTACATTATGCTTTCAAAGACAGATTAAGTTGAATTGAACTCATTACAGATTCATTAACATTCTGAATGTGTAGGTGCTGTATTAAAGACGAGACAAGATGGCCGTATGATGATATAAACATAACGTTGAAGAGCTTGGGATTGAGTTTGCTTTCATTACTGTCGATCATTTGTCGGACCAAATTGTAAAAAAGAAAAATGCTCATCAGATTTTCCTGAAGGTGTTGTCTGCAAACTGTTATTTCCTACCAACAGTCCAAAACCCAAATATATTCAATTTATAAAATTTATAAAACAGAGAAAGGCAGCAAAACCTCACATTTCCGACTCTGGAAACATAATCAGTGATCATAATGCTACAGTTCAGGTGTTTCAAAGTGTATCAAACAATAGATGTTTACATCATAGAGTAAAGGTTTCATTTTCTTTATGTTTGTATCATGTTAATTCAATGTTTTAATCCAGAAATGGAACAGTAGATGCAGAAAAAGAGCACTATGATCCATTTAATGATCGCAGCACAAGTGCGCTAAACATGTCTAAAACAATCATGGTATCAGGGGGCTGTGATCTGTCTAAATTAGATTAAATTACATGATTACATTACTTTACTTATGAAAGCAGTAAATCAAAGTAAAATATTAGCTTTTATGTGATGTTTCAAGAAACAAAAGTGGAGCGATGATTGCATTTTCACACCAATTTTGAGCTTTAAAACTAACTATAAAACTAAACTGAGTATTATATAGTGAAGAAATAGATTTTTTTCACATTTTTATCTTGAGCAGATGATCGATATGCCCAATATAATAAAACCCAATACAATAGCTGTGCAGTAAATCGTTTTTTGAAGTTCATTATTTGTAATTTTGGTGAGACAGGAATATTTGTTAATTCAATACCTCTGGTTGTTGTTGTATTATAGTACATACTGTATATTGTTCTCTATATCTAATCAACCCACCTTCCCTCATGCTAGCTATATTGCTGTTTATTGTTTTTTGTGGTGTGGGTGAGCAGTGTGTGTTGAGTTTTGTGCTATGTGTGGGCTGTATACTATTAAAATGTGATATGTGTCACTGGTTACACTTTTAAAATTCTGGAAATAAACTATTATTTTAATAAGCAGTTTGCAGACTGCTTACCTCAGTGTAGTATTTTGTCTGCAGCCACATATTGTTACAAAATTCAAAAATCCTTGCCAATCTCACCTAGAAATCATTATTCATCCACTCAAATTTAGACCAGAGTACATAATTACATGTTACTGTATTTGAACAGTTTATCATTCTTACTGTTCATTCTATACAACTTCCCACAGCATCAGAGTCTCACACTGATTTGAGTAATAGCTAAAAAAAAAAAAAAAAAACAACCTCCATTAATACACATTAACAGGCAATTAACATTACAAAATAAAATCACCTTGAGATGAAATAACACTGTACAGGGGTAGAACATGCAGACATCTATCTATATATATGTAAAAATTATATATCAAAACAATACAGTACAAGATTCCCAACTAAGATAGGCAATTACTGAGAAAATAGGCAGTTTTAGTTGCAACTAAGACATAAGCTGTCAGCAGGATCCTAAAGAACCTCATTTTAAACTTAACCGAATCAAATTTTTTCCATAGCTCCCAACCCCCCCATGACATCTGGAACATATGTTTTCCCAGGCGTCATTGCCTACTATTGTATTCAGCTCTAGTTCCCATTGTCCTTTGATATGTAGAGTGTTATCCGACATATCTAGCATTAGCTTTTGGTAAATATGGTATATTTGTTTTTTTTGTTGATGCAGAATGTTCGAACAGATGTATGAAATGGGTTTTCTATATTGGTTGGTTGTCTTTTAATATTATCCCACTATGTATTTTTGTGATATAGTGTCTAATTTGTAGATATCCATATAAGTCACTTGAGGGTAAATCAAATCTGTCTTGGAGTTGTGAAAAAGATTTAAATATATTCCCATCAAACATTTGGTTAATTATATTCACCCACTCTCATAAGCGTTATCACACATGGATGTGAGAAACTCTATATTTCCTACTATGGTCATGGCCGATGGCAGAGCTATAGCTCCCTTTAGTTGCTAGTCCAGACTTTCACTGTATGTTTGATCCAAACATTATTCATTTAAAGAGTAGATAGTGATTGATAGTGATGAATCGTGTCCAATAGAAAGCCTTTAAATCCTTAACAGCCCAGACCACCACTGAGCTGGGCCACACAGTAGTCAAATTTTAGGTTCAGTAAACCCAGACCTCCTTTGTCTTTTTTTGACATTAATATTTTAAACTGGATTCTTGGTGTCTAATTTTGCCAGATAAATTTTAACATTCTTTTTTCTAACAACTTAAATTGGATTGTGGTACTAGGACAGGAGGGGATTGAAATAAGAAAAGTGGTCTTGATAAAATATTCATTCTCACCGACTCTATCCTGCCAAAAAGTGACAGGGGCAGCACATCCCATCTGTTTAGATCCATAATTCAATTTGAATAAAAATCTTAATTGCCTCTGTAGAGATAATTGTTGTTTTGACACATTGTTGTAAATGTGTTGTGCTGATTTCCATTTTTACTCTGTTAAGAGCAGTTTAGTATTCACTTAAACTTACTAAATGCTAAAAGGACTGACCCCTACATCTCATTGTGTTTGTGTGTGTGTCTGCAGGTGATCTCCTGCAGGGGACCAACAGCTCTCTCTAAGGTTTATGGAAACCTGACCTCCCATTGGTGGAAAAGGTAAGTTGTCCCTGTTTGTGCTGTCTGTTTGATCTTTACTTAGTCTAAAGTTGTGTAGTGATGCCAGAGACAATACCAGGCATGAGCACAGAGCCAAGCACTTTATCAGGCTTTGTATAACAATAGACGCAACACTGGAGGTAATTAATAGCTCTTTGTCAGTGGTATTAATATTTCATGAGGGTGTCCCAGTCAGTCAGTGGGCTAACTGGAGGACAGAGGTTTTTTTGTTTGTTTATTTGAGACTTCTATATCGGATTGTTCTTTATTAGTCTACTCTGTGCATGAGCTTGTGCAGCATGATTGCATATAGGATTACACTGTAGGGTTGCATTTCAGCTTTGTGGCTACTCCAGTGGATCATAACCACTGATCTGTAGTCTCTATGGGTAACAGTAGCATTTTGAGTCTCTTACTAATCTTTAAAGTTTTGTTTTTAGGAGAGATTAACTCAGAATTTCCTTTTATCACCTCCCTAAGAGTAGCCCCCCGCTGTCTCACTGGAAAGAATGATGACTCAGCCAGGAGTAATTATTGATTTCCTTGTTTGATCTCTTTGTTTTGTGAACATTATGACAGAACCTGGCTGCAGGAGGGAGGTTAAGCAGCTGTGTGATGAGCACAGACTGTTGTTTTGTATATGCAAGAAGGCTCATCAGAACATGATGGCCCAGTTCATTAAAGGCTTCTCCAGGGATCCTGTGCAGTTTGGACTGGGAGGGTAAGCTGGGTCAGAAAAATAGGGCTTACAGGTAAACAAAGAATGAACAGCAATGATGATAGGCCAATCTTAATTTTGTGCTCTATTCTCAGGCTTCCAAAAACCACATCAAGACTCTCCATGACTGCACTTTTGCCATCTTTGGTTTGCAGAAATATTTATTTTCTTTTAGGACTTTGGATAACCATTTAACCATAAAGTAGTTCATTAGATCACAGCATTTTCAGTTTTTAAATATTTAATTATGGGGAAAAATATACCATTTCTTTTCCACATTTCCATATCAACATTGCAGTATATAATAATCAGGAAAATGCTTTTTTGGATGACCTACAGTTCTGTCATCACTGGGCAGAGTTGCCAGAGATATTTGTCAGTTCAAAGTATGTATTCATCCAGTCGTGATTCTTTCAGGGCAAGTAACAAATCATGACAGATATTAGAGGTCAGTGAATGCTGTTCATGCCCACTATTTCCCATCATAATACACATTCTCTGTACAATATATGGGCAAAAGTGAGTGTTTGTATTACTCTGCAGTATTTATAAAAGCAATCTGTTTATTAAAAGGAGAAAGGATGTGTGTGTTAGAATGAGTTGTTGCTGCAGCAACATAACAATGTCCCTGAAAATGCATCAAAATAAATAACAGCATAAAACTTCTCATTTTATTTAGTTCATGAGTCACACTCTGCCGCATGGCCTATAAAAACTGGAAAGTAGGATAGTGATATTCTAATTTCTTAAAGTCAGATTTATAGTTGAAACCTGCCTCTTCCTGGTGCCAGCTGGGGAGGTCGCCAAAGCTCATTGGCTTGTTTATGCCTTCAGGCTGGTTAGTCAGTTCTTTAGAAGCATTTTCACCAGACTTATTTATTTTCTTTCCTCCCTTATTTAACAAGTATTAGTTTGGCTCGTGATTAGGCATATTCGTCCTTTACTCTCCAATGCCAAATTGGCAACGTCTGTTGTAAAGACTGCTTTAAATATTACAGGAAGGGAGAAGTCGAAGTACGATATGGATGTCACTTTAATTAGCTTTTGGTTTCTGAAGTTTGTTGGGTCAAATCTAATCAGGCTTACTTTGAAGCTCTGAGTCATGTCAAGTCACAAGTGATTTGACTTTCATAGTAGGTGGGTCCAAGTCAAGTCCAAGTCCTAGTTTTTGCAACTCAAGTCTGATTTGAGTCGTATGACTCTACACTTAAGTCTCCAGCTCTGTCACTGGACACACAATCGAATCAGTCACTTACAGTGCCTGAATGGCCTCTGGGTATTAGAGATGTGTATAAATAGGGATGTAAGATGATTAGAGTTTAGACCCAGATTATAGTCTCGGTATCACTGGGTAAACCAGGGTTGTTGCTCGCTCGAGTCAATTTTATTTATATGGCACCAAATCACAGCAGAAGTTATCTCAGCGCATTTTTCACATAGAGCAGGTCTAGACCGTACTCTCTATTTTACAGGGACCTGACATTGCCCTTGCATTGCACTTGGCGACAGCAGCAAGGAAAAACTTCCCTTTACTGGAAAGAAACTTTGATGGTAGGCACCTACAACAACAAAAGCTACATTTTTATCATCAGAATAATCCAGTCTCCTTTTCTAACTCACCATGAAAATGTATCTGTTGCATGTGTAACGTTTACCTTCAAAAGTAAATCAGAGGATGCTACTAATGGGACTTTTGAAAAGGAAATTAACTTTAAGTTTTGCTGTAAATTGTAGATTTGTTTTAAAAATGAAAATAAAATATGAGTTTATTTAGTTTTACATATTTTGAGATATGTATATCCATTTTTAGTAAAATAATCTGTAGCACACAACTCCTCTTCAGTAACTCCACCTCCCACTCTCCACACATCTTGAATATTCACACACACATGTACAGGCAGTGTGTTTGAAGGCAGCCCATCAGTATTCAGCGCAGCATCAAGCAGCTAAACGACAAGAAGGCGGAAAGCTGGTGTGTTTGAAGAGCTACATTCCCAGATTGACTATTGCCTTGCTTCTCTACTCCCCTCCTCCTCCTCTGCTTCCTCTGCTCCCTCTGTCTGCCTGGACATCAGGAAAAACTGGACTGGAACCAGTGCCTCCATCCTCTCTGCTGCATCTCACAGCCACTGCTGCATGTCTGCAGTTCATTCCTTCATCACCACCCATCACAATATGTCTATGTCCCCCTCTTCAGCTCTGCTCTGCCTTTCCTGTCCGTCTCTCTTTACCCTCCCCCTGCCGTGTTTTCCCCCCTGTCTTCACCACGCTGTCACCAGGAGGCTGGTGGCAAAAGGCTTGATAGTTACATAACCACTGCAGCAGCACTCGGGACACTGTGTTAAATCATAACTCCACCGTGTGTGTGCGTGTGTGTATAGGTGCTGTCTATTGTAAAAGCCAAGTGTGGGGATGGATCCCAGGGGCCTCCATTCAATAGTCTTTTCCTGTCCTATGTCTATGTCTATGTCTGTCACTCTCTTTCCATGTCTCTCACTGTCTATCTGGTCTTGAAAAAGCATTTTTATGTATTGGTTGATTCAGTAGAGTAGCTACATGTTAGTGGATGGAGCAGTATTAGCTTTCTCGCTGTAAATTCACATTACTCCTAGAAACACAGGAGGTTATTTCTGAGAAATTGTGTTTTTTTTCTCAATCAGCTTAATATGTTGAATGAATCTAAACAAAGATAGGGCCACACTAGCAGGTCTGCAAGGCTATACTTGAGCTAACTGCTAACATCAACATGCTTACATGCTCACAATACTGATGTTTAGCAGGTATAATGTTTACCATGTTCACTTAGTTTATGGTTTTAGAATGCTAACTTTTGTTAATTGGCAACACTACATCTGAGGCTGATGGGAATGTCATAAATTTATCAGTTTTGTAAGTATTGTACCTGATGATGACAGTCCATCCTGAATATAACATGAATGTTTGTGCCATATTTCATAGCATTTAGTTATTGAGACATTTAACTCGTATCCTGAAATGTGAGCCTCATAGTTGCGTTACAGGAAAAGTCAATTAACCACCACAGTCTTTGCAATTAATTCTATGATGGACATGGGTATCAGTACCAAAATTCATGGCAGTCAATCCAATAGTCGTTGAGATATTTCAGTCTTGAGTAAAGTGGTGTGCTGGCCAACAGACCAACATTTCCATTCTTAGAGCCAGGCCGCTAGCGTGGCTAAAAATTCAGTACCCACAGGCATTAGTGAGGAAGATACCAATCAGAGGACATTGTGGCTGATCCCATCCAAGATTGACCAAGAAACTGAAACTGAATTGATAAAAACTGATGAATGTACAGTACGTCTTGTGTCTCAACCAGCTCACTGTAGTTCTTACTGATGATTCAACCAGAAGAGTTTCATGTACATCCAAGTATTGGAAATGCTTCAACAGCTGGCCGCCTAACATTGTCTAAATACAACTTTTACTTCTGGATCCCTGGATGTTGGATACTGTAAGACACCTCCTTCTTCATTACTCCGTAGGCACTTGCTTTTCAGCTGGGCTGTATAATTGCACACAAACACAAACCCTCGCTGCAGACTGGGTTGTCAAATTTCTTTTATGAATTGAAACTGTTCCAAATAAACCTGAAAAAGGCCATGTGCTTCAATTTAGTCTATGCTTAGTTTAAATAGTTGCACACAAAGTTGATTGATGTGTACTATTAAATCATATACTTATATTGTGTTTGAATTTCAGAGGTGTTGAAGCGTATTGAACTTTACAGAAGCAGAATAATGGCCTATAGTAAATCTTCCTTGTGCAGAAATACAATTGAGGTTACAATGAGGTGAGATAGAATCAAGAAGACGTGACGAGAAAGAAAAGAGAGAACAGAGGGACAGCAACTGTTTGATGTGAACTGCAAAGTTCAATCATTCTGTCTCAGGAGTGTCACAGAGTTAATAGATAAGACTCACTGTAGTTTAGGTTTGATATTTTAGTTTTTCAGTGCTTGTGTCTGAATGGAGTTTAGAGGTTGGCTGTTTTATGTTCATATTGCATTGATAATTAAATGATTGAAGGGCACATTAAGGTGTACACAGTTCTGTCTCACTCAGAGTAAGGCAATAAGCAAAAACATAGGATCATTTAAATTTAATCTTAGTCCATTGTTATAGCATACATTTGTAGTTTAGTCAGTATTATAATGTGACTTCTTATTTTGTCCTGGCAACCATTACATGCTCAGATACTCTGAGACAAGATTTGTCCTATTTGTTCCTTTCAAGGTTGTTTTATCGTCTGTATGTTACAGACCTATAATGTTTTTATCTTATTGATGTTTATTTTGTGTCTTGTGCACTTTGTTTTCTTTTTATTTTGTGGTTCTTTAATTGATTAGTCGGGTACAGGCTAATTCTCTTTAAGAGACATTCTTGTAATGAAGAAAACAAGCCTGACTAGTTTCAGTTTTTTCTTTCATTACATTTATTTTTGACTATTTTTTTTTGTTAAAACACTGTTCATGCCTATTGTGTTGGAAACATGGATGATATAGCAAGGTTATCACAGCACTTCAGATGAATTCTATCAAACCAGATTAGATATGAAACCAGAATACAAATTGTTACATGTCTGTCAAATGACAGGCAGCAGGGTGTCAGCATCCATCCTATGAGCCCCATATGACCTGTGGCTGACAATGACCTCTGACCTCGCTGTGGGATGAGGAAAGAGAAGAGAACATTTCCCTACAGAAATCAGTGACGTGTAATATTAATGATGCTGGTATCTTTTTTTTTTTTTTTGTTATCTACATCCTCGTGTTGGTGAATTATTCTGTGGTCTATTGTTCTGGGAACACACCTGGCTGACTCACATACACAAAACAGATATTGATTAAAAATAGGCTAGAAAGAAGGAAACCCCTCACAAGGAACTTGATTCTTGCGCAGCGACCCAGAAACAGCAGTGGAGGTGTTCATGATCAGATAGCTGAGTCATCCTGTGCTTGTTTGTTTGAAATCATGACCCACACAGCTAGCTTGCACAGGCAAAGGCCTCTGTGGGCTGTGTTGCTATGTTACAATACTTGGCAGCTGCAATCATGTAAGGGCATTAGAAATCTGAATGAAATTAATGTGTTTGATCAGTAGCTCATTAATAATATAATAATAATTCTGTGGGAAACAGATTGAAAGTGACGTCTTGGTGCTATGGGTTATAAGAGTCGAGTCTCACTTGATCTCAGTGGGATCATGTAGTTTAGGAAGTAGCAGAGTCTGGCCCTCATCACTTTATGTGAGACAGTTTGTCTCCCACTTACACCATGTGATACTGTGCAGTTGGATTTGCTGTTTTCTAAATGAGACTCTGTATTGATCAGTGTAATTTTTTAGCTATGCTAGCTGCATGAATCTAGGGATGGCAATGTCAATTAGTCCAAGACTTGAATGAAAGTTTGTACAGACATTTATTGATGCTCTCACGATGAATCCCGCTGACTTTTGTGATAACTTTTCCTATAGTACCTCCATGGGTTTACATTTTTGTTTTTTATGAAATGTCTTGGTAACTGTCAGATGGATTGCCATTAAAGTTTGATAGAGATACATGGTGCCCAGAAGATGACTCATGACTTTGATGACTCTCATAATTTTATCTAATACACCATTAGTTTCATATTCTTGCGTGAAATATCTCTTCAACTATTGGATGGATTGCCATGAAATATGGCACAGACAATCAACAGGATTACGATTAATGTGGCGCTATATTCCTGTAGTGCTACCAGCAGGTCAGAAATTTAGAATTGCCCAATACTTTTGTTCACGATTAAATAGCGTACTAATTAGCAATTGTTAGCATGCTAACATGCTAAACTAAGATATTCATCATGGTAAATATGTTCCACATGAGCACACCAGCATTTTGAGCATGATAGCATGTTGATGTTAGCATTTAGCTGGCTAACAGAACAGCTTGCATGACTGTAGACTATATATCTTCTGTGGGTTGTTGTTTTTCTAACAAATAAAGAAAATGTCCACATTCACAGACATCTTAGGGGATTTCCTCTGTTGGCTAGGCTAACAGTTAGCTATGGAGGAAGATGGGGACTGTTTTGTTTTTCCAAATTCTGCTGCAGACTCCCCATCTGGATTGACACGTCAGTTCAGATTTGACTCCCCTATTCCATGCCCCAGCGAGCAGTGAACAATGCTCACAGCACTCCATGTTTAGCTGATAAATACCGCACAAGACCACCATCACTGCTTTTCTTTAACTTCCCCTCTATCTCTGTCTTGCTTCTTTTTTTTCTAGCTCTGATTACTGCATCTTCTTGAATAACTCTCTCCTCATCAGAGCTCTGTCTCTCTCTCTCTCTCTTTTCGTTCGCTATACACAGTCGCTGCACCATTGTAGTTCCCCTCCTGTGTGTGTCAGTGCGACGAGTCGACCGTGCGATGGACAGCTGACACTGCGTCACCTATCCAGCCTTCTTGCTCTTGTTTAAAGCATCGGTCACATGGCCTGGCTTAATGACGGCCTTCGCTATTGCAGCATGTGTGAAGTCTGCACAAGGCAGCTCTGTCTCCTGGCAACATCCAACAGCCTGCTTAGTCCATGCTGCACCGTGAGATGAATCACATCTCTGTCCTGATGTGGTCAGCTGCTGTTCTGGCCCTATGGCTCTCTCTACTCCACTCTCTAACAGTCTGGCTGTCTGACCGCCTCCACGTTATACATCCTGAGCTTGTTGTACCTCCCTACCTCCTATTCTCATTCACCTCTCCCATGTCACATCCCCTCCCTGCCTCCATCTCAATCTTCATCTTCTCACCTCCCCTCCTTTTCACCTTCCAGCTGTTGTTGTCTCACTCGGGTTTCTCTGTCACTCTCTCCTCACTCATATCTGAATGAAAGACCTCCCTCTGTCTCTCTCCTTGTGCGTCCTGTTTTACTCAGTCAGTGGAAGCGGAGGACATGCTGTGCTTATCAAACAGATTCCACAGACAACCAGAATGCATCATAAACCAACGATATGTACAACATCAGCTGTGACAGCTTTCTGCATGACACATTGGTTTATAGTGCTGTCATTATTTTGATCACTAAATAACTCAGTAAATTAGATTATTTGATCCGTAACTTTGTCTTTAAATCGCTGTTGTCTAATCAGTCAGGAGACAGTGAGGTTGGTAATGTGCTGGAGTAAAGTTAGTTCATCTCTCTGAAATCTTCTTACTGTAACAAGCTTAAATGTTTGTTGTGGTTCCCATTCAATGCTTTGAAAGGCTTGTCAACACTGGACCTTCTGACTGTGTCAGGAACATTTGTCTTACCTGGATCAGGGTTTCTCTTTAACTCTCTTAAAAGCATTCATGTTCATCAGCTACCTGCAGTATTTAGTCAATCATGAGGTGCGGTTCTGTATGTGTTTTAAAAAATCAATAATACATGCAGTGTAATGCATGCATAATATGCACAAACAAACATTTGTGGTATATGGGTATGCTAGGTATGCTATCGTGACAGTATTTAATGTTATAATTACAGTGTCATGACAATCTCACATTCCTCTTCCCACTTTTTGTCTCTCTGTCTCACTCGTCCTATCCGCTTCTTTGCTCTTCTTCCTGGCGAGCTCCCTCCCCCTCTAAAGCTATTCAAGTGGCACACTGCAGGATTATCCCTCAGCCTCTGAGACATGCTGGTTTGGTCAGACTTACCGTCCTCTTTGGGTTCACTTTGGCCACAGAGGTCAAAGCTGCAAAAATAAAATTTGCAGCACATTCTTCAACTTTTAGAAGTATCAACGATAAAGGAGAGATTTGGACTGCAACATCATACATCCACAAGGAGTCCGTCATTCCAAGGAGTTGTGTTTGATTTAAAAAATTGTTTGTTTTTTTTTAATTTTGCAATGATGGAGCCAACTATGGTAAGTGAATATGCATGAAAATGTTTAGTTACTTACAAATGTGCAAAAGTTTGAATTGTAGTATTTTGACAGCTTCAGACAGCAATGCTTCTGCAATCATCACAGTCTCCTAAAAGACTTTAAAGTATATATTTTCTGTACAAACCAGCTGTTATCTCCTTGTAATTAACCTATTTGTGCACTTTTGGATGCATTATGCAGGCCCTTTCCTTTATTCTAATCCATCCAACTCAAATTTGTCGTGCTAAACCTTGAGTAGTATTAGAAACAGTACCCTGTCTCTACTATGACTTCTTCACCAGTTAATACACTTGGGAATGGGAGGTGTGTTCACAGTCACTGAGGTGTGTTGACCTCAATAACTGTATTATAAGCCCCTCTCCAGAATGCTTACCACCTCCACTCCCTCCACCACCACCTCCTTTTTTCTGTCTCATGGGACACGACACACAATGGACCAAAGCTGTGACTTTTCTGTGATGTAATGTCTATCTGCTGTATGAACTGGTGAGCAAAGGATGATGACATTCATGTCCACATAGTCCTCAGAAAGAACAAATTGTCCCAATCAGCATGTCCGAACCATTTGCTTTTGTATTTTTGAAATAAATGATCTTTGTGTTTTGAGAATTTGAAATCTTCTTCAGTTCTCGCCCATCGTCTTTTTACCCGCATAAACATGTACATATAATCATCTGTCAAAAGATTTGACCACAGTCTAGCTCTATAGTTATCGAGGTCTGAGGAAATGTGTGGACAGGACAACACTTGGGGAATTATCATGTTAATCCAAATGCTTTCTAAACATCACCAAGTTTGAGTTAGTTTGAGTTTGAAGTGAGTTTTGGTTAAAATAATCTTCTGGCCACATTGATTTTGTTATGAGCCGGGATTCTGGCATCCTGCCGGAGCTTAACTGGCTTTGATGTCACTCAGTGTTGTAGTTACAGATGCAGAAGCTCATTGAACGACTCGACTGATGGACAGGTAGCTGGACCAATAGTTCATGTCGGTTGCAGAGATTAACACATGCCATTTTAGGGCTGCTTAACTTTTTAGCTGCATGAGACTTTCTTGCATCACTTAGTGAATTCTTTATCTTATAAGGCCTTCAGTGTATCTTGTTCCTCAAAAGAATATTATTATGTTACATTAAATATAAAGACAATTTTCTTTTTTTTTTAAAGGTAGAGAATTAAGGCCTCTGTTGTGTCAAAGTGTTGCTGTACCTATGATCATGTTCATGAACATGTCTGTGGTCTGTAGTTTCTTTAGAATAATCTCACCATTGTTGTCATGAAATAAAATGGCATCAAATTTGCTAATTCTATTTTTTTTTTTAAATTTTTTGTTTATTGAATGCATGCATAACATGTTTTATTGTAATTGCCAGTAGGACTTAAAGGAATATTTTAACATTTTTGAAAAAGCACTTATTAAAACATTTATTCAATTTACCAAATGCTAGATGAGAAGATTAATTCAATTCATGTGCGTGCAGTAAACATGAAGCTACAGCCAGCAGCCAGTTAGCGTAGCTTAGCTTAGCACAGAGACTGAACTGAGGGGGAAACAGTTAGCTTGGCTCAGTCAAAAGGTAGCAAAATCTGCCTACTAGCACTTCTAAAGCTCACAAACTGACACGTTATATCTCGTCTATTGGCAACTTCACATTTATGAAAAGACTCCACAAATTCACCGTTGCTAGCAAAAAAATTGTTTGACACACAATGCCTGGTAAAAGTACAACATTTTACTCTTCATTTTTTGTACAGATTAAACTAATAAGATATAACAAATTATTAAGCAAGCTTTGCATATACAGTGTATTACAAAACACAACCCTCCACATCCAACATCAGCCTTAGTGTTGAGTCCAGTTTGCTGAAAGGTTTATTTTGAAAACCTGCATTTCCACTTGACAGGATGAAGTGTTAGGGATTGTGGGAGTCCATTTCCTCCACAGAGGTCGGTGTGGTAAATGTCAGAATTTGTATTCAATGTCGCTGATGTTGGGATGACTGACAGGTCTCCTCAGTGTTGGATTGGCAGAAAACGGCTGTGTCCTCATTTTTAAAAGGAGGGTTACTGAGAGTGTGTCCAAACTAATATGGAGTCACTTATTCTGTGGAAGGTGTTGCAGGTAGAATAAAATGTCTTGAACTGTTGGGTCTCTATTGATGCACGTTCAAGATGGACAAAAATGTGAAGCTATAATTATGATAAACTGATGGAAGGATACTGAAAGGATAAGGATGGTTTTTGCACACACATCATTGTGTTTTGATGACATTGTATGTACTTCATAGATAATGATATACATTACTTCTGTAGGACTGGATTAGGACATCATTCAATGTTTGGATTAGCAAAACCTTCAGTTACCCTGTGTTCAGTGAAATGACAGCACATAATACGCAGTTGCCAAACGTATCAAACAGCTCAGATAAAAGAGCAGAGTTCACAGAAAACATTGCACCGTCTTTTCTCTGAGCCTCTGAGCTTCTTTTCATGAAAAAAAAGATGAATTACCAGAAAAATACTGCTGATCTCAGTGCAAGTGAAAGGCTCAAGTTGTCTCTGATTCTGACACTGACGGCAAAATTGCTAAATCATGAAATAGCTCTTCAGTATTTTATGTTGCACCAGCACAGAGTGCGCTCTTGAAATAAGCAGTGTATGAAAGCTACAACTGTAAAGAAGCCCACAGACTGTTGTGATGGCTGGTGACACTAACCTTTGATAAAATACAGTTCGACTAAATCAGTCAGAGCTCTGTAGAAACATTGACTTTGCTGGTGCTAAATTGCCTGTTCTCCACCTGACACGGGAGCAATCACACAGGTACAAATGTTCCTGTGAGTTATTGAAAAGGCTGAAAAATACCTCCCTGCTTGTAAGCTCACCTTGTAGTTTCGGGACGTTTGTTTTTCTCACAAGGACACTTCTGTTGTTATATTTGTGTATAAGGGAAGTGAGGTCAAGCCTGTTCATACTGAGCCTATTGCAGAAAATCATTTTTCATGACTCATTCCAGGGATGAAAGATGTTGCAGGAATTCATTTACACTTGACTGCAGAAGGAGGTGGACGGATTAACCAGCAGAGAAGTGCACTGTTAGTATTTGAACAAAATATTCCTTGTGATGCAGCAGACTGCAGATCGCAGACTCAGCTTATAATATGAAATGGCCACAAGTCATCCTTCATCTGTTCGTCACAGAGTGTTGACCTCTATCTGCAGTAGCATTGCTAAGCTAGCACCAGGATACACTAGGAATCAATCAATTACACCACACTCTTAATAACATTTTGGAAAACCCTTCATCATTTTAATTAAGAGCTATAATAAAGTTACATTTTAGATCATCGGGCCATGTGCAGGATTAGATAATGACCACAGTCAACTGCATTTAATTACAAAGACCAACAAATCAAGTCAGGGTATGAACACTGTCGACAGAGCCTCATTATTATTAGATACATACAAGATATTGTCTTGTCATATTGGCTGCTGTAGTGCAATGAAGAGCTCTCTGTCAAGGGAAAGGCATTAGTCATGTGAGCAAAATAGATTAGGTTTCAAACAGAATTCAATACCAATATAGTATCTAGCACTCTCTTCTGTTTTAACCTTGGTGGTAAAATATCGATCAGATGTCAAACAAATAAATATAAATCACCCTAAATGCTGGAGGAAATCCAACAGCCACTGTTTTCTGGAGAGTATACAAAGTAATTGGTAATTAAACCACATCATTAAAGCACATTTATTACACATTTCTGCACAAAAGGTGAGTTTCCTTAGATGCTGCACTTTGTCACTACGCATGTCTGTGTGTAAGCGTCTGCTGTTCAACTATCTCTCGGATGTAATGTGTCAGAAGAATGAGGGTATGCACTGTGGAAGGATTCAGGGTCAAAGCTGCGCGATGGCGGTGAATCTTTTCTAGGACACGCCGATATACTGTAAGATGTCCCCTTTCATTCCTCGGGGCATGGTGCTGTATGCATGGCAGAAGAGACTATTTTTATCTCATTATTATAAACGTCTCAAATAGAAACCCTCACACTGAAAGGTCTCCTCCAGTTGCTGGGGAAAATTGCCACATTGCTGCTTGGCAGTGTTTTATTACTAGTGTCCGCTCATGCGCTCCATTGTATGGCTTTTTTTCTGTATTGTTGTGTAATGTTACTGTCTCACATTGTTCTTTTCTGCTGTTTGTCTCTTTCAGTGCATGAGGAACCCAGCTCTGCTGCAGAGGACAGGTTTAGTCATTAGAGTGCTTTGCCACATCCAGGAAAATGTCTGTCTCCTACGATGAAACTGCAGGTGCTGACGACACCATGGACAGCTTCTGGGAGGTACGGACATGACATCATATCTGCTTCGATGAGGTTTCAACCAGCAAACCAACAACACCTTTCCCCCCTTTCATTGTCTTTTTATTGATTTGGCCCCTGAAGCCCAACAGAGGAACCATTGAAACCATGAAAATTATATTAATGTCACTAAAGAAAATTACTCAGAAGTTCTAATGATGCTGTGTGATACCCATCATGGGTCACCTCTCATGATCTGAGGGATTACAGCATGCATAAAAAGCTGATTTAAGCAGGGTTTTATGATTTTAATTAAGAGCTTTTTGAAGGTGACCTAATTAGGAGTTCCTCCACTTCATGAGGCAGAAGTGCAGCTAAAAGTCTTTCATGTGAGTTTTTAGTTAGTGTTTTTATTTTTACTTTTGGCACAGTGCTAAAAATATAGCCAAATTAACAAAAAAACACATTTGGTTTCATATAGACTATAATACATAATGGTCTCTCTCCAGTAGTGTTTGTACAGCATGATAGTTGGACACTTGCAGCCTTAAAAAAGTAAGAAATTGTGTTTGTGTTGAAAAAAAGGAAAGAAAAATGCAGAGTAATCATCTTAACAAACACTCTTACATTATTCTCTTTTTCCTAATTAGTTTTTCATAGTTTTTCTTAATAAGAATGGTTAAGTCCTGCCAGGAAATGTTTTGGATGATAGAAATAAAACATACTTACCAAAAATGACTTCTGTGGGCTTAAGTAATTTGGGCGTCCCATTTTTACATTAATTATTCAGACAAAAACTAAATTGATGATTAAGATGAACATGTTTTAGGATAATTCTTTCTTCGATGCCAGTTTCTAAACACTGTCTGACTTTGTTGCTCATGTCAGCTCCAAATGTGAACCTCCTATAGACACTCCTTCAACACAATCATTTCTTATTTCACTTCAGTTTCAAATGCAGTTTAAAAAATCAATAAGATAGTTAAATATATTAAAAGTACTGGTACAGATGTGAAATGTTAAGTTTTTTTCTGATAGGATATATTTTGTAAACCATATTTTTGTAGATTGTGTCATGACAGTCTACATCACTACATATAGAAACATGATACAAATTCTGTCCATCCTTACTTGTGCTGAAATGCATGTATGTGTGTGTCTTTGTGTGTGTGTGTTTGTGTGAGCACTTTTAACCCACCAAATTAGCGTTAATGAATTCCCTCAGTACAGAGTCTTCTTTGTATCATGGCTCTTAGCCACAGAAGCACAGACAAAGAGCCTCAGTCATCAGCCGCTCTGAGGCGGCCTTTCACCACAAGCACCTGCTTATAGCATCTGTATACTAGCAACACAGCTCGGGTCGGCTCAGAGTTTATAAATGCCAGAAAAACACACTCACATACTCTCAGGTTTTTGTAATGAAACACTGATGCTTCGTGCAACTGGGACAGAAAGAAGAAGCGTAGTTTGTTGAATTACAGTGCAAATGCAAGAGCTCAGGTGTGTTTTCATATGTGGAACCAGTCCACCTGTGTGTTGTTGGTAGTGTGACTTGGCAAACTGTCACACAGGCCAAAACTCATACCGTCATACACCTGTCTCATAGCCTCCCCCGCAGCTCTCTCATCTCCAACAGTAGCTACACATACATGCTCACGTTAGGACCAATCAGAGTGCATCTCTGTAGCCAGCGAACACGTCAGACAGCCTCTCCATGATGATGTATATGTCTGTATGTATTTACCGCGCATACACACACAGTCTGCGGATTGTATTTGTTTCTGTCTCTACCTCGACTTCTATCCCTGCAAATCTGTCTGCCTGCATTACACCACTCAACAGGATTAAAGCAGTCACAGTTTGTGCACACACACACACACATGTACAGATACACACACACACACACACACATACAAGCCCATGTTATTGCATAACTACACATGCAAAGGCACGAGCGACCTCCCCCTTCACTACCCTCCCTTCATCATGCACCATGAGCTCACGCCCCCTGCAGGCACTGAAGAGGCGGAGCCACGTGGCCTGGCACTGCTTTTTTTTTTTAAGGCAGTCTCATTTAAGGTGGCAAGATATAAAAGCAGAGGCATTAAAATAACATTGACAAAAATGATAACAAAAAAATTGAGCCTGCTGTCATGGCTGAAGCTGTTTTTGCAGATATTATCAGATGTGATAGTGTAGCTTTTCATTTATTGTAATTATTTAACACATATTTAGAATATATTAAGAGATATGTTTCAAAATATGTCCAAACCGGCCAACTTACAAGTTTACAGGTGCAGATGTTCAAAACAATGCTGAATAAACACATGCATCATAGAGAAAACAGCCTGTGTCCAACAAATGCCAGTAAAGCTAATGGCTATGTGTTGGCTGCATGCAGATGGGGTTATTATTTGTAAATGTCCATTTTACTTGCTTCTCTCTAGGTTTTGAGGAAATGTGACTTAATTTTTGCTTGTTGGGTTTTAAGGATATGTGTTTTTTTTTTTACAAAAATAAACATAGGAAAACATTTTTTATAATTCAATTAGGTGATTCATGTTAGAAACCTTTCATTAGTTAAGAGCAAAACATAAAATAGTTTTTTGTTAGTTATAAAAAAATGTGGTGATTTTGATCAAAATTCTACACTTATATGTTTGTAGTCAGCTTTTTGTTGATGTGTAAAAATGATTGAAAGACACAAATACCATTATCTCTGGTATCATTTTCTGTATTAAAGGACAAGAAATGAACTCATTCAGATATAAATATGATTAGTGAAGAATAAATCATCATTTAGTCATGAATCTATCTTTAAAATGTAGAAAAGTATATAAAAATGTTTATTTTGTTTT
This sequence comes from Euthynnus affinis, assembly GCA_029490765.1. Taxonomy (NCBI): domain Eukaryota; kingdom Metazoa; phylum Chordata; class Actinopteri; order Scombriformes; family Scombridae; genus Euthynnus; species Euthynnus affinis. The sequence goes on along the minus strand of CM055841.1, from coordinate 24,722,404 downwards.
AGGTCTAAATGTTTCAAAGTTCACTCTCATTAAAATAGTCTAAAATTTAACTTAAATTTGATTAACTTTGTCTATTACTGGATTTTATTTTACTCAGTTCTAATGAAAAATGCTTGTGAGATATATTCATGTTATATTTGTAGTCATTATGTAAATCAAATATGTATATATAAGTAGACCAAAATAAAATAAAGTACTCACTCATTTAGCATGGCTTTTGTAATTTGTTCAAAAAAACTACATTTAATATTTCACTAACACATCATCAGTCACATTCATTCACATTTCATTGATGTATAGAAACTTTCTCCTTTTTTGATATTTCATGTAGAAATGCATTTTATAGTTTTTCTCCTAAGATATATGTACCTTTCTCCTGTGTTCTCAGGTGGGGAACTACAAGCGTGCTGTCAAGAGATTTGATGACGGCCATCGGCTCTGCAATGACCTTATGAGCTGCCTGCAGGAACGTGCCAAGATAGAAAAAGCCTACGGTGATCAGCTAACTGCCTGGTCCAAGAGATGGAGACAGCTCATCGAGAAAGGTCAGTCTGGATGGGGTCATTAAAACAAATAGCTCAACAAATGAATGTACTTTGCAGTCTTTCAATTTGCCAAAACTCCATTTACACAGTTTGATGTTTAGTTTCTGATAATATTTGTCTGAGAATAATTGCACCAAATTAATTATTTGGAATGAATAATTCTGTTTGACTTGCAGGCCCGCAGTACGGCTCTGTGGAGAGAGCCTGGTTGGCTGTGATGACTGAGGCAGAGAAGGTGAGTGAGCTGCACCAAGACGTGAAGAACAACCTGATGAACGACGACGTCGAGAAAGTGAAGAACTGGCAGAAGGAAGCGTATCACAAGCAGATGATCGGGGGGTTCAAGGAGGCCAAAGAGGCAGAGGAAGGCTTTAAGAAGGCTCAGAAACCGTGGGCCAAAAAGCTCAAGGAGGTGAGGGAGTACAAATTTTATTTGAATCATCATGTTTGTCATTGGTTTAACAGAGCGGGTTGTATTCTATCAATTATTATTATTTTCTTTATTATACAAGGATTGTACACAAAAATCATTAATCTCATAATGAGAAGAGAGGATTTATGCCAGATTTAGCTATTAGCTCATTTCCATCTGTAGTCCCTGGGCAGGTACACACATTACATAGTCTCTATCACATTAACAAATCTACAAGCACGCATCGGCATATAAATACCCGCACATTCATCCAGTACAACTATGAAATTACAACTCATTACAATTAAAAGTCTAAATCACAGGCAAATTAATGTCTACATGACTGGTTGCTCAATATCCGTTTTTATTGCACCATGGGAAAAAGAATAAAAGTCTGTGCATATTTTAAGCTCAGCTGGAAGCGAATTCCAGTGTTTGATGGGTGTAAATGAAAAAGCAGACTGTGCAAAGGCTGTCGGCCGCAGAGGGATGTTTAAGATCCAGATCAAGCAGTTCTGCTCGTTTGCTCAGAGCAGAGCTGGAAAAAAAAAAGCTCTTCAGTGGTGGAGAAGCAGTATTGTGAATGATCTTAAATACCAATAATAAAACTTCTGAAAAAAGAATGAGATTTTCAAACCTTAAGAAGTTGTATTTGGACATTATATTACAATAATGATTATTTAATGATTTACAATCAAAACCTTAAAAGGTGTGTTTAAAAAGTTGGTCTTACTGGCTTGTGACCAGCAGGATATACAATAATGAACATGTGAAAAAATAATTAAATTATCAATGTTATACTTATATTTTTAATGTCTTGCAAAAGTCAACTTAGTATCTAAAACCATACCTAAATAATTAAACTCATTTTTTTGTCCATTAACACTAAGCTGTGGATACACAGTTTGTTTTTGTTTATTAGCAAAATACATTGCCACTGTTTTCTTTACATTCATGGTAAGAAATGAGTCACTCAGCCAATTATCAACTTTAGGAAGTGCTAATGAGACTTTAGTGGCTACTTGTTCAGCATCTCTCCCATGAGTGTATACGACCGTGTCATCAGCGCACATCTGAATATCTGCATCCTCACAAATAGATGGGAGATCATTGATGAATGTAATGAATGCATAAATGAGCTGCTTTCTGGTTCACACCATCTATTTGTGATGTTGATGTCTTGCACTGTTTCACACGCTATGTCATATCAACACTGTAACCTCCCCACACTGATCTATCACGCTGCACTTTTTAAAAAAAAACTTTAAACCATTAAAAAATCAAATACAGGCAGCAGAAATGCAAGAAAGTCGCTGGCTGCTCAAGTAGTTGTTAAACATTTTATCACTTTTTATTGATTAAGATAGAATTCTGGCGTTATTTTTTCAATATTGGATAGTTACATCTCAATTTCTGAACATCAGAGAGGTAGGCTGTAGAGACCAATCCTGGAGCTGCTCCATAACTCTCTCTATAATAGCACCCGTGGTGGTTTTACTGGAACATGAAGGCACATTTTCTGATTCACAGCTCTCAGCTCTACGTTGAAATGCAATTCATTTGCATGTAATATTTCAAACCTCCATGAGGCAACAGAGTCAGTCATAAATTACTTGTCATTGGACCAAGTCTTGATTTCCAGCTTAGGGGGACCTGTTGTAGTTATTGACTCACCTGCTCAAAATCATTACTAAAGTACTCTGGAGTCCAGGTTTATTTTTCATTTTTTCATTTTTTCTAAGCATTCATTTTTGTCTTTGTTTAGCACCTGTTAAACTCTCCTTACCTCACATGCATGGCATCCTTTTTAACACAAAGTCAGCTGCAATCTAACATATCATTTTGTCAATTTAACAAGTATAAAGCTGCCAGGAACCTAAATGACATTAAAATGATACATGCACCCATAAAATTGACAAATATTCTGTAATAATCTCAGAAAATATTATTATGGAGCACTTCAAGATTGTAGAAACTATTCATGTACATTAAAACTGCAAAAAAAATGCTATGAATAAAACTATAATACAATCTATTGGAAGTGATTTTATCATTTTTGCTCCTTTTTCATTGGATGCTTATGTATGCCACTTTAAAACACTGAAAAATATTATTACATTTCTTTCAAAAAATGTTTTATGGTCTCCAGACATAAAATAGAGAAAGATGCTGTGAAAGCCCAGTGTTACCTTTAACTGGTTTTCTCAGCTCGTCTCTGTATGATATATAAATAACATGCTCGGTGCATTCACCACTGAGTGAGTGGTATAGTGTATATATAGTAGTATAGTAGTATGTGAGTAGTGAGTCTATTCCATTTGGTCTGACACACTAAATAGCAAAAAAAGGCTGTGTTTCAGAGTAATATTTGTGTAGCTATATATATTGATCCCATTAAAATGGAGTATCCTGTCTGGACAAGGTCGGGGCTTCTTGGAGTTGAGTAGATGTGATCTGTTCAAGTCAGATCATGTGACTGAGATACTGAGGATGCTTGTGTTTGGACGTGCAGATGGAGACTGCTAAGAAAGGATACCACATGGCCTGCAAGGAGGAGAAGCTGGCTGCAGCCCGAGAGGCCAACGGCAAAACTGAGGCTTCTGTCACACCAGACCAGCAGAAGAAACTCCACGAGAAAGTGGACAAATGCAAACAGGATGCGCAGAAGGTGAGAAAAAAGAGACTGGGAAACAAGTAGAGAACTCTAAATTTAAAATTTGTTTGTTTAAGTTTGAAGTGTAAAAAAAATAGCTCAGGAGATGATTATCTTCTCTGTTTTCTGCACAGGGTGGTCTAATAAAATGCAGATCAACACACGCAAATACACAATTACTTGCATGTAATCTGCTGATATATGTATGCAACACATCCCAAAATATGTGTATAAAACAGTTTTGAAGTTACTTTTTTAAAAATTGGACACTGAATGTGCAAAAAGACCGAAAAGTATCTTGTTTTATCTCTTTCTCACAGTTGCTGTATATTGGTGACCTGGCAGGGATTTTACATGGTTGTTGAGGCTAATTGATCAGGTTTTTGACATATTCCTATTAAAATGACCAGTTTAAGATGTTATGTTGTGATAGATGTATGCCGGGTGAAGGCAAAGTGGCTTTTTGTGTTTTTAATGTGATATTTTTGATTATAGGTACAGATAATTTGTTATACAACATAGTCACAGCACCATGACACACTATAGCACCAGGGTCATTTAGCTTTTGTAGAGTTATATACATTTTAAATCAATCTGTATACAAGTTAAAAAAAAAGAAAAATAGAAATCATACTTAAATTGTGCAGGTTGTTACCAGTGTTTTTGTTTTCCAAAGAGGCTTCAGCTGTCAGTGTGTCCTCTGATCTTTGTCTCAGGCTAAAGAGAAGTATGAGAAGTCTCTGGACGAGCTGAACAAGTGCACCCCGCAGTACATGGAAAGCATGGAGCAGGTGTTTGACCAGTGCCAGCAGCATGAAGTCAAGAGGCTGACCTTCCTCAAGGAAGCCTTGCTGGACATCAAACGCCATCTTAACCTCACTGAGAACCAAAGGTCAGTCAGGCGGAAGGAACTAGTTTTATTAATCTGACTGTAAAATACTCCATGAGAGATGAAACCAACACAAAAGTCCTGATATATATATAAACAGTGTCTTTGAGGTCTTTGATGCATTTGAGACTGAAGTGATTCCTTTTTTGGATATGGATTGATCTCATTTTGGTGTACTGTAGAGGTGGAAATTAGGAATCACTCTTCTGTGTCATACATAAGGTAATTCACCATTGATTTTTACTTTTACTTCAGAAATAATCAAATTGTAAACATTTTTTAATAGATTAATTTGATTCAGTGTGTCACATTCAGTACAGTTCACTTCAGATTGATTAATCTCAACACACTTCTCAACCAGGCATGCATTTCTCATTAGAGTTCAGACTCACTAAACTAATTAAATGATGATTCAGTCAATGACGTTTCTGCCAAACTGAATTTTTTTCAGATTGAACGCTTGTCATATTCTGGGCTGTTTTTAATCTGCGTGTTACAACAAAGCCAGGACGGATGGATGATTTTCAGGCTCTTTAACCAAACCTGCCATCTTTGGTTGCCATTGATCATTAAAGCCCCTTGTTGTTTACAGGATTGTACTTTAGTTCATCCTGACTGGTTTCATAATTCACCTTTGATTTGTGTCACTTCACACGTCTCCTTTCTTATGTTTGACCCCACTTGCGTTGATTTGATCAGCTGGATTTTTGCAGTGAACTTTTGCACTGCTAGAAAACGTGATAGCTCAGTTTTGAAAGAAACTTCTTTCGTGCCCCACATGAAATAAGGCTCGACACACTCAGGGACTATAATTTTATTTTATTTATTACTGAATCTAACACTCTCTTCTTTCCTTAATCAAGAAAATCATCTTTTTTGTCATAAAACCAAAGCAAAAATATATTTATTTACACAAAAACCGACAAAACGGATGCTGCATTTACATGAGCCTGTATATTTTTAGGACTACTTCATCCTCTGAAGTGCAGCAGTGAGTTTTCTTGTAAATTATTACCAGATTCCTTTTATACCCCACCTATTCAACATATGAGACGTGCTGTAAGTGAATATTATTTTCTACAATTATAATGTCTACTGACGATAAACGCATACATTCACACTCAGAAACTAGTCATTATCACTAAAGCTAAACAAATATATGTATTTTCTGGATTCAGAATGATCATGACAACCACAGAACCATTAAAATCAAGCTTTAGATCCTCTTCTTAAATATATTTTAATTCATCTACTCTCCACTTTGCAGTAACACCTGTTGCATCTGCCCTAATAGATTGCTTTGGGTTTGATTTAAATATGCACAAATTAAATATACTTACTATACTCCAGGATCACTAAATCAAGCTTTAGATTATCATCTGAAGAGAGGCATTATATCACTGCCTCCTGCAGAGAGCACTTTCTCATCTGCTCAGAATCAAGTTGTGAAAATGAAATTTCTTCATTTTCTGTTTTAAGAAACATGTTGTAGCTCACTGCTTCAATACACAGCATCCATTTAGTTAATGTTCAAGCTTTGGAAACACCTGGACTGTATGTAGAAGAGATTTTCAGCATAGGTCAGAGTGAAACTTGATCATATTGGTTTATCCTACAAGTTGAATATGTCCTTTTTAATCTATTAATCTATTGAAGTTATCTGGGAAAACAGTGACAACATAAACAACAATATCCTTGTACAAGCCTGGGATAATTCAGGCCAAATACTTCAGCTGTTGCGGGCTCCCACTTCAGGAGAAAAACTCAGGGAGACACTTTAGTTTTGTCACGACCCAACGTTGGATCTCTCTCAACTCAGAATTTGAACTACACTGTAGGTTCAGTTGCCAAATTGGCAGCATCTCCATGCAGGCCCCTTCTGGTGCTTTCATTGTCACTATTTGTTCCATTTTCCTCTCCTCAGCTATTCCACAATATACAGAGAACTAGAGCGCACGGTCTTGGCTGCAAACACACAAGAGGACCTGAAGTGGTTCAGCAACAACCACGGCCCTGGGATGCATATGAACTGGCCTGCGTTTGAGGTACAACATCATACCGTCATACAAGTACATCAAAAAATATTTTTTCTTGAGTTTTTTTTTTAAATTCTACTTTGATTTGCTCCTTTTCACTCTTTTCACCAGGAATACAACCCAGACCAGGCCAATGCTCCTCCAAAGAAGAAGAAACCAGACGGAGCCCCACCCACTCCAAGCACCGACCATGTGGCTCCACCTGGTGACCGCAGCAGGTTAGTTCAAGACATTTATCATTTAAAACTCTTAGTCAATCACATTTAAAAACACCCTGTATACTCATGAAATAACATTTTGAATTTAATTTCATCTTTAAATAATATTTATTTTTATGTCACTTCTTAAAGTATAAAGCAGGTGATACTCATATTAATTGTATTTAAGGAACACATCACCCTGTGCAATGGAGTGGCTCATGTGATGTGATGTGTTTTTAATAGTTTTTGGACAGAAATGAAGGTCTATTTTTCATGGTATTTGTTAACAATAAAATATATATATAGAACATAACAAGTCTTATTCTTTGTCTTTAGTTGGGAGGTCACTTAACACCTTATCTCACCCTGAATTCTTTCTCTCATCCAGCGTGAGCAGCTACGATAAGAACCAAGCTTATTCGACTGAGTGGTCCGATGATGAGCAGCCCACTACGTACTCCGGCAACGAAAACGGTGGAAACGGGAACTCATTCGAAGATGATTCTAGCACTGGGAAAGGGGTCCGTGTGCGAGCTCTATATGACTATGAAGGCCAGGAACAAGATGAACTCACCTTCAAAGCAGGTAATTATCAGTGACCAGACAACATAGGTTAGATGATTTTGTCTCATATGTACTCATGATACACATACTGTAGATTACACATGAACTTATTAACGTGTGAAGGGCCTGGGACACTGTCTGCAGTAGTTTTAGGATAAGAGGACGATCTGCAGCATGATAGGTGGCCAGAAATCACCAACACTGTCCTTATTTCCATTCTGAGGCTCCCTTCCTCTATAGAAGATAGCAGTGATTAGTCAATAATAGCTACATGGAAAACAAATTACAGGCGCTTGCCACCAATTAACACAAGCTCTTTGGGAAATAGTCTGAAAGAGTCCTTTAGAGCCCCACATAGTGACATGACTAACAATTTAGAGACAAGCTTTACACAGCAAAATAACTAATGAAGAAGCCACAGCTGTGCATCTAAATCTCGACCCCCCCCTCCACACCTAGATGCTATTTTTAACTACACAATAAGTTGAGATTTAAGGTGTTAATATCAAGGATATGATGGGAGTCTTTAAAGACGTTTTTATACCTGCATATTAGTGCATTTGATCTTTTTGCAAATTGTTCAAATTATATTTATTGGAGATGAAACTGGGTTGTATGTGAAATGGCACAGCCTATTCAAACTCAAGTCACTTAGATTTATTTGACAGGGAGAAAACATACATTTAAAGAAAAGTGGAAATCTTCATGGCTATATAAACACACTGAGGTAGTGTCCTCCGCATTTTTGGTAGGGAGAATAATTGAGGAATGACAGCAACTTGGGAGAGTTCACACTCTACAGTTAAAAAATACATATATTTACATTTGACTAGTTTTAAGCCAACAAGAACAAAACAAATGAGATTCTTTGAAAGCTTTGAAACAGTATTTAGACCTTTTAGAATATACAGTAATTGAATTAAAAGGAATAGTTCATCTAACATCTTGACGAGAGTTTGATGAGAAGATTGATTCCACTCAAACCTGTTAAATGACACTGTCCTATCCGTAGGACACTTAAGCCTTAATGGCATTATTTTCAGTATCACTTTCACTTTACTCTTTCTGACTGTTTCATTGTAAAAAGAGTTACCTTTTAAATGAGACCAGGGTTATGATAGTAATAAAAAAAGGGTTGAAGAACAGTAACCTTTGTATTGTGGGTTCATTATTTTCAGGCTTGTGCACAAAAATAAGGGTGCCTGTTATGAGGTTAAACCTGTACAGTAAATATGAAGCTACAGCCATCGGCCAGTCAGTTTAGATTCTCACAAAGACTGGAACAGCTAGTCTGGCTCTGTCAGAAGGTAAAATCAGTATTGATTTTCTCATCTACCTCTCGGCAAGAAAGCGAATAAGTGTATTTCCCAAAATGTCAAACTATTTCTTTACCTGAATAAATCAAATATATAAAAGATACAAAACAAAACAATATATTTGTTGGATAAATGTTACTGGGAGGGCAGGAGATTTGGATTCAAGACCTCAGTATTTCTAAAATACTGACAACAATACTGTAAAAAAAAATCTACTATATTTCATAAAATCTAGAGTGCATTGCATGTAAATCAGCAGAAATGTGGAGCACTGTTTACAACTATTTTCATTTTAGATTCACATTGACTATTTGACACAAGACTGCGTGTTGATTAAGGAGTGATGTCTCCTTCACAGGTGATGAACTGACCAAGACTGAGGATGAAGATGAGCAAGGCTGGTGTAGAGGTCGTTTGGACAACGGCCGAGAGGGACTGTACCCGGCCAATTACGTCGAGCCAGTCTAGTCACGTTACTGGACAAGGACATGCCATTGGAGGCAGCTTGAACTGTCCCGTCCAATTGCACCGCACATAGCCAGAGACTTAAGAGCAACACATCCCTTGCCCAACAGATGCGCCAAGCAGTCTTGCCTAAATAAAAACTTAGTAACCTAAAAGACAATATATCAGTATAATATATTTTATCCAGCATTTGGGGTGGGTGGACTTACACATTTAAAAACAGGAGCAGCAGTTATTCCAGTATATACACACTCAACTATAACATCAAAACAGTGCAGGAACACATTGCTTCTCTGTGTAGCTGTATTTAGTGTATAATGCAGTGAAAATGGGAAGATAATATAATCAGTTATACCCATTCGACAAAGACGAGCTTCTCTAACCTGCATTGTGTATATACAGTGTGATGCCATTTTTGTGTAGCATTTTTAATGCTGTGTGTGGTCAGTCGTCATTCTTACATTGGGAATGCTGTGTAGTGTTAAAAGTACCACAGACAGTATCCTCTATTTTTTTTTTTTTTTTTTTTTTTGTGATTTGGTCCAACCTCTTATCCAGTGTGTGCAGTGCTATGTGTTTTTAACTGTTTCTGAACTTGCATAGCAGCATGTGCTATGCAACAACTTGCATTCCCTGAATCCTGCAGCCTTGTTTAAGGCTACAACTTGATGCAACACTTCAACTACAAATGCAGAGTTCACTTTTTAGCATCACATGCTTCTGGACATGCACGTGCTTCTGTTTTCATGAGAGGAAGCTTGTTGACGAACTGATTTTATGTTTGTTTCTTTTATTTTGAACATGGATTTTTTTTCTTCTTAGCATCACAAAATTGACAATATCATCTTCATGCAATCCATGGCAAGGATATACAGTTTCCACAGAAGCTTTCATTCTTGGTTCAGTAATTCAGGTCTCATTTTAATCCACTACTGCTAAGCAACACCAGTGATACATTCCCTCAGAGCGAAGTCGGATCAAGTCATCTTCTTGAGGTTGCCACTGCAGTATAAGAGGAGGGTTTTGAACAATGCCTATGACTGGCACTTTTCTTCCAGAGCAAGGGGCCAATGGAGGCATGGCGATACGTTACTGTGCTACAGACCGTTGTCTGAAGATCGAAGCCTCTCCAACAGGACATGAATGTACTAGTGTTTGGGCTTGGAAGGGGTATCATGTTGTCTAAACATGGTTCTCTACTGTCATTTAAAGCCCTACCTAGCAAAAAGCACTAGTTATGTGGCCCATTTCCCTGCTGAGCCAAAGAATGACCCAATACCATCAACTATCCGTTTTCTCTCCATGCAATAACTTCACATATCTCATGTGAAACAGCTTCAGTGAAGATCAACTTGTAGCTGCCTCCCAGTCCACCCAAACTTCATTTGTCTGCAAAACACTGCGCAATGACACAGGGAATACATTTGTCACCAGTACTGCACTGCTTGTAAGATGACTCTTACACAGTACGTTACATGGTTCTTTTTAAATCTTTAACATGCTCCATAGAAGTTAAATTTATAGAAATCATCAGATGTCAGTTAGTGAGTTATCTTGCTACAAGTTGCACCTAAATCTCTGATGAAATGATTAGACGGGAGAGAGGCTTTTTATAACTTAGTTGTCCTGAAGTTTTTAAAAATTTCACTGGACCAACAGCAGTCAGATGTGTTTAGCTCTGTGTCTGGAACAGGATTTAACAGGTTTGGGTCTCACACATGAGGAGAAACACATCACCAGCTCACAAGTTGTGTCTTAGAGTAAAGCTGTCCAGCATAGCAAAAAGGACTCCTATCATCAAACTGTCCCACATCTTCAATGCACGTATGCACACATACACACACACAAACACACACCCACGCACACAAACATACGCACGCATTAAACATAGGGTATAGACGATACACACGAATTCACACACACACACGCGACATAACCAGGTTAATATTTTGGGGGAAAACATCTTCATCATCCAGTGTGTATGAGCTGTGTAAATGTAACAGAAAAAAATGTTTTAAAAAAATAGTGATTGACTATTAAGACAAAATGTAGTGTTATACATGTAAATGTGTTTCATTAAAATAACAGCAATGGAAAACATATTAATAGGTACCATATCGTATGAATTTCATTGCAATGGAATCGTCAGTGTATCATAAAAGCGTGACGTTATCCCACGCTGTCAGATTTGTATATGATGATGTAATTTAAAGATTATATTCTATTGTAACTGTACAACTGTGTTGAGTTGAAAATGAGACCTAACCACGTTGAGGCAGTAAAAAGGTGTACATGTAAATGCTTTTTTATGTTGATGATCTCTTCCTTATGCACACAGGGGACAGCAGCTCATGTTGTGGACACCCTACCGTATATTAGCGGTCTAGAAGATGTATGTTCATAGTTAGTGATGTACTTTTATCTCCTAACTGGTGTAGTGCCTGTTCATCTTGATGTAACAAGAAGTTCATTTAAATATGCATAAAGATGATTATGATCACAGATAATAATGATGATAGTGATGAAAAACCTGAATCAAATTTGTTGTGATGGTGTCAATATTGCGATATTGGTTTGAAAGGGAAACAAGTTTGTTGAAAAAAAAAAGGTGTCTGTGTGTGTTTCTTTGTGTATGGACTGTGTGTGATTTGTTAGATTTTTCATTTAAGCTTTTAGAGGGACATGACACTTGGTAATAATTAATTGCTTTATTGTATATCCTGAATATAAACCCAAATACAGAAATGCAAAGAGTATCTATTAAGGCAAGTTTAATTAAATATTCACTTATTTTGGCATTGCTCTGCAACTTCTAAATATTCTTGACACTTAAATGGAGATAATGGTAAGTGTCACAGTAAAGAAAGAGAATTTAAAGAAATAGTTTTGGGAAATCTGCTTATTCATTTTCTTTCCAAGAGTTTGATTAGAAAATCCGTACCACTGTAATGTCTGCATGGTGAATATGTAGCTGGAGCTAGCTTAGATTTAGCACAACGACAGGGGGGAAAACAGGGGGAAACAGACTAGCCTGGCTCTGTCTAAATGTAACAAAACTTGCCTACCAGCACCTCTAAAGCTCACTAATTAATCTATAATATCTTAACACTACAAAAATAAGTATAAAAACAACAATTTGCCGTTAAATAGGGGATGCTAGACTATTTCTTGGCCAGTAACAGTTGTCAGGTAACCAGCAAAGACACCAAGAAGTTGCTGCTCCCGGCCAAGAAATAGTCCGTTATGTACAGATTAGACAAAGAATACAGTACAGGATAACATGTTTATTAGTGGGCTTATCGCATTGAAAGTGATAATTGATGTGCCTCATTTGACACATGTGATTTGATGAAATGATGAAATGGCAGTACCAACACAGATATATCCTGCTGTTCTTTGTCTTTACTGCTGCATTAGTTTGATGTAATGAATAAATGAAAAGGAGAACTTCCAAGGAGGAAAATGAAATTAACGTCTGTTTCCACAGTAAATCATCTGGTTGTTTATTTGTGCCGTAGAACGCAACTGCCATGAAAAATGTTTTATTTCCCATTCACAGCTTTGTTCTCTCTACCACTGCTCCCTCTCCTTGCTCATCTACTGTCTCCCTCTCGCTCAGTCTCTCAGTAAACAACTAGATGATTATCTCTCTTTTTTGGCTGCAGAAAAAAAGCGCATGAAGTGCCTCATAACGCTTTAGGTGTGCGTTCAACCATTTAAAACAACAGGTGTACTTCAAAATGTGTGCATCAGACGCTTTCAGTGTGTTTGAGCCTTTAAAAGTGCTTGTAGACAGAATTTTTTGCCTTTGGGCAGACACAGGCTAATTGTTTTCCCCTTTACGCTAAGTTAAGCTCACCAATTACATGTTTACCATACAGATGTGACAGTGTTATAAATCTACTCATCTAACGCTCGACAAGATATCAAATGAGCATATCCTGAAATTAGAAAATATTCCTTGACAGTTTTCCCAATTAGAAGAATAAATACAGTATATATCCTTTGAGAAACCAAACAACACCCCAAAAATGCATTTCAAACATGAGTGCTAAAGACAAACAATAAAATAATATCCAGTTTTAAGAATTATAGAGTAAGATTGATAGGCAGGAGTGCATGTTTCAGTAGGCAGTCTTTACAATCGAAATGAAACATCAATGAATGAGCTTCAGAGTTTATATTATTTCTACTGTATGTCCAGCATATCTTTGGTTGCCCCTCAGCTCATTCAACTCTGATCAGCCGATCTTCTTCATTATACAGGGTTGACAAACTGGTAGACCAGCCTGCGTGATTCATCAGGCTTTCGGATGATGCCCTTTTTGTAGTACTGGCGTATAGAGCGACTCAGTTTGTCATAGTTCATGGCCGGACGGTTCTTCCTGATGCCCCATAGCCTGGCCACGTGAGCAGAGTCTTCTATTTTGAAAATTCCTTTGGACAGAAGAAACAAAAATGAGTCAGTTTGGATGCAGAGGTGAACAAGAGTCTACAGCCAGCGGCTCTGTGAAGCTGTGGGAAAAGCAGTTCTTTGAGCTGAATGGTAATGTCAGCACATGCCAACATGCTCGTCCTAGACAGTTCTAACATACTGATATTATGGTTTACCATGTTCATCTTGGTTTGGTGTTTTAGCATGATAACATTTGCATAGTAGCATTAAACACAAAGTACAGGAGGCTGATGGGAATGCCAGTAGTACTGCAGGTATTTGTTAATAAATAAATAAGTTTTGCACAATTCAAATTATGACCTAATGATGGCTAGATGTAAATTAGAGGATCACCAAAGTGGGTACAGTTCATGCTGAGTGTGACATGAATGTCAGTTCCAAATTTCATGTCAGTCCATCCAATAGTTGTTGCCATCCCTGGAGCCATGCCACAAGCATGGCTTAAAATCCATTATTATGTGTGTAGTATGTGTATTTGTTTTAGGGTTATGCTAATTACGAAGCTACAGCCAGGGGACGGTTACCTTGCCTTGTCCAAAGATTAAAAGGTGCCTCCCAGCACCTCTAAATCTCACTAATTAACACATTTTATCTGTTTTAGTTTTATCCATCCAAAAAATGACAGTTTGTTTTTCTATAGAAGGGTTATGTCTAGGAGGTTATGTCTAGGACTATTTCCTACCTAGCTGCAGTGACATGATATATTTTAGAGGTGCTGGTCTCACTTTTTAACATTGCTAGGTTAGCTGTTACCCCTGTTTCCAGTCTTCATGCTAAGCTTTGCTAATCAGCTGCTGGCTGTAGCTTCATGTTTAGAACAAATTTGAGGTTGATATCAATCCTCGCTTCTAACTCTCAGTAAGAATATGAACCATCATTGTCCCCAAACTCCTTTAAATAAAGATAAAAAGTTAAAAATCAAGTGTTTATAAAATTGTAGTTATTTATACAATTATACAATTCTCGGATGACTGCTAATGCCTCTACATTTGACCACATCTGATGTTCCAGTAGCTATTGTCATTTCAAATGTGCCAAAACCTACTCAAAAGTCAAACTGAGTTGGATAAGACAACAAGCCTTTTTCACAACAGATATTTTGACTTGAGTAGGAAAAGCACAGGTGTCCCTGTAAATCATAACTTACTGTGAGCCAGCATGCACAATACCAGGAAACAGCTGAATGGAAATGTCTGGTGTGCCGAACTGCCATCCGGTTTCTCTGCCCACAACTTTCTGTGAGTTCTTTGATTGTCTTACCTTTCTCTTTGTTGAGCCAGCGGATGCAGCGGCTGTAGTTATGAGGCTTGAGGAGCAGCTCTCGGAGGAACTGCCACAGGTGTATGGGCTGGGTGGGGTAGCTACACATCACGTCTGACCAGGAATCATCATCAGCTGCTGATATAGGGGACATTTCAGAGACCAGATGTCAACTTTTTGACTAGACTTTTTGGCCCTTTTTTTGTATAGAAATCTTGTTCTAACCAAGAACTTACCAGATTTGCCATCCGCTGGTGGGCAGCGGTCCTTCATTGCTGCAGCTAAAGAAACAGACAGAAAATAACTACATATTCACCACACAGAATACTAACAACCATGTCTTTAGTCTTGGACATAATGCATTTGCTTTACAATTAGCTAACATTACAGCAGGGTTGATGTAGATCTTATTCCCAGTGTTCCTCTTGTTCTTACCAGATCTCCAGATGTCCAGATGAGCATACAGCATGTCTCCAAACTGCGAGGAGCGTTGTCTGAAGTCTGCTTCTGTCATGGAGCACAGATCCCTCCCGCTCAGCTCCTGAAACATTGCGCTGACCTGAGGCAGCCTGTACAGGTGCTCAGTCCAAAGCAGCCACTTCTGAACGTGCACACAGCTCCAGTCTAAGGGGTCTATAGAGGAAAACAGAAAGATGTAAGGTATTTCCCTTTAAACACATTTCCAGATGTTCAGCTTTGACTTTCAGATGCTGAAAATATGTCAACCACCAGGCTTTAAATGGTGATTAAACAGATTTTTCAGTTTTCAGCAATGAAAATATGACATCAGTTCAAACAGTTATTAACAATCGTTTGTTCTGATGAAGCTCTTATTTGACCTCTGAATTACATGTAGTTATGTTGTTAAGAATAATTCTCTACCATCCATTAGCTCTCCAACTTCATTTACCACATTTCAGATCGTCTAGCGTATCTTAATACAGAGTAATTTATTTGAATTGGTTTGGATGACAGTGTAACTCACATTCATCAACCAAACCAGAATAAAATAGAAACCTGAAACTGCTGTTGATGGATTTGCACCATCATTATTTTAATTTAAAGGCAAGTCAGTTTTATTTATAAAGCACATTTCATACACAGAGGTGGATCCAAGGTGCCGCACAGGGAAGTTAAAACAACACAGTTTGATGTTAAAAGCAACACAACTCAAAGTTAAAACAACACAAAAGAGCAAAATAAAAGAGATTAAATATATATAGAAATGCAAAATAAAAATTGAGAAGTAAATTAAAAGAATGAAAGATAAAGTAATAAGTTAAAATGTAATAATGTAATAATAATTCAATAATAATAAGACCATGAGTTTTAAAAGCATTTAGCTAAAAGCTGTTGAGAACAATAAGGTTTTTCAGTCTGGATATGAAAGTTGGTGTGTTCCTAGTGTCATCAGGCAGTAGTTTTCAGCGCTGTGCTGCATAATGACTAACTAATGACTTTCGTTTTGGGCTTTGAGATTACAATCTTAAAGAGAAAGCCTGCATTACAGACTGGGTATGTGGAGTTGTGCATGTATTAGCATGCTAACATTTGCTAATCAGCACAAAGCACAGTTGAGGCGGAGAGTAATGTCATTAATTTAGCAGGTATTTAGTCACCAATACACCAATTTTTTTGTCATTTTAAAATTATGACATAATTGTACTATGTACTAAGTTAAGAGATC
Organism: Euthynnus affinis; assembly: GCA_029490765.1. Classification (NCBI taxonomy): domain Eukaryota; kingdom Metazoa; phylum Chordata; class Actinopteri; order Scombriformes; family Scombridae; genus Euthynnus; species Euthynnus affinis. Next base: position 24,705,921 of record CM055841.1, on the reverse strand, counting down.
ATCAAAATGGTGACAATTTATCATGAGGGGGGTTTGATTTCATGGCAATCCATCCAGTTGTTGTGGACTGTCATTGCCATCTAACATGCTCCCCCAACTTTATGGAAGCGCAAAGCTATATCGATGGAGTACTCCTTCAAGTTATGTTATGTTATGTTAATGTGATAAAACATAAGCTTCCATTGATGTGTGTCTCCTAATACAAATAATATGATAATGAAAGCACACAGTGTATGATTTTAAGGCTCAATAGACTCTGCTCAAGGGGGAAAAAACTGTCTGTCAACAGAAGAGTTTGCACAAGGTGGGCAGAGCCTCAGATGCTCACCAGGTGTCAGCTGTGTCACTATGGATGTTAAAGTGAGAGCAAACAAACAAATGATGCCCTTTTGAAAGTTTAAATTTATTAAACTACAACCTCTGTCAACACTTCCTTTATTTAAATGTCTATCTGGAGTAATGTGACATTAAATAGTTTTACCTGGTGCGATGTTGAGCAGCCTGCAAGCCGTGTCGATATCCTTCAGCACTTCTCCTACCACCATAGACTGGACCTGCTCCAGACAACGTTCCTCCGCTTGACCCTGCATCTCAGAGGGGGGACCCTGTGCTTGGCTAGCCGCAGGCGGGCTCGGCTCCGGAGTCCTGGGGGTAGGAGCAGCTGGAACAGGGGCCTCTGTCATCTTCAGCACCCAGGGGTTCCCCTCTATAGCTAATCTGTCGTAACAGGGGAGGTAGACCCCCGGCCAGCTGAGGTCAGGGATTCCCAACAAACTGCGGGGTGGCTTGACATCCTCCGCCTCGTCCAGCCAGGCCATCCTCGTGTCAGTGTGGGGATGACTGATGTAGAGAGGCGAGTGTGTGGTGAAGCCCATGTGTTCACAGGCTTGACTCCCCATGCTCAGGTTGCTTTAACACTGGAGGAAAAAAGGAAAGCAATGTTTTCACAAAATGTTGTCATCGGTGTCATAACAGATTTACAACCTACGTGACATTTTGAAGCATCACATTGTTTGATGAGACAGAGTGGCATCAATGCCGCTCTGAAACCATACCCCAATGCCCAATATTTAAACAGTAGCAATCCTAAAGTAAACTTGACATTTGTTCTATGGTATTTACTTTGCTGGGACTCACTTTGGAATATAGAGTCAGTCATTCAAGCTTTGTCAACTGGAGGCTTTGTGACAGTTCAATTCACCTTTTGTCTTTGTTTGTCTTTCAGTGTGTTTTTAATGTAATTCAAATGTCAAGTTTCATATTTCTAATCCAGAATCTGTTGGGTTTTTTTTTTTTTTAGATTTTGGCATAAATCTTAACGTTTGAAAATAATTAGGTCAAACTGTGTGAAATTCTGATCTATTTGTGTCAACATCATTTAACAATATCTGAATCCAATCTCCTCCACCTTTCAGCTCATAAATACAGATAACAACAAGGAAGATCAATGCCTTGTGAGAAACTCCAGCTATCAAGTAAAAATGAATGTGTTTGTCCATTTCAACTTCAAAATGAAATGGGATTGTGTAACACCCAATGTCTTTAAAAAATGCAAAATGGAACACAAATTAATTACAAAAGAATTCTTGATAAAGGGTGTGACGCATATAATATGTGGATAAAAGATAAGTCGGAACATTTTCATCACAGTATGAGTAACAGCTAATCAAACTGGGAGTGGTGCTGTATGCCAGTATTTAATCTGACAAATGGATGAAAACTTTGAAACTGTATGTTTCAACAGACAGAAACCAAACTACAGAGATTTTACACTTATTTAATGCATGATGTGTTTCTATCTTTCATTCCTTTAGACTCTGATCAGAGCAGAATATATGAAGCAACACAAAAGAGAAAAGCAGACTTCACTAGAGGTCTAGTAAATAATGATCTGCATCTTCAGCTGCACTCAGACTCTATTTACTCTGAATAATATACACAGGCTACCTTTTGTTTAACACTAAGTTCGGTTCTGAGGTGAATTGATCAGGGGACCTCTCTCTCTTTCAAAACGTTGTCAAAACAATGACACATAGTGTGAGGCTGTGTGGTAGGAAACAAAGCAGCTCTCAGAAGCTGAATTACTGTTAGATTCCAGTAGAAAAGATAAAATCTGTTTAGTTAACACTACAGGCCTACAAAGAAACTGATGCGATTGACACCTATGATTAAAGTGAGGTTACAATGACAGTAATGGCTGCGGAAGCTGTTATTTATGGCCTTTTATCAAATGTTTGTCACATTTACATTTCATTTCCAGAGTTTCAGAATGATTAATTGCGTGACTGTACACTTACATTTTTAATGAGCACCTGCACTTTTAATGGCAAGATCAATGATCAGAGTAGTAAATTAGGGACAACACAAATTTAACAAATGTCAAAATAAGGGAAAATTTCAAAAAGAAGAAGAAGAAAGGTCTAGATGTCTGGACACATGGTCCATGTCTCGACTATTATTTCCTTGCCTCCAGTCATGTAGCAGTTCAAATGTTTGGCAGTGGTAAAAAAAAAAAAAAGAAAAGAAAAAAGGAAAAAAAAACTTGCTCTTCTAGATTATCCTTTCTCTCCTTTTCTGTGTGTGTGTGTGTGTGTGTGTGAGGAGATTCTGTGCAACATGAAAAAAAAGCAAAGCGCAAAGTCTACTATTTGGTGCTGTTTAAGACCTCATCAGATAGCAGCCAAACTGATATGAAACGTTCTGGTCATTCGCTCCCTGCATTCCGCTGTTATTTGGACAAAAGGACAGGTATTTGATAACACACTTTTATGAGTTGCTATTCATCCAAATTAAATACACATTTATCAGAAAATAAACAAGTGGGATAAAAGTGTACTTCATAGTAAATTTGTGCTGAAGCCTGTATTCAATTGTCTACATTCCCATTTAAAACACATTACTTGTAGACATTATTATGAAGAATACACATTTATTATAGTATACTACAAAAAAATCACTTCTTAAAGCCTGTCATTGTTTTACTGTGTCATTCTGTGTTATACTTTTAAATACTTGTAATGATGTATTTATTTTAGCATTCTTACAGTTTATTCTGTTGGTTTTAATGTTCAGCACCTCTGTTTGAAAAAGTTCTGTATAAATAAAGATATCATTATTACACAATTATTATATTATAGTAGTATAGTATATAAGTATATAAGTGTAAGTGATGGTGGCAGTAATCTAATTTCCTCTAGTCACTATAATGGTAATAATAGTTGTAGTGGATGTAGTTGGAGTAGAAATGGTAATACATTACAGTCATAACCGTAGTACCGTAGCAGTTAACTATTCTGAGTCTTAGTATGAGCTGTTTGCAGTCTTACCTTGTCAGTGTTTGAAAAAAGTGGATTTCAGTAGAGTTGTTGTCGAGGCCCCTTCTCAGCTCTGCGCAGCGCTTCTCCTGAACTGTTCTTCTGTCTTCGTTTCAGTGTGGACAAACGTCAAGATCCTCCGGAGTTTTAAAACTCATTTGCCTTCATGTGAGGATGTGCTGTACATCTGGTTTTGTCTCCTACCCAGCACTCAGAGCTGGAGCCCTCCTGACACCTTCAAACACAAAGACACCTTGTTTGACTCCTGCCCCAAGTAGCAAGAGTTTGACTTATTTGGGACACAATGCCTTTGTGACATATCAATTCTGAAAGAAAGGGTGTGTCTCAATGAAGGAGGCTGGTAAGTGCCTACTTAATAATGACTTGGGGCAGTATTCGTATGGAGAGTTCCTTCAGTAAACAAACCTGGTGAGTCTTAACAGCCTGGGGAGAAGCTGTTTTTTTTTTTTTTTAAAGAACATTTCAAGAAGGGCAGTTTTCAAACTTTGTGAACATAAAATACAAAACTACTGAATCCAAAGCACTGGTGAAATCAAATGTTATCTAATCTAATCTGATCCACTAATCGGGTCTTAGGTCACCAGTCTGTGTGAGAGGTCAGGAATATTTTTTTTTTTTTTAGTTCAATGCCAGTTTTGGTATGAATCAACAGCTCAGGCCAAGAAATGCTTTATACTTGGGGAACTTGCTGTAGAAAAAGTTAAATCACACTTGATGGACACTTCAGTGATGCCAAAACACACTGTGAAGTTGTTCCACTGCTATTTTGCATGAATAATTTTAAGAGGATTAGCACACTATTTGCATAGAGTAGCTTTCCAGTCCGGCTAAGCTTGAGGAAGATACAAGTGAATTCTGGTGCCTGGTTCCATGGTGAAGAAAACCCAAATGGTCCCAAACAGTCAACACCGGACCTTCTGGTGATCATTGGGACAGAAATGATGAGATGGAAAGTGTCAGAAACTGTCAGCATAAACAGAAAGACATCCAGTTATCTTCCTTGAGAGGATCCTTTGTATTGGCAATTAATGTCTCACTGTGTGATTAGTGTGTATTTTGTAGGCTTGATCTCAGCTTAAATTTACAAGACACTTGGCTCTAACGCATGAAAAAGTGGCACACAGAGCGAGGACAGGAGTTATAGAGAGAAGGAAGGAGAAAGCAAGTGTGCAAATGTTTGCTTAAACTAAACAGTAATGTTTGTGCGGTTGTGTCGAAATATTCAAAGGAGCTACTGCCTGTCTATCCAGCCACATTATTCATCTTTAAAGGCCCCCTTAAAAATGACGGAATTACAGCTTTCCACCAGTCAAGTTAAAAACAAGCCTTAGAGTCATGCTATGAGGCCTGGAAAAACAAGAACTTACCTGCTCTTATCAGCTGCTCAATAACTTTTAATATTTTTTTTTGTCAGTGGACAGTCACAGTGAGTTATCAGAAGCTAATCTCATATTTATTGTGCAACCTTCATATTTCTCTTGTGCAGCTGTGACACATTTACTGTACATGTAACATTCAGCTGAGCTCATGAGAAGAGAGAGTTGCTCCTTCAGGCAGTTCAGTTGTGCAGACTGCTGCTGTGTTGACCAGTAAACCTCCAGGCTAACATGTAATCCGACACCTCCTTAAAATAAATAAAGAGAAAAGCCTGTAGTACATTCTCGCCAAAAAAAAAAAGTGTATTTTTCTCTCATGCTTGATTATTTAGCGGGCAGCCACTGTACTGTCTGTGGAAACCTGGCTTAGTTCTTTGAAGAAAAAAGAGAAAGTACCTTATCTGTTCTATAAAAGTGAGTATATAGTACTGTCCTGTGTAGTTATGCAGTATTGTCCTGATAGTTTTGTGTTAAAACAGATAAATCCGCTGTTATTTTGAGAATATTTGATAAAAATAGTGAGCCATTGACCTTAAAATAATTTCCCAAATCAAGATCTCATCTCCTCCAGAGATAATCCATAAAACATCTGTACTAGTGTGTGTGTATAACAGCACAAACCTCAGTTAAAATGCAACACACAACACAGAAATGCAAACTACATTAAAAACTATGAAAACCTTTCTAATGTCTGAGACTACAGGGGATGCCAATTCTTTGTTTCAAAAGAACAAAGACAGAGAAAACTAATAATAACTGTCTATGTGAAAACAACAAAATATGAATGAGATTAGAGGAAACTGTGAAAGACGACACAAAAACCCAAGAGTTCACTTTTCTGTGATAATTTAATCATACAAACATTCGTCAAACATACAAGAAAAAAGCTTTCATCTTTATGCACTTCCTCACTCTCATAAATGTGCTGTTGTATGAGTCTAATGCCAACTGATTCATTCTGCTATCTGGCCAGTGGAAACTTCATAAACACACTTTGCACTCTCTGAATTGACATCGACAGCCAGCCGGTACCTTTTTAATAACGTCAAGGGGGAGAAGCATTTTGTCTAACGATTTGGACAGGAAATGCACAACGTTGTGTGAAACGGGCAAAGAGACCCAGAGATCCTCGCAGGATGTTGTAGTGTTGGCTAGTATTGTCACATTGTCAAAAAAGCTCAGTATCCCTGGGGCTTACGGTTAGCGATTTAATTAAAAGGGTGTTTACCTGTCAAGGTGGTCTAGCACACCGGCTGTGAACGACAGATAAAAATCACAGAGTCGATAAACCCTTCAGGACTTAACTGTGCTTGTTGGAGGAGGAGGAAAGTACACACAGGCCTCATCATGGATGTTGCTCAGTGCATAGATCAGCTAGTTAGTGCATCTAACTATGCAGCAACAATTTAGGATTCATGATTCTGTCATGTCTTAGTCATTTTTACTGGTTGGGTTTTGCATCTTAAATGATCAAACAGGATCAAATTTTCAAATGTATTTTCTTTTTTTGTTTGTTTGTTTGTGTTTGGCTCATCAATGATAAGTGAGAACATCTGTAGACACGAACCTAGAGCATAACTTTAACAAGAGACAGGAAAATGCAGAATAATAATATTAATATAGATGCAAATTCAATGCAAATACACAATGTAGAATCTTTGGGTAAATGAATGTTTCCTAAAACATTATCTTCTTCTACATTCATCAAACACATTCAACTTAACAAGATAAAAGCAGCTTTAAAATGACAATTCAGAACAAGGCGACAAAACACATTTATGTTTTAATTTTTTTTTCTTTCTTAATAGTATATAGCTCTTCATTCTCATTCATATCACTTCAGTGTCTTATAGCATAAGGTGAATTAACCCCGTTATCTCGGGTTGTTTAAATTTAATTCAAGCATGTAAAACTAAACTAAATCTTAGATTCAGACACTCACTGGGGGAGTCTTTATTAAATAAGAAGGCATTACTGTTTCTCTTGACCTTAAGCAGTAAAAGTAGTAAAGAAAATAGATGGATGGTTATGACGGCAAAGGCTCTTAATGGACCACAAGAGCCTTTTCAACAGGCTGTCATTTGATAAAATGAGCTATGGCTCTAATTTTAGAAATATATCCCATGTGTATAATCTAACCTTTAATACTGCATTATTACCATGACTTACTATTCTTATTCTTCTGATATTACATAGATGTGTGTGTGTGTGTGTGCGTGCGTATGTGTGTGTGTATATATATATATATATATATATATATATATATATATATATATATATATATATATATATATATATATATATGCCAGGTGCCAGCAATGACTTTAATATATGAGAAGAAACCTTCACTCTCACAGGACTGTTTAAACCAAATCAAATTCAATTTCACAAAGGTCCATTTAAGTAACTCCAAAAAGTCCTGTTGACAAAATGATGCATAATAATAATAATAATAATAATAATAATAATAATAATAATAACAATGATAATTGTTGGCTATAATATTTAGCTTTATAAAAATATGTTTCTGCACAATAATGTGGACTATACTTTCCCAAATCATGGGAGCTATACTGTAAATGAGTTCTGATTCTCAGTGTTGGTCTTATCTTAGTGTAATTTTTGACTCCCTCCAGTGGAGGAAAACTGCATTGTATCTGAATGTGAAGTTACTATGACAGCATAGAAATGATTGCCCATAATGCATGAGCCATGTTGTATGAAAAAAAAAAAAAATCGGCCTTTTAATGAGCTTCAGATATATTTGTGGAATATGTCACTTCTCTTAAAAACCGCATATTAAAAAATTAAGATCAAATGTAAGATGCCCATATTATCAGGTTTAGTTACAAGGGAACTGGTCCAGAAATCCAATCAATATATATTCGGGCAGTCAGAGCAGAAAACTGGAGAATCAGTTGGCAAAATAAATGGCTTTTCCTCCAAAGTATCTCTTTCAGGTTGCACAATGCACACACATATACACAGAATTTCACAAATACACACTCCTGGCATCATTGTTTCATTTTCACTCTGACAACTAAAAAAATTTTGGGGGGCGAAGGGGAGGAGAAGAAGAAAAAAAAAAAAGTCATCACTCAGAAGACCCATAGCACTCATTTTTAACTTAGCATTCACACGTGCATACAGTGGGTGTGGGATGTTGGTTGAGCTGCACGTCAGAAGCATCGGCCTCTGGTTTCTCAAGAGTGTCGCTGAAGTGGAGAGCGACTTTGCATAAAGTGATTTGAACCTCCTGACTCTCCACCAGCTACTGATAAAGCCTCTTCATTCACTTATTGGTGTGACAGACTCCAGAGGTACGGTTTAGTGCTGCTTCTCTGTGACAAGTCCCATATTTAAGAGTGCCCAAAGGGAGAGGGCTCCTGTATACCCTGTAAAGAAGAGGAATGATTAAAAAAACAAACAAACAAACAGATAGAGCTGCGTCATGTGTAGGAAATGTTTGAAATGAGACGAGAGAACGAGGATTTAAATGTATACTTTCACTGGGTCTTGTATGTGCATACTGCAAGAATAGAGCTTTCATTATATGTCCAGCCAAAGTCTTAGCTCAAACTGTATAATAAAATAAATATTTTCAACTTATTTTTTAGTTTAACAGCAGTTCTATGTGTCAAGTATGCTTTCAACAATATCCTGTGATTGATTGATGGTCACAATCTGTTGGAAATTGTACACATAAATCATCTTTTCCCATCTTTAATGTTTAATTGCTACACCAATAAAAGTCACGTTTAAGAAGACAAACTGGAAGCTAAATATTGTATATGATACAATTAAAAGGTGGAGAAAAAAAAAGTTCTGACATAATTTATCTTGCTCTCATGTTGATATCCACCGTATACTTTAGATTTAGACAATCTCATATTGAGCAATAAGTTAGCATTGTTGGCTCAACTCAAACATTGTAAGTACGTCAGCAGCTGTTGCAGAGTAAAAACATTCACAGGCTCAGTAACTGTAAAACATCAGCTGCAGGCATCCAAAGTACACTGAAGTGAAGTAAAAATTTCAGTCTTCCCAATACTTTATCGCCATGTAGCTGCAGCACGAATAACATTCCCGTCAGGGGCAGGAGAAGGCTAAGCCTCCCCTAAATGTACTGCTGGCTATTGTCCAACCTACACCGCATACTGCTAAAGTTAAAATAATGAAAACGCCTGTGTCAGCAGTTCAGCGGCTGAAAAGACAGCAACATGTTATGTAGCCCCAAAGTTAGCGACGACCTGACCGGGCTCACTTAAGGTGGACTGACCTTTAAGGTGGACCGGCTAGACTCATTTTAGTAACAAACTCAGCCGCTCCTCCCGAGTTTTTGCTCAGCCCACTGCGGGCATGTTGGCATGCTGACGTTAGCATTTAGCTCAAATCACAGCTGTCCCTCAGTGCAGCCTCACAGACTGTCAATCTTGTTTGTTGAAGGATCAGTTTTAAAAAATATATATACATGAGAGGAATGAACTTGTAGCTGAAATTTAATATGGGAAACCACCCAACCTATTAATTTATCTCAGCTGCTCTGATACTGTAGCCCTGAGCAATGTTTTCTGTGGTCATTTAAATTGAAATAACAAAACATATGATGAATACTTCAGCCTCGATCAATAGATTGATCAATGGATTCGAATATATATATATATATATATATATATCATCTAAATGTTGGTGTTACTTTGAACTCAAATATCCTCCTCTTTCTTTAAAATTCAGACGAAACAAGTTACTTCATTTCAGATTTTGAAGATATTCTATCAGTTTGATGAAGGAAAGTTTGTGACACCGACCCTGATTCACCTGTAAGGAGAACCTCTTTGCCCCATGCTATGTCTTACCTGGTTATAAGAGACTACTGATAGATTGCTTTGTAGACGGTTTGCTACTATATCCACAGAGTTGTGTGAAAGTCCATTCTGATCTTGCTGCAGCTGGTTGGGGCTTCCCTGCCAATGTTCCTCTGAGACCATGTGGCCGCCGTCATGGTGGAGGCTGTTGTTGTTGCTGTTGGGGCACTTGGTTTTCTCTGGCGAGGCGAAGGGGTTGTAGTCTCCCTCCAGGCTGCGGTGAGGCTGAGTGTTGAACTCGGCTTGGAAGGAGGAAAGCTGCTGCGTGACGCCGAGGAGGCCTCCAACCTCCACACTCAGGATCACCCAAATAATATCTGTCAAGAGAAACAAACAGTGTGTTGTAATATACAAAAACCACTGACACTACTACTGTAAGATAAGAGTTGTGCATTATGTTATTAGGTCTCTATCTAAAACAAGGGATTGCGCCTACATGGGTGTGTAAAACCAAAAGCTTACATTACAAAAACTATAAATCATAAAAATCCAATTAACTCAACGATTTAAAGCGCTCCAGGTCTGCAGCTCCGTTTCTCTCTCTTCACCAAATCACCAGGAAATTGATGGTGTCAGGTGAGGAATTATCACTGTGACCACCTTAACATCAATGAAATATTAAGGCCAAGTATAATTTTTAATTGAGTATTCCTTTGCTGCTTCATTTGTAAGTAGGAAAGTCTTGAGGGACTTCCTGCTGCGATCCATCATGCACGTTCAAGTAGCAGGAAGACATAAATCAGTTAAACGAATGACTCTTAATTCAATTTGTGCGTGTTAACAGATTGGACATCTAATATTTTAATAGTTTTACTGCAGTAAAAAGCATAAAAAATGACCTGAGCACTGTATGTTCAGGAATGACTGTTGCCTACTGACTACAACCTGTGTGTATATTTGCATATCAACAGCCTGGTTTAAAACAAATAACTATTTGAAAAGTGGAGCGCACTGAGGGAAGAGAGAATGTTTACAATTGGGTCATACAAAAAAAAAAACAACAACAAAAAAAAACAAACGTTGCCGTAAAATTGAATATTTCACTAAAAGCATGAAAGCCTGGAAAGGTGGGATGACTTTCAACATTGATGTTACTGGACAAATTATATACACAACAACATGCAGTGTGTTAACATGCACTTAAGTAACCTGGTTACTCAGAGAAACCAGGTTTTCATGCAGTGTAGTAACCTGATTACTTTAAATCTTTCAACCTTATTTTGCAAGCATGGCTTACTGATTTTTACTGTATTAGTGAAAGAAGCCTCTGGTTCTTGACTATTTTTCTTTTCTTTTTTTTTTTTGGTGTATGTGTGTCGAAGCATCCTGACAGCACAGTGAGAGACAGGAAGGTAAACAGAGCAACGCTGTTCCTCACGGCACGAAAGTGTCTAAAATTAACAAGTAATCAAATGTTCAGCTGTAGAAACTGACTAATTTAGACTTCTACATGCTACTTTGTGTTAGTTTCAGTTTCAACTGACTTTGGGCGGATGCATTTTAAATATAAAGGACACATCGCTTAGTGTAATCATGTCTCCTTACATCGAGCCGCTCCGCTGTGCAGTCTTTTCCATGCACATGTGTACCCATAAAAAGCCGATTAAGGAAACTTCAGCACACCAGGTTTCTCTAATCCCCTTCCCCAGTTACAGAAACCAAGTTTCTCATTTACATGACAGGTAAGTGCGTGTAAACACGCAGATGGGCTCATGTGTAGCTCTCTTGTTCTCTAAGATAGCGCAAATGTCAAAAAAATTATTCAAATAACCATCAAGCTAACTTGATCTGAGCACTACTGCACCTCACCTGCTGAACATGAAAAAGCATTGCGACCTTATACTCAGTTCTTAAAAAGATTCAGAATTCTTCTTTGTTTTTGGTGTACAGTTTGCTTTCCTCACCTCCGTAGTAAAGTCCAGTAGCTGTGCACATTCTCCACTGGCCCTGGTACATGCCAGGAGACACGGGGCTCTGCATCTGCACACTAACGTCAGCCATTTCCTGAGGGTCTAGAGACCGCACCATCACCATGTTCACGTGACCGAACTGATCTCCTCCGACGTACTTCAGGCAAACTCCAGGAGGCCACGACTCTGTGCCTGGAAGACAAGCAGACAGCTGTGCTTTAAACTCTATATGACATCTGTGTTCAATCAAATCATAGTGTGACATATGTAGATTATACACAGTGTCTGTTTCCAGAAGGACGTGTGTTGTACCTGTGTTCTGTATCCTCCAGGTCTTTGTGAAAGGTGTGTCAGGTGGAACAGATTCGCCCTCACCGATCGTCACATCCTTTACAAAGGACATGCATGGCGCGTTGATGTTGGGACTCTCAAAGTCGTAGTAGGCTCCAATGGCTGCCTGTAAATTCCTGGGAAAAGAGAAGGAAGAAATGCAGATGAGCGTTACGTGTCATTCATGCAGAGGGAACTGTTTACTTTCTTGATTAGTTATTTGGTCTATAAAATATCTTAAAGTGATGTCTTCAGATAGTTTATTCTGTCTAATCAAGAAAATAAACCCAAATATGTTCAGTTTCCAATCACATAAAATAAAGAGATTCAGTAAATCCTCACATCTGAGAAGCTGGAACCAATAACGTGTGGCATTTTGGCCAGAAAGATGTTACTTAAACATTTAATCGATTAATTATCAGAATAATTTCCAATTAATATTTGTCCTTCAGCCTCTTGATTGATTGTTTCAGCTCTAAACATATCCCATGAGTCTTAGCTACTGGCGTGGTGCCAAAACCTCATGGAAGCTGTACTGTAGTTGTTGAATGCTGACAAAATGATGTTTGAATGTTGACAGAAAAGCCCAGAACACACAGCATCAATATGTACAAGAATACTGCTAAGGCCCTTTTAAATAAACCTGCACATGAGGGAGGGGGAGATATTTTCATACAAAATATTTATTTGTAGCTACTGGAGTTATTTCATTCTTAGTGGTATCATTTTGGTGCATTTTTTTTTTAGTGACTGGTTAAAATGTGACATGAGGACCACAACTGTGAGATGTCCGCAGACCCAGAGAGAGAGATTCATACTGGGTGCTTCTCGTGACATGCTGGTCATCCATAAAGCAGCACTTTTTTATTTTTAGAAAGCCCCGTTGCAGAGGAGCTATTACACGGCATCACGTGATACAACTACAGTCTGCACTGCCTCGTTAACTTAACATAGACCTGCACTGGCATAGTACATCTGCATGTGCGCAGAAGAATTCATTTTAAAAAGAGGAAATTAAAAAAAAAATCACCTTTATTACCCTCATACATTCATTTTCGTTTTCACTCATAAGACTCATTGGACTGCCCACGGTTTCGTTTTTTAAAAAAAATGTGTCACCTAAAATGAAATGCTCTCTAAGTATGTATCAAATCTACACATAGATAGTGTTTAAAGATTCCCCAGACTTGCAACACCTTTTTTATGTGAGCTTTGAGCTCGACTCTGCAACTGACATGTTGGTGAAGTTACGTAATAAACGGCAGCTACCCTCAATGTGGTCAAGGAGAGACGGACATTAACGTTTGATCACTTCCACCGTTCATAATAAGGTGTCTAACTTATATAATACGGTCCTCACATAGCTACAGAATATGTTGTTAATACAAAGCGGAGAGAAAATACTTATTAAATGTCTATTATCGGTTCAGTTTAGCGAACCTAGCTTAGTACACAAGTGGTGACTAAACTCCAGCCAGCAGCCTGAACCACGACAAACATTCACCAGAAAGAAAAAAAATAATGTTATTTTCATAACAATAACACACCAGCTTACATATTAACTTGTGTTTAAACTACTATTTCTTTATTTTTATGTATATGATGTTTATCAGGTGTGTAAAAAGCTGCGTTCATTTGCCAACAGCAAATGACGAGCCATCAAAAGTCGAGACACACTGACTCAGCTAACCGTTAGTTACGTTACTACAACGTCGTTAGCTGTCATTGAACCCACGCTTCACATGCCCAACGTAAACGCTCTCATTCTGTGTCACAATGAGGGTAACACTACCTATTATTTCCTTTTCTATTTTCCCAATTAATTATTTTAATACAGAAACCTCTTTGTAGTGAGCTAGCTTAAGTGCACAGCCTCTCAACATTAACCCCACGCAGCAGGCCCGCCGAGTCCCCGAGCTCACCAGTTGGTCATGTCCAGGAAGAAGGCGCATCCGGCGGGGTTAAGCTGAAATCCGAGCAGCCTCTGAAACTCCGATATTAGGATATCTTTGTCCGTTGTACCCATGCAGCTGAATTTCTGCATGAGCTCCTGGTCCACGTCCAGGTCCATGCCCTCCATCGTGAAATCGCCTCGGCAGAAACAGGGGCTTCGCTCCTAATTTAGTCCGAGGCCTCGGCTTGTCATAACAAACTCGACAACAGGGCCAAGTGCGCATGTCACATGATTGTATCTTATGCCTGTGTGTTACCCAAAGAGGAGCCACAGGCCTGCAGGAGAAAAGACAATATTGAACTCTTTTTATTTTATTTATTTTATTTGCACATGCATAAGACTGCATAAAATCCAGATGATAAATATAAACAATAGGAGAGGTTAAGAAGCCACAGGTTTATACAACTTAAAGGTGCATTGTGTGGAATTTAGTGGCATCTAGTGGAATGAACTGCGCAGAAATTGAATATAATATTCATATGTATGCTTTAATTAGTGTATAATCACCTGAAAATAAGAAAATTTGTGTTTTTGTTAACTTAGAATGAGCATTTTATATCTACATAAGGAGCGGGTCCTCTTCCACGGAGCCCGCCATGTTGCACTGCCATCTTTCTACAGTTGCCCAGAATGAAGAAACTAAACACTGGCTCTAGAGAAGGCCTTTCATGTTTTTTGCAAGTTTTGCAGCAACTGTAAGTTCTCCTATAAGTTTGGAAGGGGAGGGGTATTCAGTTGGTTGCAATCTGCAACCTCACCAGTAGATGCCACTGAATCCTACACACAGATCCTTTAAAGATAAACAACAACAACAACAACAACAACAACAAAAAACCTAAGATAACTACTTTAGAAAGTACAACAAAAATATAAATGACAAAAAGAAGCACACAAAATGAACAGAAACACTAACCAATCAACAGACAACATTCCAATAAAAATTCAGTATAGTTTAATAATAATCGTAATAATATGTAATTACCTTTCAGACTAAACTTATTCAAATACAATCAAATAAGTGTGAATTACCTTAAAAGCTCATAACATATCTGTTCTAGCAAAGTTCAGGTTGTGTATTTTATCATTATTTTATTATTTGTGTCAATATCAAATAGCTGTTTAATTATTTTTGTTTTATTTTGTGTGTGATGTGTGACTTTAATGTTAGTCTATTATATTTTTCAAATAAAACCGAGCATTTGTCAGGATTGAACGCATGAGATGAGAAATGTTGTTGTCAGACTGTTTCTTTATTCCTCTTGGAGATGTTAAAGATCCCCTAAAGACATATAAAAATATTTTGCTTGGACCAATAATGTGTGTCTGACATCTTTTTTTTTCCACAAAAAAACTATAATTACTGTGTAAAAATCTTTAAAATGCCGTCTAATCCTTTCCCCTCATTAACATAAATTCAGATTATATGAACATGCAAATATTTTTTGTCTCAAAAGTTTAACTGCTGGACACAAGATGTCTCCTACTCCTACTTTGAACACTGGACCAGAATTGGTTTCCAAACTATTTGTCAAAAATCATCCTTGTAGGCTCACCCCATAAAATTAGATTTTCAGTGAGCGAAGAGAAACTTTCCGCTTTCAGCAGATGAATATGAAAACAGCCCTCTAGTGTCAAACTCTACACAAACATCATTCTGTACAATGAAGCTCAAACATCCGACTGTAGCAACAAGAAGAAAAACATGTTTTTGAGTGGCGGAAGACTTTACAGATGCAGCTGATTACTTTTATAATTATTTTGTCAATTATTTTATCTCATTTCTCTTTGTTGAACTGTGGTCACAGTTTCTTTTGTTAAGTATAACCTTCTTTGTTCTTATGTTTGTCTCGGAAATGATTAATCAAAGGAATTTCAACAGGCCTTTTGTTCTTTGACAGTAAAGTAGAATTAACTGTACAAAGAACATATCTACAGATATTACTCAGACTACTTGAATAGAGAAACTCCCTGATCAAATAAAGTTACTAATACACAACCTTCACTTTGAAGTGAACGGTGCAGAATCTTTAACGATCCCCCTCACACATATTTTAATACATATGAAAATGTTTTGAATAATAATTTGTGTCTGATATGGATTTTACTACAAATCAATTACCTTGTTAGAAATTCGTTGAATCACATCTACTGCTTATACTGTACTGGAAAATCCTGAATCTATGAAGATGCAAATGTTAAAAAAAATTCTCATACGTCACTGAAAAGTCCATTCTCAGTTTACTCATCACACTTGCATAATGGACCATGATTGGCTATCAAACTATTTATTATGTCAAAACTCTTGCTCACTTTGAGAAATAAATGTGAGAACAGCCTTCTGGTGCACAGTGCAGTTCAAACATCAAAACTGAAGTTACAATAAGCAAAACACATTTTTGAGTGGAATGGGACTTTAAAGGATAGGTTTGCAAATTTCCAAGTCTGTCTTAAAACAATAGTCAGGTGCCCATAAGAACATTAAAACGGGTTTTGCTTGCTGCAATCAATCCTCCTGCTCATACTGACCATTAGAACATTCCCTTCAAATACTATGTGAATAGGAGACAAAATCCACAGTTATCCCCTCCAGCAAAAATGCATCAAAAGGTTTATCTGAAGTAAATATGGCCCTGTTTACACCTGGCATTAACATGCGTCTTGAGTGACCACTGGTGATTGGATCTCACTTCATATGCAAATAAATACGAACATCATTTCCATTTGCAAAGACCAAATTTGTTGTTGTTTGAGGTATTGGCAGTCTGAGTTAGTCAGCTAAAGTGGGTAACTTCCACAGTTACAGTCTTTTTTGTAAATATGTGTCTCTATGTGTCTCTACTGAGACCTACTGAGCTGCAGTGAAAGGGTCGTAACAAAAAGAGGGCACTAAAATAACGGTACTAATAACTTTTAACAACTTTTAAATACATTTTTTGCACAGAAGAAGGCTTGTGGACTTTGCTCCCAATCACTAACATCGAAAGTGCATTATGAAGGGATCTCTTAATGACCAACATGACCTAGGAGGAATGATTGAAACAAGAGAAACATGTCAATGTTCATTTGTGCACCTGACTGTAGCTTTAGCACAGCCTTGAAAAATTGTGCACCTGTCCTTTAAGTGTCATTTCATCGTGATTGGTGGGTTTGTCTGCATCCCTCCCTCCTGTTTCTTCCCTGAATATCCAGCAGATGTCAGTGTTGTGTCGCTGGAGTTGTCGTGTTGTGTTGGCGGGGTAGTGTGTGTATGTGATGGGGGGGTCAGCTGCTGCTGTCCGGTGTTTAGCGAGATAGCTCGGCTGTGCTGTGCAAGCAGCGGCTAACAAGATGCACACGGCTATAGCTGTGTACAATATAGAGGTACCTGCAAGCTAGTATAGGTTTATTAAAATAGAAAAAAAACGGCTGATACTGTTCGACACAGACGCTAGCAGAAATGGCCGGAATTATTAAGAAGCAAATTCTGAAACATTTGTCAAGGTAAGTGTCATCTTTGGCTTTGTGTTAGCCCGGTTAGCCCAGCTGGATGGTTGCTTTAACGCTCCTGACAGCAACACTGTTAACCTTAGTTAGCTAGTAACGTTATTTGGCATCTTACACGTAGCTACATTTATTTCCACACTGGTTGCCGTTTAGCTTCACGCTACATGTCGGTCGGTGTAGCCACATGAGAATAATATTACGGGACTATAATGGGACAGTGAACGCAGCAAATCACCTCAACCTGAACCAGACTGATAAACGTTATCTACACCGCCTCTCAAAGTGTGTACATGTGTTTTCTTAACAGCGTCATACGCTATGAAGTGCCTTAATATGCCGTTATATTAGATTCACTGGGCCTAAAACACCCCCTCGCCACTTTTGAAAGAGCTCTGCCCATAACTCATAACCCAAACCATTGAATTTATACCCAGTACAGCTTAAAATAATAGCATTGTCTCAAGGAGGAAGAAAGAAAAGCAATTTTCTAGATAGAGAAAGTATAAGAGGGAGTATTTAAGCTTTAACAGACGTGTTCTCTGAAAGCAGGGATGGTCTCCCCACGTAAATTCAAGTAATCTGGCTACTAAAAGGCTTGTCTTTCATTAGCTTAAACTCTGAGGTAGATTGAGTTTATTCAGTTTGGCTGACTGTACATGAATAAATGTTGTCAGCTGATGATTGCTAGCCAAATCACTGATGTTCCTACAGTCTTAATGCAATCATAGTCTTAAAAAAAATCCATACTTTGACAAATGTTGTGTTGCAGTCACTTTCAGCATCCTCTCCAGAGCTTCTGCAGCCTTTTCTACTCCTGATTTCACTTCCTCCATATGTCATTCTTTTATTTTATGTGTTTTATTGAGGCATGACATGTTATGTGTTGTGTTGCTCAGGGTTTGGCACTGTTGACAGTTGTTAGGAAATTCATTTGGGTGGTAGTGCACTGTTGAAATGTTGTTCATATGCTCCACAGCTGTTTGGGGTAAAGTTGATAATGAGACAATAGTCGTTTGCTACGTCAGAAGATTTCTATTAGACCGACTCATATTTTCCTCCTCACTGTTGTGTCTGTCCTTGAATAATTAAAACAATTATTTACACCAGATAAGACACAGTGGACACATACGTGAACCGTACATATGCAAGCATGTAAAGATCTCTTCTGTTATCTTACATTCTGCTGTCAGGTATAATCACTGTAAATGATCTTGAGCTTATTCTGCCATTGTGTCCTGTTTTTTTTAATTTTGTATAAGTGGCTGACTCAGTGTAGCAGTAGTTCATATAACAGTATGGTCATTTTAAGACAGGTAGGATGATGACGAAATGAAATCATCAGGCCTACCTGCAATGCTTCCACAGCCACTGTATGTTTTGCTGTAAACATACAAACCAAGCATATAACTAATATTATATTCAATGACTTCTTCAGTCACTTAAGGATAGTTGGATTTAATTGACCGTTTCAAGACTCATCCATTTGTCTTAAGTTGTTTTGGTTATTTTTTTAATGGTAAAATCAAGCGGTTTTTGCTTTTGGACAAGTTTGGACAATGACCTCTTTCTTGCTTTTTGATAAGCTCTGGAATTTCTGCAGTCTTTAAACCATGCTAATCTCAGCAATTAGCCTAAGTTGCTAGTTTTTTTTTAAATAGGAGCACCACTGGTTTTGCTCTAATGTACTTCTTAATCACGAAATGCCAGGAAATCACTTCCTTAGAGTCTTATCTGCCCGTCCAAAAAAGGCAATACAATGCACTTTGTTGTACAGCTGAGTCAAAGCTAATTTGTGAAATAGCTCTGCAGCTCAAGTGAAAATCATTAAAAGGTCCTTGAAGATTGTGGAAGTTCGTATGAAATATTCACGTTAGGAAAGCAATGCTATTGTGGACACAATAGCAGAAGTGTGGAGCCGTTACTTTGTTGTTCAGTACAAAAGGGAAAGTTAAGCTTTGTGACTGGCTTATCAGGTTTATCAGGAACAGCATGAAATTAGGCATAACATGTTTTGACAAATAGGTCCCCATTCACATGTCGTCTCATTAGTTTAATTCAAATCATTAATTAGATTGTGAGTCACAGTCTGTAGCCCTTTTCGCTTGGCATTTAGTCTGCTGCTTTTTGAGCCATGTGTCTTGGTTAATGTCTGAAATGTCACAGCGATTTGTTAGAACAGTGTTCAGTCATGTGGTGGATGTGAAGTTAAAGAACTTAAACAAATTGATTTGCGCCGATTGCTGCTATATTCACCCTGTATGTGTGGTTGGGCTTATTCTCGACTGCTGGAGATGTCTAGATTAGCATCGTCGTAGATGTTAACCTAGATGGGAAGTACAGATGTGAGAATATAGAAAGCAGACTGCCACAGTTTCTCAGGATGACTCATTCTGTTGTACCACTTTAAAAACATCTCAGCCAAGCTGCATAATTAAATTGTGTGTCTGTCTGTCTCCTAGATCATCAGTGACGTATATGTCAGGTGTTTCTCTGTTAAAGGTTATTTGAAACAGCTTTTTCTTGGTTTGGCTTCTTCCACCTGAAAATATTTTATCTTAACTTGTTCTCTTTTTCTTTAGGTTCACAAAGAATCTGTCCCCCGACAAGATCAATCTGAGTACGTTGAAGGGGGAGGGCCAGCTGTCCAACCTTGAGCTCGATGAGGAAGTTCTGCAGAACATGCTTGATCTGCCTACCTGGCTGGCTGTCACTCGGGTTTACTGCAACAAAGCTGCCATCAGGGTATGTTTTAGACTAGTCAAACCCGATTTGTGTAGCTGGTCTGACAGGTGAGGCTGTCAGAGGATTACTGATACCCTAAAGCGAAAAAAAAAAAAAAAAAATACAAAATTCATGTCGTCTTGGAAATCCTCCCATATTCCATTGTGAAACCGAATAAAAGTATTCTGTTTATCAATGCCAAAGAGCTCGCTTCTGATATTTAGAGTGCATAAGCGTCACAGAGGAAATGAGCAGTTGCGGTCCCACAGAGATAAGCTTTGCTGGAGGCGCTGCTGAGAACGTTATGAGCCTTTCAGACAACACTGGTTGTTGATAATAGAGGCAAACCATGATCCAGAGGGACACAAAAGGCCAGAGGCTAGAGTGATGCTGAGATACACTGGCAGGTGAACATTGAGCTTTCTGGATGGCGTGTTTGTGTTCCCACACAATCCTGATAATAATACATGTTTAATGATTCAGTATAATTCAAATTATATTACATATGTAGTATATACAAGTATGTATGATACTTATACTGACTGAAATATCTAAACCCAAGAACTAATATTTTTATAGCTGCACCAGTGATTTTCTAGATGTTAAGTGTCTGATTTTATACACATTTCCACTGTGATTCTGTCTAGAGCTGCAACAATTAGTCGATTAACCGATTACTTGATCAACCCTGCAACTACTTTGATAACTGATTAATCGTTTTGACAAATTTTTGGGAAAAAAAAGAAGCTAAAATTCTCATGTTCCAGCTGCTTAAATGAGAATTATTTCTGGTTTCTTTAGTCCTCTATGATATTAGACCAGATCTTTGGGTTGAGGACTGTTGATCGGGACAAAACAAGTTATTTCAGGATGCATCTTGGGCTTTGGAAATTGTGATCAACATGTGATCATATCATTTCTGACATTTTATAGACCAAACAATGAACTGATTTATCAAGTAAGTAGTCATCAATATATTAATAGATGATGAAAATAATCGTTAGTTGCAGCTCTCACTCAGTCAGACATATTAAGAGCAGAAATTGTGTAGCATTTTATTTTTAGCATATTTTCTTCCATCTTTAGAAAATAACCTAAAAAGGTCTTAAGTGACTAATATCTCTTTAAAAAGCCAAAATTTTCCAGAGCCAGATACCTCGGACTGTTACAGTATGTTAGTATACACAAAACTGCCTTTGTTGCCATGCTCTCAGAGATAGTAGAGCTTATCAGTTGATTTCTCTTATGATAATAATGATGTTTTAAGAAGTTTGGTGTCATAACAGTAGTGAAACTGCTCCACTGAGAGTGAATAATGATCTACTTGATGCTGCTTATGCTGGATTATTCATTGTTTTTTTTTGTTGTTCAGTGCTACATTTTAAACTCTGGAACAGTTCAGGAATTGTTTCCAACTGCTCTGCATCTTGTCTGTAGACTTAAACTTCTAGTGTTAGAGTCAGTCACTATAACTCTCTTGCTTCAGGATAGTTCTGCAAGTCCCTGTGTGAGATTCTTCTTTTATATTTTACTGTTGCTGGGCATCGATCAGCATAACAAACACAAGTTCAGTTCTCATTGCCATGCAGATAATTCACAACCCCTACTGTCCAACAAGCCACATAAAGCTGGCTGCTTACATCACTGCTTTAAGACACAGCTGGATGGCTCAAGACCGTCTGAGGCTGAACGCAGAATTCCTGTCATCAGTCCTGCAAATGTAAATGCAGGAATTAGGAGCCAAAACGGATAATTAGCCCAAAATGTGGTCAAACGCTTTGTGATCTTTATGACGGTATTCTCAGCTATGATGAGTGTGTTAAAACAGTGATGCGGACACATTCCTTTTAGCTTTGCTTGGAACATCTGTACGATCAAAGCATTCCTATCGTCTGAAAACCGTCCATCCATGCATTCCAACAATCGACATCTGCAGAATGCCGTAATGCTCTGTGCTTTAATTGGTGAAACGTCATTTACACGCCTTCGAGTTTATTCAGGATTCAGCAGACTTTTGAGCGGTACCACAAAGTCCCTTACTTAACTAGATAGATGTGAGGTTTGGGACTTTTTATGGATCACTTTAAGTTATGTTTAGATCTGGCTAGTCAGTGTGTGTCTCAGATGATGTCTTACTCGTGTCCCCAAGTCAGAGTCACCAGAGGAGACCAGGCTGGAGAAACTACTGATATTATTTAAGTCACTTGTGAAAATTTGTGTCTATGCAATCTTTTCTTGTGACTTATAGCCTTTTATTTGAAGTAATTGTTAAATCTTTAAGATTTCAAATGTAATGGTCATTTGTAGAGCTTCAACAATTAGTCAATTTTCTTTTTTCTTTTTTTTTTTTTTTTAAGCCAAAATTAAAAACATTTTGAATATCTTTGGATTTTGGACTGTTGATCAGACAAAACAAGACATTTTGAAGAAGTCACCACTGGTTCTACGAAATGATTATAACGAGTGCATTTTTCTCTTATTTTGTGACATTTTATAGACAAAATCAGCAAAATTTTTGTCAGATTATCGATAACAAATAAATAACCATCAGTTGCAAGCCCTACTATTTGTATGTCATCTTATTTCCTCTTCTTCTTTATCATCTTATCATGAATTCTTACTGTGTCATCTAGTTTCCGGTTGTTTTAGTTAATTCAGTACTTTGTATAATAACTTTGTAATAGCAGTAATAGTGGTAATCAGAGTTGATACTAAATTTGTCAAGCAGAAGTTGCAGCATAACTCCAAATATATTATATCTTGGCAGTTGTTGTAGCTCTTGTGTCATGTCGTTGGAGTTTGATGGTCACTGTGCTCTCGTGCCCAGTGAATGACAAACAGTGCAGAGTGCTGTGACAAGTGTTTGCGACTGACTCTGTTGACCTCGCTGTCCTGTCTTTTCAGATACAATGGACAAAGTTGAAAACAAGCCCCATCTGCCTGGTAAGGATGTTGTTATTTCTGTCTTACTCAAGAGTTCTTGCACAGTGCAGCAAGATTAAGCTTCATGTTGTAATCCATAAATAGCATTGACTTTAGCATTTCTCTAACACACCCTGTGTTGTTATTTTACTCTTTTTGTGACGCAGCTCCATAGGTTATGTTCTCTGTGCTGTTATCTTCAGCAAATGTTAGGCTACTTCCCAATTGATACTCGCTCAATTGTATGCTGAATAGTACTTTTTCCCTCCTTTGTGCAGTTCCTGGATAAGGTAGAGGTAGAGATGAGGACATGTGAGGAGCCACGTCCACCGAACGGCCCCTCTCCTATAGCGATTACAGCAGGCCAGAGGTAGGCATGCGTACATCCTGTGTATAACCCGTTTAGCCATAATATCTGATTCACAGATGTTGCCGTCACTGACATTTATTCACATTTATTGTTTACAGTGAGTACGGCTTTGCTGAGAAAGTGGTGGAGGGCATGTCCGTTAAGATCAACTCCATCACCATCAAGGTGCAGTCTCGTGCCTTCCACGCCTCCTTTGAGCTCTGGCAGCTACAAGGCAACAGCCTCAACCCCAAATGGCAGCGCAGTGACCTCCGCTACACCCGTGTTACTGACCCAAAGAGAGGAGAGGTACCGTGCTACACACTTTTATTTCCTCTGCCCATCCAGCTTTAACACTGATCTATCTGGAAATCGTATGTAACGCCGGGCAACAGAAACATTGTGTGCTCATTACGCCTGCGATAAATCAGTTAATCAAGCCAATTGTGTCCTGTATTAGCTGCAGGGGTTCTATATTGAGATGAACAACCTTTCGAAATTAGATCTCGATATCCGTTTAAAAGGAAATGTGACTGTTGCTTTTTCTGTTCTTCGTGGGTCACTGGCTATGCTGCACCAATCATTCTCCATTGATTCCAAGTGTAGGAACATGGTGTGCTTGTTGGTCTCATAGTGTTTATGTTTGTGTTTTTATCATAACCGGGTGATGCGGTTTATTTATTCTCTCACTTAGGTTTTGACATTCAAAGAGATCAACTGGCAGAGTCTAAGAATCGAGGCGGATGCCATTGAGAGTGACGACCAGGACCTCGGTAGCACCCCGTTACGTCTCATCACTAACCAGGGACGCATTCGCATCGCTCTAAAACGCAGAGTAAGACTTTTTTTTTTCTCCTGTCATTCATTTACTGTTCTGTCATGGAATTGGTCACAAACATGAACTCATCTAAATTGCAAATGATTTGTCACAAGTCTTTAATTCTTCATTGTTCTGTCTAGATAAAGGACTGTAATGTGCTGGCATCCAAGCTGCTTTTCATTCTGGACGACCTGTTGTGGGTACTGACGGACTCTCAGCTCAAAGCCATCATCCATTACGCTAAATCTCTCAGCGAGGCCATGGAGAAGTCTGCTCAGCAGAGGAAGAGCATGGCTGCTGAATCCCTGCAGGTCCTTCAAAACCTACTTCCTGTTCACTGATGTTTTAAATAAAACCTGGTTTAAAGGAAAATATGTTTAAATTCTATAACTAAGACTGCATATATTTAATTGAAAATCAACATCATCTGAGCTTAATTCATCTGAAGTCATGTCTCAGGAATGATTCTTTCTGCACAGGTTTTAATATTTAGTATTAAAAATACAACAGCAGATATTTTGATTTGTCATAGCAAGAAAAGCACAGCTACATAAACAGTAGCATAGTTATATTCAAGTGTCCCAGTGAGCCATGACTGTATGAAAGTGAGCCAACATGCACAGTAGCAGGACACTGAAGTATGCAAATGGCATTCAGCCACCATTCGTTTTATCATTCACAGCTGATCTTTTCCTACTTGACACTTTAAAAGGTCCGACGTGAGACAAAGTAAATATTTAAAATAACAAACTGAAAACTCTGACTAATATACCTCAGAGGCTTTTTGTGTTTCTGGTTTGCGATTCCATCATGACAACGCACAGCATTTACTATTTCTGGATATATTTCTGGATATGTTTTACATATATTCTAGGTCAAACTTGTTTGTGTATCCCCGGTTAATATATGTTGCAAGATTTTTTGAACTTTTTCCTCTTCTGTATTATAGACTGCTCCTCCATCTCCTGGCCTCCAGAACCTTTGGACAGAGCCCCCACCCGCTCCTACTGGCACCCCCAGCAACATGAGTCAATATTTTGATCTCTTCGATGTTAAGGAATCTTCTTACCACACCTTCATATCCCGCTTGGACTTACATGTATGCAATGACAGTTCTTCAATGGATGAAGGTTAGCTGGAATAACTGTAACTGACTGTGTGCTAAAAAATGATCGACTTGTAGTCTTTATTGTCTAAGATTTATCATGTGATATTGCATAGATGATCCTCCCCCACCGGGCTTGCAGGGTGCTATGCAGCTGACCTTCAGGAAGTTGGGTTTTGACTACTATCCCGTCCACAGACCTGGTGAGTGTGATGTATGGCCCTCTCTGTCTCTCTCTGTCTCTCACCATATTTAAACTGCATTTAACCCCCGAGGCTCTGCACTGCACCCACTGAAACCACAGCATTCATTCAGGACTAACTGTTAGGAGGATTACTATTCAAGCAGACTAATGGCCTGGGAGAGCATGCCCAGTGCCATTATTCTTTGTGGAATTCCTGAAGTGCACAATGTAGAAGAGCAGAGTCGCCTCTGGAGCTGATAATAGTCAACAAAACTAGGTCTGGGGGGGAAAAAAAGCTTTTATTTAGGTTTTGTGGTTGATCAAGAGGCGAAACATGTTCATATTTATACAGTCTGAGTTCATATTTACACAGTATTTACATACAACCACACAGAGTATACGCATATGTATGAATACTTGCTTTGAGGTAGTCAAACTCTGTAGCTTTACCACATTTTAGTGGCTTTAAGACTTCCATTTAAGTGAAGTCAAAAGATCCTAATTATTGTAAGTAGATACAAGGAGTACCCGCACACTCTTTATTTGCAACATTTCAACCAACTACAGGTCTTCCTCCTATTCCTTGTATCTAGTTAATTTGTTTTTGTACCCAGCATCTACCCGACTGAGGTTTTATTGATGTGCACACGTCTACTTTGATTCATCCTAATTAATTTGTCATCAATTTCCACACGATGCGCCGTGAGAACAATTGAAAGACTTTACAAATTTACAAAGTTTTAAATACAGAAATATCTCACTTGCTTAAAGTTTTTAGCTTTGCAGTTTTAATTTTGTCCCCTGATAATCTTTCTGTTCTATGTTATTATCCCTCATTAAAATTTTTAGATTACCTTTAAGCCTATAATCAGAATCAGATTACATACAAGGAAAATGTCCGGGTGTTGTTGTGGTGCGTAGCAGTCAAAAATACACGCAAAATTAAGAAAATCTTAAGAAGAAGAAAAATGGTAAGTATAAAATATTCTGGTGAGAGGAGCAGCTACAGATTCGGTTTTAAATATTAAATAGAAGAGAATGAGATGATTGTGCAGGATAAATTATTTATAATAATAGTAATACAAGTTAGTTAATGAAACTTGCCATACACCACCGTAGATCACTGTAGAGTTTGTGTCAGTGGGGAGTGAGGTTTTAGTCTTGACAGACCTCAGCCTCTTGCTGGAGGGAAGCGTTTCAAAAAGTTGATGTCCAGGGTGGGAGGGGTCAGCCATGATCTTTCCTGCTCGCCTCAGTGTCCTGGAGGCGTGCAGGGGTCCTGGAGGGACAGCAGATTACAGCCAATCAGCACAGTAGATGATACGCTACAGTTTGTTTTTGTCCTTGACAGTTGCAACAGCGTATCAGACGGTAATGGAAGAGGAGAGGGTGGACTCAGTGATGGTGGTATAGAAGTGTACCATCATTGACTTTGGCAGTTTGAACTTCAGCTGCCGAAGGAAATACAAGTTTTTGGGGGGGTGGGGTAGGGGGAGGGGTAGGGTGGGGGAATGATGGAAGTCTTGAAGGAGGGTGGTACGCGGCATGTCTCCAGTGAGGTGTTTAAAATGTCTGTGAACACCGGAGACAGCTGGTCAGCGCAGCGCTTCAAGGTGGAGGGAAAGAAAGATACAGACAATGATTGCTAGATTGTAAGTGCTTCTTTTTTTTTTATACTGCTCTTATATAGCTGATGGATGTCGACACTGGGAACGCCACAGTGGAGCAATGGAGGCTCAGGCTCAGTGGGCTGGAAAACTGCTGCAGGAGTTCCAGAGGAGAGCCGAGGCTTCTGGGTTCCCTGGGCCACATACTGAGGGGCCAAACAAGGACTGCCCTGCAAAGACAGTTCAAGGTATGAATGCAGAATCAATGTAAAGGTCTGTCTTGTTCTAAGATTT
This sequence comes from Euthynnus affinis, assembly GCA_029490765.1. Lineage (NCBI taxonomy): Eukaryota > Metazoa > Chordata > Actinopteri > Scombriformes > Scombridae > Euthynnus > Euthynnus affinis. Next base: position 24,678,666 of record CM055841.1, on the reverse strand, counting down.
TTTTATTTATTCTTTCTGGATTTTTAAACAAAGTTGAAATTCTGTAGATGCAGAAAAACTTTGAAAGTTCAATCTTGAAATGGGAAGTAGTGGTTTGCTATGACAATTGCAATGCTTAATAGCTTTATCCGTAGCTTTCAACCGTGTCAGTTTGGATTAGTTGTCATCAAGATGGATCTGTAGTTAATGTTTGAGCCAACATGAGTGAAGTCTGAAAAGTGCTTGAAGAGCTCACATGTTATCAGGTCTGTCTCCATGTCAGCTGAGCAAACTCCCATCAGCTGATATGATATAATTTAAAGCTCCAGAAAAAGCTAGTAAGAGGACCAGTTGTATTTTTTTGTGAGATTAAATAGAGATACTCAGAAGTCAGCAGAACAACTGAGATGCAATCAAGAAAAAGAAAAAAAAACTTATTTACTACAACAATCTATTACACAGTCATGAAACTTAAACCTATGACACCATCCACCATACAAATCTACAAATCCACATATGACTCAGGAACAGTAACATTTTTATGATAAGAGAGACACAAATCCTAATCTGTAAAAATAGTTCAGAACATCAGTGTCATGATCTAACAATGAAGCAGACTCTCTGAAGCAGAACAATGTAATTTTATTTTTTTACAAACGGTTTCCTCTCCCTTCTACACACTTTAGATGGACAGTCCAGTCCCAAGTCGAGCAACACTGACAAAGAGCAAGCATCCAGCAGGAACTCTTTGACAGCTCCCTCAGGGTCGTCGCTGAAGAGGCTGCGATCGAGCTGCGTGGTGGTCAGGATGGATGACGTTGACATTCACCAGGCAAGCTTTTATCATCATCTGATTTGATTTACCTGCTCTAATAGAAGCTTGAGGAGGGAGGGACTTCTATTCCTCAGTGGAAGCAGTCGGGCGGTGCCTCTGACAAGGCTAGAAGTCTACAATTGTAGCTCTGACAAAACATTGGAAGTTTTATACTATTTTATAATCACTGTAGTTAACAGAGATTGTTTTAATACAGAGGAGATGGGGACAACTTCTGTTCCATAATGTCTTAAAGAAATGACACACAAAATGATATTCCTAGATGCTCCCTAATGTGGACTGCTTGCATGATGTGACTGTTTGCAGTTGTTAGAGTGGCAAAGACAAGAAGAGTGCTTGTGTACAGAAAAATTGGTTTCGTTGATTAAAGGTTTTCTGTGACAACAGTGTGCCTAAAAATACTTTTTACACTAAATATAGAAACAGATGAGTCTTCATTCAAAAAAAAGGGAAATCATAGCTTAGTCACAACGTCACTGACCACAGGGATTATCAAGATGGACCCTAAGTGACAAACACAGCTATTTTTAAAGGTATACTATGCAGTATTTGTCGGTTGGTGTTTGTGAACACACAACAGTCAAAGTTGGCCCCTCCCCCCCCAGCAAGTGAGAGAGAGAGAGAGATAGAGAGAGAGAGAGCAGTGGTTGTCGAGCGTGCTAGAGAGGGAATGAAGAGAGTGAACGATATAGTATACCTAATTAAAATGTTAAAAATCATGTAAATGATTTGCTCTTTTCCAAAACCACTTGCAGTTACCTCAAACAGGAAAAAAGCGTGTCAGATTAGCAGCCTTGGAGGCATCTGCATGACAGGCTTTAACAGAGGGAACAAAAGTCTCTTTCAGACCAGCCATCTGATATCAAATATATCAGATGGCTGGTTGATATATTGATGTGACGACGTGTAAATTGTTTGGCATCAAACTGCCCTCCAGGGTAACTGTAGCAAAAGAGCATATACAATATACTTCTGTAATAATCGCTGTGCTCAAAACCACAGCATTGATCTGTAGAAAGTAAAAGTTGGTTTTACTTTATGTTTTAAGCAAAATGATTCCTGAAGTCAGAAATAACTGAAATAACTATGCCTTTCATCTTAGACTGATATCCCCCTGCTATTTCTAGTCACACTGTCTCTGGTTCTACATTTTCACTTTGGACGTTTCACACTTTTCATTGTGAACAAATAAAGATCGTTTTCAGGGTTATTTTAAGTTAAAGATGCTTGTAGTTCCTCATTCAAAAGAACAGGAGACACCCATGGGAAATTCAGTACATTTGTGGGACTCCCCCTTCATTTCATGGCAGGAAGTCTGGATGTTGATGACTCAGAGAGCACACATAACTTTTGTTGAGTAATTGAGTCCATTTATTTTGCCTTACGTAGTGTCTTAAACAGATAAATGACATAATGAATTATATTTCCATCTTCATCTTCCATCTCTTCACTTCCATATTCAGGTGTCTACAAGGGGCCGTCAAAACAAGAGGACCCAGTCTTTGTTGTCCTGTAACCGTAAAGCTCTGCGTCTGCCAGACAACGTACCAGCAGTTCATCTGCAGTTTACTGAATACTATTTTTCTGACAACCCCAGCTTATCAGGTATCATGCAACTTTATTTATCTCTTGTTTTTTGTTATCTTTTTGTTGATTATTCAAGATGAGATTTGTAATAGTAACGTATGTCCAGTTTACTGACTTACTTAATTTTCAATAAAACTGGAATTTATTTCCTGGTTGTTTTTTCCTTCTTCCAGTGCCCACCTCAAACCTGTACGCCCAGGTAAACGGCCTACAGCTGTGTGTGGACCCAGCCAGTGTGTTATGGATCAATCTGTTCTCCAGGGGTCTACTGCACACTCTGGACCAGGTCAAAGCTTTCTACCATTTGCAAGACAGTAGCAAGGCTGAAGAGCATTTAGACATTCGTATGGATGCAGCTCAACTCAAGGTGAATACACAACTGTTTTTACATGTTGATGGTGTATTTGAAATATTCGTGTAGCCCCTGTGCTCTCTCATCAGAACATTTATACAAAAATCTGTAAAGTTCTGGTTTTTATGACATGGTTTGGTTTTTTGTTACTTTTCATAGCTTGTAATTCCCTTGGATTCCTCCATATTGGACCATCCGGAGCGCCCACAGTCCCTCTCTGTTACTGTACCCCAGATGGTTCTCAGCAACACCCGTCACTGCCCTCATGGCTCCAGAGCTGACCTCAACGGTACCTATGACAAGTTTACCAGCTGCTCATTCTTCCAGCCCACACCACCATGCCCATACCCCAGAGACCAGAGTGCCTTCTGCCCAATTCCCACCACTTTCCTCCAGTACGCTCAAGAGACGGAGCCCCAACCTCTGGACAGAAAGCGGCCACGTTCCCAGGATGTCTGGTCTCTCAGTCTGTCCCGTGTGACCCTAGGTTTTGATGGAGCTCGGCGACACCCTAAAGGCAGAACCCAACCTTTCGTTGAGCCCTTTGCCATGTCTGTGTGGATGTGCCAGCCTTCTGCCTTTCAATGTGGTTCATTGTCTTCCCCCTCTGACCTCAGCGGAGCCCACCAGCCCTCTTCACAGCAGGAGCCTCAGCAAGAAGATGCTACGCTTGCCTCTGTCCACTTCCTGGCCCACGCCATCACCCCTGTGAAGATGTGGCTCAACCACTACCAGTATGTTGCCCTGCTGAGGATGAAGGATGCCCTGGCTCGGTTGGGAGCAGAGTTGGGCCGCGATGTACGAGATGTGAAGGAGGCTCATGGCCAGAAGGCAAAACCTGCCACAGTTTGTCTTGCCCTTCTGGTGGACTCAATGGAACTGGGTCTCCTTTTACCCCCAGTGTGCACAGAGCCAGAGGAAGAGGTCCCCCACACCCCAGAGACAGACAGCCCCAGCATAACAGACTCTGAAATCTCCCCTATTCATCACGCTGCAGATATAGAGGACAGCGGGTTAGAAAACGGCATCACCTCCATCAATACAGCTGCCACTACGCTTGATCAAGATGAACAAGATGGGGTGGTGGAGGAGGCATGTGAGGCTGTGGAGGAGGTGTTGGAGGGAGATGGTCCGACAGCACAGGGGGACACCCCCGTCCTCTCACCTCAGCTTTCACCTGGTCACTCCCCGGCCATCTCCCGTGAACCATCCAACTTCAGCCTGGAGGGAGAGCTGTCGAGCGCCATTACCGTCACCAAGGATGTGACCAAAGACGCCATAAGTGCCTCATTGGACTTGACCAAAGGGGCGTTTTCAATAACAAAAGATGCCTTCAGCATGCTGAGTCGCGGCTCAGGGATGAGCAAATTGTTCAGTGCACAGGCCAAGTAAGTGTTAGAAGAAGAAGTACTTTGTTGAACCCCTGTGGGGAAATTGATTCTCTGTGTTTGACCGATCCTACACACACAATAGAGGAACATTTGGTAGCGTCCAGGGACCAACTCCAGTTCTGCTAGTGCCCTCCTGCTGGGCTGTTGGCAACATGCTGTTGCACCACATGCTTTTACTGGCTGTCCCTTAACAATTCTGTGTGTGTGTGTGTGTGCATTCATAGGGAACAGGTCCAACGTTCAGAAGAGTTCTCCCCTTCTCTGGCTGCCAGCCTGCGGCACCAATCCATGAAGCAGTCACCTTCCCAGCATTCCTTCGACAGTGCTATCTTAGATGGCAGCCTGCCTGATGAAAATCTCTCAGTGGACAGTGATGCCAGCGACAATTTTGTTGTTATCATGGATTCAGGTGCTTAAAATATTTCCAAGTTTCCAAAGTAATTTCTCTGAATTACAAAGGTGACATCAGCTGTAATTTGGGATCATGTTTGCAGAGTCAGGTATGGAGTCCATGCGTCTCAACAGCAATCCTGCAGGGAGCCGAGGCAGCCCAGCCCCAGGGACGGACGGAGGTTCCTCAGCTGACCTCAGTAGCTCTTTGTCCCAAAGTACCGAGGATGTGTCTCAGGATATGGTGGGTTAATACGCTCAAGTAACTTTATTTTTATGGGTACATTGAATTTGTCAGTGGAGTTACTTTATGTTTTTCTTGACGTATAATTAAAATCTTGGCCTCAATAATTCTTACAGTTAAGGTAAACTTTCATTTTCAAATATAAATATAGTGGTTTGAATGTGATACACTGTTTATTGTGACTATCTTGTGATGTGCTGTTGTTACAGTCCTCAGTGTTGTTACTGGTCGTGAGGGGAACAGCCTGTACCGTGGAAGTAAAGGGAGAAGACCAAGTTGTGGCTCTAGAAGCCCAAAATCTGAGCCCTGTACAGATGGGCAATATCAGGGTATCTGACCTGCTGGCTGGTCTCATACAAGGTAACCTGGATGATTATTGTTGTCACGCTGAACATTTTCCTTTCACCAAACTCTTGGAAAAATAATTTTAGACATCTACCCATCAGTGCCACAACTCTAATCATGTGGAGCAGTTTTTTATTGTCGGTTTGCTAATGATATTATGGAAAAGCCTATATTTAGATTAGTTTGTGTTGTGGATCGGCTTAAGAACAAAGGCAAAAGAAATGTTAATACATTCTGCTCTAATGGTCTCCATAGTCATCTTGTCATAGGATCAACAAAGTCATTAGGATTCATCTTCTGGAAATCATGAATGTCTGTACCAAATGTTGTGCCAATCCATCAAGATGTTGAGATATTTCAAAGGTGAAATATAGTTGCTGAGATATTTTAATCTGGACTAAATGGTGAAGTGATTGAGTGACATTTCCGTCCACAGGAAAAAATGAGTCTGATTTAGTCACAGAATGAAAAGCATGCAGGGATCGTTTGCAGTGTAAAATGCCCACATGGCTTACAAATGTATCTTCTCCTTTGTTTTTGCAGCTCCAGGCGGGCCGGTCCAGAAGCAGGACAGAATGGGTAGCAGGGGCTCTCCGGCAATGTGCATGCGAGCAGAAATGGGTCCGTCTGCAGCCCGACACTCTGCTATGGCCGAGTCTTTGGGCTTCCTGGATATGAGAGTTCAAGACTGCCAGGCAGAGCTGTTAGCCTCCACCGTAGCGAACATTGGGCCTTTTCTTGAAGATGAATTCAGTGTTGATGGTCAGCCAATGAAGTTACACTTGAGCAACGTCACTGTCACTATGAAGGTGGGTATTTGATACGGTCTGGATGACTGGGACAATATGAAGTAAAGGTCTATATTTTGTATCAACGCACTCTGAATTTGAAATATTGTAGACCTTGAGTTTTGGACAGACTGTAGTCTGAGTAACCAGTGTTGAGGTATGTGGCTAATTATCAGGATCCTTTCTTGTGTTTTTTTATTTTATATTTTTTTTAGGATGATAGCCCCAAAATCTACCCTACAGCTCCTCAACCTGTCCCATCCACATTCGTTGTAGACCAGCTGCTACTCGAGCGCAGTGACGATGGCATCATGAGGCTTAAAGGTGGGCGTGAAAAACAAAACAAGTATAGTGACATACAGTCAACCAGCAAGGTCATGTACCATGAAACCACAAATCCTCAAGCTAACAGCATCAACTGTCACAAGTTTATAAAAGATGAACAGAAAGTGATCTTCACCGTTTCATTTTTGATTGCAGCTGAAGGTACTGACCCTAAAGCCTCAGCAGGTGTTCCTGTGGCTGCTCCAGACAACCCAAACAGTTCCTGCTCTGTTCAACAGCAGAGAGAGGTAGGGCAGACCGAGTACAACCATATACTTACCAACCATATACTTAAGCTGAAGGATATAAATGTGCTTTAGCTTAGTGTGTCTGCTGCCAGGGCTCTATCCGGGATTATAGAAATAGAGAAGTTATGAGCTCTATGTTTGGCTTTTTTAGATGTTTTGAAGAATGTTTTTAGTGTTCTTGTTGTTTTTTGGGGGTTTTTTTTGCCTGGTTTGGTTGGAAAAATTCCCAAGCAGTAGTGTTCAACACTTCAATCATTTCCAAACACATTTCACTAAAATGTTTTCTATGTAGTACCAGTAAAAAGTTTGGACGCACTTTATCTTTCAAGTGAATGAGAGAACGTGTCCAAACTTTTTATTGTCACTATAAACATTGACATAAAAAAGGGAAACAAAGAAATTAAGCCCCTAATGTTGGTATATTATGTATTGTCCTCACTTCATTTCATTTTATTTATCTAATTGTGCATCTATGACCATTTTCTTTCAGTCACACCAAAAAACCCCCATGATTACATAAGTAATGTAGTCGGTGATAATTATCCTGGAGACTATTTACTTACCCAAATTTCCCTCAAAATTGAAAGTTTGTCATAGTTTCTGATTGAAAACCTTTCACATCCTCCAGACTACTGAGGAACTCAGTGGTGGAACTACAGACTTGTGTTTTTGGGATCCACCAAACAAAAGGACTTTTGGTTTAGTTTTAAAACTGCACTTATCAGTTTATCATCAGTCAAATGTTAAATCAAGATAATACTTGCAAACAAATTTAGTAGCCAGCAATGTATCAACCATGAGCCTACGTATAGCTCTGTAATATAATACTATAAAAGGGCTTAAAGTTTTTTGTTTTCTTAGTTTTTATTGCCGGGGTGAAGATTTAAACCCCAGAGGAATTAGAGTCAGTCTGTCTTGAACACAGCTGTAATACTGATGTCCTGCTGCTAGACATGGCAGAGATTTCTTTAAGTAAACAGGATTGTGGTTTTGTAACCACGCCTGTTGCCGTCAGTCAGAATCTGATACCCACCCACTTGGTGTGTAGCACCTAGCCAAAGCATGCAGCATTAGCTGTAGCTGAAACTAACCACTCCAATAATTCTGCTGTTACAGAGACAAACCCTGGAGTCCAAGCTCTCTGATGCCCAGGTTGCCCTCACCCACGCCCTCAGTGACCGAGATCGCCTCCTTCTGGAGGTCAGGAAGTATGACCCCACATTTACTCTCTGAGCCACTCTGTCTTCGACCTCCGAACCTCTCACTCCTCCTGCTGAGGAACAGCGACGGGATGTGTCAGGCTGAATGTCACCAACCAGCAAGACTCATTCAAAACGTGTCTGGACATCGGACATGTTTGAAAAGAAAATGGATCCAAGTTGCGGCTTTGGATCACTTCCTACTTGCTCTAACTGTTGATTAGATAACAAAAGAGCCCCTATAACAATTACTAAAAGGGGAAGCTAGTAAACTAACCTATAGGTACATTAATGGTACTACTTTTATCTGGCAGTCTAGATATCCTTCACTGCTGTACTTAACACAAATTATTCATGTTATTTCTCATCCAAATCAGTGTGTACAGTAAAGTCATTGTGTGGTTTCAGTGTTTGTCACACAGCATGCGAGGGTAAATCATTAAGCTTTAATTCTCTCCAGTTAATTGTTTGTGTTACAGAAATGTCACATTGAGCACATGCCAAAACCTCCTATTCACATGCACTGACACTGCCAGACAGCTGCTAGTCCATCAGTTGCTCCTTAAAAAAAAAAAAAAAAATTTCCTGTCAAGCATGCTATGTGAACAGCGATAATTTACACACAGCACATTTACAAATAGACAGTCATAAAGCTAAATAGACTTAGTAATGTAGATTACCTCTGTTAGGTGTAAAAAAACAATTGATCCATGTGTTTCTTTTCATTTAAAAGTATTATACAACTATTATTAGCTGTTTCTTGTTCATATGTGTTGTGAAATGTAGGGAAAACAATGCACTTTTTTTTTTTTTTTTTTTAAGCAGAGCTTTACTGCTTTTATGGAGAGACGGATGCCTCTCAATGTCCACCTTGGTTGTTTTATCACCAGGGTGAAACGGTTACACGCTCTTAGCAAGTTCTCACCATTCTCAAAAAAGCGGGTTGAATCATTCCCCAGTGTTTTTATTGTTATTCTTTTGAGTTGTGAAATGTCGATTTATGATTCTTTTTGTACTGTGAAACAACGCGCTCTGTGGTTGAATGTCCATTCAAGACGATGCGCCTCTTGGATCTCTCCCGCGGCTCTGACCGGAGAGCAGGTTGCACTGTAGCTTCAGTGTTGTAATTGGGTTAGTCTTTTTACTCTTAACTCTCTGGTCTAAAGAGGTTTCAGATTATAGCTGCTGCCAGAGTTGTAATACTTGATCTCCTTAAAACTTGTTTTGTAGCTTGCCAGGAAACAACTCAAGAGTAGTGTTGTTATTACCTCTGTACACATTTATCATGTTCAAACATTATGAAGTTCATTCTTGATGTTTTATTTATTTACATTTGTTTTTTTCTTTTTTTCTTTTTTTTGTTAGGCCAGAGTTACTATTCAGCGTACTGAAGCCATATCAATCAAAGACAAATGACATTTTCAAAACTTATGGTACTGACAATGCATGTGCACACAGTGTGTCATGTCAATTACCAAATTCACTACGGAAAAACAAACAAACTATATTTTTCAGTATTCAATCCTGATCTGCTGCAGATTTTATCTACCAGGCCAGTTGCCAATCTTACATTTTTGTCACTTCTCCTTTTTTCCAAGCACAAATCTGTGATATGTATGGATTCAAACAGTGATGGCTTTGTTCATTACAAAGACAATGACAGTATAACATTCATGTTTATGAATGCTTTCCCTGTCAGCTATATTTTATTAACAGATGTTCTGTTGTTTAATGTGTGGTTTAGCATTTTGCCTTTGGAAGTACGCTTATCCATGTTTGTGGTTGCAAAACTGATAAAGCTACTAACCTTTCACTTCCATTCACCATTATCTCAGTGTACACGGGCGACCTCTGGTGGATGTGACCCGCCAGAGCATTTCCCATTCAGAGTATTATTTATTTCTTCTTTCTTCTTTCTTTTTTTTTTTAAATCTTTGGTTGCCTTGCAAGCTATGAATGATAGATTTGCATTCTTGTGGAGGAATGTAAAATATTAAAGCAATAGAAAGACAGCTTTGGTTTAACCAAAAATATGACAACGAACAGTAACACTACACATTTTTAATGTGGAATTCTATTATTATTATTGGGATGACTAATATCAAAAACAAATGATTCACCAGTCCATCAGGTTTCTATGTTTTCCCCTCAACTGCATGCGCACTCAACTCCTCCTCAATCTGTCAGTGTAATAAAGCAGAGAGATACTGCCCTTTAACCTCAGTATCACTTATAGTTGTGATCTTTTTCTCAGCTTTTGATGTTTATGTAGACAAAAAAAAATACAAGTGGTACGAAACTGAACATCCCATGCTGTATGCAACATGTAGCTGTTAAGTTTGTCTAGTCTCCATCCACAGTCGGGCCTCAGTATTAAGTAGCTTCTCTATTCTGCGGACAAACTGGTGCTGTGAGTTTCATCTGCTCATAATCTGTTAGACTAGACTTCCTTTGCACTCCAGAGCAGGCCGGGGTTTCCATAGCAGCACTAAACCCAGTGTGCCATGCAGGGAGGAGGAGATGGACAGAGAGTGAAGCAACACTCACTTTCAAGGTGTGTGTTCTTCTCTCTCTCTCACTCTCCCTGTAGATGCATGTGCTGGAATGATACTGTATAGTCTATGCCTTGTGGATTACTTGCACTTGTGTGGTAAATTCACTGGAAATTGCACTTGTTTTAATGTAAATCACTTCAAAGGATTGCAGATGAGTCCCTGTGAAATCTTCCTAAGTGACGCAAATGTTGAAGACCCTGTGGACAGTATTTTTTCAGTTGTGTAGAATAACATTGAATTTTGTATTGTCTTTATCACTTCATTGAGACTAATATAAACTTGGTTCTGTGAACCAAAGCTAGTATGTGGAAAATATTTTAAAAGTGAAAGAATAAATGAGTAATTGCTGAACACATTTCAGTTGTGCCTTTAAGTTTTCATAGAGAATGCATGTTTCCATGTAGGGAAAAAAAAAATCTATTGCATCCACATTTTTGTTCTTATAAAACATTCAGTCTGTAAGTCTCACTCCAATTAATATACTAGAGTGGTCCATAGTTTGTTTGACTTTAACCTCAATAAAAAATCCTCATATTTCCAAATAAATTTGAATGTTTTTATTTATTTTATTTAAGACTTGTGAGCAGAACTAAATCAGTTGAAATTAATCCAGTGTTGTACAATGTTCCTATAAATCTGGAAAACTGTTCCTTTATGATTATATCTAGTCCAAACCACGCCTGATTCACTTTCACAAAAAGCAATAAAGCCATCAGATGGAGTGAGTAATGTGAAACAATTGAGTCAAATACTCATACTAGAGATTTTATTATGTCATTTTGGAGTCTTTGTGTGCCTATATGGCTATAAAAAAAAAAACAAAGGGCACAATTTTGTCATTTAAATCAGCATCTCAGAACTCTACCCTTTAAAAAGCTTTCCCCAAAAATGCTCAGGTTCCTTAAAATAATTGAGGCACAAGAACGAAACATCTCCAAAGTATAAAACTTATTGTATTTACAACCATAATACATGAGTATAATTCACACCATTTGAACTGTAGGTCATATCAAACATTTAACTTGACAAAAACATGTGATCGTTAGGTCTACTTTTTACTGCAACAGAGTGGATTTTATTTCACGGCCGTGTAAGTCCTTGATCGTGTTTGTATTGATGATTCTTCAATACCGCATTCATTGATCTTGAGTTCAGGTCACTTAGTAGAGAACCGTCACAGCTGGTTCACTGCGGTATGGTTACAGTGGCTTCATGACCAAGTTCTCCACATGATGGCATCGCTTCTCTATCGCACTCTGTCTACCATTCCTGTACAGAGCGCAGATGTCTCAATGAAAGAGAATGTGCTTGTGCTTGGTGTTGGGAATCTGATCTCTGCTCTTCAGCCTCCTCACCGCTTCCCTCATATGCTTGGGCTGGAGAGGTGGTGTATCGCCCCACTTCTCACAAACATCCAATGCTAAAAGGAGAAAGACCAACTAGTTTAATAAATGATACTGTAGGGAAGAGGAGGAACATAAATTATTTAGTTTATTTGATTTGAACACTCTGCCACTTACCTTCTTCAACTATTTCCCCAGCAAAAACCTTGGATATACCAGACATGGCAATCACAACATTCTGGGACACTGATGATCCTGTTATGGACTGGATCAGCTAGAAAATTTTAAAAAAATGGATATGAAGCCAATAAAATAGTTTAAGATTCAAAAACACTCAGTCAATGCTTATAAACTGCTTACCCTCTTAATAGCAGCCTTAGGGAAGGCAGAGCGTCTGTACATTTCATATCGATTCAGCTGCTCTTCAGAGAAGGAGGAAACCAAAACCCTTTTAAAAACAACACAGGAGAAACAGGGGATGACGGTGATGTTTAACAAGATGAGATTTTCTGAAACTGAACAATCTCCTGTTTGGTTAAAAAAGTCAATCTTACTGCATCTTTTGTATTTCATCCTCATCGACCTTGTGGCGCTTCTCCTTTTTCTTCTCTGGTTCCACCTTCAGTCTTTTGGAAGCAGGTTGGCCTGATGTTCCTTCTTCTTCATCTTCTCCAGGTGCTGCTTCCTTCACAGTGGAAGATAAAATTGTTCAGATTCACAAAAAAATAACGAGATGCCCCATAGTGTGAACATCCAGTGGGTTAGGTTCTGGATACAAAAATCAATTTAACTGAAATACGGCTGCAACGCTTGGTTGATTAATCGATTAGTTTGACAGAAAATTAATCGCCAGCTATTTTGATAATAGACTCATTTTTTATTTCTTTAGTCTGCTATGAAAGTCAACTGAATATGGGCTCCATCTTGGACTTTGGGAAACAGTGATCGACATTTGACACCATTTTCTGACATTTTAAAGACCAAAAAATGAATAGATTGATCGAGGAATTAATTGGCAGATGAAAGCAAATAATGAAAATTATCATTAATTGCAGCCATAAATTGCAATACAACAACCTGCACACTAAAAATCACAGCTCCCTTTAACTTTAATAGCAATGTTTTTACCAACTACAGGTTTTCTTGCTTGATAAATGGACTAAAATTATTTGTCAATGTCAAAAAATAGTTGCCAATTATTTTCCTGTGGTTCTATCATTTCAGCTCTCAAGTAAGTGTGATTTTGCAGTAAACATCAGGAAAGCTTGCGTCTCCTTTGCAAGTTAGTTAATCAACTCACAGATTTAACCTCCTGTTTGGGCTGATCTTCAGAAGACGACTCTTTGGACTCGTCTGCAGGTTTTACTGTTACTGGTACATCTTGAGTTTCCTCTGATGTCGGTTGCTCCTCATCAACAGAGGTTATTCTCTCAGGTGCGTCCTCAGGTTTGATCCGTGCAGGGTCTGCCATCACCACTCAGTACCAATCACACTGTCTGAAAGCTTCAGATTCTGCAAACATCAAACATCTAGTTACTGGAACAGCTTTAGCTTCAGTAGCTAAACTCCGAAGCTAACGCTACATGACAAAACATTTCTACCACACAGTTAAACGGTATTTACATGTTTTACAAATATCCATGTTCATGTTAAAGGTAACTTTTGGATGAGAATATGAATACAACATGCACCTACTTTCTCTGCAGCCAGACGTCAACAAAGCAGCAACAATAGCCAAGCTATCGACCGTTTAGCAGTTAGCTAGTTGGAAAGGTAGCTAGCACATGATGCACTTGTATTGTTTCCTTTCATATATCGATGAGACACTACGAGTAACTTACTTATTGTGAATTTAATTTGAGCAACTCGTTACCCAAAGAGCAAAGATAGCGCCGAAACGCTAATGGTTTCTCATCTGATAGCATTAAACGCGAATTTCCGTTTCCTGTTTTGTATGAACTTTATTAACACTGCTCGGTACAAACACACAAGCAATACTTCCATAGTTGCTCTAATACACGTTTGTATTAAATAAGGCATATATTGTGTGTTTTTATAACTGTTAGAAACAACTTTTTAACGTAAAAGTAAAGTCTAGTGTAACTTTTAAGTCACAAGCCACAAACTCTGAAAACAGCCAGTAAATCAGTTTGTTCAAACATTCCTGTTTACACTGTTTGCTGTGACATGATAATATCTTGTTATGAATCGTTCCTGTTCACGCCCACTGAGGAATTTTCACATTGTTTAGCTGGAAAAACTGAAACTAATTTCATATAAGTGCGTCCTAGTTATGCTGAAAGTCTTAGCTAGTTGTTACATTTGGTGACTGTATGATTTTAAAAAAATAATTACAGACTTATGTTGATAATTAATTATGTAATAAACTCTGGACACTAGATGTGACAGCAGAGCAGATACTTAAAGGACCAGTGTGTAGGATTTAATGACAAACTTGCGAAAAACACTAAAGGCCCTCTCTAGAGCCAGTGTTTGATTTGTCTGTTCTGGGCTACTATAGAAACACTGGTGCAACATGGTGGGCTCCGTGGAAGGGGACCCCCTCCATATGTAGATATAAAGGGCTCATTCTAAAATGAAAACACAACAAGTCTTATTTTCAAGTGATTATACACCAATTAAAACATACTTATGAATATTATATTCCATTTCCGTCAACAGCTCTCCCTAAATCTTACACATTGATCCTTTAAAGCAAGTTTAATCTGCCTCTGTTCCTCAAGGCTGAAGACTTTTATGTTTGCTTCTGCCCGTTGTTAAATCAAATTTGAGGCTTTTGATTAATTTCTTGCACTACACTGTAACTTTTACTCTCCTGTTTTATCTTGTCTTAATCTATTTTATCTTATTATTATTTTAATTCCTCGTCTCTTAACTATTAAATAACTGTTTTAATTATATCTAAACGTTTCTTTTACATGTTCTCTTGATGCCTTTTATGTTTTATACAAAGCACTTTGAATTTCCTTGTTGTTGAAATGTGTCATACAAATAGACTTGGCATGACTCTGTGTTTTAGGCACCATCTTGCTTATGCCCATCCACCTCTTGTCTCCAGCAGCCAGGGCGGGGGTGCTAGAGGTCGTGTGTATGTGTGAGTGTGTGAATGTGCGTGTGCGTGCGTGTGTGTGTGTGTGTCTGAAGGGTTTCGGATTGGAGATGCAGAAAGAAAAAAGGCAGTTTTGAGGAAGTGACGGACGGCGTTCAGGGGACTGGTCAGAGGAAGTTTGCTCGGTGCTGGTGCGGTGCTGCTGAACGAAACTTTTCCCCCTTTTTAGCGCCAGTGACACCGTGGATCGGGACGGACGGATCCAGCAGCTCGGGGAGCATTTGTTTCCTTTCTTCTCTCGCAGTTCCGAGGAATAACTTGGAGATTGGGAGAGAAAAAGGGGGGATCGTAGAGGAATTTCACTCCCGCAACCAACCCACCCCCCTTCCCCCCTACCCCCCTTTCCTTCTCTTCCCCGCGTCTCCTCTGATTTTCTCCGGGATCCGCGATGGGGAAGGAGCAGGAGCTTCTCGAGGCGGCTCGCACGGGAAACCTAGCCGCAGTGGAGAAGCTTTTATCCGGGAAGCGACAGTCCGCTGGCGCCGGCAGCGGATCGTCTGGGACCGGGGGAAGCGGCAACAGCGGCGGCCACGCCGCCTCCTCTCATCCGCTCTCCAGTCTGCTCAGGTAGGCTCTGGGAAAGGGAAGAGGAGGCGGATAGGAGTGAATGGGAGGCAAACCCGGGCCAGCCAGCAGAGTGGTCCCTGTCAAATATTGTCTGATCATTTATTGTTATAGTTTATAGTATAGTGTTTTAAATATTCTTGGCTAGTTACACAGAGTAATGTTTTTTTTACACTACCAAACAAACAGAGCCGCGTAGGAGCAGTGGCACGCTTCTTTGTTAGCTCCCAGCTCTGTGTCCCTGCCAGCTGTATACACTGTAATGTGCATAAACGGCCTGGTTAGGTGTATTATGCAACTAAGCTACTGAAATCTGCAACAAGATGGTCTCTTTAAAAACTGGTACAGATGCATTATTAATTGCTTACATAAAGTCTAGACCTGAACACTCACAGTGGTGAAAGGAGGAGCAGAAAGCCAGTTGTCAGAGCCAGACTCTCATTTTCAAGCAGTATCATTGTATTGTGTTTAGACATTTTTTGTTTTGTTTTGTTTTCATTAGTATCAGTGGTCACAGGGGGAAGTTCCCCGGTGAGGAACACATTTGATGTGGTTTTTCACATCCATAGAAGATCTGCCATGTGAGAATGGAGAGGTTTAGCTGCTCTGTTGTGGTTTTTGTCGAGACACAGAATGATTTTCTTCACTGTGAAATGTTCTCATTCACCCCTCCTTTATTGTTTACGGGGTCTGATTTAGAGATAAGAAAGAAAACAGTCAATATAGCCTGCAGTACCTGTCATCCATGCAATCTGTAGTCAGTCTGCCTGGAGATTCTCAGATTAAAATGCCTGATTTGGCGTGCTGGCATATAAAAGAGGAGATATTTTCCTTAAATAGAAGATATTGGTAAAGCCTTTGGTAATGTGCCTGAATCCTTGGTCCTGTTTTTAATAATGTAAAATTGCATCAAATTCCTCCCTGTATCATGAAAAGACAGCTGGGTTGCACCAAGTTTGGATGTACCATCCCTCTGTAACTTTTTGCAGATGAGGGCTGCAGGGTGATATTAAATAACAGGGTGAAATATAATAGATCTGATAAGTTTTGAGTTTCATTTTGTCATGCAGATATTATCTGAATTATAGGCTTACCGCCACAGCATTGTTGAATTATCCTGGGGTGAAACATATTGTTCTGGATCCTTTATAATGCAGTTTCATAATGTAACTATAGCTGAGAGAGCTATTGTGCTATAAATGCAATATTTTGACCTTCCAAGAAAGAGAAGACCGTCTATATGACTAACTATAGATAAAGATGAATTTTAAGATAAAACTTCTGGCCAGCTGTTGTGCTGCATGTCAAAACCTCGCTTCTCCGCACCATGCAGGTGAACTTCAGTCAATAAAAACATAATATTGCTCCTCTGGGAGTCTAGTGCCAACCACCTTCATCTGAGGAGAAAAGTGTTTCAGTGAATCTGGAGGTGATGCATCACTGTGTTACTTAGTGCAGACTGCACAGTGTACTCAAGGTAATTACATTAAACCCTTCTAATCGGAAATCCAATTCAGAGATGTCATGTAGTCAAGGCTGACTCCGTCTCTCCCTCCTCACAAATCTGTGAGCAAACTGAAGAGCCCATTGTGTGTCATCTACTCTGACTTAAGTAATCGATGCCTGGCAAGGGTAGCTCTGGGAAATTATTGGCTAGACTTTGTCGGAAATGTCAAGACGTAAAAAAAAAAAAAAAAAAAAAAAGCCTGTTGCATGTGGACACCTGAGCTTATGTGACAGGCTCTATTTAGAATATAACCAGTCGCACCATTATTGACCAGGGTTCAGCCCGGGGAATTGTCGCTATTGTGTGTGACATTTGATTTAGTTTGCATAACTGAAATGTCAATACGTTTAAGGTGAATTACTACAGTGGAACTGGCTGTGGGTTGGTGTAATTTGTTTTGTGGGTTTTTTCCCCTTGACATACATCAATCAGGTGATTTATTTATCATCCATTGTTGTGGAAGTGTAGGCCTGTAATCCTGTCAGATGAGGTTTGATTCTTAGTAAATTGATTGGCTCTAATGTCAGGAAGAATAGAAAGAGTTGTATGTTTATTTACACTCTTGCTGCACTCCAGTTTACTATAAGGACATATACATCCATATAGGTTTGTAGCCTAAATAGTCATTTAATTAAACTTGTTTAGTTTACTGCTGTTCTAGCAGGATGAAAGGCTTTATGGACAGGATATAGTAAATAATAACTACCTGTTTATTACATAGGCTATGTATGTATTGGATATGCAAATGAATTATCTAACCTAGTCGGCGTCATTATTATTCACTGAAGGTGTGTTGTGTGTGTGTGTGTGTGTTTCCAGTAGATTTTTGGCGTTCTTGCTCTGGAATGGGGTGCATGTCAAGACCTGCAGTGTTTTTGTAACCAGGCAGTTGTACAGCTCTGCTCTGCGGAATGTCTGCTTTCCCAGGAGGCTGCGTCCCAGTGGTTGCCATGGGTTAGACACTGACCCCGGCATGTTTAACACTGCCGACGCCCCAAACATTTGTTCCGCGGTGCTCCATTAACACCAAAGTGAGCTGGGCAGGGCTTCCTCAAGTAGTAAGGTCACGATGTATCCTCTGTTGTGCCACCATGTAGAGGTGGTTAGAGTTCGATTGACGCAGAAGTACGCTTGATGAGTTGATTCTTGAATAATTAAGTCCCATCTTGTGGCCTATTTTTGCTGTGTTTTCCTCCATACCGTAGTTTTTGCGAGGGCCCCATGACCTGTTTTGATCCCAGAGATCTACAGGAAGAGCTCTTCACTAGCACTTCCTGGCCCAGGTTGTCCAAACACAGGCAGCTGCTGTGGTTAGACCAGAGGTAAGACAAGTCCCTGGCAGGGAAAGTGCCTGCCCACTGAGGGGAAATTAACAGAGGAATGCATGGAGTGCTGGACAGACGCTCTGAGAGCTTAGCCAGATGAGGGCTCGTCTCCCAGCTTCACAGCCATGTCCTTTGTCCCACTGACAAAGCGTAGAATGACGGCTTTTCATATTCATATAAGTCCCTAAGGACCATTCGGGGGGGCTTTTCTATACTTTTTAGTTACACAAAGAAAATTGAGCTGTAATTTGGATAGAACCGGACCACCTATTTAGAGCATCATTTAGGCTGCTTCCCTGTTGCTGTAGGCTAATGCAAGTGTGTCTCTTGCTGATAAACATAAGCTTACGATAATCATAAAAGACCTCTTGAAATATATTTACTCATGTTTTTTTTCCTTTCCGTTAATGCTAGCAAGCAAAGCTTTTCTATCACTGTGATGACTTGGTTAGCATTTTAAGAGGGCTGGGCACTGCTCCAGATCATTCCATCTCATTACATCCACAATTTCTGGCTCATTCCAAGCAGACCCATGCTGTCAGACTGGTGTCAGCAGAGAAAATATCTGCAGCATAAGGAGTAGCACATACTGTCCTTTTTTTTACAAAAACAGACCTTCCCCCTTACCTTCCCTGTTAGTAGGATCTGTGTGTGTGTGTGTGTGTGTGTGTGTGTGTGTGTGTGTGTGTGTGTGTGTGTGTGTGTGCAGAATTCACTGAGTGTGAAGGTGCACTGTAGGACTTTTGTGGTGTGTTCTGCGGGATGACAGGCTCTCAGTTGGAATCTGACAGCCTCGGCACTCAGCCGTGTGTCATAGTAGCTATCAAAGTTCACGCAAACTTTCTCACTGCCCGCTGTTTGTGCAAGCAGATGGTGTTAACAAGGAAGTTTCTATTGCTTTGACAGAACTGGAATGCATCATTCGCTCTGAGGTGAGCTAAGAGATGGGCAAACAGCAGGCTTGGCAGTCACATTTCATCAATTGCTGACCTCTGAACTGAAAGAAACTGTAGCCGGTTCAACCCAGGAGGGAGCAGTGGTAGCTGGGAAATCTAACACCACCGTGTTAGCATTCCTGGAGCATCTGAGTTTGGAATTCTCTGCGCGTTATGTTTACGGCCCGTGTTTGTGTAGTCTAAGAAAGCAGGCAGGAAGGCACTCTGTAGCAGTGATGTATTCCACATATGTGTATATGGAGGGAGGAGAAACTGACAAATATTATAGCATCTTTTCTATGCAGTATGCAGCCATCTTTACTAAAAACCAAATGGTGGTAGGCTAAAAATAGCTTTCATCCAAGTGGGTCAGGGGTTTCTTGATTAGTTTGCAGAAGAAAAGGCTGCCTAGGAGTTTCGTAAGGATGCCAAGCAACATAAGGGATGACATTGATTTTAATAGCACTTTTCACAACATTACAAAGTGCTCAGTAATTAAGACACATTAGTTGTCATGTTTCTAGGAAACTGTAATTCATTATTTTTAGGTCTGTGTGCTTCCTCTATTAGAATGAAAATGTTTCTTACGTATGAGGAGGGCTGGAACTGACAGACACATTCACTAGATATTATATGTGCTTGTTTATGTGAACTCTCTTTCAACTCACTGAATGAAAACCTTATAATAACAAACGGACAAATGGAAAAGATAAAGCTGCTGAGGTTGCGGTGTATCTCTGTGTGTGGTCTCTGTTTTTGAACCTACTTATTTGAAGAGGTGCAACAACAATGACCAGAGATGTCAGGGCCCTCCCTCTCGACCTGCGCAGGCCTACACGTGTTAGCTGGCTGTTAGCGGGCCCAGACATTTTCGTCCATCTGGCCTTCTGGCTGGCGTCTTCCCCTCTCTCCCACTCTGCTGCTCTCAGCAGTCTTTTTGCCCACCTGCTGGGCCCACACCAACCTCCACTCCACCTCCAGACTTCAAACATGTTGTACTTGGAGACTTGGAGTAATGACACTGTGTTCACACAATGTGTTCACACTGTGTTCACACAGGAAACAAATTAGGGTAGATATTTTTAAAATGTGTAAGTACTCTTTTGCTTTGCTTAATCTGCAAAAAAAAAAAACTGTGTAAAAGAAACATGAAAACTATTCTGGACTGTATTAGCCTTATCTTAATGAAGCAGACTGGCAACAGGCTGATTGTGAAACACTTATTTTTACACCTACACAGTATACAATGATTAAGGTGTGACATAGATAAGTTTTATGGTCACAGAAACTTAATAACAACCATAAAAACCGTCTGTTTGTAAGCTAAAGAATCACTGTGTTGATGATTGTTTTTTGAGCTAACAGAGCAGCATTTGACAGAATCTTCAACAAATGCAAACTAGATGAGACAGAAGTTGGCTGTTATTCCCAGAAATGAGTGGTTGGCACAAGTGAAAAGAACCGCCCATCCATCCGGCAAGGTTTCAGTCATAAGTGAACATCAGTTTGCTCTTCCAAGCAAACAGCCCAGCGGATGGTGGTGTGAACAGTGACATCAGTGTAGCTGTGTGGGAAATGCCAGCTTGTTGAGAGACAGGCTGTGATTGAATGTGTTTCCCTTTTTTTTCCTCGCCCCATCTGATTCTCGCCCCATTTTCTTTTCTTCTATATTCATCCCACCTTTTCAGCCTGCCACCGCTGTTTTTCATGCCCATCATTTTGATTCTGCTGGATCCCACTGGACTGCTGTGATCATAGTCTTGGACATATGCAGTTTATTCACACCTCCTGCTGCAACACAGTCGCTCTGTGAAATGCTCGCTATGGTGTGTTTATGAGCCATGAAGACTCAATCAGGCTTTGTTGAGGCTTTGCACTACGACTGAATTGGCAAATGAGCTACCGTATCTCTGGCTTTATTTCAGCACCGTTCCACTTTAACTTGAGCTGTTTTACTGTAGCACTAAAAAGACATTCATTTGTTTTAGTAGCCTTGTCAGCAGTTTTATTGTCCAACACTTCTTAAGATTTTCTGAAATGGTTTAGGCTGCCAATGTCAAGGGATGATAAATTGTAACAACTGCTTGCCTTCAAAATTCAGCAATAACTTTGGCACTTTTCTTTAGCAGCAAGGCTGTATGGATGACAGTGTCGGCCTGTCGGTCCACCACTTTGGTCCAGACTGAACTGTCTCAACAATTATTGGATGGATTGTCAGGAATTTTTGTAGAAACATGGTCCTCAGAGGATGAATCCCAAT
Source organism: Euthynnus affinis (assembly GCA_029490765.1). Lineage (NCBI taxonomy): Eukaryota > Metazoa > Chordata > Actinopteri > Scombriformes > Scombridae > Euthynnus > Euthynnus affinis. The sequence continues at coordinate 24,657,365 of CM055841.1, read as the reverse complement.
GATTATTGTGATCAACTGACTTTTCCTGCAGTGTCATCATGAGGTTGACATTTATGTTTCAGATTGAAATGCCTCGATACGAATCCCCTTTAGGATGAATAACTTTGGTGATCCCGTCTTTTAATCGAGCACCATAATCAGGTCAAAGCAGACGATGGCATGCTTTCATGCTACACTAAGATGGTAAAGAATATTGTAAAATTATACCTGCTAAATATTGTGCATGGTAGAATTATCATTGTGAGTAGCTATGCTATGCTGATGCATAGCTGTTACCTCTCAGTGGCCGTAGACTCTTTCCTGTAGCTTCATGTAACATTTGTGCCACCACAATTCAATATGGGCTCACCAGGATATTCAGAAATTCTAGGCCTAACCATAAATGGTCATAATTATAAACCATCTGATTATGAAATTATCTTCTGACGTAGGTGTATAAGTGTTAGTCACAGACTTATTGCAGCTGTGTCATAGTTGTGTCATAGATTTAAATTTCGTGGCCTGATTAGTTTCCCTATTCTATCTTATTACCTTACCTTAAGACTGCTTCAGAACAATAGAGGCTTTATCCTATAATCTTTTCTGCAACAACCTCCATGATAAGTATGTACTACTTCATTAGAGTAGTAGTTTCTCTTTGGTACTCACATGGTAACTTGTTAGAGATTTTATTTAGCTTATCAAGTCAGGAAGTGTTTTCCTCAGTGAGCCTGGAGGACGCTGGCAGGTACTTCAGTCTCTCTCATGATGCTCAGGTTGGCTGTTGGGCAGCAGGGCATCTGGTTTCAGCACCCGCCAGCAGCGTGCATAATTAAGCCCAATTTCCTTGACGGTGGCTGACATGCGCCAGTCACTGCTGGGCTCAGTGCCCTGGGCTAGACTAATCCCTGGCAGTGTGATCACACCGCTAATAGGCTGGAGGACAAATCTGTTTATTTGACACTGGGTTCACAACTCACCTGGGTTCTTATTTGCTTTAACTCCCTGTTGAATTTTGCCTGGATCGTTCTCCAGGGCTCCATAAATATACAATCAGTTATATACCATGACCTTTGGTTCCATTGCAATTTTTGTAGGTTATTGACATATATGTGCAGTTTACTTTTAATACCTTCTGTTGTTTAAAAAAAATGTGAACAGGTTTATGTATGATACAAATAGGTCACTGACGGTGTTTTCTCTGAAAGGCAATGGAACTAGTAATTCAGGTTAGTCCTGGTCATAATATCTAGTGAAGTAACTCATAAGCATTTTAATCATGATTATATCTGATGCGTCCCTGCTTAGCAGACTGAAAGAGATGAGTGAATATGGATCAAATTATCCATACAAACTTGATTTAATCTGACATTCAAACACATCAGCTAAGTTGATTTTAGTTTAGCTTAGTCTTCTGTCTGTGCATTTAAAAAGCTGAACCGCATTTGGACTCCAGAAAAAACAGCAGGGATTTCAGTTTAAGCCTACATATTTTAAAATGCCTTCAGTATGTGTGACTAACATCAGTAGACTAATGGAGAGATACATAAAAGAGAGAAAATGTTATTATCCTTCCTCCTCTCGTTCTGGCGGGCTTTGTACAACACAGAATTACAGCCCCCCAGAATCTCTTTCAAACTTCAGCTTCATCCTGCTGATATTCCCTCAGGGAAATTAAGGATTAGCTCAGCCTTTCAAACAGGAATTCCTCAGTTAGTTCCCATGAATGTGCCCCCTCCCAATCCAAATCAACTCTGTTTTGCCCATTGCCCTGCTATGGGCCTAAGCCCCGTCCCTCGGTTAGGTTAGTTGTGAGCCGTAGTAAGAGGATGAAGTGGATTGTCGAGCGCTACTCTGATTCGTGCCCTTGAGTGCCACACTAGCAAAATGCTCAGAGGACGTGACACTGGGACCGTTACCACAGGCAGCTCTGCTTATAGCAAATGTAAACACGAGCACAGTGGAAAAATGTAATGAGCAGACATCTTTATTCCCTCTACAAGCAGGAGATTATAAGATTAATTAACACTCACGTCCCCGATTAGAGCCTTAATGTTATGGAAATTGAAACCAGAGAGTGACATAATTTAGTGGTTTGCGATGGATGACGCCTCGGTTGGATTTTCTTTGGTCATGTGGTCTGATGTGACAATATGCTTGTGTTTCTGGATGTCATATTTCGAACTTCTGGCAATGACACATCAGAGTCATGACCGCTGAGGAGGACCAATGCGCAAAAGCATCATCAATTTTAGCCTTTTATGTAGATTTTTAAAATTGGTGACTGTGACTGAAAAAGAAGCCTCGCAAAACGGAAAAGTTTTTTTTCTAGTCTAGATCCTACTTAGATGTACACGTTATACAAGATAGCCTTTTGTATTACAGTGTCAGTAAAGCACAAGAAAAATGTCCAAATGTTTACTTGCATGACAATCAACGCAATAAAATCAAAGTCATGCTAATTATGTCATCTCATGTCACGCCTTCTTCTCACACCATCACTGCCCAATGTCTGATTTTATGAAATTCCCTCAGTCGTAGTCGCTCCTCTATTCGTGTTTATGTTAATTTGTTTATGGGGTTTTGCTGTAAGCTGTTACATAACTCTTTTTTTTTTATCTAGGACAGCAACTAGAGGACTGTTTCTGTCTCCATTTTCCCTTTTTTTTTTTTTTTTTTGATATGTTCAGCGGCCATGCACAAGGCAGTGTCGACTCTTTGCTGCAAAATGTTGTTACTGGTTCTGGAGGAATGGGGAGGAAGTAGATTTGTGATGCCTTTAAGAGCTGGCATAATCGCAGCTCGCACATTTTTCCCCCTCGCTAACAGAAATTTATCAATCCCCAGAATTTCCTCCTGCCACATTTTCCCACTCTAGTATTTCCTCTTTGCACGCCCTGCTTTTTTGATGTGTCTTAATGGCTGCCTGACTTGGTAAGATGATTCCCAGAAGGTCTGCTGTAAGAAATAAACAGCTTAGGCTATGACTAGTAGAGTGGTGCATCTCTGTGTGTCTGTACTCTGTCAGGCCCATTGTTCTGCAAGCCATAGAGCCCTCCAAGACACTTATTTAATGAGACGGCTCTGACTGTGTAATTGCAGACTGCTCTGAGAACTATTATGGGAGATGTATTTTAAGGGGGCAAAAAACAGCCATTACTGTGACAAAAACGAGCAGAGTGTGTGTGAAACAAAGTCACAAAGCACAACCGAAGCAGATATGAGCGGCTTGAGCATCCTGCTGCCACGCCATCTCCGCTTACCACACTAGTTACATCATGGATCACTTCATATTGTGTTTGTTAGTTTTTTTTTTCCCCCTGTGCTGAAATTTGCAGTTATAGTGCTGTTCTTTTTCTCTAAAGACTTCATTCATAGAAGTTACTTGCTTGCATAAAAATCCAATCAACCACTCATAATTTATGAAGTTATCCGACTGTCAAATCAGGAGTTTGCATTGGGTCTTAGACTGTTTTCTATAATATATCACAAGTGAAGTAAGTGGTAAATTTTTAAAATTTTTCTCCTCCATTCATGATTGATTCTCTGTGAGGCCCAAAGCTTTTGCTCCCATTCTCTTTCTGTATGGCAAATGACTGGTCTCAGATATTTGGTTCACTAGTGCTGGGATTTCCTTGTCACATGATTTATTTAGGATGTGCTAAGGTCTTTCAGAGTGCTTTTCAGCCCACTCCTGGCACTCCATCTCACCAGACATCCTTTAGCTTCTTAAATTACTCCCTCCATTTCTCTTTACTCCCCCCCCCCCCCCCCCACACACACACACACACACACAACCCCTCTTCCCCCACCCCTCCTCTCTCTATCACTGTGTTCTCTCTCTCCTCCTCACCACAGCACTCTTTGCAAATTAAAAGAAACAAACCAATCTGAGCTGACAGCTCGAGTTCAGCTCGAGTGAATGAAAGTGCTAGGCTAATGCTGGTCTAGCTTACCACTTCACCCCTTCAGTGCTTTTTTGGCTCGCTCTTAATGCTTTGTTTGTGGTTGCATACATTGCTTAACAAAAGCCTATTCTACTTCAGGACTTGGCTGAGAATAATCAGGCTTAAGTTGCGGGGAGTTACTGTAAAACAGATGCAATTAGCTCATCTCTACTGTAGCTCCGTGGCGATAGCGTTTGTTCTCCTTCCTGGTTTTCTGGTTCGATGCTGCTGTTGGCATGTGTTTCCTCTAGAGACGGAGAGAGTGTACGTAGGTGCAACCCACCCCTCCCTCCTGACCTCCCCCCCACCTGTATATGTGTGTGGGACGGGTGTAGCTGTGGCTAGCTGGGGCCTTAGATAGCAATCAGAAGAGAATCAGTCACACCCACATTTCAGAGGCTTTACAGAGGGCTAGGCAGTGTTTGTTTGGTGTGTATATGTGTGTGTGTGTGTGTATTGCCTGTGTTATGGAAGCCTAACAATCCTTTCTTCTCCCCGACAGTATCTGGAGAGGCCCCAATGTGAATTGTGTGGACAGCACTGGATACACCCCTCTCCACCACGCCGCCCTAAACGGACACAGGTAGATGAGTGATAAATAACTGTCTGTGAATTGTAGTGTTGCAGCCTCAGTTTCAGTTCCTGTTGTTTATGCTACTCATTAAACGAGGTCTGCCCTCACAGTGAATTGTCCCACTGGGAAGATTAAGCTATTGATTAGCCATTTGCTTAAGGGGGTGTGTATTTATTAGTGTTGGTTTATTTTCTGACCTGCGCTGCCCCTTTTTTTTTTTTTTCATTGGTTCAAAGCGAGGTGGTGGAGGCGCTGCTACGAAACGAGGCCTTGACCAACATCGCCGACAACAAGGGCTGCTACCCTCTCCATCTGGCTGCATGGAAGGGAGATGAACATATCGTCAAACTGCTCATTCACCAAGGACCTTCACACTCCAAACTCAATGAGCAGGTCTGGCACTGCATTTACTTTCCTCTGTGTGTGTCTGTGTGTGTGTGTGTGTGTGTGTTTACTTGTAAGGTTTCAGTTTTTTTTGCTGATAATGTCTTATGGAAATGTGAAATGATTTCAAGTTGATTTGTCCTTCCATCTGTTCTATCGGAGTTTCTTAACCCTCTTTTTAAGGTAGTGAAAGCTGCACACATTTAAATCCCAAATTACTTACAAGTAAGCAGTTTCATTGTCACAGTTCTAATGGATTAGTCAGCAGGTCAACCATTCAGTCAGGAGGTTGACTTTTAGCAACGAAATGTCACATGGAGATATTTTTGTAGAACAGCATGGCATGTGCAATTTTTGCTCTATATTTTAACTAAACGAATGTCAAAAAGAATGTGACCTGAGTGCATTAACCTCGGTGCATCATGAGTCTGACTTTTACCGTGTTACTGATACTTTTGGTACGTTACGTGCTTGGACGCCATGCTAGTATGAGAAGTGCTTGTCCCCCCCCCCCCCCCCCCCCCTCCCCCTTTAACCATTTTAACCGTTTAACTCTTTACGTTTCATATTTGGTTTAGTTGCTTTACTTGCACAGACACCCTGGAGACCGGCAACCATATCTGACCTGCCTTGTTTGGGATGAGGAGAAATGACCCATTATGAGCTTCTTATCAATGTTGTCAGTAGCATGAAATGTATCCAACAGCAAACAGCTTTTGGATATGATTATGAAATCAGCTAGATTTAGAAATATGTCATCATGTGTCATTTCTCTGTTCATGACACCTTATTGTTCATTAACTCAACTTTTTTTTCTCCTTTTTATTTAGTTTGACTCATTTGTGATCATCATTCATTCATTTATTCATTGCTTGTCTGAACCAAAACCATCGGCTTATCTTTTCTTCCTCCCTCCCAGAGCTCTGTAGACCATAAAGAGTTCAAACGCTGTGGGCCCTTTGACCCCTATATTAATTCCAAGGTGTGTACACAGTGCTGCCGAAACAACACTTCCTTTCCAAGTGCTTCTTTGCTTTACTGCTGTGTTGGCTTGCTGTGCTTGAGTTTGGTTTGTTGCTGCTGCTTGCGGGGCTTCTCTGCTGCAGAGATATGGGGGTGCTTTTAATTTCACTCACTATCAGTGGATCTCTGTCCTCTGGCTTTCCAATCATGTTGGCTTGTGATCCTGAATTTTATTGAGATGTTATGTAAAACACAAGTGACACTGCATTGCAACATGCCCGCTACCGAAGGTTTTCTTAAAACTCTTTGCTACATGTTACAGTACTGTTGTACCAGCCTTTTGATCCGGGTCAGGAATAAATTGGGCTTTGGGTTAAAATGTTCTTGAACGTTATGTAAATGCCTGTCCCTCATGAGCCACTGTGTCTGTTTTGTGAGTCTGTCTGTGTTAATGTTTCTCTTCAGGATGAGAAAACTGAGTAATATGAATAGCCTGAAGCAGTACAGTTGTTGGCACCAAACATCCAGCAGCAGGAGAAATATCGTCCAACACAAACCACACTATCCATTAATATACAAGGACCATTACGCTATTAAGAAAAAAAAAATCAACATTTGAAGGTTGAAAGATGGAATATCTCACAGGAAGTCTTGTGTAAAACCTGCCTCCAGCATACAGCACTGTTGGCGGCTGTATACTGTTGACTATGTAGTGATAGATGAATTGTTTAGTGCTGCAACTAATTATTATTTTCATTATTGATGAGTGAATTATTTTTCCAATTACTATATTAGTCAAAACAAATGGTAAACACAAGTTCTCTCAATCCAGTCTGACCTATAAAACCCAAACTATTATATATAAAATCTGAATAGGAAGTATGATAATATACATGTGAGAAGTGCAGGTTGTTTGAATTTGTTAAGCTTTAACCAGCAAAATATACTTTTTGACCTGTTTTTTTTGCCACTGTACTAGATGGATTGCCATGTAATTTCCAGCAGACATTTATGTTCCCTTAAGGATAAATTGTAATAACTTTGGTGATCCCCTGACTTTTCCCCAGACTTATTGCTGACATCAGGTCAATGTCGTCATTGTCAAATACTTTGGTTTATGATTTACCTTGCGAGGCAGCTGGATTCGCGAGATCACGTCATCGCTCGAGAATCCATCTTGTTAAGCTTCAAGTTATATGCTTGTGTCCAAACCACCGATGGTTGGGACCAATCGGCGTCCTATGTGGATTCTTGCGTGATCTGGTGAATCCAGCTGCCAAGCAAGGTAAGACGCTGAGAGACAGATGGTTCATCTAATCACTTGCCAAGTCTTTTTTGAAAGTTCCTGCCCTTTTCCAAACAGTTTCCAAGAGCGACTTCTCAGATAGTTCTGTGTAACAAACCATCTGGTGGGTCAGGTTACCTGCAAAACAGTGACATTCCCATCCGTTTCAGCTGCACTTTGTATTTAGTAATGCTAATAAGCAAACGTTAGCATGCCAACACGTTAAAGTAGAATTATCTACTAAACATTGGCACATTAGCAGCATTATTGTGAGTGTATTAGGATGTTGACATTTGCATTTATATCAAAGTACTACAGCCTCACAGAGCCGCTAGCATGACTACTGACTCTTTGTCTCGTTTATTTATTTGTAAAGTACAATTTTCTGCTGATTGAGTAATTTATTAATCAGCCCCACTGTATTCCTTCAAGGATCAATAATATAACTCCAAGTCTGTCCTAAAACAACATTCAGGTTCCCAAATGAACACTGACACATGTTTTTCTTGCTGTAATCATTCCTCCTGTTCATACTGGCCATTAAGAGATCCTCTCATGATGCACTTTCAGTGTAATTGATGGGGGATTAAATCCGCAGCTCTATTTACATGCAAAAATGTATTTAAACATTTAGGCTACTGGAAGCCAGCATGAGGCTTCAGCCATCCGAATTAGTCAACTCAAGTCTTTTTAAAGTTAGTCTTTTTAATGCCAAATTCCCTTTTTTTGTTATGATACTTCCACTGCAGCTGAACAGAAGACACTTTTTTTACTAAAAAGACTGTTACTGTGGAAGATATCCACTTCATTTGACTAACTCAGTCGCCTGAAGCCTCATGAACTTTTAAACGCATTTTTGCTCAAAACAAGAACTGTGGATTTTGTTCCCCATCACTTACATTGTGTAAGTGCTTTTTGACTTGGTCTTCTAATGGTCAGTATGAGCAGGAGGGACGATTACAGCAAACAAAACCTGTCTGAGTGTTCATGTGGGCGCCTGACTATTGTTTTTAAGACAGTCTTGAGAAATTGTTAACCTGTCATTTAAGAAACATAATGATTATCCAACTCTGCGCCCTAAATAGAAACAGGACTTCATTGATCTTCCCCACGACTGGAGGTTAAGGTCAATTCCACCAGGGACAGACCAGGAGTATCTTTAGTTTATGGACACAACTTTTACTCTTCATCTCTCCTTTTATGTGACTTATGTGGAAAACACTATGTCATCAGCCTTTTTTTTTTTTTTTTTGTAAATATTTCAGTTAAAGCATCATTATTCCAGTTAACATCATCTACCCAGGGAAGCCCCACATCCTGTCTACATCAGGAGGATGCCAGTTCAGCAGACACGGCAGAGCTGACAGTGTCACCCTCGCAGTTAGATCAGTACAAACATGTTGGTGGCTCCATAATTGCATTTTCAGCAGGCAGAGCCGAAAAACCCACCCAGGGCTGTAGATAAAGCTGCACACTATTTTTGAACATTGTCACAGTTCCCCTGGACTAATCTTCTTAGCGTTTTTGATGGGAAGGCTGGCTTTCTTTAAAGTGCCATGCTGCTATATATTAGAGTGTGAATTTTCCTGCAGCGTTTGCATTTGTTCTTACTTTCTTTTTCCCTTTCAGTCTGTTGGATGGATTTAACAGCGAGTCTTGTGGTCTGTCGCGATTATGAATGATGTCTTAATGTAAACACTTTCGGGATAGTTTTGGGGCCACTACCTGGTCGTGAGCCTGAATAATTGATGCCTTGTTATGAATAAATCAAAAATATGGATGCTCTGGCCCTGGTTGTGGTCATGGTTGATGGCATCATGTGACTGAGTAGGCGGGGTTGGATCCTGCCTCTCTTCTCATCACACTCCAGGACCAGGGAGCCATCTCATGAAGAGGAGGAGGAGGAGGAGGAAGGGTGGTTTTCAGTGTACCAGTCTCTTTGCATCAGCATCAAAGAGACATTTCCATGCCATGCTTGTCTGTGCGAGTGTGTAAATGGGTGTATTCGCCCCTCCTCCCCCACCTCCCGGTTTGTGCTTGTGAGCTGGCGTTGCTGAGGAGAGGAAGAGGTGGGACGTTGTCATAGTAACAATGTCACGGCTTATTGGTCATACAGTGGTGGTGAGTGACCCAGTGGAGAGATGTGGTGTTTTGTGGGGAGTGAGCTAGCCTGACGTGAAAGGTGCATGATGAGGCTTTAAGAAGGGGTCCAGGACTCTTTGGAGCTTCAGTGGGCCACTTCAGGGACACTGGAGAGCTCAGCCTGGATCGGGTCCAGTTCTCTTTCATCCCAGTCCAGGAAGCCTGCCAGACTAATGTTTATTCATTATACGTCTGTGCTGTCTCTTACCGATAGTGTCCTCAGTGGGCTGACCGCTTTGATGATGTTTCAAACGCCTCGCCAGGGGAGAGCTGTGCCGTCACGCCCAATCTGACCTGGACTGACCCCGCCATCTGCATATTGGTGTTCGACTGTTCAGTACAAAGTGCATGCGGTGAAGAATATAGAAGTTTACTGAGCAAAAAAAAAAAAGAGTTGTAGACTCTCTCTTGACTCTTGATGAATTGTTCAAGTTATTTTCTGAGCAAAAACTCCAAACATTCTGTGGTTCAAGCTCCACTAATGTGAGGATTTTCTGCATTTCTGTGATTTATATCCTTTTAAATTGATTGGAGGTGAAACGAGACATTTAAAGACATAACCTCGGACATTTAAGTGACTTTTTTAATCTTTTCTGATGTTGTACAGGTCAAATAACGAATGAACCAACAAAATAATCTGTAGTTTAATCAATAGTGAACATAATTGTAAGTTGCAGCCCTAGTAGACTTCCTCTTATCCCAAACATTATTATTTTCGTTGCAAAGAATATTCTCACTGAAGGAATGATGGCATGACGCTTATCTTATAAACTTGTAATATAAACTTTATATTATCTTATAAACATATAAACATAAACATTTCAAAATATCTCCGAGTTAATCTGAGAAAAAAGACTTTTTAAATAAATATAGTGTAGAAACCCTGCCAGCAAAACTGCCCAATGATTAAAAAAATGTTCTAATGAATACTATTAGACTATTTATATCTTTGACCTCTTTTTTTTTGTTAATTACCATGTTTCCTGTATATTACTCCATAATAAGATATAGCCCTTGGTCTGCCCACACTCATATCACGCTACCTCTCACCCAGGCTTCATCTTCATATATAGGTCACATGTCTAATACAATATATGTTTAGATGAATTCCTCTGACCCAGGCTCAGATGTAAGGGCGCTGCGCTATTAATGTGTGTACACTAGACTGCACAAATTAAAACAGAATAAAATTGATGCTCACGAAGAGTCGAATAAATTACGTTTGATAAAAATAAGGGGGGGGGGGTATCTTGTCATTGAACAGCCATAAACTCACATTCACACTGCTCATGGATCATATGTCTTTCTGTCAGGCTCGCAGTATCTCAGAGGGATGACATAGGGAAAGTTTCGGACGGCAGCAGCGGGAGTAATTTCTTTGGACTTGGTTACCTCATTATCAAGTGGAGCAGAGTTTCCCCTTCTTCCTCTAGGCGCAATGCTCGCAGTCTGCCAACACACTCATTTATCCTCTCTGTCTGTCACTTCAGTGTCCAACACTTTACCCCAACAACACATCACACACACACACACCCCCCACACACTTTACCTTCTGGTCCCTTCTCGTCCTCCAGAACTCCTGTCTTTGTCGTGCTAAGCGAGGGTTGAAGCGTGTATGAAGAGCCTTTTTTAAAAGGGATGTTTGATTATTTAACAGAAGGATCAAGATTTTCTCCATTGTCATGCATTCACATTGGTATCTTTTTAGGGTGTGTCCTCTATGTCAGTTGGAAGCATTTGCTTGTTGAAGGGGGGGGGAGTTTGGGAGCAGAGATGGTATCCAAGATCTTAAAGGCTTTTATGTTAGTTGTGTTTGGAAAGTGTGTCCCATTTAATCAAGTTGAAATATTGAGGGGGAAACTAATCTTTCCTTTTTAAAAGGGAGAAAAAGTCCACTGTAAAGAGAATTACAATCTATGGCAGGAAGCCAGTTAGACATTCATCTCATCACAGGACTGCATGGCCTGTTTACTGGGGAATGTGTGACAGTGTCCAAATAAAAATCCATTATTAAGAGTCTGTGCTTTTAATGGAAAGATCACTGGGAATTCAGATTGAGTATTTGCATTGCTCTTGACAAACAGGGAAAAATACTTGGGCTGCGACTTTCCATTAATGATTAATCTGCTGATTATTTTGTTGATTAATCGATAAATTGTTAAGTTTGTAAAAGCCTTATTTTGTCCGACCAACAGTCCAAAACCTAAAGATAATCAATTTATTACCATGAATGATAAAGAAAAGCATCAAATCATCAGCAAACGTTTTGGTATATTTGTTACATTATTAAAATGATCTTTTGATTATCAAAATAGTTGCCCACTTATTTATCGATCGATTAATTGACTAATTGTTCCATCTCTAGATGAATCTGTCAATTTTGAACTTTTTCTTCAAAATATCAGAAACTGGAAAAACATTCCCGGCACAATTTCCCAGAACACAAATTGCTTGTTATGTCTTAACTCAAAGATTTTCAATTTAAAATGGTAGAAAAATGTTTCATTTCTGCATTTAATGATTAAATGACTTGAATTGTTCATTCATTTTCAGTCGATTAACTAATCCATAAATTGCTTCCTCTCAGCACTAGAGAATCCAGAAAGATTCATAAGATTACTGTTACACAAGCCACAGCTGGATAATATAAATACATAATCAAAACCTTTGTGTTATCACTCTTACAAATTGAAAAAGGTGAGGAAACCCTCCTGTGCGTACATGAGAGATCCATGAATTGTATATTTATACAGAAAACGAGCAGGGTTTCAGATTGTGACCGTGGACGCTGGGCATGCAGTGAGCACAGGCAGCCCTTTGGCACACTAGCTGCAACAGCTGCTCGGCCCACCCCCCCTTCACCACCACCACCACCCACCACTACTACTACCACTACCAGGGGCCAGGGTGACGTAACCGCTGCCTCGCTCTGCTGCCAGCCAGCACGTCACGTGACAGAGGTCGCTAGTCAATCCGTGTTACCATCTCCCAGCCCCAGGTTGTGGGAATCAAAACATCCTCCGTTCTCTCTGTCACCGCGTGTCACGTTTTCCCTTCTCCCAATATTTGGCACCATGAAAACAACAATGGAGTATAATCTCCAGATGTTCCTGGTTAGGGTAGGGGTTTATCAATCAGCAGCAGACATCAGCGAAGATCTTAATCTCTTCTTGTTTGACATGCACTGAGGTCTAAATCAGGATGAGGTTTTATGCTGTCTGTAACGCCACAGTAACGACAGGATTTTCATAAAAACATGAACTGTCCAGGAAGTCTTGGCTGTGCCATATGAATTCTAATCTCTCTCCCAGCGAGGCTGCTAGTCATTGGTGCCATTTTGCGTAATAGCCTTCCGAGCTGTGTCTTGTTAGTACATGATTGTTTGACTGGTCACGTGGCCTGTGTGGTAGTACGCTGGAGATAAAGCTGATCCCGGTCTTTATAGGGTGAGATTTCATGCTGGAACTCACTGAGTCCCTATATAGTAATATAAAAGTGGAGAATCACATTATTTTAGTATAACTTATAGTTTTAAAGGGGGATTTTTCTTTTTTTTTTTTTTTTTTTTTTTTTGCTGCAGGGCTTTCAACTCATTAAAATTAATTTCAAACCATGCATTTGTAGTCCCCCATAAGTTGCGATTTCTCTCTCTTTTAAAAAAAAAAAAAATTGCTTTTTGTCTCTTCGTCTTGAATGTGAAAATGAAACAATACAACCCCTGTTCCCGCAGTAGCTGAAGAGTAGATTGATTGTTAAGAAGTTGTTTTTGAGGTAGTGGCTTATATTCATTAGCATAATCCTCCCATGGCTTTACAATAAATAGATCAGCACAAATGTTTTATGAAATCTGTCAATTGCAAGCGACACACCAGATATCTGGTTATTGGCGCTAGCGTGATAACATGGCGGTTACACAGCAGTGGTTTCTAATGTGCAATAGATTTGTACAATTTTGTGGCTTCGGTCTAGTGGACATGTGCACATAGCCGGGTGCAAATATAGAGTATTGCACAGGCTACTTTCAACATATCATGTTTAATGTTTTGCAAGTTATGTGCCTGCAGTGAAATTATACCTTTTTAAATAAGACTGAGTCATGTTTTGATCAATTTTGCAAAAAATCCAGTCCAGCTATCCAAGTGCATGTTTATATATAAAAAAAGAATCATAGTTGAAAGTCATAACATAGTTAAAACACTTACAGGATAAGGTTGGTGATTTTCTATATTTTCCTTATTGTCTACAAATCTCATGTGCAGAGCCAAACCAACAATTAATTGATCCTACAAATCCAAAGCCTGATATATCTTATTCCTCCTATTTAAAAACATGTAAATGTGTCACACTGTAGTACTGGGTGACGTGTTCCTTGGCGACGAAGAGTGTGATTACAGTAGTTTGTTTAGACTAATAACAATGATCACATTTTCGGTCTCTGGAGAGTAGTTCTGTGTAAGGCAAGAAAAATGTAGAAAAATTGCTAGCCATATCCTTTTAAAGTGGTTAAAAAAACACTGTGGTGGAAGTGGTCTGGGGTTGTTTGGGAATACCTGGAGAGGCCCTGTAGTGGAAGTCCTCTGTGTGAATAACACACTTAACATAGCTTATATCAAAGTAGGAAAGGCAAGGCTCGATGTCACTTTGCTGCCTGTTTCCTATCAGTGAGTCAAGTGTCTGGTCAGCCATGTTTGATACTATCAGATGCTGGCTGACTCATTACTACAGAGCACTGACCGCTGCACTGGCAAGGAAGACACTTATGTCCTAAGTGATCAGACTCACTGAGTTTATTGGACCGGTCTACTAGGTATATTTTGAGGCACCCCTGTTTATTATCGTGGGGAAAAGGCTTCATGTTTAAGCCATATACACGTTTATTAAATTTCCATTGGCCTGTGTTAGTCGGTTGTTTTGCTTGCTTTATGTAAATCATGGTATGCTAGATTTACTTGTATTACCGTTGAGGCAGCAGACCTGCATGTTTGAGGAAGTGAATCATGCTGATGCAATCACAGTGTGTATGTTTGCATGCTGAAGTCGTCTAAATACTCGGAGTGTATCTCTCTTAAAAAGCTGTGACAAATGCTCAATGGTGCGTTAGAGAATGAAAGGCAGCATGCTATTTCCATGCGGGATGCCGCCGTTTCTCTGGAAGTCTTCATATGTGCACACAGTTTGTTTTAAGACAAAGATATTACTAAAAAAAAAAAAAGTATTCAAATAGAAAATCACACAGGAACTGAAAACTTGGGTGTCTTTGCTTTACTTTCTGAAAAAAAACCCTTTTTAAACCCCTTTTTTCCCCATTTGTTTCGTTCAGTTAAGTTCACCCAACACAACAGTGTTTTTCTCAGCCAGCCTGCAGTGCCCCCTCTTTTGATAGGCAGGTGTCGTTTTTGTTTCTCCAAGCTCCACCTCCTTTTCTCTCTGTTCAAGCTGTGACCTGCTTTGCCAGGATAGTACAATACTCACTCATTCTCTCTCTCTCTCTCTCTCTCTTTCCCTCATCCTGCTCGCTCTTTCTAACAATGAAGAAGATACCTGCTGATCCCATCTGGCAGCAGGCCTTTGTGAAACTCAACTGACACCTGTCTTAAAAAAAAACAAAAAAAAAAAACTGCCCTCCACACGATGTCTTGTCTTCAGTGTCCACAGCTGGCATGTTTCTCCGGGAGTCGCCCATGCTGGCATCGTGCATGTCCATGTTGGGGGGCTTCTCACGCCAGCTGTCAGGCCCTCTTTGTAGGTGGCTCTGTGTTGTCTGGAATGACTGACTCGCAGAGCATGTGGTTCTACCATAGCTGGCATTATCTGCCACACCCATTTCTACGCAATGTTGACTAAAGCCTGAGAGCTACACAGGCAGTATTTGCTGCTTGCCAACAACCACTCTTGCAGTCCTGTCGCACCTTGACAGACTGAGAGCAGTGATTGCATGTGAGCTTTGATTCCAACTCTTGCATTTCCTGTGACTGGCGTTGTATTGTCTTTACAGAGAGTTTTCTGTATTGCTGATTTCCCCTTTTCTAGATATATATAATGCCAGCAGCACAGTCTTAGTCATAACTGTCATGTTGTCATTGTTAGCTAGCTGTGTGTTGTAAGAGAGTGTTCCCACATCATCATCATCGGCTCAATTCAGCTCATGAGGTGAAGGGTTTGCCCCCTGCTGGCTGTTCATGGTAGGGATCATCAAAAGTGCAAGAGGTTCTCAGGTTTATTAGACATTGATCTTGTTGCTGCATGTGAGTCATTAGATCCAATAAGCACTACTTACTGAGTTTATGTTGTAATCACTGCTTATAATTGCTGTTTTGTCTGCTTGACTGTTATTAGCTTGTTTTTTTTTTTTACCATGCAGATTTCTGGAATCACACGGTGAAAGGCTCAGTTGCAGAGTTGAGTTCATTTTCACGTGTGCACCGGATTGATTGCTATACCGTATAATTAAACATGAATATAATGTGTGCTTTGGCACCAGTCAATTACTGGCTGTTGATGTTTCTACAAATCCTTACAGAATCATGGTCTGACTATTTTCTGCCGATTCCAGTGAGTCAGTGGCATTTTGTACTGTACACAAAAATATTGAGTTTACATTAGAGGGGAGATGTTTAGCTGCTTAAAGGATCAGTCTACGGCTGCAACTAACAATTATAGGTCTAAAAATGATAGGTAAAATGTCAGAAAATGATTTTTTTTTTTTAAATGACAACCTAATATGTCTTGTTTGGTTCCAGCCAACAGTTCAAACCCCCAAAATATTCACATTTACATTTAAGACACATTTTAGAAATTGAAATCAGAGAATTGTGGAATTTTTTTCTTAAAATGTTTTTGATTCATTAATTTAAAATAGTGATAATAATGATTTTTTTAAAGTTGATTGCTACACATTCGTAGGTTCCAGCTTCTTAAATGTGAAACTTTGCTGCTTCTCTCAGGCATCTGTCTAAACTGGTTTTGGGTTTTTTGATGGTTGGACAAAACAATATGAAGATGTTTCCTTTGGCTCTAGCAAAATGGGATAGATGTTTTTTTCACTGTCTAAATTCAGATATCAGATTAAATATATAATGGAAATCATGTTAATATCACAATGACAGTATTCAGTGTGGAAATGCCGTTTTTACTTTCACTCTTTCTCAGCTATAATGTCACTTCCACCTTACGTGCTCTGTACCTCTCAGGCCTCGCTCACCTTGGTTACAGTATGCGGAAACACAGTGCTCATCTCTTCCCCTTGATTGTCTAATGTCTAAAACTGCCACGATCGTTGCCTTTGCTGTGCTCTGGTGAGAAAGCAACAACAACAGTGTCTCATAGATGTGGCAGCCTGTGTCGACAGGACGATAGAAACGGGCCAGGTCTCTTTCCTTTTGTAACTTTACAATGCTTATGTCATCCTGACCTTGTGTCCAAGTGGCTCATGTCTCTGCTAATTCCCCACCTGCCTGGGTGCCTCTGCCCCTCTGCTAGCACCCCGCTGCCCCTGGCATTCAGTGCCACCCCCAACACCTGTCCTCATTAGTCCATGTATGTCTGCCAGTCGCCCACCCAAGCCCACCCCCCATCCCTTCTCTGCCAGATATTCCCCCCCAGGCCTCGCTATGCGCTTCATTGTGGTTGATGCTTCTTCATGACCTTTTTAATCTGCTAACATGACAGGCTTCTATGCACTTGATTGGTTTAACCTAACAATAACTCCACTGAGGCGTCTATTCTTACTCATTAACAAACATGAGTCAACCCCATGTCCTTTCTCTCCTCATCCACTTAATTCCTTTCTATTTCTCACCTCTTTCCTGTGTGTGTGTGTGTCTGTTTTTCCCCCTGTGCCGCTTCTCACCCGTACATCTGCCTGCCCACGACAGAACAATGACAACGAGACGCCACTGCACTGCGCTGCCCAGTACGGCCACTCCCGGGTGGTGCGGCTGCTGCTGGAGGAGCTGACAGACCCCACCATGAGGAACAACAAGTTTGAGACCCCGCTGGACCTGGCCGCGTTGTACGGCCGCCTGGAAGTAGTGAAGCTGCTGCTCACTGCACACCCCAACCTGCTCAGCTGCAACACCAAGAAACACACACCGCTGCATCTGGCCTCTCGGAACGGACACCTGTCTGTGGTGGAGGTGCTGCTGGATGCTGGCATGGACATTAACTATGAGGTGTGTGTGTACATATATATATATATATATATATATGAGAGTGAACTTAAAACCTCATTTTGCAAGTGTTTCTTAATATGCTGTCATGGCCCAAATCAAGTTGGGTAACTTAATCTGTTCTTGCAGCTCTTCCTCTCCCTACTTCCCACTAAAGCTATTAGATTAAATGTAAAACTCTTAAGCTCCGCAAAAGAACTGCTGTGGTATCAAAGCAGAGCCGGCCTTGCTCCCCCTGGTGGGCCCTGTGGCTCTGACTCTGTACCAAACTATGCCATCCATCTGTCTGGAGATATTTTTTCCTTCTCTCTGCCCTGCTTTACTCTGGATCAAGGGTAGGGAGTCTATCCAGTGTCCTTCAGGCCCTGCATCCTGCAGGTTTCAATTAGCATGGCCCTGTGAGCTGGAAAATGATCTGCTTTGATTCCTCGACCGCATAATTGTCAGTAAAGAAGTGGACCGAGCGGTGGGCATAAATAAGGTCATTTCTTTCAAAACGTAGGTGGTGGAGAAGTATCGGTGCAGGTTTCCATGTAGCGAGAGTGGAAGAAAACAAACATGCAGATGTCGCCGATGTCCCCATTCATGTCACACACGGGTGTTTGTCCTCTCTTTGTCTCTCTGTGCCTCCGGCTCTTTACGCTTTTGGTTTGTTTTCTGCACAGACGGAGAAAGGCAGTGCCCTCCACGAAGCAGCCCTGTTTGGGAAGACAGATGTGGTACAAAGGCTTCTCAGTGCAGGTCAGACTTCAATGCTGCATTTGAACACAACACAGCAATGAAGTACATTTAATTCATAAAAAAATCAGCACAAAACATTTTGACTCTTGTTGCACCGCCTCTTCCTTTTTTTTCTTCATCTTCGTCAGGTATCGATGTGAACATTGTGGACCAGAAGGGCCTGACAGCGCTGGATACTGTCAAGGACATGCCCTCTCAGAAGAGCAGACAGATAGCTGCTCTCATCCAAGGTAAAGAGCGTGTGTGCAAACAGAGAGAAATGTGGTGAGAAGCAACCTCCTGATTTCACATTTGCTAGCTGTTATTCAATCTCCTGTTGTCTGTTGCAGGTCACATGACTGGAAAACCCCCTGACATTGACCTTCCCCCTCCACCAATCCCACCGCCTCAGGAGAGTCCCAGCCCACGGAAAAGGGGTAAGATTTACCAGATGTCCCAACTTAGAAAAAGTTGAGTGTTTGTACTGTAGTAGCAGCAATTCAGTCAGCAGTTTAAACAGGAAACACAGAGCAGAAAATTGCAGTAGGAGGTTATTATCCATTTTTTTTTCCAGCTAAGAATTGCTTGTATTTTTTTGTGTGTTTGCACTCAATTTATACATTTTTAACTGTGTTATAGGTGATCTAGAGAAAGTGAGTGAGTTGATCTCGGGGCTGGCCCCGGGGCCCGAGGAGGAGAGCCCATATGAAGCTCTTTTTGAAGCTACATCTTGCCACTCTCTGGACAGCCTCACCAGCGGCAAATCCTCTGACAGGGATTCTGGTCGGCCAGATAGCGAAGCTGGCAAGGTCAGCAGCAGTTTAACTGAAACCCACCCTCTCACTCATACATACACAATGAGCTCCTCACAGGGGGATTATAGGAGATGAAATGCAGAACTCCCACTAGAGGGTGATAGTGGTCCTCTCTCCACATGACGTGGCCTCAAACCCCCTCTATATAGCGTTATACTTCTTGTGGTGCATTGTGGTTTTGCGATGCATTTCTTAACTGTGATTTTGCAATAAACTGATTAGCAATTATATGCTTATTACATCTTGTATTCTACGTCATTTACAGAAAGATCGCCTGGTCCACTCATCACATCCTGGCCCTGGTCATGAGGAAGAAGTGAGCTCAGAGGTGAGGAGCTAGGATTATAAAGCTGGGAGGAGCATGTTGTCATCCAACATCACAGCCACATTTACAGTTTTGAACACCTAATGAATGAACATGGCGGCACGACTGCCTTTTTTAAAAGTTAGTTCCTCTAACGGTTTGGTCATGGTTTATTAGTACAATGTCACAGGGGCTGTTGGAAAATGATTATCTGCCACTGAGAATGCCAGAGCTTTTTAGCCATGACCCCCTTCATGACTATTCTCTTCACGGCCGCTGCTCAAATCAAACGACTTCTTAATAAATATTCATCTGAGTGCGGCATGGGATGGAAGCAGCGGGGACGAAAGAGGGCGAGAAGCGAAGTGGAAAAGGAGTTGAAGACAAAATCACAAAAACCTGCCTGGCTGACCATGGAGGATGCATTGTGAAATAACGTTAACAAAGATTTTCCAGTTTGTTTTTTTTTAATTTCCCTAACTGAAAGAGACATTTGCATCAGAGTATAACACCCATGCCAGCTTTTGGTGGATACTTCAGACGAAAAGTCATATGTGCGCTATATTTCCTCTCCGCCTTAATTTTCCTCCTCGCCTCTGCTGTTTTTGTTTCTTTTTCCGCAGGCCCTGTATACTAACAGCAGTATTGATGAGAGAGGAGAGCCGGCGGTGGAGGAGGAGGAGGATCACACGTATGAGTTGTTGCTGACTGCACAGACCAAAGTCTCACCGCCCAGCCAGGAGTCCCAATCCCATAAAGGTAACTGTGCTGCATAGACGCATAAAATACCTACAGTATGTTGTAGAAAGTGTAGATTAACAGTATTTCTTTGTTTACATGAGATTTTTTCTTGCTTTTAAGAGCTTCTCCTGTGTAAATTCTCTTCTTTGCTACATACTTTTACCTTACCGCATTTTGCTGACCCCTAATTTGTGGCACTATTACATAAAAATCACCAAAGCGCTGAGACAATTTTTCCCAAACACTCCACTGCTGCTGTCTGAACAAAACAGAATCTGTATACATTCATGTCCTGATCAGCAAGAGAGCCCTACACACACACACACACACACACACACACACACACGGTCAACCCATGCCATGGCTGTGTGCACCTCGTATATCAGCAGACCCTCCTTAGTCGTGGCTGGTGAATGGCACCGCATGTAATTGGATTAAATGGGATTAAATTAGGAGGCCATTTTGATCCTTAGCTGTTGATGTAGATGTTTTAAAACCATTCCCTTGGGCCTTCCAGCTTAGTCAGCTTCACTAGCGCCGTTAGAAAACGTCATTGAGTTGAAGGGTTGGAGTTTAAATCGCTGATGTCATCATGCAACCCCCCCCCGCCCCTATGTGGATAAATGATGGTGTTATAAAAAAGGAACTCTTGACAGTTTTTCTTCTTCCACTCTGTAGTTGGACAGAAATGTTAAACGATTAGTTTTTCGTCTCTTTTTAAAACGGCTTCATCATGTCTGCATGCTCAGCGTTGTTTAAATTGCAGACGGATAAATCTAAAGTCTGTCTTGACTTTTGGCCCGATATGTCGCCATGCATAAAACATGATTTTTAATATACATCACTTTCAGATTCTCGTGGCATAACGTCTCTCCTGACAATCAGAGCCGGTAATACAGTGTCTGTCTGTAACTCTGAAGAAATGTTGAGCAGTTGAACTCTGAATGGACCGAGATATTACGTCATATGTCTGTGTCCTAACTCTTATGTCTTCTGTCTCCTTAGATGAAAACACCACTATACAGTCTTCCAACAGTGTCCTACCTCAGGTATATGTACATTCTGCCTTTCATCCTTCTCATCTCTTTCTATCTTTACATCTACATCACACAAGAAGTTACATTTTGGCAATATTTTTTTTGTGCCTGGCAGTTGCAATTCATGTGCAATTTGTAGGGATGGAGTTTAGACAGTCAAAGAAAAGCATCCCAGCTGCAGTTTGAATTCCATGTCAGGCGCATGACCATATGACCATAGAAGAATATATAATATATATGACGGTCATATGATAGTCAGACATTGAGTCATATGTCAGCAGAAGACAGTTGTTGTCTGAAACCATCCCTCATAACTTACATAACTAACTGTAAACTCGCCCGCTCTATTTATTGTGACCGTCTCATTTTATTGCCTTTTTATATTTATCATCCAGTTAGCAGCTTTTATTATTTCTGCCACCCACCCACAATCCCACCTGCTGCCCACAATATATGCTCACATCTTTTATTTCCTGCTCCTATTGGATTAGCTTTGCCCCTCAGCTGCCTAATCATAATAAACGAGCAGCATGGTGTCCTCTGTGCTCTAATCTGCAGTCAAGACCCATCATTGTTGATGTAGGTAAACCTGCCACCAGTACTTTCATGCAGGGAATGAAAGGGATAGCATCTTTTGTTTCATGTTAAACTAGCTAGATAATTAGGCTGTACTATTAATAAGCTAACTGGGCCAAGACTCAGCAGCCGCTAATACGGTTGTCTGGCATCCCAGAAGATGTTTTAGAGGTATGTTTTGATCGGCAGGTGGGAGTAAACTCCGCTTTTTTTCTTCTTCTCTGTTCCACTTCAGCGTAAACCCACTGCCCCAAACGACCTCAGAGCCCCGAGCAAGACGAAAGACAGTCTCCACCCTCCTGGACGGGCGGGCCCACACGCAGCGAGAGGTGAGTTTTTACCCTCTGTCCTCCAAATTTTCATAACTTAATAAGGAACAACAACTGCTACTGGTGTGAGGGTAGAGGAAAGATGGAATGGACACATCGGACTTGAACATCACAAGCCAAGCATGTCAATGAAATGGGAGAAATGCATTGGAGTTTGCAGGGTGAGATGGGTGGGCTCAGATTAGTGCTGTCAGGGAATGCATGATTGGCATTCTCCAGCAGCACGCCGGATTTGGCTCGCCGGGTGCAGGCTGATTGACATTCTTTGGCAAGTGGGCAAGACTCATTTCATTGCCAATACGAAACAGAATTCTTGATCAGATGGTGACATTCCCATCTCAGATCCACATCCCTACTTAAAGGTGGTTACGCCACATTATCCAGCCGGGCAGGGTGAAGCGGAGGTGAGGAGCGTGGCTTCTGGGTTTTTGCCGACATACATACAGGTTTCTTTATTAAAATATTATTTTTGGCGCATGTTTACGGAAGGAACGGCCGAGTAGGAATGTAGGCAAGATACTGCTGTCTCAGGGTAAATGCGGAAACATCAGCAGACTTTACAAGTCTCTTAAACGTGAACTTAAACATGATGACATCTTGATATAACTGGTGGATTTGTGCAAATAAACATCAGATGTTCAACCGTAGTGGGTTCAAACATTCAAGTTGAATTGAACAAGAACAGCGCCCGTATTCGTGGAAAATGTTTTGCCACAGGAGCCAAGAATCAGTAACTCAGGCGTCACGATTATTAAAACGTTGTGCCTAGTGAAGGACGTGTGAAAAAGTTCTAAAAGCACAAAAGGCCTTTTTTTTTTCCTGCCTTACAGTCCTGAGTGAGTTCATGTTCTATTCTACTTTCCCTTTATAAAACCACAAAACCACAAGTTGGGTTCACTGTGTTTTTTTTTTCTTCTCTTTTCAGTTCTTTCACATCAGCAAGTTAAAGCTATAGTTCCCACTTTTATTCTTTTCATAAACTCAGACAGCTGAACTGAGCCTCAGTGTTTACTTCTGCTTTTGTGTGTATATATGATTTCTATTGTGATTGAGGCAATCTTGAGATCTTCCCCGTGTGGACACTTGACAGCCAGGGACTAGAGCTTGGCGTGCTCTGCGGCAGGTGGAGGACATATGCGTGGTCAGCGATACTGTAGTGTTCATCATCTGTCACACAACGCGTTGCTGTTCTCAGCAGAAATATGGTGTTTCCCAACAGATTTCCACCTCTGCATAGTGTTTTATAGGGTTTCACAGTGATATTTCTCACGAGAAGTGATATCCTATGATTTACACAGACATATGGCTTCTATAGTACACGGTTATGTGCCGCAATAGTGAAGAAGCACTCAAAAACTTAGTCTGGTATCTATCTATCTATCTATCTGTCTGTCTGTCTATCTGTCTATCTAATGGAAGGCTATCATTATTTTATACTTTCTGCTCATTTTACTCCATGGTTCATTCTTTTCTTCATACTTGTTGAGCTGCTTTTACAGATTTGATGTCTAAAAACAAGTTCAATCAAAACTTTAAATGGCTGTTTCAGAAATGTACAGTTGTTGGTCATGCGGTTATGAACTGCAGTTCACCAGAAGAACTGCAACAGATGGATGGAGAGGGGCTAGGAACAGAAAGCACCTGTTATATCCATATATATATATATATATATATATATATATATATATATATATATAGAGGTGTTTGTTCACTTGCTTTACTGTAAATGTCCACATATCAATAAGATGGCTTTATGTTCTTTGTTGACTTTATGTCGTACACGACCCGGAGTTGAACATGTTCTACAATCTCTTTTAAAAACAGAGTAGATTTTTCCACACGCAGGGCATGAATTGACTTTGGACTATGTCGATGGGGAAGTGACAGCCAACACCGTCACTGCAGAGTCTGCAAAACAAACATGACATCATTAACAAGATATGGAGCCCGCAGTGCCAAATGAAATACTCATCCCACCTCTGCGGTGACCTCACCCATCTATAAGAGCTGGAACAACATTACATTATGTCTGTGCACGTTTTACACCATAAATGTGTATGAGCAGAGGAGGGGGGGGGTACAGTGGTCTCGGCAAGGGTTAACACCGCGTGAGATTGTTGGAACCACATTGATGTGCTCATAGGGCGTTCACACTCCCTAGCTGCCAAAGAGAGGGTGGGTGTTTGGCTGTGGTCCTGACATATGTGAGCAGTACACTCACTCACCTCTTATAACTCACACAAACACCCACACACGTTTTCCTAGATCCAAAGTCTTTAGCGACTTGTGAAAGGGGAGTCAACGGGCGTTGTTTGTCACATTCACTGACTGCAAATGGCCCCTGAAACAGTAATGAGGTAGTTTTCAATGAACTCCGACTGAGCTTTACATGTCAAACAGCTGAGTGAGACGATTCCTTCCCTCTTGTATTACTGTAGATATGAACTCTTGATGTTTTTTTTGTTTTGTTTTTTTTTCATCTTCGAACAGCAATTTTGAGAGAAAGCAGAGCCAAGCCAGACGCCTGTTTAGCAGCGACAACGCTGTTCGGTGAAGGACAAACTACAAAGTGTTGCAACAGGTCACTGCTTTCCTCTGTGGTGTCACTGCCCCAAATTCCCTGTCACCAAACACCCTGACCCTGTCACCCTGGCAGAGACAGTCCATACACACACACACACACACACACACACACACACCCTGCACACACTCCTGCACCATGTGTCACAGGTCTAATTATCAAGAGTCTGGCTGCTGGAGGATGGGGCGATTCAAATTTCCATTCCTGAGCCACCATTAGGGTCTGGAATTAGAAGTCAGAAAACACAGAGGGCTGCTGGTCACACGGCAGACAACAACACACATCACAGCAGTGGAAGGAATACGACTACCAAACCAGACTAGTGATTTTTTTTTTTTTTTTTTTTAAGACTTCAAAGCCGAAGCGTAGATGACAACAGGCACCGTCATGCTGTGGCTGATTTGATTGTGGAAAAGAGGCTTAGGTGGCAGTAATTCCCCGAGGAGAGGGAGGAGGAAAATCTAATTGTTTTTAATTGCACTTGCCATTCCCTCTCATTAAGGAGTTGTTTTGGTTGGACAAGGCAGCTCATGTAAGTTTTTTTTTCTCCTCTTTGATGATATATCAGAGACCTCTTGTTCATTACTCGTTCCGTTTTCTGCCGTGTCCTCTGGTAGGTGTTTTGTAATAATGTGTGTACATGAAGGTTTAGTCAGTCGTTTGGGAAATGGACCTAACAGAGGAGTTGGCGTGAGGTTGAAGGTAATCACAAAGATGACTGGAACTTAGAAAATAGCCTGTTTATAAAATACAGGCACTCAGCAGATAGTTGTCAGACGGCTGCAAGCTGGGTTTGGAATTCTGTTATTTCTCCAGCCAACATACGCCTTCTCCTTTCTCCAGCTCCTCTCTCTCTCCCTCTTTTTCTCTCCGTCACTCCTGCTAGGAAACAGTTACAGATCTGTTTTCAGGGCTTGTGTGGGCGGTTTCTTATTAGCCCTGCTCTGAGGATCTGCCCCTCAGTCAGAAGTCCACTTTCTAGCCTTCACAAACTACACTAACCTTGTTCATTCTTTTTTTCCTCTAGATAACTCTCAGCTCAGCCAGGATCTTGGAGCAGGTGTCCCGGAGCAATTCACCGGCCTCCTGCACGGATCCTCCCCTGTGTTCGACTCCCGAGAGGAGCCCTTCAGGCTTCCAGGTGCCCCGCCACCCGGCCAGGGCCAGCCAGAGTCAAGAGCATCTGCCAAAGCTAAAGAGGAAGTAAAAGCAGCTGCACCGCCACCCAGCCGTCCCAGTATGGCCGCCATCCTGACAGACTGTGATCCAAAAGCAATTTATGCGACTGTGAACAAGGAGCCCAGGGACTCAGGGGCTGGGGCAGTGTCTGCCGGCAGGATGCGCCCTCCTGGAGACCTGAAGCTGGCACGCAGCCTCTCCAAGTCGGACTCAGACTTGCTTGTGTCACCTCCTAGTGAGGAGGAAGGAGGATTGGGAAACCGCAGCGAGTCTGTTTCCAACTGTAGCACTGGCAAGAAGAGGCTTGAGAAATCTCCCTCTTTCACATCAGAATGGGACGAGGTAAGTGTTTG
The DNA here is from genome assembly GCA_029490765.1 of Euthynnus affinis. NCBI lineage: Eukaryota > Metazoa > Chordata > Actinopteri > Scombriformes > Scombridae > Euthynnus > Euthynnus affinis. The sequence continues at coordinate 24,631,288 of CM055841.1, read as the reverse complement.
TGTCTCACTCTGTTTAGCCTGAGTTAGCGTGTGTACTTTGGTGCTTTTTTTTTTACCTTTCTCTAATATAAAAGGTTCATTGTTTAATATGAGTAAATGCTGCAGTTCCATCGACAATTCAAGTATGAAAAGTTTTATCAGTTGTTTGTTGAGCAAGAGGTAATGAACCTAACACACAAATACAAAACATGCAGACAAGCACATTAAAACTGGTGCTGAATTCAATAAGTCATTGTCATGAAAAGCCATAGGAAGCAAAACATTAACATAATGTGGAGTAGCGGGGCATTATGGTACCCTGCTACATCAATATACCAATTCATGGACAATATTTAATCTCTTATTCAACAGTAGATTGAAAGCATGAATCCAAATAAATGCAGACTGAATGATCACATTGTCAAGAATTCCTCACATTGTTTTCACAAAGCTCCACTTGTTAGGCCTTAAGTCCACTCACGTTAAGCCCAAACAGCAGTTGCAGCCACAAGACACAAGACATTTGCCCACAACCACAAAATCAATGGAATAAAAACCTTGATATCAACTGTAAACACCTCTGTCGACTGTAGTGAAGACTTTCTTCTCACTCTGTCAACTCAAAGCCTACCTGTTGTCCTAATGTGGACACTGTGCAACTTTAGATATACCTTGTTTTACAAACACAATGACTATATTTCAAAAATGTGTTTATAGTAGTAAATAGCATGTAGATTAGCACAGTTGATTTCTTCAGAAATGTATTTCCGCTGCCTATGTTGAACCAATTTCTGCATAATTCCGCATTGAAAATTTAACTTGACGTCACATTGGTGCATTTTTATTTCCTCAATCCTAGTCTTGTGTTTTGTTATCACAGCGGGTATTTCGTGACTAAATATACCCCCCTACCCATTCAGCACTTTAATGCTTTGTCTGGGACGCAGATAAAAAGCCGAGTCGTCCTCTCTCAGAAAAGAGGAGATTAGAGAAGACAAGAAGATGGGGATAAAAACGAGCGAGGAGCTGAGAGAGTAAGACAAAAGACAGAGATTTGGGAATTGAGATTCCGAGAGAACATACAAGCTGCTGATCTGTCTCCCTTCAGCTCTCGTCTCCTCCACTTGCAAAGGCTTTCGAGTCCAACCTGAGTCTCTGTGGAGAAGGGCAACCCGTCATAAGAACACTACACGCAAACATGACACTGAACAAATATAGTTATCTCAATATAGTTTCCTCAAACATCCCCTTTTCCTGAGTTTATGAGACTACTAGTCTGCTTAAGACACACAAGACAAATCAACATATTGTTAACACAGTAGCAACTTTTATGGATTGTTAAATTACAGTATATATAACAGTGAATGAGCAAAGGTATACACAGACTAATCAATTAACTTGGCTTCCTGTTTATCCTATTTCACCCAATACTTCAATCTTCTTTATTGCCAGCAGGCTTAATGATCTCCTCCTAAGCCTCTCAATTAAGTGTTAGCATAAGCTACCCTAGCCTAGTATGTCCATTAGTGTCTCTCCAATTTTCCCTTTGTATTGTTCAAACTCTGCTTCCGTTATTGAGAACATGCATCTCTTTTACAACTCCCCATACAACTGCAGCGCCCACACCGCAGTCTCGTCCATGAGCGATGACTCGCACGTTGCATTGATGATGCCAGACCTTGTAGAGCAAATCATGGGCTCAGATAGCCACTAATGCGGTTCTCTTCACAGTGAGGAGATCACATTGCTGCCTAGTGTTCCTTTACATGACCCTATCAGAACAGCCACAGCGCGCGGGGATAATAGCAGCTTTGAGGTCGATATCTTGGCTGCACTCGGCTGTGGTTTCCATGCGGGTGGTCAGAGTTGTTCACTCGATCACCTCACTAACGTCTCCAAGCCGGATTTATTGGATGTTTGTCTGTTGAAGGAAATTAAATGAAATATAAAAATATCTCTGTGAAGCTTTGATAGGTTGTTGAATTATTAGTTTGGGTGTACACAACATACAACTCAATCTAAGTGATGTATTATTATTATTATTGGATTCCATTATTATTGCATCGCCATATGCTCATTATTGCTTTCTCAGTAGACATCACAGTTAGATTGCTTCTGTAATTAACTCATTTATTTGCCTATGAGAGTGTGGCTTTATTATTTGTCAGTTGCGTGCTACTGTAAACTGTTCCAGATGTGTCGATGTTGCTGCAGTTCTTTACCCAATGATAGAGGCTTATAACAGTCATTTTCCAGCTACTCCACAGCAAGGAGGCTGTAGTTAAGCAGAACGTCTTCGAGGGGCATTTATGCATTACAGCATCATGATATACCTTCGTCAACACCTTCATCACCATTTTTAGTTGCAGTCAGAGGCAGACTGGCCATACAAGGCCTCTTGTAGAAGCCAGTCAAAGTTCCAAACACTTTTCTAGCTTGAAGCCAAAGCACAACACTGTGACAGCCAGTGTAATCTTGTCTTTGGAATTTTATATCTGTGAGCACCACAAGGAAGCGTTTCGCCTTGATCTACTTCAGCATTGCCAGACGTTTGCAAATGGCAAGAACATACCTTTAGCTTGTTTTGCCAAAGTCTGCCAGGGAGACAGTGAAAACTGATAGTATTTAACTGAAGGTACTAACAAAACCTGACCTTCAGTGCTTCTCAGTATGCAGCCAGCGAAAAGAACAGTGTACAACACAAACCAATACCATACAGAGTTTAAATATAGGGTTTCAACTAATGATTATTTTCATTGTCGATTTAATCTGACACTCATTTTCTCAATTAATCTCGTAATCTATGAATTGTCAGGAAATTGTGTGTCATAACTTCCCACAACTCAACTTGTTTTGTCCAACCAACAGTCCAAAACACAAAGATATGCACTTTACTGTCATATATGACAAAGAAAAAGCAGGGAATCTTTACATTTGTGAAACTGAAAAATGACTAAAACAATTCATCAATTATCAGAATAATACATTTTCCTGTCGATCGATTAATTGTTGCAGCTTTACTTAAGTTTTCTCTTCGTTCTGTTTTGCTTATGTCTCAAATACGTTTATAGGATTCAGCAGAAAGTGTTATGAAATAAAATGACATGAAACTATGGTGATGCACTGCATTGCATTCCTACAACTTGCTATAATGTTTGTATAGTACGTATGGTGATATATACAAGCATATAGTATTTTGATTCAAAATTCATCTATTAATCTATAATTTTGTCATAATTTTTAGTCAACAAATGCCACATCAAAATTGACCAAAGCCTGAAGTGTGGTTTTATGTTGAAAATATCTTAATATTCAACAATATTTTAATAAGCTGTGGGTTGTTTTTAGCTGAAAAGTGGAAAATCCACAGAGAGACGACACTGCTCCCAAGACATTGTCTTCTCTCTGCAAAACATTGTGGTCAAACGAGGTAATAAGGTCAATAGAAGGGAACATCTTGTGTGCTTGAATCTTTTTAATTCCCCTTTCAAACTTTTCTGGTCGCAGGCCTGGCACTGCACAGTCTTAATTATCCAGTTTAATGAACAACTCACCTCCTCAGACTGCACCTGAAGGATGTGGCCTCTGAGAGCGTGACAGGATTAAGGCAAGCATGACATTACTTGGTTATTGGAGATTCCTGCTCTTCCCCCCTCGATGTCCTCAATAGCCAGTTATTATCCTGGATGGAGCTCCTCTGTTCTCTTCTCCCTGGTGCTTCTGTGCAGATGAACTGAATAGTCTGAGCTTGAGAATTGATCTGGTTGTAAAAGAAGAAAAAGGAGGGTGTGGGGGGCGGTGGGGGGTAGAGAAGGAAGGCAAAACAGAAGGTATCGCTGTCCTCTAACAGAAGAGGCTTCGAACTGTAGAGAAGATCTTATCAGTGAAGAGGAGATACACTTCAGGCAATGGCCTCATTTACTGTATACGAGTGTCTTCTCCTGAGTGAACTGGCCGGCTTTAAGTTAATGTGAATCCCTAAAGCCTTTTTTTTTCTTCAAATCTTAAAATAGGCTGCTGGCAAAGAGCATCACAATTCATCCTTAATTATTTATTTATCCCTCAGGCGTGCATGTTATTTACTGTCCAGTCCGTGAGTCACAAAATAAAATAGTTTTCGAGTGATGCTCGCAATGCACTTGACCTTGAAAAATGTATGGTTTTGCTCTGCTTGTCAGTACATATCCACCCCCTCCCCCTCTCCAGAGGAAGCTGTAAACCCTGAGTTCTGCCCTTGATGGATCCCATGTATGTGCAGCTTCCTTGTCATGCTTTCTGTCAGCCTGTGTATTAACTGTATTTGTGTGTGAAGCAGCCTGTCAGCCAGACCAATACTGATGAAACAGAGCCATGGTGAAATTGTAATGTACGAAGCGTAAGCTGCAATGTACAAAAATGAAACCTTACTGTCTTTAAAAAAAAAAAAGGATATGATGAAGCAGCAGATTGCAGTGGCAGCTTTCCTAATTTCAGCGATTTAGCATTTTCTGACACTGTTTCCAAACGAGTTTTTGTATTTTTGATTCATAATTAGATGTTTAACAGAAGCATCTGCTGTTTTTGTATTGTTGCTTGTCAGTGTGTTAGCATTCTTGATGCAGATACTACTTTTGAAAGGCAATTTCTTTTGTTCAATTTAGGGGCCCTCGGTTAATGAACTCAGAAGCCCCATTTCTTCTCGCTTGAATAGTGATTCAGATGTGCGGGACTTCTGTACTGAAAGCGAAAAGCAAGAGACCCGAATCTTTCTTCTCCTCTTCCATTCAGGGAATAAGCCTGCGTTTGCTTGAAATGGAAATATTCACACCGCCGATGTAAAGTGCATCGCAAATGAGAGGAGTGTGTGTGTGTGTGTGTGGGGGGGGGGGGGGGGGGTATTTAAAGTTTGATTGGGTGTAACTTAGCCTGCGCTATCTTTTAATGATGCTGGGAGTGACCACTGGAAATTGAAAACTCCCTTTTCCATTGGTTGTGTCTCTGCCCTCTGCTTGGCGCGTATCGCTGCATCCACGGTGTTTTTTCTTTAGTGTTGCTTTCTCCGAGATGCTGTGGCAGCCATCTTGCCTGTCACGACTGGCTGCTCTTGAACACTCTACTGAGCTGTGTGACAGCATATGGGGCGAGGGGGGGTCCCAGGACATTACCAAACCCGCCCCCTAATGCATACACACACCCCTTTTTAAACCACCACCACCCCCCCATCTTTTTCTTCTTTTAATCTGGTTTGCTAAATATTCCCATTCTCATACCCTCTTCCCTTTTCTCCATATATCTATACCACCACTCCCCCTCCACCCCACCCCTCCTCTCCTTTTTCTTCACACGAGCCTGCACACACACACACACACACACACACCCTTGGATACACTGCCTCTGGTTTCAAGACAAGGAGGATTTGACTTGCATGAGGTCTTGGCCTATGCATCTCTCCATTTAAGGAGCTCTGACTCCATGTGTGTGTGTGTGTGTGTGTGTGTGTGTGTGTGCGCTCTACATGCGGGTGTGTGCTGGTGTGTAAAGCGCATGCTAATGCGGGTTTGGTCTTGGTCCTTGGGATCAGACTGAAGATGACAATCCAGGGGGCACATTGTGTGGGCCAGAAAACTGAGCTCCACAGATGGGAGGAGAGAAAGGGAGACACAGAGAGCTGTAAGACAGAGACAGAAGGAGAGGGCTGCCCACTAGCCCCACTCCACTTTTAACTTCATTTTCGATTCGCACTCCACAGATCCAGTAGGCACTATGAAACCAGCTTTTGTGAGTATTGATTCCCTTACAGGCAGCAGCTCCATTGGAGGCTCATTTATCTTATCTACCTGCCACGAAATGAATTGAATGGGAAAATAATTGATGCTTTTGAGCATTTCTCTGGATATTATATTTCTTGTAAAGCCGGTTTGATTGGTACTTGCTGATTGAAGGTTGTTGCTTTATTGGCTAAATACAACACAATAAAATAAGGAAAAGCCTGAGCCTGTTGTCTTTCTACTTCTGAGTGTGTTCTTTAAAAAAAAAAGTGAATCCTCTGTGGCATTTTAAACTGCGGGCATATCTTTTTTTTTTTTGTGTTACTTTTTGTGTCACTTTTGTGTTACTGCGCTCATAAACTCAATGCGGATTTTGAGTTCCTTTTTTTTATTCTCTGTGAGGAAAAAAATTGGCCTCTCTCTTTTTTTTGTTGTTTTTTTTTTACAGAGAAGTCTAATGTAGTTGACCTGCTGAGATCAAACCAAACTGTGGGTGTGTGTCACAGCCCAGTGCAGCCAGCAGGCGAAATCTATTCTCTAATCCCCACCAGCGGGAACACAGGAGCGCCACAGGGGGCTGAGACATGCAGCCACTACTTAGTGTTCCTCCAAGTCTAGTCGCTGGAGAGAGGAGATGCCCTTTCTGTTCTACAAAGGATTTCAACTCTTTTCAACTTTACTGGAAGAGATATATTTCTGCATCTCTTTTAGGGGTGAGTTTGCAAAGTTATTTGGGAAGGGACATTGTTCCGAAAGGCACAAACATGACATTGAGCTATTTCAGGAGAAAGTTGATGGGACTGCTGACAGTGCTTTGTCCCACTGTGGCATTGAGGTGTTGGCACCTACTTCAAACCATGGTGTGTTTGTGTTCCCCTTGATGCCATTCACTAGTCCATAGTTTTCATCCAACCCCTGTTTTGGTGCCAGCTTGCCAATTTGAGGCCGGTGGTCTGGGCACACTCTCTCTGCAGCAGGCTTTTGTTTCACCCTGAACGAGCTGTGCAAGGCGTCCTTTCCTAGCTTTCCCGCCACCCTCCTCTCTGAGCTTCGGCTGCGTGTTGTTTGAGATTTTCAAAGACTATTAATGAAACAGTGAAGTAGCAGTCATGTTATTCTTCTGCTCAGTCATCCTAGACCCAGCAGGCCTGCTGCGAGACGCATGATAAATGGCTTCACGAGTCTTTAATCGCACCCTGACCGTCTCTCATCACTGTTAGCTCTTCAGCTGTTGACCTCCACCTCGCCGGTGACTTCTGACCCCCCCTCTCATTGTATCTCCTCGCTCATAGTGAGCCTCTCTCACAATGGATGCCTCTCCAGTTCGGGTCTCTGTATTGATCTGATGCTGCAGCACAAAAACACACTCCTCTCTCTCTCTTTCGCTCTCTTTCTCTCTCTCTCTCTCCTTTATTAATTCTCATGGCATCGAGCTTCTTAGTCCTCGACCGTGAATTTCAGAGGCTTTTTCTTGTTGTGGATGTGTTTTACCTTGAGGAAATCAGTGGCCTGTGTCCCCTGATAAGGATATATTTACCCAGCTCCAACACTATATCACACCTGCCTTTCACGGTGGCTGCTTCTAAATCTCATTGGACCAGCTAGTATTCCCTTTTCCATTATACTGGACAGGGGAAGCTGATACACCAAGACTTGAAGGCAGCTGTGTGTGTTTTTTTTGTTTGTTTGTTGTCGTTTTGCTTTTTGTTCTTAAATCCATACTTTGAAAAACCTTTCTACGCTGACCTTAACAGCAGTGAGTGTGTTGTTTTTTTTTTTTTTATAAAACGCAACCCGTCATTCTCATTTCTTTGCTCTTCTACACAGCAGCTCGAGGCATTCAGAAAGGCACCCTGAGATTGCTATAGATGCTGCAAAGGAAGGACAGAACATTACAACCTTTTGCTTTGATGTATAAAAGTATATAGGAATATCTTATCTCCGGAGAGCCAAAGAAATTGCCTCGGCAGTTGAATCGCATGTCCGCTCCTTATTGTGCCTCTTCTCGCTCATTGCTGAGGAGTGATGCCACTGACAGGAGCATTAATCCTCCTTTCAGTACAAACCTCGGCCACTTCAAGAGACAAGAGCACTGCCCCGTGCTCATTATCGCTGGAGCTACGACGGCTCTGCGCGAGAGTGATTTTACATATTGGACTGCTGATTAATGCCGGAGTTCATCAACTGCTTCCTAATTGGCTTTGTCCTGCTGAGGCTTAATAATTTATGTTATTTTAAGTGCAACGAAAAGACTTTGTAATAAATTCTAAAGAGAGAGAGAAGAGATAGCCATGCCTAGCCGAACATACTTGCAATGACAGTTTGTCATCTTTCACGTCTCCGCTGGAAACAAGTAGGCGACTACCAAGTTCTTGCACTCCATTAAAATCAGGCGAGATTCATCTTGACTGATGAAGGTCTGCAGACTGAAATGTTGTTAATAGAGTAAAAAATGAGAGACAGTGTGCAGGATGCAGTCTCAGGGGGCAGTAATGAGCACATTATGGCTTGGTGTGCGAGAATGAGGGGTAAACAGGTGCAGTCACAAACTTACTTTTGTATGAGCGACACAAAGGCCAAATATATATATATATTATGGCCAATATATGCCAATTTATTTCTTGGTAACTTCCTGTAGTCTCTGCTGGTTGCCTGGCAACTTCAAGGCTCTAGCTTTAGCAGTGCTGGTAGGTGGATTTTGCTGAAAAATTCATCTCATGAGCTTCCTATATGTGCAATTAACTGTAAGAACGGTATAGAAAATGCTCATGCTTGTTGTTGTTTGTTGCTCACCTCCTTCAAAGTATGTAGAGAATCCAGCTTAGTCATTATCAGTAGGACCCCCTCACACATGCAAGTACGCATTCATACAGTAGTCACCGTTTTTTTTTTGCTGACTCACCTGTGTCTGTGCTCAGGTAGGAGAGATGCTGCCAGCTCAACATCTACATTCCTGTTTAATGACTGATGTAGTGAACATGTGGTGCTGATAGATGGAGGTTATTTGTAGAGCTTGTGTGACTAATCTACCATCTGGTCAATATGCAGCGTTCTAATCAACAGTATGGAGGAGTAACATTTGGCAGATGGATAACCAAAATAATGTGATTTTCGCACTGCCCTTTGTCTCACACCTCTCCTGTCTACCTTTGACAGAGAAGTCATTATAAAAGAGTCCTTCATCATACTGTATACTTCAGTACAGAGTGTGATCTTCAGGCTCCCTGATGGCTGCGTGTCTCAATTTCATTTAGTTTTCTAAAGTCTTCATCTTCTTCAACCCCACTGACTCTTCAGTGATTTAATCATTACAAAGACATTGCTTATGTACCAGACAGTTTTCTATGTGAAATAGTGGTTCAGTTATATTATTTTAAGGATTTTAATATCTGCAGGGATGGTTGTAATCAGAATGATTATAATATCCCTGCCAGCTGGCACGTAGTAGGTAGGTGCACAGAAAAAATTTTAAAAAAAGGCAAAACAAAAACCTGAATTCTTTCTCAGCAGACACAGACGACCTCTGCCACCACAGACCCACGGAGATCTAATTCCTTTGACAGCGTAAGACGTCCCTCTCCATATAAATATCTCCTGGTCCTCTTGGGTTTTTTTTTTTGCTCTGTCCTCTTCTGGGGCATTCTTTTTTCGAGGTAGATGGGATTCTTTCAGCCTTCGTGAACCCTTTCGGAATGACATAATCTCAGTGATTATTCATTTCTTCCTCTAAGCAAGTCTACGAGCTTTAATTAACTGTGAGCTCACCGGTCTAACAGCAGCACATTTTAAAAAGACAGCATCATTTCTTGAATGTTAGATCTCTCCGTCTCCTGTGACAGACATTTCTCTTCCAATGATTCGATTTCACTACTAAACATCTGTGCGCTGATTGATTGATGATGAGAACTTAACAAATGCGGACTTTGGTCTCCTGATGGCACATTATTGCCTTATATAATTATACTAACGAGACCTGTCTGGGCGCTTTTGGAGCAGCAAATAAGACTTCATAGCCAGTGGTAAGACGGTCACTTTCAGGCAAAACATCATAAAACATCAAAAAAAAAAAGGCACAATAAAGATAGGTATTCACTTCCAATTGTAGCATGGCCTTATCCTCAGAAAAAGTTGGCATGACAGGATCTGACAGGTGTGACAGCAGCACTGTCAGTCCCTACGTTTTCATTTCATGCGCTTTCAATGTCCATGCAAACTCAGGCCTGGATTGGTTGGAGGGAGTATTGTTTCTATGCTGTGACAGGTGTAATATTGCAGCTCTATGACCCACTGCTGCTTCAGTGCCCTTGTGAACACATTTGAAGGAAATAACACTATTCTGTGTGTGTGTGTGTGTGTGTGTGTGTGTGTGTGTGTGTGTGTGTCCACGCGTGTGCATGCCAGAGTGACTTGTGGATATGAGTGTATATGCGTGGAAACAACACTCTAGTAATATCCGCATGCATTGTGTAGAGATGCATGAAATTATTACAAGAACTCATGGTGGTCTGGGATTTTATTGGGGTTTTTTTTTCTTTTCTTTGTGTCTCAATCTTTGTATGTGTTACTCCTTTATTGTTTTTAGAGGCTCAGGTGCCTTGAAACATTGTTATCGGGGCAAATATTATGACACAGATAGTTTAACTTGCTTCAAAGTGTTTTCTTTGAGAACTACTATACATAGAAGAAAAGCTTGAAGCACTTCACGGTGTATTTTTGTATCATTTTCCTAGACTTTTACCTCATAGCTTGATTGCCCTGACAAAACTTTTGCTTTGTGATTGCTTATGCCAGATTGTGAGACTGGGATGTCAGTATTGTTTTGGCTGCAGGCAGCAGATGAGATGCTCCTACCTGCAGCCAAGAGCCAGTAACTTCTCCAATATCAGACAATGGAAATAACTGTAATGCTGTGGCCATAAATGATATATAAAGTCAATCAGCCAGGTCACAGTTGCCCTTCAAAAATGTTATTTTATGTGTCTTTATAAAACCACTGCGACTGACTTTTCTCTTGCTAAAGATACCCTAACACTGTAGCTTTTTGTAGGGTGACTATAATGTTTGGTGGTTTATTGTTTAAGGCATGGGGGCATTTCTCAGTGTTTTTTGCTGGTGAGAGGTGGAGGCTAGACTGTGAAGGCTCCTTTGGGGTTCTTATTCTTTCTCCCTTCTGTTCCTGTCCTCAGATCGAGAAGATCATGACACTGATTGGTGCTGGCATCGATTTTTCCAGAGATCAGCAATATGCTACACCAGGTAGAGTATGATCATTACTACCGTTTTTATAACGTGAAATGTTAAGTGAGAAGTGATAAATTGCTTCGAGTCAAGGTTAGTTTAAGCTGAAGACTACAAGTTTAAAAGTGGGGAGAAAAAAATCTGAGGGTGTGGAGTGTGATAGAAGAGGATACCAGACCAGAAGTGTGTGTTATTTCAATATGTACTTTATAGATTTCTCAAATTAAAAAATGTATTATTAATGAAAAGTTGTAGGAGGGGAAAATGGTGAGCTGGGTGGTTTTCTATTCGATGCCTAGTTTTATCTGTTTTTAGTCATCTCTGTAATCAATTCCACCACTGTGACTTTTATGATTATACAATGAATCTTACTGCGAGCCCCCTCTGTTTGAACATAAAACTCTAAATGACCTGTTTAGCTGCAGGCTAAGATTTCAACGGGCACATTTAAAGTGTATCTCCTTGCCTGTATTTTCCCAAAACCTTTAAGTAGCCTTTCTTAGTATGTGATGCATAGATGGGTTTATTGTCATGCGGGCTTCTTTGATAATGGCTGCCTTACTTGTCTTTTATGTCATACCATACCCACTAGGATTTCTTTTATAATCAAACTCCAAGTTATTTAATCCATATGAGTGCCCTCAAGGGAAAACAGTGGGTACCTGAACGATGAGGTGTTTTAACGGAATGGATGCGGGGAGAATTCGGCATTAGCAGCTTCTGAGAAAAGTAAAAATGGATGTGTAGAGTTTTTATTTTAGGGCAGTGGTCCCAAGTTGTGATGTCTGACACAAAATCAGCCTGTTTTTAAGCCACGTGATCTCCTGTGCTCTAAACCTACCTAGGAGGGTAGCAGGTGTATTTTTATTTTTAAGACCCAAGTTCCTGCGAGACACATTATTAGAACTAGCTTCTCACTTTGTAACGAAATGTCTTTGTGTTAAGGATTCTGTACATGCTCTCTCGTGTGTTCTTCGGGCTTTTCAAAAAGCCTGTCGTCAGGGTTGATGGATGGTGCCAGGGGACTGTAGCAGCAAACCCGAACAATCGACTTCCCTCCAGCTTTCCCCCCTCTCACATTATTCAACATTCACCTCCAGTTTACACTTTGCCCGAGCCCCATTTTAATATGTTTAAGCAATGCAGCAGATGTGCTATTCCTTAGCACAAAGTTGTCTGTCTCCTCGTTCGTGCCCTCATGTTTGTTATGCCCTGCACTGGAGTGAGCTCTTTAAATATTAAACACTACGTATGTCAGGGGATGAGCTCATTTTTGCTTTGTAGACATGGGGAAATCTGAGACCACTGCAGTAAAGTAGTTAGCGCCCCATCACTGGCTGTATCTGTCTGGTCTATAAGCTGCTCTGTAAGTCTGAATCCACTCCTCGTGTATGTCTAAGGCACAACCTTTTAGCTGCCATGCCCGCAGCTCCGTCTCAATCAAGCTGCTGTCAAGCAGGCCGTCAAGAGACTCAGCGGAGAGGAGGTTCTGTCTGCACATGTGAGAAGCAGCATCACCCAGCATTTGCTTCCTCTCCTCTCAGTGTTGACCGGAGAGCTGTGATGTCTCTAGCTGATTGGCTCTATGCCTGCAGTCCCTTGTACTTTTCTCCTCTCTACTGATCAACTTCTACATCAGAGTGAGAAAGATGGCGAAGACAACCTAATAAGTGTGAGAAAAGTAAAGATTGAAAAATAGAAGCTGCAGAAACTCAGGGGGAAATGCGAGTAATGAGGGACGTGGGGGTTCTGTAGCTGAAGCGGTAGCTCGCACTGACAAAGAGCAGCCACCTGCAGTGTTTCAGAGAGAGAGAGAGAGAGAGAGAGGAAGGGAGGGAGGAGTGGAGAAGAGCATGCAACGAGGAGAGGGGGAGAGAGAGAGAGAGAGAGAGAGAGAGACAGAGAGAGAGAGTGTGTTTAAGGGAGGAGAGAGGAATTGCAGGCAGCAGAAACAGCCAGGACAATAGAAGGACGCCACCTCGGGATCTATAAGATTAGGTGGTCCGTTCCTCAGCCTGGAGCAGCACTGAGAGGACTACAGAAGCTTTTTGTGGAAAGTGGCTGCTGGTGGACTTTGACCACATCTCACAGACTGTACCAGACTGAGAAGAGACAGTTTTAGCACACTCTCGTCTGCAGAGGAGTTCATTCTGGGGGCCAGCTATTACTCAAGTGCTCTTTGAAGTAACTGATTGGATTTTTGCCTGATAACTTCTTTTGCTTGATAAGTGATTAAAGATTCTGGAGTGACCAAAATGGGATTTATGACGTGGGAATATCCTCTGGAGCAGGAGTGGTCTTGTAAATAGACGAAGGCAGCGCTGACGAGGAAAAAAATCGAAGCTTTTAAAATGTACATTTTGTACATTTATTTTCTTTTAGGTTATGGTATCTGTTTATCTTGAGTTATCAGTTTTCTCTATCTGTTGTCCTGCATAAGGTAAAAAAACAAACCTAAGCAATATGCAGCTGTTTTCCATGAGCAGAAAATGGGTTTAAGCTGTTCATTTTTAACTGGATAAAATGGAGAGTAAAGGTAATGACACCAATATTAAGTGCTATGTCTTTAATGAAGCTGTGTAATCATTGTTTCCCACACTAGCAAACATGTTTTTTTTTGCTATAAAAGCAATTCAGAACATAAAAGTAACATGTTCACATCTGTCCCTGTACAGGTGAGGCTCCTCTCGGCTCAGGCTGCTGACAGCTGTCAGTGTAGCTTTGGTTCTCAATCAGTCTCAGCTCTTTCCAGTTGTTTCTTTGGCTTCTTTTAGCCCGTCTGCTCTGCGTTTGAACACTTTCATGTTCTCGGGTAGTTTCCTGTCTGGACTGTGTGTTGCGGGTTATATGATGAGTAGGTTGGATCTGTGAATCAGAGGTGAGCCTGTTTGTGTAATTAAGCATCTCCTGCTTCTGCCTACAAGTTTGCAAAGAACTTTCCACTGGTCCGAAACAAATCACTTCCCCTGGAATAACTCCCCCCCCCCCCCCCACTGTTATGAACTGCTGCTCTCCTGTCTGACCTCCTGTCTGAGTTTCTCTCGACAAATCTGGAGCTTAATTAAATCAGCTGCAAGCTTTTATTTTGGGCAGAAAATGCTTCCTCCTGACACGGGACATTTTGACTTTTTTCCTGGTTGGATATGAACTGTTGTTTCCAGTGCAACAGTTAAGTGAGGCAGTTTATTGTTGATTGTAAATGTGTTTTTGATATGTTCTTGGCTGACTTCCATAGCTAAGAATTCTGTGGATACTAGCTGGTAATAAACCAGCTCATATCCCTTTCATCATCAGCTTCTCCCCTGACATCAGGGGTACTTGATTCAGTCTTGAGGTGACTGTGGTTCGGCCCCCGCTGCTCTGCGGGAGCTGACGCCCTGTCCACAGAAGACACCCTGCCTTCTTGTTGCTGGTGCTCTCGGCTCTGGTGGCCGAGAATGATGTGGCAATGCCACGTCTCATCCTCAGAGTGCCGCTGCTACCGGCTGAAAGGTTTCTCTCTCCTGAAGCGCTTTCCCCTGTCAGCAGGTGCTGCAGGCCGGCTGCTGGACCAGCCTGTGGGAGACTGGCTGGAGCACGTGGGGCTGCCGCAGTACGAGAGCAAACTACTACTCAACGGTTTCGACGACCTACACTACATGGTGAGTTCCACACTTCCTTTTCTTTTTTTCTTTTTTTAAAAAAATACATGTCTTATGGCCTTATTTCCCTACTCGTTGGGATGTTTTGAGTGTCTAGTGTTTTGCTGTCTCCACTTAATTTTTCCACTTCTTTCCTTCCATTTCTGATTTTCTTTTCTTATCTTTCTCTGTTTACCCCTACTATCTCCACCTTGTGTATTTGTCAATGAATGCAATGTTAATGTCACCCCCATTTAGCTCTGAGATGATCCTATTAGCTTTATCTGAAGTTCAATTAGCTGAAATCCTGTTATGACCCCGCCCTCTGCATCCTGATTCTGATTCGTCTTTGTTATATTTTATTACAGGCGCATAATTCAATATCACACATTATGTCAACGGCCTTTATGAAATTCAAAACATTCAGTCCTGGATTCAAAGTCAGAACGTTTCCTCTCGCTCACGTGACCGACTCCCAGAGCATTCATTGACGTTTGCTCGATTTACACGTCCACTCAACTAGACAATATGCGGTTGGATGTGTGCTGTCAAAATATTTTGTTTTCAGAAACTTTCATGTCGTTACACCTGGTTGTGTATCAGTATCAGGTTTATACTGCCACTCTGACTCCCAGACAGTCTGCCTCCAGCTCAGGAGGCCGTTGTCATGGCCTCTAACTTACAGTCAGTGCCTGAGAAGTAGCTGATACCCAGCCAGTATGGAGGAGCATCTCAATGAGCAACGGGATGCTGTTGCCAAGCCGACATGTTTATAGAGCCTACAGTGTGTGACGCCGCTATGAGTTGGCTCTCTCGCTTTTGTCAGTAATGATGACTGATGGAGGAGAGAAAGGGGGACCCAGCTGGCAGGCCGGGGCTAGTGGGCATGTTTGTAATGAGACAGCCATCTTGTGTGAAAACTCTTTTCCTCCTCCATCAGGCCCGTCGTGCGTCTTTTCTTTAACACGTAGAGCTACGTGTTTGCAGATTTTCATCCCATCCAAACACCGAGTTTGATTTGATTTCACTGATTTGATGAGAAAACGAATGAATGAATGCACAAAGACGCGGACCACAACTGCATCCATCTGCATTCTCTGCAGGCTTTAGGCTCTGTTTTTGTTGCATATTTAGAGGCAGAAAAATACCTTACAATGCACAGTAATCCCAGTTTACAGCTGAATACTAAATAAGGAGTTGGACCACGTTTTGCCCTGAAACTGTGACTAAACATATGCTTACAGTATGGTGAAGGAAATACATTAATCCATTGATAGTAAAGTCATCTTGTCTTTTTTTTTATGACCTGTGCTCCTGCAAGCCACACATCACACGTTTGGACAAATCTGCAGTTTTGTGTTACTTTGTTACCTGCAAATTAGCATTTAGCTTAACGAGTCACCTGCGTAGCTGCCAGTGTCATTTTTGATTTACAAGGCGCGATGGCAAACACAGTCTCATTTATAACCTTCTCGTTACTCTGTGATTTGTTCAGATAGTGTTACTAACACAAACTTTAATTTTTCATCTGTCCAGCAGCAGGTTGTATCGTATTTTTTTTTTCATGATCTGACAGATGTCCTCTGACTGTCCAGAATGATAAAATGTTTGCCTGGGGCAAATGTTTAAATCCAATATTTCCACAGGCTGCTCAAGGCGGGAAATTATTCAATCATGACAGCAGCAGTCACAAGCTGAAGCCATCCTACAGTGAAATTAATAGAATAGAGTATAACTTAATCACCTTAAGAAGTGATTGAGTTACTTCAAACTCAGAGTTCTTTTGATGTTGTGTTTCCATTTTTAGTTTTTAGTTTTTTGTCTCATCCCCATCCTAGTTTAATGTGGCGAAGGTCACATGGTACACTTTGGTCTTTCCAAGTCTGGTGAGAATTGACTGACAACATCACGTCATGTTTATATGTCTTGATTAATGAAAGTCTGTGTTGATTGTCATTGAAGGCTTGTTGATATTGTGAAACACACATTTTTAGTCTTCAGAGAGCAGATTTTGTTTTCACTCTGCTTCAGTGGTGTTCTGGGACTATAGTGTCAATCCATCTTGGCTAATTTTATCATCTGTTTCTTAATATCAACAGCAATATTTGACTGTTATGGAAGGCATTACAAAGCTAGAAACTCTACACTGATGAATGCTAATATAAATATGAACGTTTCATGCTTTTCTATAGCATGGATTTATACTATAGCTGCAGGAGCCTAATCCACTTTATATAACCAGAGAATAGAGCGAACCTCCGGTTATCTGCCTTTCTCCCTCTCACCAGTGTCATCAACAGCCATGTTTAATTCTGTGTTGAAGCAGCCTCTGAAGTTATTCTCCAGGTTTAATCTTCCTTCTGTCTTTTTAGTCTTTCACACTCTCCTTCCTCAGCCCTGAGCCCTCTTTTTTTTTTTTTTTTTTTTTTTTTCCCAAAGTGGAGAGCTGGCAATTTTTCTATCTTTAAACACGGCTTACAGACCACCTGGCTTCCTCAAATTGCTAAAGGATGTAAGAAAAAAAAAATCATAGCCTTTTAAACAGCATGTCCTTCTCACAGTAAATGTTGACCTTTTTAAAAGAATCACAATTTGGTCTGAACTGGAAATGAGAATTACCTTCTGAGTCACCTTGTCTTTGCTTCTAATTGTGTTTAATGTGCACTTGTGCGTTAGAGTGGATAGAACAGGAGCAGAGCATATTTCATTATGCTTTGCTGGTTGGCTCTGTGTTAACAGACAGATATTCTTTGTCTAATTTTATTAGTGGTACCAGCCTCGAGGCACAGATCGTCACTGGTACGTTTAGATTTGTACGGAACGAATCCATACTTACCAAACGTGATCCACTCTAACAATCTAAAAAACATAGCACGCAAACGCCTAAATACACTTATATAGCTAGATATCACTGATATACTCTTTTGCTTGAGAATCATGCTTGAGTGAAATCTAATTAAGAGCGTAATGCTGCCGTGGCATCTCCTTTATAGCTTTGATTTTACGATCAAAAGTCAAGAAGTCAGATTCATTTACAGCCCGAAATTTCTTTTTTTTTTTTTCTCCATCAAATAGAAAATTCAGAGCGGCAAGAATCAGACCAACACTGCACTGGTATCTCTAGAATGATCTGTGCGCATTGGAAAAACAATGGTTTAGAGATGGCATGTCCACTGTAGCCAATGTGCAGTGAAATCACTAATTAAACAACGTTTACTCTGCCAGTCGGACCGTTGTGATCTCCGTCTACCCTGCAGGCTCGCTCCAGAAGTGGATCAATAACAGCAGTGATTGTATTGTGTTCAAGCACCGAAGCAGAGACAAGCCTCTTCTGAAACCAATTAGATGCGTTTTATCGACTCATGGAGCAAATGTCCTGATGAAACAAGCTCTGTGCGCGGCCATGGTGCTCCCCAGTCCTCGGCGGTACTGACAACTAACGCTCGTTGAAACGAAACAGCTCCTTTCTTCGCTGCACTTCTGAGCACCGCTTCTGGTGGCTGTGTTGTCAGCTGTGACAGGGTCAGCTAACAGAGTTCCAAGTTAGTTTGTATTCGAGGCAGCTGTGTCACAGATGCACTTGTGCAGCTTGCATTTATGGAGCCAGCTAGAGAGGAACAAAAATTCTTTTAAGTCTCCAATCTGTGGAGGTGACTCAGTGCATAATAGAAGCAAAAAACCTCTTAAGAAAGAGTTTGGTTTTAATCAAAAAGGGCCACAAAGGTGAGAGAAACTTTCAAATCCGCTACATCTGTTTGTACTTTGGTGGCTGCATCTGTCTTATCTTAATTCAACAGCCTCCTCTCTTATAACATCTCTCTTCATTGTTATTCTCTGGCATTAAATAAATGCAAAGTGGATACGCTGGAACGAGTCAATGCCACCAAAGCCTGCAGACAAATTGGAAATTCGGTAATGGCTTCATGCATTAGAAGCTCAAGGATTGGAAATGGATTCATTGATTTCTCTGTTGTGCCAATGGTGGTGATGTATTGCTGTCCATTTACCCGTCTGAAAAACATTTGTGCAGGGATTAGATCGAATATATAGTCGATTTTTAAACATTCTTTTTCATTGTCACTGCACATTCGATCACAATCTCCTCATAGGCTTTTTTCACAGGCCCGGGCGGTCGAATGACAGCTTGTTTAGCAGGACAAACTATGACTTTCATTGCTTTTGGTGAGCTGTCTGTTTGACGGTGAGAATGAGTGATCCATGCCTGTTAGCCTCAGGTCTGAATTCAGAGTGCTTAAACCAGAGGGGGGACTGGCTGTGGCTGAGGAGAGAGCAGAATTTTAATCAGAGGACAGAGATGGATGGGCAGCACAAGCACAAAATCACCTAGCTTACACTACTACAGACGTTTTCTTTTCACTTCTATATTGTGCTGATGTCAACTCTTTCTCAACTAATGTATTCTCACTTGGAGCTGCTGAGCCTGTGGTGAGGAAGGAGTGGGACCACATCAGTCCAAAAGTTTCCCCACAGCGCCGTCACCACCTTGTCTTTTCAAGTCACACAGTTTTTGTTTTCAAAGTCCTTGTGCAGGAATAAATAGTTCATCAAGATGTAGCGGAGGTGAATGTAATGTTTATTCTGCAGGTGATGAGATTTTTATTATCTCAGCTACCTTTCAAAGATTAGATTTTAAAGACCTTTCAAGCATCTGAACACTTTATAAGGACGCTAATTTAACATCTTTGCCATCAGTAAGGTTTTGTGTGTCAGGTAGCAAAATGTGGATTAGGGCTGCAATTTACTACTATTCGAAAATTCAATTAAAAATGTCCATTATCATTCCCCAGAGCTGGAGGTGGAATCTTCAACTCTGGGAAAATTTTGTCCGATCATCAGTCTAAATCCATAAGATAGTCAGTTCACTATCATATGACGAAGAAAAACTAGATGATGTTTGGCATCTTACTGAAATGATTAATGGAGTTTAACAATACTGTCAGTCGACTAGTGGATTATTCAACTAATTATTTCACATCTAATATGGATTGAAACAAACTTCCAGCACTAAAATGTCTAGCTATGTCAGCCAGGGCTGCAGTCAATGACTATTTTCATTCTTAATGAATCTTCTAATTTTTGGGGATTAAAAGATTATTCGCCATGTGTATATAATTCAGAAAAACGCCCTCTACAATTTCACAAAGCCCCCAAAGGTGACTTCTTCAAATAACTTGTTTTGTTCAACCAAACCCCAAAATATTTACTATATGAAGATACAAAACAGAGATTAAGCTAGCAGTTCGCCAATGTTTTGCTCTTTTGCCTGAAATCAATTATTAAAATTCAGGGTGATTGATTGTGAATCGACAAGTTGATTAATGGGCTAATTATTTCAGCACTTGCGTCAATCTCTAACAAGGCCATAAAACCCACATGGGCCATTACATCTTTTTCACATCTGATAAGATAATTTACTTTTCCACAGAAAACATTACAACAGGATTTTTGCCCAAACATGGTGCCTCCTGTGCAAACCTCAATGATGGATATCATAAACAGCGTCTTAACATTTTACAAAGCTCAATAAACCGTAACTGCAGGAAGAACATGGACATAAACACGGTGAAAATACACAGAAAACACATGAGAAACATTAAATAGCTGGATTAAATAAAAACACATCTACTTAAAGAGTAAAAGTGCAGTAAACAGGAGCAAATACTGTAGAGCCAGTCTGTCTGAGCTATTTCCCCCCGCAGAGCCATTTATCAGTTCATCTCTAGTGGGACAGTAATGCAATGATCCATGCACTGTCAAAGTGTTATTATCCATCCTGCTCCCCAAATAGTTTCAATCCTCAGCTGGAGAGGCAGCGATCAGCGTGTTGCCGCTCAGAGATAATGGGCTTCAAGTTGTCAGTTTAGTGCGAGGTATTAAGAAAGCGAAAGAGATGCGTCATGATGTCTTGTGCTCAATCTGAGCTCTAACTCGGGTCACGTCTCACCGTAGTTATGACCGAGTTCATGCACCCGTTTTGCTCTTAACGTATCTTTCGATTCTCATGTCATTCTTTGTCTTTCTCCTCAAAATTCAATCATTTCTTGATTTCTTTCTGTCTTTCTATCTATCTGTCTTTGTCAGAATCCCCTCATACAGGCTGCTGGTGAAAACCGCTCATATTACATACTCGCACACTATGACTTTAACGTCACTATATATCAGTTGCTTACTCAACAAAATTGATTAACACTGTGACTCCGAATGCAGCATTACACAGATTAGTCTGCCAGTTTTTACATCCACTGACAGGCTCGCTCCTCCTCTGTCTTCATCCTCTCCGCCCCTTGTTTGTATCTACCTTGTCTGCATGAAAAACAGGATGTCAGTTTTGACCTACAGACATCTCTTCTTCTATCCTGTTACTGTGTGTTGGTGTGTGTGTGTCTGTGTGTGTGTGTGCACGCCTAGGTGAGCACTATAGGATTAACCTGAGGTTCATATTGAAGAGTCAGCCACATGAGCCCCTGAGCCGTCACAATTTGTTCCTGAGGCAGCATCTCGCATGGAGCATCATGATACTTTAACAGATGAGATTTAGTTGCTGACCTCTTCTTCAGAAGTAACGCGGTTAGCATTTACAGCTCGCTCTACGGTGAACAAGATGGACTACTTCGCTCACTGGTCATCTGAGTAGTGATGCTTTGCAGTAACTCGTTTATTTAGACTGCTGATGAATGATTTTGCAGTTTAAAAATAGACTCTTTTTTTTTTTTCCTTTTTACATATCAGAGTGTGTTGATTTTTCTCCACCCGGCAGCCATCAGCTACCGTCAACCATCGATGCTCTAGCATTCATATCCCTCCATCTCATATCCCCTGACCACTTGCAGTTCTGACATTGATTTATCACTCATTTCTCCATTATCCATTACCTGCCTGTCGCACAGTCTCAAAGGTGATACTGTGTGTAACTAAAGAGAGGTTTGACCATCGTTCACACACTTGCCCGTCAGTTCCCTCCCCCACACACTTAAGTCTCATTTAAGGGGTTATTGACGTGTCCTCCCTCCTCACTACAGTCAGTAAGTTGGGTCTCAGGGAGGAGTTTGAAGATCCCACTCAGGAGGAGTGATTGACCTTTTTTTTTTTTTCTGCAATGGTACCATTACGTGTGATCAATACTAACTGAGCAGCATAAGCTCTTCTATTGGAGTCTCGACCAGATTGCATTCTGTGCTTTTAGCTTTTCAGGGCATTTAAAGATTTTTTCATATGACTTGGTCATTCAGCCTGGCTCTGACCCTTAAGATTATGCTTCATTAAACATTTTATATGGTGCTGCAGAGTGAGAATGTTTTGCCTGAAATTCATTTTTATTTGTTGTGGACAAAATATCACAGTAAATGGTGTCAGACTCTTTCTGAAATACTGCTGTATAGTAAAACTGCTTCACACCATGATCGCCTTGGATTTAATCAAACTGAACAAACCAAACAGTGAACTGAATATATTACTGCACCCTACAAATAAACTAACAGCAAAACACTAAAAACACACAAGTCAAAGGTTTGGACACACTTTCCCATTCACTTGAATGAGTATATAGCTACACATGAGTAGTAGCTAATGTTAGCGTAGCAAGTCATGGCAAGAGAAGCTAGTGCTGGACACACAGGAGCCTGCTTCTCTGGTTCTCCTCTGTTTTTCTATTTAACCAGTAAAATAGTGTTTTCCTGTGATTTATCCCTCCCCTAAAAAACTGCTAATAAAAACAGGGGAGCTGTGCTGTGTTCATGTACCCTCTGAAAACCACAATAATTACTGTAATGACGGTGATGGGAATGGTTGGTGGTATTGTTACCCTTCTCTATTGTGTTCTCTTGTGTGTACCACACTTTCTTTTACTTTCCAGTGTAAAGTAAATACACACATCCTTTTAACAAGCGTTTTATTTTGTGCTACAGGGGAGTAATGTAATGGAAGACCAGGATTTGAGAGAGATTGGAATCACAGACCCGAGCCACAGAAAGAAGATCCTGCATGCAGCACGTTCTTTACCCAAGGTAACAAATCATTGATTACTGCCTCAACACTAATCTCAGCGTAGTCAGACCTGATTCACAGTCTTACATTGCCTCTGATGTTGGATCACAAAGTGCTAATCTCCCCTTTAATACCAAGGCATGTTGTGCAAGTCTAACCGATAGTCTCTTAGCTCCTTTGAGGTACCAATATACATGCATTAGGTTATTATAGCCAGTTCTTTAGAGTGAGGCAAAAAAAAAGTTTAAAGGCACCATGCAGGGCCAGTCATTGTCCTGAAGTTCTCAATGTATCAGTGAGTGATTTAGTCGTCTCCTGCAGGTGAAAGCACTGGGCTGTGACGGCAGCAGCTCGTTGTCCTCCTGGCTGGAGAATCTCGGCCTGCACGAGTACCTGCACAACTTCCTGACCAGCGGCTATCGCACTCTGGACTGTGTCAAAAACCTTTGGGAACTGGAGATTGTCAATGTGAGTCACGGTGACGTACATGAGGACTGTGAGGAGTATCAGAGGGTGAAATTAGTTTGCAAGTATGTTAAACAAAGTTCAGCACAAGGGACACGTTTTGACGGTTTAGACCAGCCGCAGTTTGGGAAGTTAAGAAACTGAAACTCTGAAGGTGAATACACATAAGTTTGTTGAATTTTAGGGAAGTAGTTTTAAAATACTTCAATTGATTAAGCTTTCAAAACGAGAACAAACCGGTAATATTTGAGGTAGTGACACTTCACCTCGCTTTTGAGACAGAAGTCTCTTGTTTGATGGAAGCATAGCACATTTTCCCTTGTGGCAAAACAAAGCGAGAGCTATATTAAGATAAGACATTTAGGATCTTATTGAAGCTTTGAGGCTTAAAGATTTCAAGTAAAGTTATTTTGACAAGTTAAGTGGCGATGTCTGGTGTTTCTTGGTGTGCTTCCAACTTTCCAGCGTTTCTGATTCTTCAAGTGTTGCTATACGTGTTAACCGAATTATTTCTTCTTTCCTCCAGGTGCTAAAAATCACCTTACTTGGTCACAGGAAACGCATCATTGCTTCCTTAGCAGAGCGGCCCTATGAGGAGCCTCCCGTCAAGCCTCCTCGTTTGTCTCAGATCAGGGTGAGTACACGTGCAGAGACTCCTACACTATTATGCCAACAACACGCTGTACTGTTACTTGTTACACACTTTGAAATGATGCGTGGGAAGAGGTGCTGAATGAGAGTTTGACGCTTTTTCCTCCTCTCAAGCTTGTTAGTTCCCATCAATGTTTTGATTTTAGTCCACAAAAGCTGCAAATTTACTGATAAAAATGAAACACTAAATCGCCAGCAATCATTATTACATTCATCATGTGACTGTTAACTATGTCTCTCTCTTTAGTGCCAAGACCTGCCTGGATCCCAGACCTCATCTCCGCTTAGTCTGATGGAGTCATACACAGGACGCTCAATGGACCCTCTGCTGCCAGTAGGAGAACCAGGGAGGAAAAAAGCACCAGATACCGACTACGACGTCACCCAAAGACATCGCAGTGAACGACACAGATCACACGTATGTGGTTTATGTGTATCTCTCACTTCAGCCGTACATTATGGCTTCCAGTATCTTCATATGATTGTAGTGTGTCCCTGCAAGTCTTCTTTGACATTAATATATATATTTTTTTTCAAGGAACGGTATGAAGAACGGCATCGAGAACCCCGTTTGACCCTCCGGCCGCCTAGTTTAGCAGCACCGTACGCTCCAGTCCAGAACTGGCATCACCAGCCGGAGAAGCTCATCTTTGAATCCTGCGCTTATGAAGCCAATGTATGTTTTTGCCTCTCTCGTTCATAAATTATGCTGTTTGCATTGAATATTTCTAAGTAAGTATATTTATGTCTTCCATTCCCTTTATAGTACCTCGGTTCCATGCTCATTAAGGATCTCCGGGGTACTGAATCCACCCAGGATGCCTGTGCCAAAATGCGGGTATGCACTGCTGTAATCTCAGTGGGAAAAGCATTAACTATTCTACATATTCGTAAATAATAATTTGCCTTAACGTCCTCTCTGTCTGTATTTTTCATTTTTTCCCTCCAGAGGTCGACGGAACAGATGAGAAAAGTCCCGACCATCGTCCTCTCCATCACATACAAGGGTGTGAAGTTCATTGACGCAGCCAACAAGGTTAGCTATCAAAGTTGACTTTTGAACTCCGCGTGTCATGTTGCGCATTATCTTAAACCCAAACGCACACATAAATAACAGCATATTTGCTTTTGTAATATTTTGTGTGTATGAAAGTGTAACAGTCAGACGTCACAGTGCTTCTCTCCTGATTGTAAATGTCATGCCTCCAAGTTTCTGTCAGACTTGTTCATGTTTGTATTTCCCGACAGGCAGTACGTCTGCTCATATTGACATTTATTTGAAATTAATGAAAAAAGACTCAGCCTGGTTTAACTTCTCATGGCTCCGCTCTCCTGCGATAGCTTCGAAAACCCACTTTATGTCTCGAGTTCACCTCCTCACCGGGTCTCTCAGTATTTTCATAGCACATTATAGAAATTCAAGCCCTGTGTGATACAGTTTAACATTGTGTTTGCCTTGTATTAATGCCATCAAACAGAAACAGATAGCTTTTACTGAGGGTTATTTAAAGTCATTGAGTCCTGTTCCTCTCCTCCTGGTGCAGAACATCATCGCAGAGCATGAGATCCGTAATATTTCGTGTGCGGCCCAGGACCCAGAGGACTTGTGCACATTTGCCTACATCACTAAGGACCTGCAGACCAGCCATCACTATTGCCACGTGTTCAGCACAGTAGACGTGGTAAGGATACCCAATACTTTCACTGAAAACAAACTGGTGTATCTGTTTCGGAGTGAATGAATACGACATGCAATTTTTGTGTCAGCTTGATTTTAGCGTAAACAAGGTGAACCTATTTAAAGGAGGCTTTTCTAGTGAGTGCTGAAAACTTTCCTTACTGCTAAATTTGAATTCCTCCAGCGTCGTGTCCCGTACTCTGTAACACTGACGAGATGTGACAGTCCGCACGGTCAACACTGTTATCTCTAGACTGCCCTATCTCTTCAAGGTGTCACGCTTCAGTTGGGGTTGATTGCCTCCTCGTACACACAGTTCTACTCTGGCTTTGATAACTAGCCTTCCATTACCTACTCCGTTCCCCCCTGAGATCTGATGATTATCCTGCTAATCTGCCTCATAATGCAGTAAGGGTCATTCCAGTCTACAGTCTGGAGGAGCTTAGCAGTGCTCAGTTTCCACTGGGTTACTGTGATTTCCTCTGTGGTGTTGAAACAAGGGACTGCCGCCCCTTATCGGTAGGTGCTGCGGCAGCTTGAGAACCATCAAAGGCCAAAACAGCCAGGGGGATGATTTTGACCAAAATGTTTCTATCAGATGTCGCATTTATCTCAGAGCAGATATTTTCAAAAGTGAAGGATATGCAGATAAATTCAGATCTCTGTGTTCTATCAACGCAGTGTTCTCACTACGAGTTCTTTTTTTTCAGCTTCTCAAGACGCATAGCGTGAACGTCGAATCTTCTGTCTTTAGTCTGAAAGTGCTTGTTCATATTTGGAAGCTGTCAGGGTTTAACAATAGAATGCAGCAGCGATTAAATACTAAACTACGGCAGATGTATTCAGCCCAGGTACTGAGGGGGAGCTGCTTGCTGAAGCGCAATACTCCCAAGACAACTGCCACTTCTTCACGTTACGCAATTTGGTTTTGAAGAAGTTTTAGGCGAGGAAACTTTGTCCTGATGTCTTTTGTTGTCTCGCTGCAAACCGAGTATTGTTTTGTTCCCCCTGCCTGGAAACAAAACTGCGCTCAGTTTACTGTGAGACAGCTCCACGTCGGCTGATAGGATTCTGAATGCTTTAAAGAAGTGCCTGCTTTCTCTCTCTTTTTGTGGCAGAACCTGACCTATGAGATTATACTGACACTGGGGCAGGCGTTTGAGGTAGCCTATCAGCTGGCTCTACAAGCCCAGAGGACCAAACAGCACCAGAACCTTCCAGTGGGACCCGGTTCAGAGGTCATCGAGACCAAGTCCAGCCGACCTGTACCCAAACCACGAGGCAGCGTACGGAAGTCGGGGGTGAGTTGGAGAAACATACCGCAGCGTAGAAGTCAGACACACACATACACACACTTAAATGTACTAAAACTTAATGGAAGAGTTGATTGGAGTTTAATGGAGGCACGAAAACTAATACAAGCTGTACACTTTTTTTTTTTCCCCCCTTATCCTGAAATGCACTTTACCTGTTCATCTGGACATGATTTAGTGAATTGCTCTGCTTGTTGTTATTGCAGCATTAAAAAGGAGTCAGAGACATCCACAAATCAAAAAAAAAATGCTATTACAAGATGGCAGCTGGTATAAAACTAAAGCATATCGCACATTACTGAGTCATCCTCACACTTGATGCAATAATTATGTTTTTTATAGGAACATAGATCCAGCTTTTTTGGAATCAAACGCACAGAAAGACATTAGACACTTAGAACGTTTGTATCAGTCTGCAGCTTTTCACATCGTTATGACACTGTGCTAATGTTCGTCTGGCCATTAGCTTTAAACCATTAAGAAGTGAGCTGGTGTTGAATATAAATGAGATAATTACACCTCAGGGACCAGTCGCACATCTCCGTCTGTTTAATGGAATTTCACTGTCGCAGACAAAATTTCCAGTGTTGGAATAAAATCATGAGAGTTTTTGCTCGAGTCGCGGCACGCCCCTGTCATCTCGATTGTTTGGTTCAAGGTCATAAAACTCAGTCCGAGCTGTCTTTCGTCAGTTTTTTTTCTTATCATGACGTTCTGATAAAAATCAAACGTGTAATATTATTGCGAGTTTTTAGTCTCGGCTCATGCGAATAGTGAAGTTCAATGATGTGGACATCGTCAGCAACTGTCAGATATGCTCTCTCCAGCACCAAATAGGAAGCAGCAAACCAGGTAGATAACACACATCCAATAATAACATATTTTGGACTGTGGAAAAGGTGGAGAAACTGGTGCAAACCACTGCACACACAAAGACAGCTGTGCCCAAAAGCTGCTTCTGTTTCTGCTCCATTGTTCAACAATTTTTCTTCTTGTAAATTTCCACCAGGAGCAGGATGATAAATAATCTCAAAAGCAATCTAGTTGTAGCCTTACAAAGATCCCCTGCAAGATCCCCAGTCTTTGAGTCTGTGACTAAAGGCTCAGTGACTTATGACACTTTCTTTCTTCTTTCTTTAGATGTGAGAGGGTGTCAGACTTTAGTCTTTTAAGTCTTTTCAAAGTCTTTTCTAGTGTATGGTAGGCATAAAGAGAATCATGTAAGATTGTGATGTTTACTGTTGCTTCTTCGGTGTCTGCCTGTGTGTCCCTCACCTCTGTGTTTTGATATTTAAATGTTCCATCTTTATTTAATCAGGGTAGTTTTGCTGAACACAAATGCACTTTTCCCGTCTCACACCCCCACAGTCACACGCACAGCAACACTTGCAAACTATCCAGCACAATCACAGTGTCCTCCCGTCTCATGCCGCATGCTCAAATCTGTATCAATTTCTCTTCCTGTAACTCTCTCACAACCTCGCCTCTTTCTCTTGTGCTCTTTCCCCTCTTCTGTCTTTCTCCTCTTTCCTCCTGGCGGTGTTTATCTCTCCCAGGACTCTCCTCCTCTCAACAGTCGTTGCTGTTACTGTTACACCTGCACCACCCACCGTCCCTCCTTCCTACCGCTGCACTCTACCAGCCCTGCTGCCCAGGTGCTGCCTTCACATCATCATACCATCCTGTCCTGTCTACATCCACCCATGCTTTTCTCCTTTTTCTGTCTTCCTAGTTTTTTTTTCCTCTCACTGCCCTAACAACCCCATAATCCCCCATATGTATATTTATATTGCTGATATTGTACTTTTTTTCTGCTGTGTGTGGGGAAAAAATATATATTTATATGAGCCACACTATACATGGCCTCTGATTAAAGCTTCAGTTATCAGTTATGTTACTTTTGACTCTGGCGCCCCCTAGTGACAGTTTGGTAGTAATGTTTACATGGACAGAGAAGATTGTTCTGTGCCTGAAATATCCTTGAAATAGTGAGTACTGAAATATCCTTCAGTACTTTACTGATGGTTTAAGGCACATACATAAAAATCTATTAGAAGAAATATCTGTCCTTTTTTAAAAAGCACACACAGAAAAAGTTATTGAGTTAACTTTTTTTTATAAAGAATAACACTTTTTGATGTGACTTTTATGACTTCAAAAGGCAAATGTGATGGAATTTAAATTAGATTTTATGTTAATAAAAAATGTAACAATAAAACAAAGAATATAAAACCTTGTCACTCTCCTGCAACTGTCTCCACATCTCATGTATTGCAGCTTATGAGAAGCCAAAGATTTTACTCTCAATAGCTGTAATTTGAACTGCAGTGAGGGATGTTACATCACAAACAAATGAAACGAACTAAAATTTGTGATTT
The DNA here is from genome assembly GCA_029490765.1 of Euthynnus affinis. Taxonomy (NCBI): domain Eukaryota; kingdom Metazoa; phylum Chordata; class Actinopteri; order Scombriformes; family Scombridae; genus Euthynnus; species Euthynnus affinis. The sequence goes on along the minus strand of CM055841.1, from coordinate 24,602,215 downwards.
GTGAGAAATAAAAAATAATACTCAATTACAGTAAAAGATATATAGACAATATTAGTTTATATTAATGATACTGCTTTGCCATCATATAGGTTTTATTTACAATCTGTGCAAACTTGGATTCACACAACTTTATGGGTACATTCTAGATGAATGTCAATAGGAGGTGATGCGGCCTGATGGCATGTGGATTTCCACAGATAGAGAGGAATCTTCTCTTGATTTATAACAATAAGGTTGTGAGCATTACCACAAAGTTTCACCCAAATAAAGAGGTTAACCAGACCAAGAGGTGAGTTAGTCTGCACGTAGTCACCTGAGTATATTTTCCTTTCCCTCTTCAGTGGAGCTATTACCGACCAAACCTGTTTGTTTAATTACTTACTAAAAGATCCACTGCTGTTGAAAGACTGACAGTTTGATGCTCTCTGTTTGTGTTTACAGGGAGACGTTGTGGATCAGGAGGGGGATTCTCAGTCCCAGAGCAGCGCCACGTGGCTCGTGGACCCCAAGGAATCCAAGCGCACCATCAGCACTAAGTACGAGACCACCATATTCTGAGTGGATCCCCTCTTCCTCCTGACCTCTGCACCCGGGCCTGGTCTCACCCCTCTCCTTTCCCTCCTTCTGTGTGCCTTTCACTGTGACTCTGCCTCTATCCGGGCTGGACCCCCCCCCCCCTCCCCCTCGCCCTCCCCCGTCTCCCTTCACACTGTAGCTCTGCCCCGTGTTGTTGCCGGATCGGCTGACAGAATAATCTCAGACACTCCCTGACATCCCTTGCGTCTTCATCTGACAACAACACAATCTGTGACAGTTAAACGAGTGCTTTGCTCCTTCCTTATGCTAAACCACCACCACCACCACTACTACTACTACTATACTACGTATTGATTATTAGTGCAACCCTTCCACTTTCTCAGTCCCCTTCTCGCTGGTATCAGTCACACTACCAGCCTGCCACTTTCCTTCACTGTTATTCTCCTCTCTGTTTACCTTGTATGCTTCCTGAACTCTGTACAATGCTTCCTTTTCCCCCCAATCAACATCCTACTATTGACTCTTAGTGATAAGCTCTTTTTTTTTTTTTTTTCTTGGTGCTTTTCCTGCTCCATTAGGCGACGGCCGCTCTGAGGCTTTTCATTCTGATCTTTCAACTCCTGACTGCGAGTCCTGAGAAAATCTGAGTGACCCACTGCACACATCCTGTACCTGGATGGACATGTTTCCTGAGGGAACTGTGAAACTGCTCCCGCAATTCTATGCATCAGTCGGACTGTAGCAGACTGTTTCTGTTCAGGGGGATGCAGGTTGTGCTGTTAGAGCGATTTAACAAAGAGGGAGATTTTTCATTATCAGCGGGCTGTTCGAAGCCAAGGGAGGCTAAGAATCTTGCACTGTGATAAAGTCCTTTTTATGGAGCTAATAAAGTAAACATTTTGAGGGATTTTCTTGTGGGGCTCAGAGGATATGGACCTGCATGTTAGTGGTCCTGGCTGCTCCAGAAAATAGACGGTCCACACTGTCTAAGACTGGCATGCTCTCCTCTGTCTATCAATCAAAGCACCAGGATTAAAACCTGATGCTTCCTCTGGATTGAACTAACTATAACTAAGCACTTTCACCAAATCCCTAAGTGTGTAAGAATAAGTGCATCTTCCTCTGTCCTGTCTTTTTTTCTTCTTCTTCTTCTTCTTCTTTTCACGACAAATGCCTTCTATGTTCATCCTGCCTTTTGTTTTGCCAATCACAGCAAGTTAATATTTCACTGCTGTCAGTGAAAAGAGTTAATCATTATATTGGGAGGGGTGATCCATCACAATGTTTGTGTCCATTAGTTCGGTGTGTTATTTTTACTTTGTTTTTAACCTCATTGCTTTGTGTGTATGTGTCTGTGTCCCTTCCCTATAGCTGAACACTGTGACCACTCCCAGCAGCCAGTGTGAAAGGACAGGAATGAGCCCTGTTGCATGATGGGTGTTTTTTTGTTTTGAAAAGTGACCTACTTCTCATGCAGAGGATCACATCACCAGTCGGACTGTGCTTACAGCTCACCACAGTAACATATCAGGCGGTGGGAGGGTGGGGGGGGGCGGGGTGGAGTGGGCCTGGAGAGAAACGGACGCAGAGCTCTCAACATTGCACGGCCCATCAGTTCATCTGACCTCACCGACTTCATCATCATCACTCACCGTACACACACACACACACACACACACACACACACACACCTCTCCATCTAGCGTCCTGTCCATCAGAAAGTGATGGTTGTTATGCTCTTTGCATTTCCTGAGTAATGAATCTTGGCCTCCACACAGCTATCAGTCTGCGAGGTCGCCCTCACAGAGGGTGTGTGTTCACTCTTTCAGGAAATGTACCTGCAGGTTTCAATGCAGAACTTGTAGTTAAAGGGGAAGTAGCTGAGATAGGGAACTATATGTTTTCTGTTATGATACAAAGGTACAAACTGAGGCATCAGACAAGAGACCTCACACTGTAGGTACACACTCCTTCCTGGATTATTCGTCCTGTATCCAAATAGTAGCGTCTTCTCATGACCATCTCATCCACAACACACATATATAACTGTGATAAATAATGTAATCTTGCACGGGAGGAATTCTCTAACCAAACTTAATGGACGAAGGGGCAGAGAAACAGACACTACAAAGACTCTTTTATAGTAATATAACAGGGGGTGGCTTTTATTTGATTTGAAAGTTGTAATTTTTTGTTTGTTTTTTGTATGTTTTTATTGTTTTATTGGACAATGACGTGTCCTAATGCAGGAACTGGATCAGGTGTGGTTCTCTGCAGTTCTCTCCTTCCCTGCTCCTTTGTTCAGTTAATCTATACAAGATTATTCACCAAACCTGCCATGCAGGCTGGTACGTCTTTAGATTTTAGCTGCAGAACAGAACAATAGGGCACCGCATGTTTTCTCCTAGCTTACTCCCAGTATGTTGACTGTTAATGGTACTTTTTTGGTCAGCCGATGTGTATATGGGTACATAGTCAGGTCGTTTTTGATTTAACTGTTGTATATGTGGTACGTTGTCAGGCCAGTACGATAACTCTATGGTACACTGTCTTCAGCTCGCTGGTTGTCGGCACCTTCAGCCATCAGCCTGGTCCCATTCTGCTTTTGCACATTGCTGAGGATCAGGAGAGATATTTTGGGACTAATCTGATGACAATAATGATGAGAATGATATTGTACATGAATCTAGCAGTCTGTATTTTGATACTTGAATGATTTTTGCTTTTATAGATATCCATATATATATATATATGTATATGTATGTACGTATGTAATTTTTTTGACGTTTGTCAAAAGAGAGAAAAGGACTGTCTTATAAAGTTAAACATATCGTGAATAAATACCCTGTGATTTAAAAGAAAAAAAGGCTGAGAAAACAATGACTCAGAAGAGGGACCTCACTTCAGAAAAAAAAAAAAAGATTGTAAATAATCTTGGGCTTCCAGTCTTTTTTATGATTATTTTTCATAATTGTACAACTAATAAATGGAGCAATTAGAAAAGTTGTCCTTGTTGACTTTTTATTTGTTCTTTTTTATTGTTACCATGGAACCTTTTGCATTTTCTTTTGTGTCAGACACAGATCTGAACTTTTGCTGAATTTCCTGTCAGATTTCCAGGTCTCACAGCTAAAGCTTCACAGTGTATCAACGCCTTCAGGGTGTTATGATTTGTCAGAGGACCAACAAGGTCAGTGGATGTGCCAGGATGAAATGTTTGGTCTCCACCCTCCACGTCCATCTCATAAACCCTTCTCCGCTGATGGATGGACAGCGGCAGCTCACAGTCAGCGCAGGAAACCGAAACCAACTACAGGAGATTAAGCAACAGTGGTCCAGACACAGCTGACAGTATAATATCAACACGGCTTATTCTGTCAGTCTAAACAGCAAGCTGCTGCATTAGATACCAGCTCTTGTGACATTAGGAACAAACATGCTGCTACAGTATATTTCTTTGCATTAAAACCCTCTTCCAAACATTACATGATGAAGTTTATTTTGGAGTTAAGGTCCTACTGCTTCCATTTAACCTGAAGTGCACTTGTTACAAACTTTAAAAGTATTTGTTCATTTGAAACTCAATGGGTTTTTTTTAAACAAGAACAAAGTCACTGTGTTCTGTTGACTTACTTTAATCAGCAGAGGTTAATTCAAATATTGTACATTTTTAAATTGCTCCAGCACCAGGTTGTTCATTGACAATTTTTTTTTCCTTTGTTAGAATGGAAAACAAATCAACAGAAGAAGATTACTGGAGCTTTAATTTAAATGCAACAACAAATATTCCAATAACAGTCGCTTCAAAATAACCCTGAAACCCTGTTTATTTTTATAACTGGTGCTAGCAGTAACACATTTTTATCTCTCATTCTTCAGAAGCAAACGCCTCATCTTCAGATTTATTATTAGATTGAAAGACTTTATCTGATTTCTCTTATTTTGTCCACTCTCCTGACAGCTATGGAGTAAAATGTAGAAAACTGTCAGTTGACATTGTTTTTACTATGGAAAACAGGTTTAGTTTTTATTATACTGTGAAGATTTTACCCCAAATTTTGAGTTGATTATTACTTCAGACTGCAAATCAACCATAATGTTATTTAAACTCATCTTGTTGCTCTTTTTTCTCACACCTGAGCCATTTACAAACATCACTACTGTACAGTAAATGCAACAAAAAGTGCAAAAAGCCAAACATCAGAAGTTTTGATGAATTTACCTTTCAATCACCCGACTCTTGTGATGTGACATCGTTGGCTGACATGAAAACATAAACACAACAACAGATCAGGTGGGAAAATGAATTTACACCTCTGCTCATTTTCATAGATATGTGACAGACGTCAGAGATGTATTCTGCTGTTCCTGGAAAACAGATCAGGGTGGCTGATTGTGAGGCTGATATCGCACTCCAACATTCACAAACTGACCCAGACTCTACAGTGTCCAGCCTATAAACGATATACCGAAAACGAATACAAACGATTAATCAGACAAGTCTTGTAGTGTGTGGTTTTTTTTAGGATAGGCCCACATGAGGAAACAAGGCATCATTTTATGGTTCCACTTTGTAACAAAGTACTCCTTGCATGCAGAAAATACAGCGCCTTATACATTTGTATTGCATTTGTTTGGGGTCACCAGCCAATAATAATAGGTAATGATAAAAAAAAAAAACAACAACTTTATTTATATGGAACTTTTCAAAAACAGGTGACAAAGTGCATTGTAGACATCCAGACCAATCCATCCAGTCAACATTAGTAAATGTCAATAAGTTAATTGGTTAACAATAACTTGAAGGGTCTCGCTAATCGATTTAAGAGTTTAAAACAAGCGTCACATGCAGGACAATAAACTGAAGTTGTTCTTATTAATGGATTATTTACATTACACATTACATTATTTTATAATTATGGCACAAATATAACCATTAATTACCAATGTTTAACCAGTGTGTTTTATCAGGAAGTGATACTGGTTTTATATCTAGACACTAATGTTGACACTTGTCAGCTCACATCTGATATATTACAGGTTGTAAATGAGTTCTGTGAAGGCAGTTTGTTCACTTTGCTTGACATGAATTATTATATAATTGGATCGAACGAAAACAAATGTCAAAGCTTCTCTTATTATTTGAAATCTTTATAACACACGATGTTTTGACAATGACTCATATTCGCTTGACATGACTTATATAAGTTATTAATTTTTTCTACTTCTGCTATAGAGAATAAATATACAGGAGACTGTTAGTCGATTGGCTCTTCCTTGGAAACGTCCCAGTCAGACGTTCCCTGATTGGCTGCGCACCAACCTGTCCGGAAAGCTAATTGGCTCACCTGGGTGCAATTATTTCCCACCTGTTCCTCCTGACACTTCTCTTCGTGTAGTTTGTGCTTCCAGGAACAGTGTAGCTGCCGGAGGGGAGTGAGTTATACTGCCGCCGCCGCCGTCGCCGCCGCGATGGACTGACATCTGGAAACAGCTCGTTTCTGTCCGCACAGCTGCACGACTTCATTTCTCCAACATCTCCGGTCAGTTATCAGGAAATCATTCGGTTGGAAGTGAGTGTGATGTTTGTTTTATTCATGGATACAGAGGAGGAACTAATTATGAGGAAAAAGTTGTTTAAGTATTGAAAAACTATAAATCAGTGTGTTTTTCTTTCATTTTAATCACCCTTGTTTAGACCGGTGAGTGTGAGCCGTTTGGTAGGAACAAACTACAATCTCCAGTCATACTTTTCATACTTCTGTTTCATTTTTCCTGTAGCTGATGAGGGTTTTACGGGTGTGAGTGACAGTATTTGACAGATAGTGTCATCTTGACTCAGTTATCAGCAGTTCTGGGTTGAGATGAGTAGAAGAAAAATGTAGAATCAGGTGACATCCTTAGAAAAAAAACAATGAACTGCTAGTATTAAATAGTCCCACATATGACCAGCATCACCAATCATTGCTCATACTTTGTGGAAGCATGTATTTCCTTTGAAAGATATGACATGGATCATAGGAGTTTAATCACTGGATATTTTGTGGTTTAGTGAGTGGACACTGAGCTAGTGAAAGTGCAAATATTTGCACTAAAATGTCAATAATAGTCTTTTCAGTGGGACAAGGTGCCAAGCTAAACATTAATGAAATATTTCTGTTTCACTCCAGCAGGTTGTGAGTTGCACAACATGGTGTTCACCATGAACTTTTGTTTACTGTTAATTATTAAACCAGTTCTCAGTCTGGCTGCCCTTGAACGCATACTTCACATTTTTGGAACCCCCCCCCCCCTCTTCTTGTAATTTGTCATCACAGACTCTAACTGATGATTCCTGTGATTGTAACTCTGGCTCATAAACTGCGCAGCTGTTCTCTCAGTAATCACATTAAAGACCTGGAGCTGATCCTCCCCTTTATCAAAGCTGAGTTGTAATTTAAGTGAAACGCCCAGTCACATCAGAGCGCTCGGCTGAATTTAAGAGTTGTTATTAAGACATGGAAGCAAGCAAAGTGACATTCCTGTCACTATTAAATCCTGACTCAGCTGTGGGTGTAGTGAGTTTTCCAACTGCTGCCCTGCAGGTTTGTTGCCTTGTTCAGGTTTGAGAGGTGTTGGCTGCTAAAGTCTGGACATTTGTTTGTGTCTCTTGCTCTCTGCTGATCCGAACACTCTAATGGGAGGGACTGTAATTAGTGGCTAAAGCGTTCACTGGGAAACCAGTGGGTGCTTTGTCAACTAGCTTTTGTTTCCAGAAAACATGTGTGAATGTGGGTGTTGGTGATCAGGTTTTTTTTTTCCCCCCCAACTGTCCTTGCTGTGTGTTCAAGGCAAAAGGCCAAAAATGTCATTGCTCTCGCCAGCACTGTAAAGTCAATAAAAGATCACCAGACGACACACTTGGCTGACTCGAGTTACAAGTGATATAATACTTTGGAACGATTTATCTATGTTTACATTTAAAATAGTGCGGAATCTCCTCTAAATTGGCAAAACTGTTCAGTTACATTTTCCTTTCATTTTATTTTCCAAAGCCTGTTTCAAATTCCCCTCAACACACGACAAGGAATATGATGCTGGTGGAAACATACTGAATTGTTTACATATTTATTCTTTTTTTTTTTTTTTTTACCTAAAAGTAGTCAATATATGGATCCAAAAAATACTTGAATATGCAGCCTCAATAAACCTCATGGAAATTTTGTTTTTATCATCATTATCTTGCATTTCTAAAATTCCTCTGACTAATCTCCTCACCTTCTTTAAGCTGCTGTAACGAAATATACACGTAGTACAAGAAAAAAAACTCGTCTTGAATCACACATAATTGAAATTTGAACTGTCTTGTACTGACAGAGGGACACATTGTTTGCGGTGGACAAAAACACTGAATGAGTGTCTGTACCTGAGTTGTCCTCAGAGTAACTTCATGACCCAGAAATGATAACTCCCGGCCTTCATACAGTTAGGATCATAGACTTCAGGTAGCAGAAGCACTGACTCATAAAGGGAAACTTTAATTATGTTGCTCTCATATATTTAATCAAATTTTCTCTGTGATAAGAGAACAATAAAGTTAGCTTTCTTCTGCTTCTCGCACACACCTGAACTTGATTGTGTGGGTGCAGCTACGTGATGAATAAGCCACATAACAGGTTGTAAAGCCTTTATCTTGGGATACAGTATAATACATTTGTGTGACCTATTTAGCCAAAAATCCACTACGGAGTCTAAACTCGACTTCATCAAATATTATCCCTGTATGTCTCAACTTTTCTTCATTGTTGTGGTATTTGCCTCTGGCACTTACTAATGCATGTTAAGCTCTTGAAAGGGAAAGTAAGGAGGACAGAGCTTTGCTTTAAGTGGCCCTTTCTCCAAGGTTTTGTGACTTCATTTACTGATGGATGTGTGTGTCTGAAATCAGCAGTCTATTAGTGAGGATTTAGAAAATCCCTCTTCTTGTATCACTTCACCAGATAAGGAGAATAGCACGCTAAATGAAGAGCCAGTAATAATCCTTTCAGTTTTTAGTTGACACACTTTCCTCATGCCTGACCTGTCAGTGGTAATATGCAAAGGATAATAAAGAGGAAACAAAAGTAAGCTGTGTAGTGCTGTAACATAACACAGCATATCAACTGTCTTTATGCAGATTCTACATGACGTCAAGCGCTTCTGTGTGTGTGTGTGTGTGTGTGTGTGTGTGTTTGTGTGTGTATGAATGGTGTATTCATCAACGAAGATGAACATTTCTCTGTCGATGGCTGAATCACAGTGACTGGAATGACAATTAATAAACAGTGTTTTAAGCATCACTGTATGAATTCAGATTATATGCATTTCTTGAGTGCTACCATGAAAAAAAACCCTCTTCCTGCTTTCTGTTACTGGAATAATTTGAATGCAGGTCAACATACAGCTTCTAAAGCAGTAAACCTAACCTCATGTGAATCATCATATCTTTTTGTTGAAGTTATATGTCTTTTTGTGCTATATATTACACATTACAGTGAGACTGTGTCACTTTTGCGATGACAATTACATAATAAAAAGTAGTGACACAAAGAGAAGAGAAGAAGTCAGTGAACTGACTCAGTGTACAGCAGAATCTATCTGAAGTTTACTAATGTTCATTAACATTAGCCAACATATTGTACTGGTAATATCAGACCAAGTAAGGCAGTTGTATTAAACAAGGGTGTGTTTTATTACCTATAAATTAAACTTATAATTGAGGAAGAGGAAGAATGGTACATTTCCTCTTTCAAAACTTAGTATCACCCTTCTAAAATGAAACAGATGAAGTAACAATGGTAAAAAAAAAAAATTCCACTCACACTTAGGACTGCAGCTAGCGATTGTTTTCATTTTCAATTATGATTTTCATGATTAATTGAATAGTTGTTTGGACCATAAAATGTCAGAAAATTGTGAAAAATTTTCAATCAAGCCAAAGTTGACATCCTCAAATGTCTAGTTTTGTACCAACCAACAGTCTGCAACCCAAATATATTCAGTTTACACAGTCACAGAGGACTAAAGAAAGCAGAAAATATTCACATTACAGAGGCTAGAATCAGAGATTTTGGAAAATTCCTTCTTAAAAAATGACTCAAAACGATGAATCGATCATCAAAATAGTTGCTGATTAATTTAATAGTTGGCAGCTACGCGATTAACAGGTGCAGCTTTACTCACACAATATAACATACAAACATACCAAACCCCCAACAAACTAAAGACTGCACATTAATCATGGCCATATTTTCTGAGTAAATACATTTTATTACCAACTCATACACTGACTTATGTAATGGCTCAACTAGCATAACTGGTTGTGTTTAATATATCACAGTAACTGTGACAGGACTTTTGGAATCTGAAATGCCTTTTGTTACATTAATAGGGGAGTTATTACATTATGAGGATCATTTAACTATCAGCCTTCATTTATGGCTTTCATTTATCACACAAATTAACAGTTGTCGCTGTGATGTTGACAAACTAATTTTGCAAGCTATTTTCAGCCTCAGACTGTGGCTTCCTCTCATGTGTATCAGTTGTAGGAGGTACTTGTTAAATTGTGCTCAATTAAATGAACTCGTATTATGTTGTCAAGGAAGCAGCACTAAAACTGAAGATTTTCTCTGACTCCAGTTTTTACCCTGTTTCTCCTTGACCTTTCAGATTCTTCCTCAGACTGATCCTCGGTGAAATTTACACAATCATAAGAGGACCGTGAAGCCCCGGTCCTGCCCTCATCCTCTTCCTTGTGCAATGCCGAAGAGTGACACGTGGCCAGGCGGCGTTGCCATGGAATCCTTGAGCAATATGGACAGTGCTGGGAGCTGCGACAGTGTAATCAGCATGAACTCTGGCTATGTGAGTGCTACTGTGGATACCCTCATCTTCACGCTTCTGTCGCAGTTTCTTATCTGTTTGACGTATTTTACTCTTACTAGTTTCCTCTGGTGTATCTCAATAAACACTAGTTTTGACAACACTACCGTCCTTGGTTGGAACAGGGAAGTAAAGATCTGACATTTATGTTCAGATTTTAATGACGTCTGTGTGGATATTTACAGCCCACAGGAGAAGGTTAAATGAAAGATGATGAGATGAAATGAATCTGTTTGAGGTAAAAAAAATTCTCTCATGTTTGCTCAGGGGGTTTCAACCAGATTTGTGGCTGTTCTTTTAAGACGACCAGAGGGGAAAAGATCTCAAGCTGTTCACAGGCAACCGCAGTCACCTGAAATAAATTCTCCTGACAGGCCAATATAGAGTGAAAGATGGCCAAGAACATGACAGGAGCCGTATAATTTGTCATTCCTTTGCAGCTGTTTGAACACTAAACAATTTTGACCTATTGTTCCTCTCCCGTCTCTCATGGCCATGTTTAAGGTTCAATGGGAGAGACAGATTGCTGACGAGTTGAGAAATTTATTGCCTCTTCAGAGTTGAAATGCACTACTTTTTTTTTTTAAATATCACATCCACTTTTTTACTTTGTCTGCAGAGTGATGACAGTATGGAGCACTTATCTGCTGAAGAGAGGGCATGTCTCATGTATCTGGAGGAAACAATTGAGGCGCTGGAGGTACAAGAAGACAGCGGCTTATCCAATGATGAACCGGATTCTGGGCACCTGGGAGAAAAAATGGGTCGGATGAAAGTAGATGGTAAATATGAATGGCTGTTCATGTCATTAAATATTCTGTTTTGCTTTTCACACTAAAACAACAGCAATCAATCTAAGACTAACAGCTATAATTATGTTTCTTAGATATTTCCGGTGTCAAGTCTGATGAATCCGGAAGAGACCAGAAATCATTTCTCATTTGTGGAGTGCCCACACCTCTTGTCCACCTACAAGCAGAGCCTGGATCCAGAGCATTAACCGTTGAAGACAAAGCTGAGCATCATGCTCTGAGTCAAACCTCTCAACCACAGTCCACTGCTGCTTCTTCATCAATAAACCTCATGACTCAACCAAAACCTCCAGTCCCTGGATCAGTCACTGGCCACAACATCTCCCCACCAGCCACTCAGACTGAGGTGTTGGGTCCATCCATTGATGGATCTGGCGATTCTGAGTGTGTCCCTACAGCTCAGTCCACTAAGGCCTCCGACATAGATCTGGGTCTGATCCCCCCTCCCTCAGACTTCATGGATGAACCAGACTCTCCTCCACAGCCAGAGAAAGAAAAACACCTTCCTCCATTTGCAGGGGCATCGAATAACAGGCCAGCAACATCTATTGATTTGGAGCAAATACACCCAAGAGCCTCTGCAAAGACAACTTCAGAGAGCACCCCTGTGACCCAGGAACCTCCAAACAAGCCCTCATCTGAAGTGCCTGCCAATCTTAATCCTCCAGCAGTCACCTCTGGTCCTCTAATGAGCCCTCCTCCTGAGACAGCAGAGCCCAGAAGTCCACCTGCTGTGGCCCCTAAGCCCAAGAAGCTTCCTGCCAACATAATTCTGAAGTCACACAAGCCATCAGCGGCAGGCTCTGATGGCAACTTGATTCATTCGGTCCCCGCTAGCAGTGACCGACAGTTGTTGGACCCTCAGAGAGTCCGCATTGAAGCCCTCCGAAAACTTGGCTTGCTTAAAAGTGATGACACGGAGTCAGGCCCCACCCTGAGCCCCAAACTTTCACCCAAAACTCGAAAGTCATGGGCATCTCCTCCTTCTCCAATCAGCCCAGCAGCTTCACATACACCACCCTTAACACCCTCTTACACCCAGGTGAACAGGACACCGCCTGCCTCTGTCCCTGGACCATCAGCTACTCCTGCAGCTCCTGATGTTCTTCCAGCACCTGCTGCTTTCAGTGATGGACATCCCTCATCAGATACTGTCAAAGATGTTTTAAAAGTTAATGCACAGGCGATGACCCCTCCTCCCAGGAAAACTAGTGTCAAATCAGCCACCTTGGAGCGTTCTGGTCTGGGTCTAAGCAACTATATGGCTACTCAAGGATCAATCGAGTCCAATCAGGACATCGGCGATGCGCAGAGCCTCAGTCAGCTGCGTAACAATCGGCCACGCCCTGCCTCTTTGGGGAGTAGGAAAGAGTTTTCAAGTGGACACGGAGAAGGTGTGCAGGCGGGCCTTCCCACCAGCAAAGGCCCACAGATGTCTCTGCCTGTACACAATGCCTTCCAGCACTCCAGAGACACTCAGAAGCTGCCTCGATCGCAAGGTATCAGTGTGCTGATCTGCCCTCGTGCAGAAAACGGAGAGAACCGCCGTGAAGCTCTGAAGAAACTGGGACTGCTCAGGGACTGAGGCAAACCTTACAATTATATTTAAAGAAACATACCACGTTGATCGATGAAGACATTACAGAACTTTCGGGAAGCAGCTTAACAACATATTTATGCATTTTCATTTTAACTGCATTAAGCTATTATAACCAGAGACTGCCTCACATGGATGTCATGCCGACACTTGCGTTTGTTTGTAACTTGTACAGCCATATATACAGTGTTGTATTTCTCATAAAACTACTAACTCTCTGACTGTAGCTGTGGGTGTTTTATAAATTAAATATTGTTACTTTTTAGAGGCAATGATTGCTTTTTTTTGTCATTTTGACATGTGTCTTGTGATCCACAGGTATTTCCATGTCATTGTCTGCTTTCACAAGTGACTCTTTGTTTCAGTAATACCATTGTGAGGCTGATTCCCCTCATAGTTCTCCTTTTGTCAAAGGTCACTGTTGGTAATACTTTCATTTCCTAAACTCTATTGGAATGATGAGTCCCACTTTGTTGACCACAGGAACTTTTTTTTTTTTTAGAAAGCACTAAAATGCAGAGTGTTTTTGTACTTAAGACTGCATTTAGTCTGTTTGCTCAGTGCTGTGTTTCAGTGCATCAGAATTGGAAGTGGTCGCAAATGTAGAGAGTATACCCTGCATTGCTAGAACTTACCTAACTGTTACTCCAAGCACACAGTCAGTGGCCAGCAGGTGATAAGAATCTGAAACATGTGGTTTGCATGGTTGCATAGTGACGCACATGTCAAAACTCATAAGTCTGTTCCATAGCAGCTATGTGCAGTGTCACCGTGTGTATGTCGGTTGTACGTGAGCAGATCGAGCAACTTTAATTACTAGCATTATTATAATTGTTTTGATTACACACTGTGCCTACATTGTCTGGAAGTCACACATTTCGCTTATGCGTAATTGTAATATGTCATATTTGTTTTCCTTGGGTGGCATCTGAAGCACCCTCATGTGTCATGTCAAATCAAAAAATTGAGGCACCGGTTTTTGCACTCAGCTGCAGCACCTTTTATCTGATGCGATGATGAGAGAACTGGTGCAACCTGTTTTCTAACCTCCTGGTGTAGCCCTTTATGCAACACCTTTTCTGCTCATGATGGCACATTTACAAGCCAACGGTCTGTCTGAAAAACATTTTTATCACTGCTGCAGGCTTTTAGAGACAAATAAATGAGAATTTTCCTTTAATTTGTTCTTAAGGTCACCTACTGCTGTGAAAATTAAGCTCAATTTGGAAGATGTTTCTCTGAATATGTATTTGCACCTCAGTTTGTAGAGAACACAGCAGACATTTTTGAATCAACTTGGCTGGAGTTGTTTTCATTTTTCCACTTGAACATAACTCCCTAGTCTATGTTGGAAGGTAGCCACATCAAAGACTTACCAGTATGTCACCGATTGAGCAACATAGGGTGTCCAAATTGATAATAATTACTCTTATCTCTTATTGATCTGGGTGTCACCTGGGTGTGTATTGTGTCTGAATAACTGCATCTGTGCCAAGTGCCACTTCGTGTGTGAGCTCTGTGTGTGAGGATTTCTTCTACATTTAATCCATTATCTATAAATAGAATATTTTCATATGTTTATCTTTTCACACATTTTTCCTAAGGAAGTAAACCTCTGATTACTATCTGTCAGGGGAAACTTTTAACAATAGCCTAGTTGTTTGAATATTCTTTTGAATAGTTTAGTTTCAAGATAAAGCGCATGTGCATAATTTGCAATAAAAACATTAATTAGACATTACTCATTGTGGCTTTAAGACCCTTAAAAGCAGGAGTAGGTAGAGTTTCATTTCTCTGCTGCGTTGTGAGTGTGGCTTATAGCGAATATTCTTTTATAGTAACAGAAGATGAAGCAGCTACGTGCTGTCAAACCAACACAGGCGGCTTTGTGCTGCTCTGTGGCATGCTGGTATGTGAGCTATCGTTCCTCTCCACCTTCTCCGCCTGTTGTCCCGCTGCCAGCAGACCTGACTGACAAGGACTCAGTGACAGCTCCTGTCACTTTCACTGTCATCCTCATAGGCATCATAGATCAGCTGCTATGAATAACATACCATATCAGTCTGCATACCTTCCCTAGTTCCCTCATTCTCAGTGTGACGAAGTTACAAAGATGAAATTTAAGATTAAAGAAATAAACAGAAACAGATGTTTTATGACCTCTGTTTGGCTTTATAATAATCACTATGCAATCATGTCACGTAATAACAAAGAGACTGCAACCTCATGACATAATATGTTCATTAAGTAGAGCCACATAAAATGTAGCCTGATTGTTTGCAGCTTGTTGCAGCTGCAAAATGAGGTCTGCTTGGTCAACCTGTGAACACCTGTGTAGCATTCTGCAGAAACAGCCTGACCACTAGAGGGCAGTCCAGATTCATACGTGTGTGTTTGTGTGTGTGTGTGTGTGTGTGTGTGTGTGTGATAGTGTGTACCAGTGTTACCAATAATACAGTAAGTAGACTTCCCCGCTGTGGCTGAGAGCTCGTATGATGGAGAACAAAACGCAATATGCATGTAGATGCATATTTTGACATCATATGCTGATGAATACACAAATCCGCCTCTTTGCATAGAGATAAGTGATGAATTTAAACATTGCTACTTACTCTGCATATCACAACTGACATGGATCAAAAATAGTGTAAAGAGGAAATTGAACAGTGGAAAGTGGTGCATGATGCATTTTTTTGCATGCTTGCATGAATTAACACTGAAACAGATGTCTTGTGTTAGCATAATTTTCATATTTTCAGTTTGATGATGTCTTCTCGCCAACTTTATTTATGAATCAAATGAGGTCATAACATCAGATAAACTGTTTTTGAAGGATATTAATGAGGATTAGACTGCATTTGTTGTATATTTGGTAAGGGGTTACAAATCAGTTTTCCATTTAACTCTACAAAAGAGAAATAAGTATGTATTAACAGGACCTTCACTGCCAGCAATGCTATGCAACAAAAAAGCCCAAATCAATAACTTTAACTCAATTTCCATTTTATTTGCCTCATATTTACAAGTCTTTTTGAAGCTAAGTCTTTCAAAATATAAAATAATTTTGGGAATTCTCCCAATTTGGTTCACTAATTAAAATGAATTTGGTGCAGCTGTTGATCCATGAAGCGTCTCATAAAACTGGGTTTGGTCAGGGAGACAAGACCTGTTGCATTCAGATTTTGGGATTTTTTAAATTGCTTTTGAGGTCAGATTGGGCCTGAAAGGGCGTGACTCACATGATCTGGGCTGCATTTTCCAAACAAAATCACTTTATCTTGTTGTTTCCAGAGGAAATGATTCAGGTCAGAGTATTAGCAAAGAATGTTAGAGTTGAATGTGGGTGTTTTTGCTGGAAGGCTTTACTCATCAGAGTGCCACAATGACCCTTAAACCTAATCACCTCTGGTGCTGAGCTCAGAGAACCTGACATGATTTGGCATTTCGCTGGTAAGAGGAATTAAACATGGCCATAATCTTGGTATCTTATGACACACAGATGAGCTGAACCTCTGTAAAGCTCCTGCAAGACACTCCCTGGTGTTAGCATTTGGAGCAGGTAGGCGTAGCTGCTGCACTATCAGGCTAGACAGTGAGCTCATGGGACTTCCCCACTGCCCTGGTCCTGTTCTGTACTTAGATACTTACATACTGTCTGTCTGAAAAAGCCTCGTCCCTTTCTCCACATATGAGTTGATCATAGAGGATTAGTGGAGACAAAGTGGCACAGAGCCACTGCTGAGTGTGCTGGGGTTTAAGCATGCCCGGCCCAGTTCTGTGTCATCAAAAGAGTTTACTTAAAATATACGGGTATTATCTACTTCTTCTGTGTGGGTGTGTTTGCTGGCGTGTGCATTCAGATAGGCAGTAAGCACTGTAATTCAATTTTGTTGTATGATGATGATTGATACTTTGAATGATACGGGCTCATCAGCAAGGATTAAACTTAGGATCTTAACAGGACAATGTCTCCCTCTCTGTCTCATTTGATCTTGATGAGTCCGCTAGATTACATGTGTACACACACACACCAGATGCAATGCGCGCACAGGCCTTTATCCCCTCAAGCACCCGCACGCTCACTCACGCAGCTAACAAGCCCGTCTGTATCTTGTCTACCTCCCTGCTGCAGTGACGTTCAGGTAATATGAAAAAGCCTCTCACTTGGGAGGTAAAACAAGCCCTCATATCCCAAAGCCTGAGGGTACTGTGGTGATAACACTCATTAGAAGGTTTCAACTCATCTGACATTTCCAGTGGTGTGATACGAATGCAACACAAGTTGAATGCTTCTTGTGCCACTGCCATCCTCCAACCATGATGCTGCAAAACTAGTCTTTGACAGCCAAGATGAAGTCTGTCAGTTAGTTAAGGTGGCTGTGTGTGACACCTCTTTTTTCTTTCTTTCAACTTGATAACTGTATTTCCTTTTTCACTCCCCCTCTCTTGCTCCCTGTCAGTGCCAGTGACTGAGGCTGTGGTCAGGAGGCATTCCTGGGGCAAGCCCACAGCCTTCTCTGGGATGCCTGTACTAAAGTGTGGAACTCAGTAAGCCACTTTGCTCCCCTGTGGTGCTGGCATGGTGAGTACCAAGAGATCCTGCTGGGCCTGCGGTGGTGTTGGTAACCTCGCATATGAAGCCCCTGCAGAGAGGTAAAAGAAGGGACGAAAAGGGGGGGAAAAAGTTCTGAGCTCTGAGCTTTGGCATTTTCACACATACATTTTTCAGACAATTGGGGAGCATAAATGTCGAACTGGAAGAAAGTAAATGAGGAGCTGAGGTGATGTGTCCCTGTGTATGACCATCTGGAAGACAACATTAGGCTCTCTGC
The DNA here is from genome assembly GCA_029490765.1 of Euthynnus affinis. Lineage (NCBI taxonomy): Eukaryota > Metazoa > Chordata > Actinopteri > Scombriformes > Scombridae > Euthynnus > Euthynnus affinis. The sequence goes on along the minus strand of CM055841.1, from coordinate 24,584,534 downwards.
GGGGCTCCTGACTCCTCAGTTCATTAGCATGCAGTGTAGTACAGTGGTGGCTCTCACAGACACCTCCCAACATGCATCCATCTTGCATTTATCTTACAGGAACAGCTGTTGGAGCGTTGTCTGAATGCACTATTTCCCAGTCGAAATAAAAAGCGAGTTGTGACAACGTTGCCTCTTACCTTCTGATTGCTGAAAAGTGGAAGATTTGGGATTTGTTGTTGGAGATGGAACAGGTGTGGCAGTTGTTACATGTAGGTTTTTTTTTTACCAGTCATGCATTTTTCATACAGTCCTAAATAGTACAATGTTACAGTCACACTGATACTGTATTGCCTTCGAATTCAAAAAGAAAAAAAAGTGCTACAGTATACACATATTCAAAATAAGTCAAGGCAGGTGTGGTCAGTTACTCTGCAGAAAATATAATGAATACGCTGCATAAACTTCCTGAAAAGTGATATGATGCAGTTTCGTCTGACTTATCTGCGAAAGATCCTCGCTGCTCTCTTGACACCTTCCGCACTCTCCCGCTCCCCTTTACCCAGTGTGTAACTGAAGTCCTTTTCATGATGAGGATCATAAATTAAACATTGCCTGGGCTTCCCTTGTGTGTCTGTGGGTGTAAAAATAGCTTGGGTTTGGTGCACTGTGTGATGCCCGTGCGCAGCCCTTTGTCTTTAATGAAGTGTTGGCATGAAAAGTGTACAGATCCTCCAGCGCGACTTGTACTCAGGCTCTGTGGCAACCGTGTTCTGACTTTCTCAAACTCCCCAAGTGACTCTGAGCTCATTTGGTTATACAAGTGCTCACAATTACCCAGAGATTTGGACACAGGGACACGGGATATTTCCATATCCCTGACGGATGTTATTTTAATTACATTGAACTGCTTGACTTTGTGCTGTGGATTTACATGTTTTTTCTTCTTCTGTGGATGCAAAAAGGGATTCTTGAAAGGTTATTGTGTTGTAGTGAGCCTCTTATTTAGTGAGGCCCCTAGTTCCTGGCGAAATATGGAGGCAGCATGGGAAATCATATGAAATGATTTTGTTTAATAAATGTTTGCCTTTGAATCGAAGGTAGTTACATTTTGACATATAATCTTTAAGTACAGGTAATGACAAAATTTGTCCAAAGATGATGAAAAAATAATCCCCTCTTCTCCATTTTTGGCATCACACAATTTTATATATAATATATATTTCAAATTCTTCGCATAGTCTGAAGATAGTAGAGTTGTTATCTCCAATCAGTCTCATTGTGAGGCCCTAATTATATTTGATTGAGAAAAAAATTGCACATGGGAGCAGGCAAGATAATTATAGTGTAGAATCTGCCTGTACGTTGAAAAGCAAACATAAATGCATCAACACATCTGATTAATTTAGGTGATAATGCAGGAGGCGGCAGCAGGTGTGTGGGGATACAGATGCTTTTTTTCCTCCGCAGGATGCTTCCTGAAAACAAATGTTTCATAAGTCATTGCCGGTGAGATGTGACACAGTAGCTCAGTGGGGTTGTGCTCCTGGTAATGTGAGAAAGCTCTGTTTTGATTCATGTAACTTCTCAAGCCTCATTCCTCTTCAGGTCTTATGGGAGGGGGGTAATGGGGTGCATACAGATCATGATCAGTGATTTGCAGGGATGACTGATGGTTGGGAGTAAAAAGCAAGTCAAACCCTCTCCTCTACTTCAAAATTCTTTAACATGCTGATGATAGTTTCATCTTTATTTTCTTCATGGACGAATCGATCTGAACGTGCCCTATACACACACCTGTGGCTTCATGCCGTGAATCTCCATAATACTGACTTTTGACAACAATGCAGGTTTTAGTCATCCTGAGCTGCCAGCAAAAATCAATGAGATGAATGTGGCGGTTGAGCTGAACCTCCTGCAGGCAAAATCTCAATACTCAATACTGAAGAGTGAGTAATGTGGTGTTGGTTATGGTTTTGGAACCAGATGACAGAAAATATCATTTGTATCCATGTTTTTTGTTTTTGGTGATTATCATAGTGCTTTCATCAACGTTCCAATAATTGTTAGCTATAATACCTGAGGAGCTGATTCATCTTGAATTGTATTTTTGAACAGCTGGGATAGTTTATTCATTCAACATAATAACCTATTATCAACAGGACTTTTTTTTGTATTAGAAATCTTATTTCCCTTCATGTGCGTATTTTCTAATACAAGTTACAAGCTCAGTTAAGTGGATTTCAGGGGATTGGCTCCAGCTATAATAGGGATATGATATTGCTCAAGGGCCCCAATTGACCTTGGGATGAGGATGATATGCAAGGAAATCAGTTGAGGTATAAAATAAAAACTGTAGGTTTTCATTTTCCATTTTCATATAGGTTTTGTAATTTGGGTGTTCAACTCTGTCAGCTGAACTTTTAACTCCATTCAGTGAGCATGTATCAGGCAGATAAGATAAAGATAATTTGAATCTTATTTTTTTTTTCTCTCCTCCTAAACTTGATGATGTAGTTAAGAGTGGTGTCGAAATGCTGATGATTTTGCTACATGACAACACTTGTTGTTGACAATCTGATTTAATGACAACATTAATCTTCCATCAGTGAGATGAGGGGGTGTAACAGTAATCATCACATGGAAATCAATGCTGTGGCACGAGCCAATGAACTGGTTTGTTGGACTGGCTCGCGCATTCTGTTAAGTGTGAGAACAAAAATGTAATCTACAGGCAATTACTGTTTTCCATCTGAGCCATTTATAAAGCCATCCGCCCTCTTGTCCCCCCCTTTCAGCCATTGCTTTCACCACGTGACAGGCCACTTTTTTTCTTCTTTCTTTCTTTCTTTTTTTTGCGCAGGTGACACCGGCCAGGTGACTTGCACGTGCCGACCCACCGTGCAAATGGTAACCTCGGTCCACCTTCAATCCAACCAGCACCTGTGTGTTAATTCTCACAGAACCAAAAAAAAAAAAAAAAAAAAAAAAGGAAACAGTGAGAGCCAGTTAGAGAAGAGAAGGAGCAGCAGAAGAGTCCGGAGCGCAGCGCGGACGCTTCTTCTTCTCTCCTCCCCCTTCCAACCCCGCCGCTCCACTCCATCTCTCCCTCTCTCTTTTCCCCTCTCTCTCTCTCTCTCTCTCTCTCTCCCTCTCTCTCTCCCGCTCTCTCTCCCTCTCCCCTTTCTTAAATTGACATTGGTCTGGCTCGAAACATGATAACAGAAAAGCGTTCCTGCGCTCCGCGTTGTCGGGCTATCCTCAATCCCGATCACTTGAAACTCAGATAAGCAGGCGTAAAGAGGGAAAAAAGGATCGCACAGTATCCTGTCAGCGGGTGCTCAGAGGAATAACAAGAGACCTTTATACCACACACACATACACACACACACACACATACACACACACCCTCGTATGTGCTCTTGCGCATCGTAGATCTTAAAAAAGTGCTCGTGTTGAACTACAGTGAAAGTTAACATGTATATGCACGTTTTGATACGCGCAAGCTTTGGATTTGTAGGTCTCTGCCTGGTCGCCTTGTCCAGCAGTCAGCTTCAGGAAGTAAAACCACTCAAGGTAAGTTTTCACGTCAAAAATATCTTTATCTAACTGCTGATGGCTGTGAATGTGCCGCTACTGCTGTTGTTGTTTTTTATTTTTATTTTACTAGACTGCTGCGTGCCTAATTAATAGATTTATTAGATGCATTTGAAAATCTGGTTTATGATGCCACTTAAGTGCTTTCCACAAAGTGTAAATCAAGTGTATAAATATATTAGACTTCACGTCATATGATTTTAAGCAGAAGTTAAAAGTTTAAAGTTGAAGTTAAAAGCAGGATCTTTTGAAATGTAGAGTGCATATATGAAGTTTTAGATACTTTAATTAATCACTTTTATCCTCAGTATGATTCAAGCACAGGCTTTCTGTTGATTAAATCATTTTGTAATCGCTTAATTGCCTTTTTGTTGTGCCAGAATGCTCACTTGCTTGTATTTATGCTGACTTGCTGAGCAAGAAAAGAAAGGAAACATCCTGGGCTTAAATTAACTTTGACTGAGTCTTTCATAATTGTAATTGTGCTTTGGCAACACATGTCAAATGTCATGCCAATAAAGCCTATTGAATTGAATTGAATAGAATTGAGCTGTTGTCTTGGGGGAAAAAAAAAGAAAAAAAAGACTTGTCTTTGATCTTCAAACGGCATCGGCAGTGTGAACAGTTATGTTTCATAGCTAGTCCTGCAAGTAATTGTAGTGAGACTACCAGGAGGTATTTGTCACAGTCCAGACAAGTATTTGACACCAGCCTGTAACACACACACGCAGGAGTCTCTATCTGTCAGACACTGCAGCTACAGTACCGTCCTGCCCAGCTGGCTGCCCTCTTGCTCTCTTGTCTTGTGAGAAATTATTCAGACCAGACAAGGGCAGCCTGAATCAAAACTCTGGCACCTTACAGGAATGAGAAGGACACAGCGTTAAACACTCAATTTCTGATTCACTCAGCCTTCTCCTTCAGGTTTTCATCACTTAATTTTCCCACAATACAAATGCCAAGCCGGGGCTGCCAGAAGTATTTGCATGCAAAGACACTTCATGGTTTCTGTGTGAGTGTTGATTGTGGTCGGTGATGTTTCGCACACACAAAAAGACATCTCTCGGGCGGTCGACAAGGCAAAAAGAGAAAGGGGGTGGGTGACTATTTTGCATCCTGGGTGGTCTGCCCCCACTTGTGGGAAAACTCAATATTTACATTTTGCAATTAGAACTACTTTTTTCTCACTTTATTTTCCACAACATCGATTACACACTTCCTTGTAGTGTGGAATGCTGCTGTATGAGTGTTGGTCTGTAATGGCATGCACCTGTTTGTTGGTCACTGAGTGAAACGCCGTGGACGACCACTTGATAGGCTTCTCCAGTTCCTGTTTATCAGTGGAAGGCCAGCAGCAGCTCCACAGTGACACATTGGCTGTGTTTGGCTCTGGAGTCATTTGTGAGCATATTTTGTGCCTAACTGAAAATAAATATTGTGTTTGATGTTGGTGGCAACTCAGTGGCACTGACAAGTCTGCAAGCTGGGAGCAATTTTGAAAAACCGGAGAAACAGAGGGATGAACAATGACTATAAAAAATGCACAATTTGTCAGCTCGATATTTATTCAACGCAGATGTTGCCGACAAGAGTCTTTGTCTTTCATCAATGTCAGCCTAATCATGGTACTGTGTTTCAGGCATCAGTCATTACTCTAGGAAAAAAAAAAAAAAAAGAAAAGAAGAAGAGCGAAAGAGCAGTGGAATGAGGGAGGGAAGATTTGAGGATGTGGTGGAGAGAATGACAAAGAAGGGAAAAATGAGACTAGGGAAACAGGAGAGATTAAGGGTGCAGAGACAGACAGCGAGAGAGGAGGTTTCTTAGTGAGTGAGCAGCGACAAGCAAGGGAAAAGAGAAGGGGAAGGAAAGAGGGGAGCCATAGACGTCATGGCAAATCACTTTCCCCCGAACAGAGTCAGGAGCTCTTCGCTAATGCAGCGGCACCAAGGCAACGGTTGGTGTGGGGCTGACATGCTGCTGTGGCTGGCTGTGTTGGTGTAACCTCTGCTCCGGGGCCTGGGGGTCTAAAGATGCAGGGCTGCCTGAGCGGGCAGGAAGGCCAGATCCAGGCCCGGACACACTGTGGGAACCGAGCAAGCCTTGGCAATATGAGGCCCAAGTGACGGGGAGGCTTACCTAGAGATGCTGCCCCTATGAGCTGAGATGGAGGGAAGAACCCACCCCCCCCCCCCCCACACACACACACACTCACACACCCACCCACCCCCGACACTCACTCACCCCTTTCCTTTTTCACCCAACTCCTGCTTTGTTTGCTTTGTCCTCGCTTCCTTTCCTTTGCACTTAATAAAGTAGCTGTAGCTTTTTCTCTGTCAGCCATAAGCAACGACTGCAATACACCCACTGTGTCAGACACCTTGCTGTCAGCCGGTGCGCTATTTATATTTTTGCAACCAAAAAAAAAAAAAAAAATGATGTGCGCAGCTCCTTCTGCCCTCTTCGATACTTTCTCCAGTCCTGTCCAGCCCACTTTTGTTGCTTGATAGAAGGCTGGATGTGCTTGCAGGTCTGTGTAAGCATGCGAGTGTCAGAGTATATATGTGTGTGCATACGTGTAATTGGGACAGTCACGGGGAGAGACAGTGTATGGGCTATGTCTGTGGTAATTTGGACAGTTCTTTGAAACCGTATGTGAAGCCACATAAAAGAAGCATTTTGAATGGGGCTTTTATGTCTGCCTATCCCTTTGGCCTTGAACTTCTCTGAGCGTTTGCTGTTTAGCAGAAAGAAAGAAGGGAGGGGCGGGTGGTGAGGGGTGATGGGGGGTGGGGGGTTGTGGGGTGGGGGGGGGGGGGGGGGGGGGGGGGGGGGGGGGCACCGTCTTCTGTGAACATGGCCAGTCATTTCACTTTAACATTTTGACACCACTTTGCCGTTCCTCTTTCATCACCTTCGCCTTCCTCGTTTCTCAGGTTGTGTGGTTTTTGCAGTGCCCCTGAGTCCTGACAAGCTCCTGCAGTGGTATTTGTCGAGCTGTTATCCCCTCAGAGACTGGATATGCCTTAAAACAAGCTGATGCAAAAGTTCCCATTTATGTCTGCCAAGGTACAGGAACACAATTTTTGACAAAGTCATTTTTAAGAGCCAGCGAATAGACGATGGATTCAGGTCAACCGGGAAAAAATAAGACTTCTTCTAACCTCATGGGGATGCTTCTTGGCATTGAGGAGTTAAGGACATTGTGTGTCTGTGTGACATATGTTCAGTCAGGTGACATGTCACCTATTTATTTCTCCTGTCTCCTTCTACTCACTGTAATCTCTCCAATTAAAACAGATGAGCTCCTAACCCGTAAAACGCCTTTTTTTCCCCAAACAAAAAGTACTCTCTTGTGATGTTAAGAGCCGAGCTTGTCTCAGTATGTCTCTTCTCTCTCTGCAGCAGGCATGCAGTGACAGATAGTTGTATTTTCGTTATGATCAGAGTGTCTGAGGCAGGTTGAGCCTCAGGGTAGCCCTCGGTCACTCGCTGATGAGTGGGTGGAGGGGATCAATCCGGCTTCACTTTACCACTCAGCAGACACACTTAGATAGCATCTGCCTGACAAGTGGTGCTCCAATACCACTGTACATGTTGTTACAGAGCAGCCGAGAGAGCAGAGAGATTATTATCTTGGCATTACTTGAGTGGTGAAAACACTTGATAACAATTCTGTCCGAGAGCAATGCTGTATGAATCACGAAAACGACTTTGATCTGCGGGTGTGTTGCGGGGACAAGTGAATGTCTACGACTGAGATGAGTGATTTTTAGGGTGGATATTAATGATTGCACTTAGCAGGCAGAAGTGCTTTCACTTCCCAAAATGAGGCTCCTTTAAAGATAATCTTTTAAAAAGAGGGAACGGTTCAGGTTTACTGTGCCATGTTTTTCTAATTCCACCACTTCAGGGTGCAGCTCAGTACAAACATTTTAGTTCAGTTTTAAGGGAGGCAGGGTGCAGCCACAGACAGAGTGAGTACCATGTTTACAGGCACATGTAAAGTCGAAGCTGTCTGGCACAAGATGTGACCCAAGGCGATTCAGTGGGCCTTCGTTCTGGACAGTTGCTCACTTTCATCCTGGCCGCTGGAATGTAAAACCAAGACATTTTCCTCTCTGCAACAGAGTGTCAAAGATTCTGGCCTAAAGAAATCTGACTTCCCCGCTCAAGGCCTCCAAACGAGAATTTTGATTAGTGCACTTTCTAAAAAATTAACATTTAATCAATCTATTTCTCCTGGTCATTTTAAAAAAAGAAGAGCTAGAAGGTCTTTCTTATATTCACAAGTTAGGAAAAACAAGAACTAGTTTGTCATTCCACTCTGTTTGCGAGGCTCAAGATAAAGTTTTGCAAGTTTCTGCAGTGGTTTTGTATCTATATTAAGTAAAATGTTTCTAGCATTGATTTCAAATCTCCTATAAATCGTGTGTGTGTGTGTGTGTGTGTGTGTTTGTGGTCCGAGTGATTGTCATTTCTGCTTTTCCTTCAGTTTGCTACTACCTCCTCTCATTATCCACATGCATACAATACTCTCTGTGGTTAGCAACAATTGCTCTGTTCTCCACATTTTGTATGTGGTATGAATGTTAGGTGACAGTCAAACAAAACCATAACCTGTGGTCACTGCAGATTTCCTGTTACTCCTCAGGGAAACCCATCAGCTGCTGGTGATCCCTCTGTCATTGTACCTTTTTCTCTCTTCCTCAAGCAGAAAATCACTTTATCAGCAACCAGGGAGGCCCTTGTGACCACTGTTTGTCACCTCATTTAGAATGGTTGCAGGGCTGACAAGGTTGTAGATTTGTGTGTGTGTGTAACAGAGGAAAGAAAATAAATGTAATTTAAATCACCCAAACTTTCCTGAGAACACTAGGACAACCGCTTTGTATACAACACCAGTGACCGGTGGTAGAATTCCCCGCAGTCAGGAGTAAGGATTAAGTAAGGAAACTATCTACACTCGCTTGTTTATTTATCAAGCTTTAATCTGAACAATATGTTCCAAATGAGGCCTGCGATGCTTTTCTGTGGTTAAAATTAGAAAACTCTCTCCCCTGCTCCCGTCTTTTCCTCTCTTTCACTTTCACCCTGTCAACGGCCTTTGTTCTCCGTAAAGATGCGGTGCTGTGCTGACAACATCCCTGTTGGTTTCGGGGGAGGATCGAGTTAGTGTTGACGACACTCTGACCCCCCCCCCCCACCCAAAGTCTTAAACTCACCTCTAGAGCCCCCTCCACAAGTGCTGATGGCTCGCTGAGGAACCTCGGTGCCGTCCCTCAGCCAGCTGCAGCAGCTCTTAGATCATTAATCCTCTAACCCCCCACCACAGAGCCCACATTTGTTTTTCTGTTCCATTACTCACTGATTGGGGATAGTGTGATCCAGGAGAGGATATCAGTGGGACTGTCATTTCAGTCTCTGTACTTTCTTAGGCCGACACCACACCATCCTTCCTCCTCTTTCGGCCTCTTGCCCACTCCCTCCTCTGACCTCTTGGCTGAATAATGGGGCTGCGTCTCTCTTTGAGAGTTTGGGGGGAGTGGAGGGGGGGTCAGGGAGGGACGTCATTAGGCTGGTCTGCGGTGGTCAGCGTTGTTGGAGGGGGGTTGGGGGTCAGAGAGAGCCTTGTTTACAGACTGTGTATGTTTACATTCCTGATGGTGAGCGCCAGCTTTAGAGACTGCTGGAAGTGAAAGGAAATGCTCTTATTCTGCTTAGTAATGGAAAAATCCAACCCAATACATCAAGGAATCCAGATGAAAAAAAAGTTATTTATTTGGTGGGTTCTGGCCAATGCATTCTGGGTAGAAAGAAGGATGACTTAACTGATGAATTTGAGACTTCCTCAATGCACAGAGGCATGGGAAAACCATATGACCCTCTGTAGTATTTAATCACCTCTGGTGAACTCGGAATATAAATTCATTGCAGACTGTAATAGCTTATACTTGTGATTAATGGGAAATACTGGTTGTTCATTTCTCTTTTGTTTAAATTATTGCTCTATTAATCATACAGGCATCCAGTCCTAAATCCAGGCCTAAAGGTTAGAGAAGTTGGCTTGTGACTGGAAGGTTGTCAGTTCAATCCTTGGACCGACAGGATAAATCTGTGAAAAAGCAGCTCCTCCCTCATTACCACCACTGAGGTGTTGTTGAGCAAGACCCTTAACCTCAACCTCAACAAAGCGTCCAGCTGTGAATATGATCAGGGCGTTCCTGAGAAAAAATTTCCATGAATAAATAATGGCTAAAAAAGAAATTTAAGCAGAAATATCCTGCTGTGATCACAACATCTGAAAGCAAGGATATTATTTTTTATTAGTGTTTGGTTGACATTTGTATCACTCTCAAGCTTATATTGGATATATCTAGTGAAATAATTGGCAATCGTTTATGAACTATTGCAAGAGATCAAAGTTAATGGAAGAGAAAGGAAAAGTATATATTTATATATATGTGTGTGTGTGTGTGTGTAATGTCTGAAGTGTTTCAAATTGCATGTGTAGTTGGAAAAAGTTAGTTTCAAACGTGCACATCATTGGAATGAACAGACAATTACATGCTTTGCATCGACCAGTACTCTAGATAAGTGGGTGTCTCATGGTGGAAATGTGAGAAATGGAAAAGTAAGAACATTTGCATGAGCCTTTTAACATTTCTTCTGTTAATATACAAATGTCAACACAATTATATTTCTATAATTATATCAGCCTATTCAGAGTTGCCAGACACGACATGGTGCTGCTCCGATTAATTGCAGGGTTCACTTTGAATTTAGCCTATAATTCTGGTGATGATACAGAAACTAAGTCTTTAGGGAAAATATGCAGCAGAGAGACGGATAATTTGAGGAGTGAATATGGAAGAAATGACAAGTAATACTGTCTTCTGTCATTTATCAAGGTTTTACTGCTCGCTGTGATTGCACAACATTTATTGATTTTTTTTTTGTTATTGTAGTTTTTATTAAAGAAATAATAATAAAAATCATAAACATAATCATAATGTCATACAACTAGATCTAACAGAAAACAGGCATCAACAACTATCAAATCATTTGTCTTTTTTCAAAGCAAAAATACCAAACTTTTGCTGGTTCCAGCTTTTTAAATGTGATCATTTGATGTTTTTCTTTATATATTGTTGTTATATATGATAGTAAACTTTAATATTTTTGGGTTTTGGTTCATTGTTTGGATGAAATAAGTCATTTGAAGACATGACCTCGGGCTCTGGCCTAAGATCTTGGCAATTTTTTTTTACAATTTTCTGACATTTTACAGACAACACTATTAGTAGATTGACTAAATATTCAGTAGATAATTCAATAATGAAAATATGAATTAGTTGCAGCTCTGTGTCTAACAGTTGGCAACATTATAACTGATTTTTGTCCTTCCAACTCGTCTACTATAAAAATGTGTGAAAATATTTTGGGTTTAACATAGGTCACATTCATTTCTTATTTATTTTTATGTGTCTTCTGTGCAAAATCATCCAGAAAATTTAGCCTCAAATTTGGCCCGACATGTTCTTCAAGGTTAAACAGATCCGATTCTGTATTTTCTGCTCTGATGTCCCTTTATGCAGTCTGACAGAAGTACTGCTTGACCAGCCATTAAACACTTGATATGTGTGTGTGTAGGTAAAATGTTTGCATTAAGTGATTGTGCCTGTCTTACAGCATTTAAATGAGCCACATATCCAGTCAGTTCCAGCCCACTGAACTTCACATTTCTGCACTTTGGAAGTTAATGCCTTCTTCACAACTTACACAGAGAACCATTCACTTTATACCTCGGTTTGACAGGAAACAACTAAAAATATCACACTTGTGCTGTAATTGCTACGTTGCCATCTTTATAGTTGGTACTGTATCTGGCTAAAGCAACCACCAATGAATGTAATTGCTGTGTGCAGAGGGGAGAGTGTCATGTCAGTTAGCTCTGGTTGTATAAATATAAGGTATACAGCTGGACTAAGTGCCACCCTTCCCACATATAAAATATGCAGCATGAGGCCAAAAAGTCATTAAGGAGGACACATGCCAAGAAGGGGGAAAAATCCCTTGAATGGTACAAATGAATTTCTTGTCACTTTGTCTCTTAATGGGAAACTGTTACAAGTTATGCTCAATTATTCAGTGTGGTATGTATTAGACCTCCAACACTTAGTGTGTCATGTCACTCTTTGCACTCTCTTAGTATTACTCTATGATTCACTTAATTACTGTAATAAGTGTTTTCCTTTTGGAGGTGGTCCGGAGGTCTGTGAGTCATAGTCTATTAAGGCCACACATGCTAAAGGGAAGGCACAGCACCAGATGCTCGCTCTATGATCAAAATCAGAGAGAATGGCCACTTTTTTTTTTTTTTATTATTTACAGAGCTTGAGTCTGAGCTACCTTGAGAAATGTTTTATAAATGACACATGGTGAGTCCACTCGCTCAACAGGCTCATCATTGTCTGTTTTGGTTGGAACCAACACACCATAAAATGCTCATGACGGCGTCAACAGACTGAAGAAGTAGATACAAAGAACTTGTATATGTTGGCCCTTGTTGGTTGAAGTGTTGTAATGAAGAAACTCCAAATACACATCTATTATATATCGGCATTTGCGTAATAAAGAAGCAGACAGTTGTAGACTAAACAATTGGAAGGAGTACATTACTTTGGACTGAAGAGGCTGACCAAGACTTTACAAGCTTTAAGAAATGAGGTGGAATATTACAGAGTCCTTCCTAATTTTCCATTTTTTTTCTGCTTGAAATTGAAAGGGCTAATGATGAATAGTGAATCTTTTTTATTACAGGGCAAAATCTCCAAATAAAGACAGCTGTGATTGAGCATGAAAATATAAAATTCGGTTGAATAGACAGAGATTAAAAAGTGAATGATTAAGTGTTGAATGAATGCACAAATTATACCTTTGATGCTCCTTTTTATGGAATTTCATTTGCACAGAATGAGCCACAAAAGTATCAAAGTTGAAACGTAGAAATACAAAAAAGTTCAAACCCTACTTTCATTATCTCATGCAAGGAATATACATAAATAATTAGATGAACCTATTTGAAATTCTGTGCACTCTTGGGTAAAAGCATAGATATGGTCGCAGTTAATGTTCTTTTGGCGTGTTAACATTGTATTGCTGTCCTGAAACTGAGCTTGCATGTTCTTGTTCATTTTCTTGTCACCCTCGGATTAATCTGAGGCTTCATGGTTGGTGGGCATCAGCAGGGAGGGACCAGGGGTTTTGAAGTTGGGATCACAGTTTTTGAAAGCACAGGATCAGTCAGTGGTCATGATTCCTAAACATTTAGAGTGTGTGAAGGATGAGTGTAAATATCCCGAATGGAAGCAGTTGATATTTTTATTCACAACTTTTTAGAGGCTTGCTGGACAGCCAACAGTGTGTCCCTTCATTAGCTGAAGGGGATCTGGGCAGGAGGGGGGCGGGGAGGGGGTAAGATGCTAAATTTTGTGTTAATGTTGACGTCTGCATTTCATCAAAACCATTTTTTTTTTTTTTTTTTTTTTGGGAGGAGAGGTTGGCTGCTCTGCTGGGCCTGCACAACTTGAAAATCCAAGACATTTTCACAGAGTGCTGTGATAATGTTGCGATAACTGGCCATAGTTCCTGTCCTTTCCACAACCTCTCCCTCACTTCCTCTCGCTCCAGATTAAAGCAAGAAACACATTGTATTTTTTTTTCCTTCATTTTTAATTCTGGTTCACAGAATATGGCTGTATGTGGGTTCATTAAGGGTATAAAATGTGCTGACTTCATGTGTTTGGATAATGTGTTTTTGTAGTTCACAGGAAAGTTAGGCATAATATATTTGCAGTTTTTGTTTTTCTCTAGCATCGGGACACAGATTTCTTGCTGTAGTTGCACCCTTCATCAAAACAATACAGCGAAAATGAGCCACTTTTCCAAATTGTTGTTTATGAGTTGTACATCATACAGTATCATCATATGGGTCATTTACAACAAATGCTCACAGTGAAGTTTAGATAAAAGTGTTCATATACAGCCATTCAGACTCTGCTGCTCTGTACATCAAGTAATTATCCTGACCTTAACCCCATCCTGCTCAACCGCAACCCTAAGTATAGTGTAAGTGTGGTGCTGAGATGGATAATTACAATACTTGTTCCTTTGTAATTATACACAGTTTGACAAACACTGTGATCCTAAGAACACCTTTTTATGGAATTGAACCCAGCACCCTTCCTCCTCTGCCGCAAGAAACATATGAAAATGAAGGATTTATCTGAAAATGCTTTTGTCAAGAAAGAATGTTTTTTTTTTTCCTCTAATGTGTAACCACAAATGTTGTACCAAATCATTCTGTCAGGAAAACGCAGCTGAATACTTGACTGCTCACACTGACTGAAAGCATCAGTTGGTCCATATTTCAGAGTATTATTTTGGAGTTGGCTGCAGCCAGCGCGAGTAAAGCTACACCTATGGGTGTCCCAGCTCCACTCAGTCTATTTCTGTATCTGAAGGAAGTTTGGGGCAAAGCAAACAGCGAGGGTCTCAACACTCAAAGTAAACATTACCCTATGTTTGAACTACACACCTTCGGCCCTACAATTCTCCCACACACTCGCGTTCTCCCTTCTGAGTCTTATTCCTGCTAACACCCCCTCGAGCCGGCCCAGCTAAATACACTGCTTATCCCAGGGCCTTCTCATAAATCAGGGAGGAAAAGCACCTCTGACAAGGTCTCACCTCCATGGCCAGCAGCCCTTAACCGGCAGTTCTGACTTACATGTGGGGACTACTTTGAAATAAAATCAAAGTCCAAATGGACTAATGGCTTTTTGGAATAACTTTCCTAATAACTACTTGTGAAGATGTTAGGATGTTTTATCCAGCAAATTTAATAAAATAATATTAAATCCTATGTATAAGCCCACCTAGCCTTGCATCCCTTCTCCCTTCTACCTAAAATCCGCTTTGCTGAGTCAAGAGCATGCAACAATGCATTTAGGGATTTAGAAGTTTGACACACTGCAAAGTTTAAAGTTTTATCGAGCATACAACGGAGCATGAAGTGAATTGGTTTCAGGGGAGAGAAAACATGCTTCATTGTACGACTTGGTTTCATCCACCAGAATCATTGAATTCAATATTCCGAGAATGTCAGTGGGTTTAAGCACAGACTCAAGCTATTTGTGGCTTTAATATGCTAAAGTACATGAACCAAGAGGAGAGCTGCAGCAGCAATATCCAGAATGACACATTCCCTGGGGGAAACTGTTTAAACATTTGGGCATTGCCCAACATCTCTTTCTTCTTTGGTTTTTGTTGTTTTGACTTTGTTTATTCATCCTTGTCTCGAAGCGCCGGCTTCATCCTCCGCTGCCTTAACTTGTTCCCAACAACTGCGATTCCTCAACACAAAAGAATGAAAGAAACTCTCAATGAAAAACACAATCTTTTCATCTTAGGCATGAGTCAATTACCAGAGCAGCATTACTGAACACGCCGCTTTTTTTTTTTTTCTCTCAAGACTGAAGCGAAGGATGTATTAATTCTGACATGTTTATTTCCATGGCAAAAGCATTTTGGGTTTCCAACAACACCAGCACATTTAGTTTTTTGTTGTCCATGTGTCCACTGGAACACTCCCAGTAACTTATTATGGGTGGATTTTTTTTAAACAATATTTTGTCAGAATACTGTTGTAGTTTGTGGTCCAGGATTGCATAATTTGTATATATTTCAATTTGTGCAGCTCACACCAAAGGCAACGTCAGTGAAGGAGACTTAAATGTTCATTAGACATTAGTGTGTGATCATCACATCGTGTTTTGTGTCGCAGTTAATTTCCGGATCTTGGTAAATTGGTTTTTCATTGGAGGCAAACAGTTTGCAAAGGAAGTTGTAATATGTAATGTTTGTGCAAAGATGTAGCTGTAGAGCAGATTTCACATCTTTCTTTGAATTGGTTGGAGGGAGAGTTTTTGAGGAAGGAGCAGGTTTTGCAGTAAGTTGCATAATTTCACTAGTTTAGTTTTTTTTTGTATTAAACCCCTAAATAGAACAGCAGGCTGTTTTTATCATTTAAAATTTTGCTGAAGTTATGTATCATAGCATGGCATGGAATGTTTTAATTTCTTCATTGTGAAAGAATATCACAGCTACGCAGACTAACCTTTCAGCTAATGTGTTATGCAGTCAATCTTTAAATCATAATTGCAGTTTCCGACTTCAGGCGTGTTTGAAAAGTTTGAGCGTGAGCCAGAGAGTGTGTGTGTGTTTGTGTGTGTGTGTGTGTGAGAGAGAGAGTCGGCAACCTTGCAGACTGAAAAGATAAAGTGAACTAATGCTTCAGATGCGAACATTAATAACAAGAAGGAAAGAGGGATGCTTTGAGTTTCTGTCATAATGAATATTAATTATCACAGAGACTTGGCACCAAGAAACCTGACAATAAGACTGATATTTTGTTGTGATTAATACCTCCTCTATTGAAAAACACTTACTCACATAGCTTTCCCTGCTCTTACCCTGGAAGACAGTTGGTGAGGAGAAAGGACCCAGGCTGCTCATCAGGAGAATTCATATTTTTCTCACATAATATAAATCAATACAGGGCCCGGGGAGCTCCTGCATCCCTAAATAGCCTCATGGAAACTTAGCAAGAGAGGAGCCACAACTACCTCAGGTGCTTACCTAATGCCATGTTGCACAGAAACTGAAATGCTATTCAGACACATAAAACCTGATAGATTATTAAAGGATTAGGCTAATTATGCTGTTTGAAAACACTTAAGCTGATGTCTCTTCATTTTTTAAAAGTCCAGTGTTGATGCAACAACGACAAAGAGTTCAATGTACACAACTCCTCGGACTATGTATTCAGTCCCCAGAGGATGAAGCCTACTGACTTTTCCACCACCATGAGGTTGACTTTTGGGTTTTGAGTGAAATGTCTGGAAAAACTATTGAATAGATTGTCATGAAACTTTGTACAGATATTGTTATTTCCCACTGGATGAATTGCAGTAACTTTGGTGACGTCTTTACTTTTCCACGAGCACCATCATCCAGTCAAAATTATAATTTGATACCTGTACAACATTGCCATCAGACTTAGTTATACTACATTGTTTTTAGTGCTAATTAGCAAATGTTAGAGAGCCATTAGCATATGGCTGTGGATAGTCTTTTTAAACCTAACCTTGATTCATACACTTTTCGCGTTTCACACAATCATCAAGCAGAAACTTTAGTGGAATTATAAACTTAGATCAGACTGTAAAAGGGGTTTGAATACTGGACTCTCCAACTAGCGTCTGGCCTTGTAGCTTTGTGTTCTCACTGGCGTAACACCAGCATTACTAAACTGCTATTGTGTTGTTTCCACTAAATACGCCAAAAAGCATTCAAAACCCTTGGAACAGGTAGATTTTGTGATACAGATTTTCCCCACAGTTTTGTGCATTCTGCATTGTCACTGTCCTCATTTCCACAGCAGACTCCATGTCCTTCAGGAATAGTTAGATATAGCCTATATGCTAAGCTCAGGGGTTTAGGTTGCAGGTCATTTCCCAGTGGGATCAGCCGGCTCCTGCAGAGGGCTTGTGATAAGAGTGGATATTGGAAGCTATGTAAACCTTGTTAAGCTGCCCTTCCCCTGTGAGCAGGGGGGTAATCCTAAACACCTGGGCTAGTTAACTGGTGGGATTAGGGGCTCCGTGAAGGCAAACCTGATCATGCTTCTGGTTAAATCCATTTCCATTCTTATCTTTTCTTTCCTTTATAATTCAAACTGCAGTAGATACACAACAGTTAGTTTTATGCTGAACTGTTATCTATGCCCATACAAGTTATTAGGGCTCTGAGTACTAGTCAACCATAAATATGATTGCTCTTCTACTCTATTCTTCCATTTTGACATCCCACTTTTTTTTTTTTTTTTGCCCAATGAAGGTTGTCAAAAGGCGTTTTCAGTATTATATTGGGTTGATTGATGGCTCTAGGCATGACGATGTCAGTCTGTCAGTTGGTCTAGTAATTTGGTCCAGATTGAAATATTTTAACAACTACTTGATGAATTAGCCTGCCATGAAATTTTGTACAGACATTTATGGTGCCGAGGGGATGAATCTTAATGATTTACGTGATCTCCCAACTTTTCCTATAGCACCACCTTCAGGTCAAAAATTTTGTGTATGCTTTTTAAATACCTTCAACATGAATGACATTCCCATCAGCCTCAAATGTTAGAATGCTAACATGCTAAACTAAGATGGTGATAATATTAATATATCACCTTCTATATGAACATGTAAGAAATGTCTTAGCATGCTGACACTATGTAGCATTAAGCATTTAGCTCAAGGCTTTTCTTTGCCTGAAAAATAACAGTAAAATGAGGGACCCTAACCTGGGAGGGTGCAGGTCACGTTGAGTGCCTTAATACTTGGGCCAACAGGGTGTCCCAAGATGCAATTGTGAAATCCATTTGTTATTCTGGTTGTTAGAGTTTTTTTTTTTTTTTTTTTTTTTTTTTTTACCTTTTTTTTTGAGTTATACGTGTCCAGTTGATCATGTCACTGCAGCATAATCAGTAAGTGGGTCTTTACTTTTGATTACAAATGAGGGGGTTTTGGAACAAAGGTTCTCCAAATTAACCGCCAGTTTAACCCAGTTTAACCTCACAATCATGGCATTATGATTTAGTTTTCACAGTTCTTTTTGTGTGTCTTTGTATTTGGTGTTTTACTTGGAGTGGTCAAAATCAATTGCATGAAGTTTGACATTCACAAAGTCTGTATTACTTGTGGTATAAATGTGAAACCGTCATCAAGAGTATTTTAGCTTCATCAACTAACCGCCTCCCCCTCCCTCCCTCCTTTTTCTTCCTTCCTAGATGTGGACGAGTGTGCAGAAGCTCTTGACAACTGCAGCATCGATGCCATCTGCCAGAACACCCTGAAGTCATACAAATGTATCTGCAAGTCAGGCTATAGAGGGGATGGCAAACATTGTGAAGGTAAAAGTCTCACGGAATTAATGCGCTCATTTTCACCTGTGGTTTGGAGGCACAAACTTCTCCTCTTGTCTGTGGGAGCATGGGGAGGATTTTTTTTTTACAGTAAATTGAAGTAAAAGCCGCTCACATCTCACATTGATTTGTCTTATCTCTCTTAACGTAAGCCCTGGGGCCAGTGACAGGCTTGATAAGAGCTTCTGTCTCACTCAACATAACTCATTAGTTTTAAGACTCTCCTGAAGAGGGAGGAGAGATGAGGGAGAGAGCGGTGGACGGAAGAAGGGGAAAGCCAGGTGCAGAGTGCTCCTTTGTGACAAGATGAAATGAAGCAGTAAATTTCCTACACATGTTAGAGGAGAGAATTAAGATAGTGGCTGAAACGGCAGTCAGAAGCCCTGCCAAGCAGTCAGGGATATTTCCACAGCCAGAGGCCTTGTAGACTGTCAGACACAAGTCTGTTTTTCTTGCCTTTTTCAATGTGCCCAAAGCCTCCGGATCATTATATCCCACAATTTTTATTAGTGTTATTACAAAACCATACTTCACAATGTCATTTTTTTTCCTTACTATTATTATTCTTTCATTTACTTGACCGAGTGTTTTTCATGGCCTCCTGCCTGCAGGTCATAAAAGTTTGCTTTATTGAATCTATTGTAAAATATGTGCCAGGTTGGGTTTCCATTGAACTGAAGGTTAGCTGATGGCTCCTCAAGGCTGATATACTTGTAAAGCAAAATTCAAAAGCGAGCATATGTTTTAGTAACTGGTGGTGAAGTTTGAGGAGTATACATAAGGAATGCACCTATTTGTTAAAAGAAGTATGAGGAAATAAGCATAAAGACAATGTAAAAGAAAACTATTCTTATCTTTCCAAATCGTACAGAGTTCACATGCCATTTGACTGAATCCTCATTATTGCTTTAACATTTCCTCCAACCTGTTTATCTTGACAGTCTGATTCAGATTAGATCTTTAGGTTTCAGTGGTTGATCAAAAGGCTTGGTTCAGTGCAACCTGTAGGTAAAGCAAGTCTGTATGAGTTGAAACACGATGTTATCATGAAATAGGACCTCCACTGTTTAATTCCCCATTTCTCATCTTAACCACCTTAAGGCTAAGATGATCTTTTGGGAAACAGGGCTGTAGTCTTGTGAAGATAAATTTGTCTGAGGAGCTTCAACTGGCAAAATATGATAATAAACCCCCTTAAGAGCACTACCTAAAATACATGTAAACAGGATTTTGAAGGTCACTTGATTTTAAAAAAAGAAAAAAGTTTCACCTTTATTTTAATTTGAATGATTTTGGTAATTACATTTCAATTTAATTCTGCCATCCCAATTGTTTTTCATATAGGCTTTTATACTTATTATTGGTTTATGTCTTTAAAACATTTGCTATCTTTTTCTGTTTAACATATAAATAATTATAAATGTTTGTTTTTTTTACGTCCTGCTTTGTCATCTTAAAAAAAAGAGACTAATTTTTGTCTCTTATGATTTAAATTAGTGGACAGTGAAAACACCAGGGACAATGACAGTGATTAGTAAAGTCCAGGCCCTTATCATTCTATTCCTGGCAAACTCTGTTTATGTTATATTTCATATGTTGTCAATAAACAAAAAAAAAAAAACCTCAAGCAAAAATCTATCAGCATCGGAATTACTTTTTCTTTATATGATATATAGATATGAAGGGACAATACTGGACTTGAACTGACTCAGGAGGATGTGACAAGCATTGAATCAAAACCAATTCAAGGCTTTTGAAGGAGAAACACTTTTGTGTTAACATGCTGTGAGTGTTTCAGGTTTAGAGAGGAGCGTGGAAGTGATGGGCGATTGTGTGCTGTGATCAGGGAATGACAGAAATGTGTGGGAAGTGGAGAAGCGGGGAGCAGTAGAGTGTTCTTTGTTTCAGTCCCATCCCTTTGCTGTCAAGTCCAATTAAGCCCAGAGTAAGGCAGCCTCAAAGAGGAGCTGAACGACCAGGATCATCGGCCCTAAATGGGCCTGTAAGTGCTGAGTGGGTGCGCACTGTTCTCAGTCCACCTTGTCTGGGTCTCCTCAGAACGAGCCCCCTAATCCATCAACATAACCACAACAGACAACTCCACTCAGACTGTCATACCAATCCGCAATCTCTCTTTATCCTGCTGCCTCTGCTGTCTCATTTATGTGTCACATGTCTTCAGTTTTAGCTACCAGAACCAATGAACTTTAGGTTTAGATTGATTTTTATCGGTCTGATGGTCAATATTCGTCCTTTACGAAATATCTACCATTCAGTCTGTAATGTCAATAATGTGAATACTAATTTAATGGAGATTCCTTTCTGAAAACAGCTACACAAATAAGCATACAGTTGTGTAATTTTCCTACCAGTGTTCTTTCTGGTAAGCCTTTAAATGTAAAAATGAATCCTGACTTTTCCGTACATACAGTACCAGTCAAATGTTTGGACACACCTTACCATTCGCTTGAATGATAAAGTGTGTCCAGACGTCTGACTTGTACCATATAACTAGCTGCAAATATCACCATTGACTTCATTTTTTGCGTCATGGTAGAAGGTTTCCTGTGTTGGACAAAATGCTGTTTCAGAGACTTTCACATCCTGCCAGTAATAAAATTCCAAGGGGAAAAAGCAATATCTTGGCATGAAGGTAAATTTTAGGATATTAAATATGGCTTAAAATCTTGGCTATCAGTAAAAGACTTTAAAAACTAAACTATGTAAGTGAGGCCCTGGCATATACCCAAGTTACATCAGAAACAGGTGAACCAACTAATTACCACAGCTGTTGTCTCATTCCTGTTTGCCTCATAAGTGCTTTTATGAAAATCAAGATGCAACAAAACAGATCTTTTAATTCCCTGAAATTGTGCACAATAGCTTAATTGCAGTCACATATTTTAAGGCTGCCGCTACAAACTCTTAACGGGATCTTGATTACATTGAGTCATTGAAGTATCCGCTCTCAGATCCTTGTGTGTCTTCTTTCTGCAGATGTGGATGAGTGTGCAACTGAATACAACGGTGGCTGTGTCCACGAGTGTATCAACATCCCAGGAAATTACAGGTGCACATGCTATGATGGCTTCCGCTTGGCACATGATGGGCACAATTGTCTAGGTGAGTGTGTGTATATGTGCGTGTGTGTGTGTTAAACTGTTTTTCTAGACTTTTAGTAGCTAACTTGTCCTTTTCTTCATTATGCAGGAAAACGTTGTTATATAAGGGGCTTTTTTTCAGGAGAATGTATACATTAATCTGCATGTGTCAGATTTCACACTCATCCTGACATAACCCATGTGGTTGCATAAATTCTTGGCTCTGCATGTCTGATGTCACATCATGGATGCTAATTTATGTTTGGGGGGAAGGTGGGGGGTGGGCTGAATAGAGCTCTTCTTAGACTACTGTGCATCTATTTCATCATTTAACATAGCAGGTAGCTTCCAAATGTGCTTTCACAAAAGGAAATGGGGTCTTTTTTTTAATTAGTTGGATGAAAAGATTTTAATTTAAAATGAAATAAATAAAAAAACATAAATCTTATTCTCAACATTACAGAAGAAGAAATCTCAAGGTGGCCTAGAAGCACCAAACTTCCCACTCTCCTTCCTCAGCAAATCAATTACAATACCTAATTAAATGGATTCGACAACCCAAACACTATAACTCATGGATAGATTTAGAACATTCCCATTGCAAAAATATCTCAATCACAGACCTAACTTTCCTTCTCCAATAAATTAAAAAAAAAAACTCAACCTCATCAAAAATACAGTAATCTGTACAACTCTGACAGCCTGGTGGAAAACTAACAAAATCACTAAATCAACCTGTAAGTGAACCCCAATTGGGCACAACCCTGACTTCCTGTCTGGCGACACTCCCATTCACTTTCCCACATGGCAACACAAAGGAGTCACTCACCTTCATCACCTATTTGAAAATAAGTCATAACTTTTAACACATTTATCCAGAAGCACAGACTTGGGAGACATCTAAATGGGAAAATGACTTGGCTATCCCTCCTGACCCCGACGTCTAGACACAAATCTGTGTCTAATGTGTGTCTCTACGACAAGTAACATAAATTTACAACTTTTATAGTATGAAACTATCCATAGAAGTCACATCACTCAACAAAAAATGCAAAAAAATGGGCTTAACTGACACAGGCACTTGTTCAAAATGAACTTTAGGTAGAACTGATGATTACTTTCATGCAACCTGGACATGCCAACCTGTTCACTCTATTTGGATAGCAGTCTTAAAAAAACGTTCCTGTTTATTGGGTTGCAGAATCCCATCATCTTCATCCCTCTGCCTGCTTGGAGATATCACACAAATAAACCTCCCAACTGAATACAGAAACTTAATGCTCATATCCCTTACTATTATACCGAGAAAACGGTTCTACTAAACTTGGAATTCAAAGCAATCGTTACACATCAACCACTGGACCAACCTTCTCATTGAATTCCTCTCAATAGAGAAAATGGCAGCCTCTCACAAAAGCTATATATCAGCCTTCAGTGAAACCTGGGATTTCTTACTCCTCTCAGTTGAAACCTTATCATACCTGAGGGCTGAGCCTACACACATCTCCACAAGTCCATAAAACGTATAAAAGATAAATGAATTAAAGGACTGTAGAAAATGGATAGATAAATACAAGAGGGGAGGAAAGGAAGAGAGGAAAAAAGGCAGGCAAACTAGCAAATTAAACTGTTAGTAATGTTACCAGCATTGTTGTTGTTGTGGTGATTATTAATATTGTTTGTAGTAGTGATAGTAGCAGTGGCAATGGTTTTATTATTATTACCGTTTATAAATGCAGATTATTATTATTATTGTCATTATATTATTACTATTATTATTAGACTGCAATTAATTATTATTGCTATCAATGGCATTCTCATTGTTATCATTATCAATATAATTATTTGTATAAATATTGATATGGTATGGTAATCTTTTTCTATTTATTTATTTTTTATTACCATATTATTATATTATCTATAACTATATCATCAGTGCTATGACTGCTATCACTGATTATTATTATTATTATTATTATTATTATTATTATTATTATTATTATTATTATTATTATTATTATTATTATTATTATTATTATTATTATTATCACAAATGCTATTAGTGGCTATTATGGATACTAATATTGGTGGGATGAAGACAATGATGGGATTATTATTATCATTATTATTATGATTATTAAATAATACTATTATTAATATTGCTTACTATTATGCTTAAAGATATTACATTGATTATCTTTAATAGTATGATGATGTTGATTTTTATACAGATGATTATTACTGTTATTGTTATTACACATGTTAATAAGATGACAAAAATCATATTGATGAGATTTTTTTGGTTGTTTTGTTTTGCTGCTTTGCTTTGTTTGTTTTATATTATTACTATGATTATTATTATCATTGCTATTGTTATGAATCTGATAAGAATTATTTTCAATTACTACCAGACAACACGCACAACACACTTTCAGGCCATAAACTGCACCAAACTTTCTGACTCAACAATCCATTTATTCAATTCTTTCTTTCTTTCTTTCTTTCTTTCTTTCTTTCTTTCTTTCTTTCTTTCTTTCTTTCTTTCTTTCTTTCTTTCTTTCTTTCTTTCTTTCTTTCTTTCTTTCTTTCTTTCTTTCTTTCTTTCTTTCTTTCTTTCTTTCTTTCTTTCTTTCTTTCTTTCTTTCTTTCTTTCTTTCTTTCTTTCTTTCTTCTTACTAACTGTTTTGCATTATTTATCTATCTTGTATCATTTTTCATTTCGTAAAACCAAAAGACAGCTCTGCATGACGGGACCATCTCATACTGGGCCCAGGTGGCTAAGGGGACTCCTGTTTGGACAGCTTGGTGTCTGAGGGCCTGATCCCCGTTTAACCACCCTTCAAATAGAAAGATGCTCCTCAGTCCCAAATGAACGGACCCCTCCTGTAGGCTCTTGAGGGCTTTTTTAGAGAGTATCTGACCTGCAACAGGCTGGCAACCTCCCACAGGTGTGCAAATGACCTATAGCAGGAGTGTAATTAGAACAAGGAAGTAGGAGGAGGAGAGAAAGGGGAGTTTAATAACTTAGTCATAAATAAAAGTACAAAATAAAACGTCCATCCTAGTTTCACCCTGGCACCCCCTTCGTCCTTGGGACCCAACCAGAGATGCCCCCCAACAGTAGCTCTCTGCTTTCTTTCGTCTTGTTCTTGGTCTTCTTCTTCTTCTTCCCCTCTATAACCTCACATACACACGTGCATCTAGTATAAAACATTTTATTTATTTACTTACTTATTTTTTTGTTCATGTTGTTGTTTTGTTTGGGTTATTGTCTTGTTGCTTCTCCTGTTTGTTCTGTCCTGTGTCATATATGTTGTTGTTCTTTTTTTTGTTAATCACTCATCTTGCACAAAATAAAAATCAAGAATAAAAAAGGGGCAAATTTATAAAGAGCTTGACTCTGAGCTGGGGGTTCTAAGTGAGCCGTTATCCGAAAGTACTTTCCCATGGTTTAATATTTCACCAGTGTGCCATTCATATTAGCCTCACATAGAACGTATTACACTTAAAAGGTTATGAAATGAAGGAAAAAAAAAACCCCAGCTCTTCCTGATGCTGGGAGCTGCTAAACATAGACATCATCCACCCATCCACCCCCTTTTTCCTGTCATTCTGTCTTGCTCCTTCTCCCAAATCCACCCAACTTACATTCCTTTGTTTTGTTTTGAAACCCCCAAGTCAAAACCCTGCTGCTCCTCAGAAATCACGTCCCTCTTGGTTACAAGCTCAGCATGATGCAAACTCGGCTTACCCTGGTAGCTGCTGTGAGTTTGTTGTAGAGGAAAGTAACTGGTGACTTGCTATAAAGGGATCTCACATTGAGGTGAAGTGATGACAGAAAAACTTATCAGTACTTAACAAAGATTCTCTGTGAAAGGGCCTTTACATGCGGGCACACAAGGCAACACACTCATATCAATCCCACATTCACTTGATGAACTGCATGTAATGCTGGGATTACGGTGCGCTGGAATGGAAAACACTCGCATCTTTAGATCGATAATAAACCTGTTCTGACTTGACAATGCCCTCAATGTCTCAGGTTCTCTCTTTCTTTCGCTCTTACCGTATTTCTGTCTTTTTCTCTTCCCTTTCCCTCGCTCTCTCTTCTCTCTCTCTTTTTCTTTTTCTTTTTTTTTTTGCGCATACACTTGTATCTACAGTGTAAAGCGGAGCTATTTTCCAAGCCATTTAGCAACGGCGTTCAGTAGTGCGTGGATCATTTGCTATGCCGCGGATCAGCTCCTGCCTTGCGTGCAGGTGTGTAATTGCAATATATGCTTGTGTGGCTGCTGCTGTTGCATCAAACAGAGCTGCATCCATCGATCCCTTTGATATAATTTGTCATCGTGAAACACGCACGATCAAACATGGAGGGAGCTCCAAGTTTTGTTTTTTTTTTTTTTTTTTTCTTCTGCCATGTTTTATTTTTCCCGCAAATGACTGCATGCAAATGAGTGGAGACTTAACGGGAAAGCTTGAGATTATCAGAAATACTCTTATATTCCTGTGAAGATATCGATCTAATTATTAAATCAGTAAATGTTGCCTTTAAAATCTCGGCATAGCGAACATGGCATGAAGACACGCTGAATGGTATGTATTTAGCTGTCAAGTACAAATCCACCTCTTGCCTTGAGACATGAAAGGACTCTAAAGACTTCTTTTTCTAGAGAATTTAACTCACTCTAATGCTCCTGCTCTGCTCTGCTAAGGGAATAATCCTCAGCACAAACACAAGAGAGGAAAGGAAGAGGTATAGCCGAGGTTTCATGTTAAGGCCCCAGCTTCCTCTTCCAGGTTTAAGCTCCTTTTTGGCCCCTGAGAAAAGATTAGTCTCATTGGCCCTGGAGTGGAGAGCCTAAGCAGCTGGTTCCCAGACGAGGTCAGACCCTCAGAGCCCTTATAGACCAGATGTGCCCGAGGCTGCAGAGGAGGAGACATCCACTTGATCCTCAAAAGTTCACACCGAGTTTAGAGTCTGAGATCCTGAAGGTGCTTCTCATTGGATTTACCCCATGTTGTTCTTTGACAAAACTCCAGCAATTTTGTATTATTGCCTCTGCTTTTCATGGTTTCAGCAGAGTCGAAACTCGCAGTTGTGTCCATGACTTCCTGCTTTCAGTCCCCTAAGGCTTGGTTCTTTTCAGTAGGCACCCTGTCAGCACAGGGACACGAGTTCGGCCAGAGTACATGCATCCCTGTCGATGTATTCTTTGTTTGCTCACCGCCGCACGTGCCACATGACTCCTTGTAATTGGATGTGTTGGCAGCATAATGACACTGGGCGGTGGCAGGAGGCGGCGGAGCATGAAGCAGAACGCTGCCTCGTGCGCCTCACCGGGGACGCTCTGGTTTCTGAGGTCTCTCCCCTGTCTGCCCTAAACCCCACAAAGATGTCAGGAAGTCAGCTAAGTGGAAGCAATGCAATATCACAGCACGCTGCTCCTGTCTGTGTGGAGTGAGATGTCACTCACTGTATAATTTACCTCACAGTGAGCTATTGTACCCACTCAAAACTCACACTGAAGAGAGGTACTGAAGCATATAAGAACCTGATTACATTTTTTATAACTGTCATGACTATTATGTTGCCGAGGTGAGGGAGGGGCGGTAGTTAATCACCACACCTCTTTCATGGCAAAGCTGTAAAGGATTTTTAGAGTCTTAGGAAAAACAGAGGAATCAATGTCAATTTAATCCAAAACACACATCCTCTTTACAATGAAAACCAGATGCAGGAAGGCTATTAGTTCCCCACTGTAGCACCACCGTCCCCACATTTATGACCTACGTGTTTTGGTTGAGGTCCTTCAGAAACCTAAATATCCTCTTATCATTGCTAGTTCGTTAAACTCTCTCAAGTAGCTTAATATCATAAACATCTGCACAAAAACTCCCCATCCGCGCAACCACAAATCGCAACATTTCGATTCTATCTGGAACTAAAAGACACAAATAACGATATTTCTTTTGTTCCCATAAAAAATGGTAATGCCACAATCGCATGCAGCCGTGAGCGTGACTCACTGGGAGAAACAAAGACGGGCTTGAAATAGACATTACAGATGTTCGACAGAGTGCCACCATGCTGTAAAGGATAAGCTTTTGTCAGTACATTGTTTACTTATATTCGTCATTCTCTGCTCCGTCAGTCAAGACATTTTGCTCCATGTTGCCAGAGAACTGATTCAGGGCTCCACACACACAGCTTAACAGGCCATGTTCCTTTGATTTCTATTGACCAACACTGATTTGGTTTGTATTGATTCAGCAGCGCTCAATTCCCTGCGCAATCTATAGGGAAATGAATGCCCTTTTACTTTAACCTTCCCCAAAGACGGAACATGATCTATAACACAAAAGCAATGTCATTACAGCTTTGAAATGGGCTTTTCGAAGAACAGCTTTGAAGAAGAAACTAAGAAAAGGTCACGTCAGTTGACACTGTTAAGTGTTTTGCTAATGGCTGTAATTTTATAGCGACATTGTTTTTGTTTTGCCAATCGCATTGCAAATGTCCCTCAGATTGTTTGATAGGAAAGATTTACCTGTCATCCACCATAAAGTCTCTGAGCTGTTGCCCGGCTGAGCCTGTATTCCAGGTCTTGTAATCCTTGGGGATCATGTTGCAAGGGTGGCTAATCAAACAGGAGGTTCCAGGCCTGATGTATTATTGACCAGGTTCTGATGGAAAAAGTAGTCATCAAAGAGCGTTACGCTGATTTGCTCTGCAGCCTTTGCTGTGCTCTTAAATGCATTCCCTTTAAGTGCATTGGCCACTCTTCCAAGGCAGTGATGATAACTTCTGCACCCCTTCACTTTTGCAGAAAACATTTGATTCTAGCCTGGAAGAGGTTGAATCAAACTGAAAAAATTGAAACAGGTTTTGCTTGCTATAATCATTCCTCCTGTTCCTACTGACTGTTAAAAGATCCTCTTCAAATGCACTTACAATGTAAGTGATGAGGGACAAAAAAAATCCCCTCTTTGTGTCATGATTTGTGTATGTTTCCCTTTTGAGCTGTAGTGAAAGGATGGTAACAAAAATAGAGAATTTCACACTGAATCACAGTAACTTAGATTGAAATGATATGACTAATATGGACTGCTGAGGATTATATTAGCTTCAAATAAACATTTGAATACATTCTTTTTTTTTTCAGAAGAAGGGCGGTGGATTTTGTCCACCATCACTTACACTGAAAGTGCATTATGAAGGGATCCCTCAATGGCCAGAGTGAACAGGAGGAATGATCGCAGCAAAACAAAAAACACCCAACAAAACCCCTACTGACTATTGTTAAGACAGACTTGGAAAAATTGTGAACCTATCCTTCAACTCCTGAATATGTAGGTATGAGTCAGGGCGATGATGATCTGGTTAACCCCTCTCCCATCATACCCAGAGGGGTTCAGGAAAGTACAGACACTGTCGGGGCTTAGCACTAACCCTCCTCACTTCCCTACTGCAGATGCAAATACCCCGCTCTCTCCCCAGTGAGCAGTCACTTTGCTTTTGTTGTGACATGCACGGATTGGGTTTCCACAGTTCAGAGGAGAGGAGTTGGAGTGATGAGTTAAAGGATGGATTTGAGATTGGTGCATTAGCCGGCTCCTGAAGTCTATATCAACACACTCTCTCTGTCTTCTCTCAGGATTGTTCAGTCCCATCCACCATGAAATGAACAATTCCAGCTGAGCTCCACTGGCAGCAGGGCTTTAGGAGAAACTCAAGCCTGAGATTGGGCTTAGGGATGTAAGCATCAAGCAGACTGGGAGCCATCAGACGTCAGTGCAAGGTCTCTTGTCTCCTTGGCATAAGACTGTCCACCCAAACACTTATCCTGGGGTTTTGTTTTTAAAATACTTCCAGACTTGTTTTGGAGGAATGGAGAAATGCCATTTCACATGATCGTAGCTCATAGTTTTTCATCTAGGAAAAAAACTCAGCAAGAGATTGGACATGGAATTGAAGTCTGTGCTTATTTACCAAAATGGTTACCTGGGAGACGGGCCCAAAGTCGAAAAAATCTGAGTTCAATCAAAGCTGTATTAGTTTGTTTATGTAATAGCATACAAAATCAACCCTCACTGCTGATTTAAGAATGAAATGCTACAGTAAACAGAGATTTTATTCATGTTTGCTTAGCAGATGTGAATCAGTTAGCTGTATTAGACACAGTGGGCCAAGCGGGTTGGAAGCACTGGAGCTAATAAATTGTTCAAAGCTAGCATCTTAATATATCAACCCCCAGTTTGCAATAGTCAGACACATTTCTATGATTTAAGAGTGTGTTCTGTAGATGAAAGATCAAGACTTCCTGCAACATATCAATTCATACAACTTCAGCTAACATGTGTAAGACTAAAGCTGAATTTTGTTAACACAAAGTCTGTTTCATCCTTTGTGTACTGAGTTGTCCTCCCAGGCCGAGTTCAAACCTGGCGCTGTGGTCGCTGTTCAGTTTAGTGGGTGAAGAAATGTGCTGTGTCATTGAACTCCAGAAGCGACAGAGAAAAAAAAAAGAAGCAAATCCTGTAATGCTGTTATAATAAGAAAGGATCTTGTTATAATTGGAGCTCTCTGTGTATGTGCCACCCCTTCCTCACTGATGTTCTGTGAAGCCAAACTGGTGCCTGTTCATCTGCACATGGCTCCGATTTGCTGCCTTATTAAAGAGTGTTTGCCTCCTCAAGTCCTGTAAATGAAATGCCCAAAGAGGCCAGTGTCCGTCCACTCACCTCCTTGTCTCTGGTCTGTCTAGACCGCAGAGACAGTTCGGTCTGTTCCAGACACAAGCCAAGCAGTGGGATGGATGCATGGACAGCTTTGATGACAGACAGCAGTAGTTTTTCACTCGCTCCCCCTGTAAAAAATACTCTGGGTCAGTAATAAATGCCCCCTAAGTCGCTGAACCTTTTTTTTTTTTTTAAAAGGAGAGCAAAAGAGTTGAGTGTTTCTCCAAAATAAGGGTTCAGGAGTTTCTGTAAGGCAACCGCCATGTTTACATGGCTCTAAAGCTCTGCGCAAGGCCAAATGTTATATATACAGTCAAGGCTATCTGAGAAACCAGCGGACATGGCCTCCGCAAACACAACCAATCTCTTAATCTCTCTCCATTTGAACCTTCCTTTTCCCTTCGTCTCCTCGAGTGAAGCAGGGATAGAGCAGAGACATGTATCATTTTTCAGAAGTGAGGCAGCCCTTTTAACTTGATTAAGACATTTTTTTCCATCCTCTCAAGAGAATTTAAAAAAAATGTTTTAAGTCCAAATAACATGAGCACTTCTCCTGGCCATGCCAGAACCCCTTTCCGCTTGGAAATATTTGCTTTGGACGCCAGCCTTGCCCAGCACACAACACAGGCAATTATGGGAGCTATTTAAACAGGAGAGATCTACTGACAGGCGACGCCTCATTTGGAGGGATGAAGGTATCAGGAAATGAAACCTTCATTGATGCGCTGAGGGTATGGAAAGAGAATTCCCCCAGGCCTTTTGAGGCTGGTTGCGTATCTCACAGGCATTTTGTGTATGCGTTGAGGATTGTTGTATTTGTGTAGCCTTAACATGTTTGAATGTTTGGGGTTTGTGTGTATGAAAGGGAAAGAAAGAGAGACACCTTATGCATGTCTTAGAATGTCTTCACGTATGAGTTGTGGAGTTTGAGTTGTTTAGTGCCTGCTAACAGTTTATCTGCAAAGGTGCAGCTGTAGGTTGCTGGCAGGTCTTCTCTCTGTTGCTGCCACTTTGATGATGGAGAGATGAGACCGTGAGGTCAACACCAAGGCAACCACACAGTTGAATGAAAGCATGCCCAGCTATTTTGTTGTCCTCCTTTTACCCTGACTTAAAGTCTAAATGTTAACTTTGCGCTGCTTCACCTGCAGAGTGATATTTTCCCATCGACCTCAAGTGACGTGACAAGTTGTTTTTAGAGGAAAGAGACAGTTTTGGTGATGGAATGTGAGAACAGGACAGCGGACTTGGCAAGCCGACGAGGGTCAGGACTGCTACCTGCCACTGACCTACTTATCAACCCTTGAGGTTTCTGTCTAGTCAGGTGCCACTTTGTGCATTGTATGTGTGTGTTTGTACATTCTGTGCATCCACATGTCTGTGCATTTCTGTGTGGAAAAAGAAGAGGACAGAGTGAAGTGTAATTTCTAACTCTGCTGGGCTGAGAATTCCCCAGAAAGGAAACTTAATCTAGAGGCCTTCTCAGACTGGACAAATAGACAGTAAATTAGTTTCGCATGACGGTTTATTAAAAAAAAAGCCTTGTGTATACAGCAGATTATTGATGCATCGAGCAGAGGGATGGATAAGGTTCCAGTGTGGTCGGGGGGAAGAGAGAATATGGAGTGTCACCTCCAGAGCCACAGTGCAGTCACGCACAGGGTAGGCTGGGGCCGCTAAGCTCTGCAGCCGCCAGACATATAAAAACAGCAAAAATGATACAAGATCTTTCATTTGGGAAATAAACAAATATAGAAAAAGATTTATAGATGTTCCTCTGCTGTTCATTTATTCGTTTTGTGGAGTCACAGAATAACATGGGGGGGAAAAAAAAGTTTTGTGCCATTTGGACAGAACAGCTGGAAGTGCGTAATTCATTATCAGTGGAAATGAAGTCGGCAACTCTCATTTGTGGTCAGTTTTTCTTTCTTGCCCTGTGGCAGAGGGAGGCCCCAGGCGACACCTTGGTAAATGCTCTTCCTTTGTGTGCACTTGAGGTGGATTCACATGGTTGCTTGTTACCCTCCTTCCCCCCCCTCCCGCCCCCCTCATGTCTCATACACTCTCCTCTTTCCATCTCTACTTTTCCTCTCCTTCTCCCTCCTCCTCCTCCTTATCCTCCCCACCTCCTTCCTCTCTCTCGCTCCCCGCATTCCTCCCGTCATGGGGCTGACAGACACTCGTCATCAGCAGGTACTCTGGCCCAGGTGGATCAGGTTTCCCACTTGCCAGGAGATTGTGCTGCATGTGCATTTTTATGGCTTAGCGCTGCACAGTTGGAGGTTTTCAGTGCAACTCTGGTGTGCTGCCATGTCAGATAACCATTAAGACAGACACGGCCTCCACAGACGGCAGACAAACTCCTCCGGCTTTTCATAATGTCCAAAGACATATTTTATATTCCTTGTGTTTTCCTTTTGTATGACATTTGCACACAAAGCACAGCTTCTCTGGCTGTTTTACCTTGATTGTGGAAGTGAGTAGTTCATCATTTTTTAAAAATATTGTTATATTTTTTATGAATTTATGTAGAAAAAACATTAATTTATGCCTTGAGGGAAGGATGAGCACTTTTAGAAACTAAATGTTTTAAGTCAGATGGAAAAAAATGGTAGTAAAACAAATTTCTGTTCATGTCCTTATTTGCATTTAATTTTCAATATGTTTCAAGTGTTGAAAGTCATGAAGTTTAGTACAGATATTCATGATTCCCTCAGGATGAATTGTAATAACTTTGGTGATCTTTTAACTTTCCATCCATCCATCACTGGCAGGTCAAAATTTCTATTTGTCATTCTTTGGTTTATGACCAACTACCTGCAAAACTAATAACATTTCCACTTCAGCTGTACTTTTGGTTTATGCTAATAGGGAAATGTTAGCATGCTAACACACTAAAGACACAGGGAAGATAAACATTATACTTGCTAAACATCTGCATGACAACACTGGCATTGTAAGCATGTAAGCATTAACATTTATCTCAAAGAACTGCTTTGGCTGAGTACAGCATAGAGCTGCTGCTGCTTCTTCTTGTCATAAATTACAGTGTCATATCATCAAAAATCAATACATAAATTTAAAATGCAGTGATAACACCCTGTGCTGTGTCAAAACTAAAAGAGCAGTTCGTTTGGAACAGTCTAAAAAGAATAGAAAGACTAACTGGCTGACTAACATTTTACGGGATTAATTATCTACATGTATTTTATATGTATATGTGTCGTCTCTGTGTGATTTTGATTTACAGCTAGTTGTCAATCTAGTGGGTTACGATTTGATCCCAGACAACATTCTGACAAACATTAATCTGTGTAGTATTTGTTCTGTCTTGAAGTGTTTTTTATTAATTATGTTTGCGTGTCTGTCTCCTGGCAGATGTGGATGAATGCTCAGAAGGCAATGGTGGATGCCAGCAGATTTGTGTCAACATGATGGGCAGCTATGAATGTCGCTGCAGAGAAGGATTCCTCCTGAGTGACAACCAGCATACCTGTATCCAAAGGCCTAAAGGTTATTCACACACTTACATACACACATACACACACGCAATGATGATTTATGAAAAACAGAAGGACACATGTTGCTCAGCGGTTTTGCATTTGACTTCAGGCTGGATATTATGTGGCAAAAGCTCATTGTGTTACGTAATGTTTGGATGATGAAGATGCAGTTAATTCTTTATGTAACATGCCAATGTTGAGCTACTTTTGAATAGTATGATAACTGAACAGATGTAAACTGAGAATAGGACTGGCTCTAACAGGCCTAAATGAAAGGTGAACAAAGGTAAGTGTCTCCAGTCTGAGTAGAGAAAAAAAAGAAGAACAGGGATAAATCTCTTTTTGTCTTTCTCCCACTCTTTCAAATTGAACCAATCTAGTACTTGGCAGTATTCTAGGGTATTGGTGGTATGAGAGTGGTCTATGGGGTACTGTGAGCAGAGAAAACAATTAAAGGTGTAGCCTGGGGCAGACACACCTCTTGTTTATAGAGCATTCCTGTGGGATGGAGACGTTGACAAGGTACAGAGCCAACCGAGGCTTACTACTCAGACACAGGAGCACTGCAAAGATGCATATATTCATAATGTCATAGCTGTATTCAAAGCAAAGTGAGCTGTCAGGAAAATGTCTCTATTTAGCAAACAGTGTTACTGAAACAAACATCGCATTGATTGTAGTTTGTAACAGATTTACTCAAGATTGTTCACAAAAATAAATATATTTTATGTGATAAAGATGTGTTTCTCAGCTTTATCAGATTATTTTCTGAAAGTTGTATTTTTTAAACTAACTATACTGCAAATGTTGTATGTATCACTAAACCGACAGAAGGTACGCGTTTGTTGTATTTTTGTAGCATTAGTGCAACGGTATCTAAATGTCATAAAAATTATACCATTTTGGACCATTTAGCATAATTTAACAAAATCTGTTAAATGCACTGTTTTTAGTCTGTTTCATTTGGACTATTGTCATTTTTTCGACATTCAGCCTTTTTATTGTTTGTGCCAAACACATTTTGATGAAAGTGTAAAGACATAATTTACTTGACTTAGTCAATGACTAGTTATTTTCCAGATGAATCTTAATATCATCCTCAAAGGCCATCTATAATACTTTAAGCATATTTTAAAGCTGAACTGAAATTGAAGTTCTCCTAACATTTTTGTTTATGGAAATTTAAATGATAATGATGATAGTACAACAGCTAATGTGCACATTTTTCATTTTTTTTAAAAGAGGGTAAAATTGTTTATGGACATTTTTGTGGAAAACTAAGCTTCAAGCCTGTCTGGGCGTTTCTCATGGCAGCAGTTGACAGACAGCTTTGAGCTGGCATTGCTAGGAGAAGCACTGTCAACTTCTATAGTGAGCTACTGACTGTCATAATCATACATCCTGCAAACTTGGATAACTTGGATGGCATTTTCCCCCTTTTTCAACAACCCCATAGCTATTTAGTATATCTTTAACATTAAACATGCAAGGTAGGCTAACTAGCTGCCACTTAGAAAAGTAGGAATTACTATAGTTAGCCTAGCTTGCTAATGTTAGCACTGATTCCCATGAGAATTACGTCAACTTTTCATTCCTGTTCATTTCGCAAGTCCTACTGAGTTACTGACATCTTCTGAACATTTCATGTCCCTGGAGAACACTAATGCAGGGGTTACTATCACTGCAGAACAACAAATAAAATGTAATTTTCTTCTTTTTGGTCATTACACTTTTGACCAAATAATTGCTCAAGTCAAAAACAAACACCACTGATTTCTTAGTTGATGAATTTGCTTTCAGTTCAACTTTAAAAGCAGACATTTCTGGAGATGTAGGTCATTGGGATTTTGACTCCAAAGTATAAATATCCTTGATTTCTTTCCCAGAGCTGTTCTGTGTTGTGGTGTTGTTTGTCACACTTAACATGTTGCACATCTTACAATGCCTCTGTTCTTTGTTTAGTAGATTTTTTTTCACAACTCTGGAAAGCAGCATCAGAGAAAATGAACAGTTATTATCACTATCACAAAACACATCTATTCAAGGACTAGTTTTCCAGCTGTCTACAGATTCCTCAGCTCTGCTACAGTTTGGGCTTGAGACCGTGTTGTAGATCTCTTGTTTCCTGGGGCTCGCAGCAGCACTTCTTCTTCTGAGTATCTCTTCATCTCTGCCCTCCTCTTCTCTCCTCTGTCTTTTGTAAGATTTTAAAAAATATTTTATTTATCCTTTATTTAACCAGAAAGTCCCTTGAGATTGAAATCTCTTCCTGAGGAAGACCTGGCCTAGACAGCACACCAGTTAGAGTGTAAATAGAAATAAAATGCAATAGATAGGGAATACAAATATTAAACACACAAGGAAAAGACCAAATCCAGCTCAAATACAGCATCTCTCAGTTACATTGACTTTTAACATGGCTTTAAATTTTTCCAAGGGGACTAGATTATTGGGATGTAAAATGCTCTGTAGACTATTCCAAGTTCAGAGAGCAAAGTAGAAGGCTTTTTTTTCCCCTAGCTCAGTGCAAACCCTTGGAACCTGGTAATGAAGCCACCTGGTTGGACGTAGCTGAAGACTGCTGGAAGTCTGCGTCAGGCAGTTACATATATAAGAGGAAATACAAATAAACAAATGAAGTTGTCTAAAGAGACTTGGTGACAACCAGTCTACCAAATAATGAAGCATACAATGATGAGTACGGGAACCAGAGTAGGTTTTGAATCATAGAGCACTGTGGTACACAGAATCTTTGCTAACTTGTTAAAGCAAGCCTTGTTTCAAAAAGAAAAACCTATCCTTAGTTTCAGCTTCTTCACTAGATTTTCAATGTATACTTTGAAAGAAAGTTTGTCATCCAACCAGATACCTAAATACTTGAGTCCCCATTTAGGGTGTAGAGATTTGTTTTACCTGGGCACTGGGAGCAAGCCCTAGAAGAAGTCATGAATTTGGTTTTCTTTGTATTAAGAACTAACTTGAGCCCATTTAGTGAGACTTGAAACTGATGAAATACTATCTGAAGTTCAGTAATGGCTTGGCTCATAGAAGGGGCAACTGAGTACACTGCTGTTTGCGAGTCTTTCCTAATGCTGTTTATAGATATAGAAAATAAAATAGGAGCTAAAACCGAACCTTGGGGGACACCCTTAGAAATCTCTAAAAAGTCTGATTTAAGACCATCTGTAAAAACTCACTGTGTGCGCTCTGTGAAATAATTCCTCAGCCATTTTATAGCTGTGCCCCTTATTCCAATATCTAATTTATTTTGCAATACCTCATGGTCTAGAGAGTCAAATGCTGTTGACAGGTCACAGTGTTGCTTTTTATCCAGGTTACTGACAATATCATTTAATACCAGCATAGCTGCTGTAACAGTGCTGTGCCTTGCTCTAAAAGCGGACTGTAAATCTGTTCTGTAAAATGTTGTGATCTGCTTGAAATCGTTTCAATCATCAGTTTACTTGAGCTTCCAACATTTTATCATGAACAGAGAGCTTGGAAATTGGGCGATTATTGTTAAGATCTGAAGGATCTCCACCCTTTAATAAGGGAAGCACATAGACTGCCTTCCATAATTTTGGGATCGAATTTGTCTGTAGACTGCAATTAAAGATGTATGCTATAGGCTTAGCAATAATTTCAGCCTCAACCTTTAATAGGATGGGCTCTAGGTTGTCTGGTTCCGGGGACTTTTTTTTGGATCAATAGCTTTAAGAGCAAAACAGATATCCTCTTTTCAAAACAGACTTCTTATGAACCAGCTCGAGGTGTCACAGCTGATTTAGACTCATTGAAAAAACATCCAGCTGATACAAAATGTCTACTAAAGAGCGCAACCTTTATCATTTTTGTTCTTAATTTCAACTGAGTTTGATAACTTGCTTGAGCTGGGAGTCATTAGATGTTCCTAAGTCCCCTGGATGGTGAACGGAGGATCTTGAAAGTCTGGTTTATGAGATCAGTCTGGCCTAGTGAACTGTCAATGTTTACATTTCATAAACACGGTGTTATTTGAGTGGAGTGAAAAGCTGGATCATGTGTTTCAAAGCACTTCTACGATATCAGTGCTGTCAGGAGCACCCGGCCGGGCTCCCATGTCTCTCTTTCACTTGCTCTTCCTCTCTTCTTTCTTTCTTGATAAATGCTCTCAGTTCGTGTCACACTAATCTTCCATTTTCATATTAATTTTGACTTTATTGCTTCCAGATGAGACCCACTGGATCAAGAGATTAAAGCTGCCATA
The DNA here is from genome assembly GCA_029490765.1 of Euthynnus affinis. Classification (NCBI taxonomy): domain Eukaryota; kingdom Metazoa; phylum Chordata; class Actinopteri; order Scombriformes; family Scombridae; genus Euthynnus; species Euthynnus affinis. The sequence goes on along the minus strand of CM055841.1, from coordinate 24,546,329 downwards.
AATCTACAAACTTCCTTCACTCACCAGATAGCCACCCTGTCATTGTTTCATTATTTTTGAAAGCCTAACAGACAGAACTACTCATCTGCTTATTATTACTGCTCTTATTACGACAGTGTGTGTCTAAAAGAAAATGGAAGTGGTGAGGAAGTGGTTTCGGCAAGTTATTGGACAATAACCCTGCAGGATTGTTGCAAATATCACTACCCTCGCATGCTGAAAAATTATGCACAAGTGGCTCATGAAAAAAATCATTGAGAAAATTAAAACTGATCTAATCTTCCAGCCAAGTCTGTTTAAATGCATCCCTCCATCCATTCTGCTAGGCTTCCTCTTAAATAGCAGAGCCTGCGGTGCAGTTTGCTCATGAGCTTTATTGTTCTCATTAAAAAGACATCAGTTTTCCATTTCTTTCATTAATGGGTCAGGTGTTCCCTGGGCAAGTTCTGCGAGTCTTTCTGGGGACAGTGGAGAGCTGGTCACTGCAGTGCCTGGCGCTACCAGTCTGTTTCCCCTGCTGGTAGCGAGCCCTTGTTAGCAGTGAGCCTGTGCCAATTAGGCAGCAGGGGTCTGCCAGCCTCTCAGCTAATGACAAGCCTGCTGCTGGCCTGTCTCTTATTAGACCTGCCCCTGCCCCCCTGAACAGGAATAACTTCGGCCAAATGAAGGCTCCATCGTCTAGCTGGCCAAAATGTAACAGTTCATTTATTCTCCCCAAACATTTCTCCCAGTAAAGAAATAAAGCCTTTGAAAGGCCAGCCAGGGTGCTTAGTGGTTGATAGGAATGCCATTTAGGTCAAGAAGGGTTCCACTGCTTTGAGTTTGATTTATTGTCTCTTTTATATAGGAGGATAACATGAAAACTACAACACACATACTATATGTGCGTGAGACAGGATCCAGCACATTGGAATTCTGGAATTTCAGACTCCATCAACCCACACATCCATAATTTTAGTCCTGTACATTTCTGAATATCCGGTAGGGCAATTACCTAAAGTGTGCACTGATGGGTTGTTACATAAGTCGTGTATAGTAGCTTATGCATTCAGTGCTTTTGTCCTCAGCTCAAAAAAAAAATACAAAATATGATTTTATAAGATTTGTAAGTCAAATTATCAGGTCTGCAGAATTCATTGTGAGTCAGTGCAAGTGGATGAAGAAGTTGAACTAGCACAAGTTAGAGAGATGTAACTTTTAACAAGTAGTTGAATCCTCTGGAACAGACTTCCCGTCACTCTGCCAATCAAAATGGCAGAAATGCGGCTGGCACTGTGCAGAAAGCTGAGAAATAGCAGAAAGAGATCTGAAAGTTCACACCAGCCTGGTGATTACATGACAGAATATGTGAAGCTCATTGCAGAGAAGAAGTTTGATTACACGCATGATCCCTGACGCCTTACTTTCACCTTTTAACTTGCAGAAATCTTTTAACAGGCCACCGAACTCAAGTCTCCGAAGTGCACAATCATAAACAGATGAACATAAATTATCAGCAAGTAAGGTTTGCAGTCAAGAAGGATGTCTATCATGCAAAATAAATCATTTGAAATGATTAAACAGACTGTTTGACTGTTCAGTTTAAGCTATTACAATATAGTATATTTTATTTGATGATCAGATTTTGGTTGCCAAAGCAACACTTCCTCCAAGACTTTGCCTTTATCAGTCACCTGACTACGGTTATAAACGGTGCTCTTTTTCTATACAGTAAGCCTTGTCTTTCCAGGAAATGTTTACTTTGTCAATGAAAACTTCTTCCTGTGTTTACAACATTCATTAGCTTCCCAAGGGGGTTGTTACTTGTGCAGCTAATCTATTTCTCTCTCTCTCACTCAAATTCAAATATGAACACGGACATGATGGATATAATGTGCGTGCATGCACAAAGCTCAATAATTTTCAATTTAATCCTGCTTGAGGCACATTCAGACATGTTTTGTTATGACATTTAGATGCAGACCGTGGCGTGTCGGCTTAAGGATATGTGTTTTCTGCGCTGGCCAGAACTGCAGCGGCGCAAGGAATTTTCCAATAAATGTGATCATAATAAATCCATAATAAATGGTCGCATCATATTCTCAGTTAGTTTTGCTTTCCAGCCATGAAATTCTTTCTCTATGAAATCAGGCAGAGGGTCATTGAACCCTGTTTTATTGTTTGTTTTTTTCATATCAAAAATGGATAAACTAACCTACTTTCATACAATGTGATATCCATTCAGCAGGCTTTTGTACATTTTAATTTCATAAAGTAATGTGCTGCTTTAGGGCCAGTTTCCATCATTCCAGTGATGCAATGCTTAGTGTTTAACATTGAAAAGTTCAATATGTAACTATTTTTATTTGCGATAGGAAAATCTATGGGTTTTGATGTATGTTCGTGTGAAAAGGAGCTGTCTGCCAGTGCTGTGTGGCTGTCCCACTGTGCAGAAACTGACATGGTTCTTACATGTGTCCCCCGTTGGTTCTCAGCAGGCCTGCTTGACTGTCTGTGCATTGGCCACAGAACTGTTTTTACAAGTGCAAAAGTCGCTGCTCCATTGCTCTGCAGCCCAACCGTATAACCAGGCTCTTTTCCTATTCTAGGGAAGTGGAGCGAAGGGAACGCCTCGTGCTCCCATTGCAACCTATTAAGTCTCTCCCGTCAGTCCAGCAGCAGAGAAAAAGACATACGGGATACTTTCCTGTCCCTCTTGTCTTTCTCTGTCCTCCTCTTTTTCTCCCCTCTCTGTCTTTCCTACGTTATCTTCCCGTCATCTTTCCTCTTTGTCCAGACTTTCACAGGCCCCATGCCCCCACCTCCCCCACCTCCCCCGCCCCCACCCTTGAACAAATATACACCAGTGGCTTGGGCTTTAGCAAATGTTGGCTGCCTTGCCACTGAATTCTCCGTACCTCATTTAAGACGGGCATCCCTTTCGCTCGTGGGTTTCTTGAAGGCCATCTCTAAGCTGGCCAGCCCAGCATGCTGCTGTGGACTGCCTGAGTGCCAGTGGGGTTTTTCCACTAACACTTGGCTGTCATGGCTATAACCAGAGAGCCAGACTGAGCTATGTGGAGACAGATGCCTTCTTCAGCTGCCTCGGCCCTTTGATTTTGGGAAGAATGCAGCTCTGTAATAACATACTGTATCTCCCATCTCTTGTATCTCTCTATTAAAGAAAGCTAGCATCCTTTTGTGTGCATGGGAATGCAAAGGAGCTTGAATGTGTTCTGCTGTATTAGCCTGTGCCCTGTTCTGTTGGAGGGATGCCTGGATCCTTTGGGACTGCACAGTGAGGTGACCTTGATAGAATGAGAAGAGGAGTGAAGGGGAGAGTGGCACATCCCCAGCAGGTGCTGCACAACTGTCTGTGACACAGATGGGCAGGCACACACAATTCTTTGTGCATCATACATACATTATGCAAATCCACCTGTATGTCAATGCATACGCATACATTAATGTAAGTATGCATAAACGCATACACATACAGTTTCCACCATACACAAATTTGTATAAAATAGAGGAGAATCTCAAGAGGCTTTCATCTTCTTTATTTTACCATTTTAATTGTACACCAGTTTAGACTGATTAGAAGATGAGGGATATATTGATCAGATTTTTTTTTCTATCACAATCCAAGTCCTGAACATTGGGTATTTGCTGATACTGAATCTGATCCAATACTTCTTACTTCTTCTGCTGCTACCTGAATGTTTTGCACACCACTCTTTAATAAGAAATTGAGAGGAGAAATTAAAGAGTCAATATTAAAGTGTCTGAGCTTAATGAATCATTGTATTTTGTCAATTTGGGTGCCAGATCTCAGTTACTTACACCAATGTGCTGAATAGCTTGCGCTGTAAAGCCTAGCTGTCGTAAAGGAGAGCAGCGCTGCAACCCTAGCAGGCTGAGGTGGATGAAACAGACTAGAATTAAGAAAGGACCTGCATTTGATCCGTTTTATTTTGGTTGACACCAATATGCTTGGATCAGCATCAGCCTGGGACATCTCCATAGAAAACTGTGCTTGGCTTGTTTTGGAGCATAGCATATGATAACTCTATATGCTTTGTTGCAGTCTCGTGAGCTTAACATCATAATAAAAGTTGTACATTAAGCACTTTGGCAGTGACATGTATTCGTCCAGAATGCTCTCAGCTGTCTTTCCCATTTTCTGGTAGTTTATGCTTTCAGCGGCTCCTCTCTGTAAAAGGGAGTGAAACGAGCAGCCTCAACAAGGCCTTTGGGAGCTGGAGAAAATCCGCGCTCGCACAACAGACCAAACAGTAGCACTTGGATGGATTCTCTCTGCTCTCTATGAGCGGACTTGGTGGAGATGAGTTTCTTCCTTGACCGGCTGGCTGCCCCGTTGCTCTGTCTGACCATCTGCGTCGCAGCTCAGCCCAACCCAATCCGGTTCAGCTCCTTTCCCATTCTCCTTTCCATGCACTGACATTTTTATCCTCCTATTAAAACTTTTAAGGGCCCATTATCTAAGAGGAAGGAATGTTGCTTTAATAGTGTGGTGGCTCCATGCTTAGGCCCCTTCTTTTCAGTTTGTAACCAACCAGCACTAGCTAGCTGCTTAATGTTCTCCAGCCAATGTCGAGCAAAGAGGGGACCGTCTCCCCTTTGAGACGTATGACAGCAGCTCAGCACGGACCATGAGCCCTCTTTTCACTGCCCCAAGCACTCAGAGCAGACTATAAACCCTTGGCATGCCTTCCACTACTTCAACCCCATTGTTTCAGTCTCTCTGCTACATGGTTCTCAGGTTTAAGAGAGCTTGCAATGCCGTGGTGAAGAACTTGTGGCCTCCTTGGATCTTTTGTTCCGGGATCACAGGAGTCGACATCTTAGCTGCAGCACCCATGTTAACTTTTCTTCTTTTGCACAATTCCTCATGTCACGTTAAAACTCATACCCTGCTGTTTTAAGTTTACTGTTGTTTATTTTCTTGGTAGGTTTTAGGTCAGAAAGAAAGTCAGAGCCTGTACTGTAGCTCCTGCGCATAACATGTGATTGAGTAGAATCCCTTTTTTCATGATACATATGATGGACTGTGTCACAAAATATGTTTTCAGTAGATTTTTAGCATGTATTAAGGGTTTGACTGGTTCTGAGAGAGCAGGATAAAATGTTTGTAGCTCACAAGCTATAGCTTAAATTACCAGCCACTGCCTTAGATAGTGTTTGAGCTCCGATCAATCTTTCCACACAGGTATCCATTTACTGACTTGCCCACAGGAGTTGCCATCATTGGTAAATCCTTATGTACCTTCACTTCTTTCTGGCCTGCTGGTTTTTAGAAAGGTAGCCGTGTGATGTGACCCGGACTTAATGTCCTGCAGGCATGGAGGCTGATCTCACATATTAAGTTGAAGTCCACTCAGTCAATGACAGAAACACAAATTGATTTTGCTTCAAGTCAGCTAAAAAGGATTTACAGTGGTCACTTTATCCCCAAGGATCATGCTGTTGTTATTTTTTAAGGTAAGAATAAGAAAGATGAGCACTGGACATTCAGTGTACTCATCAAGCTTTTATGGGTCACAAGAGACAAATGTATCTGCTGTCATGGTATATTATTGAAGATTTATTTTCTTTTATTGATTTATGTATAATAATAAACTCAAAATAAACCTGATTTCTGGCAACAAATGCAACACTTGGCATGCAATTAAATGCTCTAGAAAGGAGATTACTGGTCATGCAAAAATGCAGTCAAATGATATTTGGATATTTGGATCTATTAAAGGAATAGTTTGACATTTTGGGAAATACACATATTCACTTTCTTGCCGAGATTTAGATGAGGATATTGTTGCCATTGTCATGTCTTTATGGTAAATATTAAGCTACAGCCAGCAAGCCTGTAGCTTAGCTTAGCACAAAGACTGGAAACGGGGAAAAAGATAGGCTGGCTTTTATCCAAAGGTAACAAAATCCACCTAAAGCTTACTTCTAAAGTTTACTAATTAATACATTCTATAGTTTGTTTAGTCTGTGGAAAAACTAACTTGTAAAAAGGACTTTTTACAACATTTTACGGAGTGGAGGTTGTATAAGCATGTCAGTTAGTGAGCTTCAGAGGTGCAGATAGACGGATTTAGCTACCTTTGGACAGAGGCACACTAGCAGTTTACCCCTGTGCCAAGCTAAGCTAACTGGCTGCTGGTTGTAATGTCATATTTAGAGAGAAGACATGAAAGTGGTATCAATCTATTTATCTAACTCTTGGCAAGAAAGTGAAAAAGCGTAATTCCCAAAATGTCAAACCTATCCTTTTACACACATGCCATTACCTATAGCGTAAAAAGAAAACAAAGGTTTTATTGGCTTCTAACAACAACATCACCTCTTCGTTTTGGTTACGGAGGTCACGACCTGTCCTGGGAGGATAAAGTTGTGGTTACTTTGCAGAGGGAACACTCCCACTTGTTTCTTGGTTAATTGCAGTGTTCCCTTTTTTTTACCACAAGCACAGTACTTTTGATGACGCCTGTCCATGTCGAGCTGTGTGAAAACCCATATCCACTCTGGTCTGTCCCTCAGTAGCTATTTGAAAGGCTCCTTCTCAATTCCAAGACTTTGGACTCTATTTCCTGTCCAGTTCTCTGCCTATAAAGTGGTCTGTGATAGTTTTTATTAGTTTCTACATATAGAGTTGTGTTTTATGGGTCAGCAGATTGTTTTAGTGGATCATGGCACATATCTAGAGTTCCTTTTTTTTTTTTTATTTCCTATCCACCTCCTTATGAAAGGCTGTTTTTCTTTCTGCTTACCATCATTTAGTAATGATAAAAACTGGAGGCTTTTGGCAGCCAGTTAAGAGGGAACTACACACAGTAGATGATAGCTGGGCCTGGCCTGGAGAAAAGGGCCATTGTGTCAACACTTTGGCTTTTATTGGTCCTCAGAGAGATGAAGGCCCAGGTTCTGGCCCCAGTCCGACATGTTATTGATGGATAAGTCTGTAGCATTCGGGGAGAGGGGCTGCATAAAAATGGAGAGGGAGTGGAGTGAGTTTTGGGATGCATAATACAACCTTAGTAAGTAATCTTTAGTCCACTGGGGTTACTTAGTTGGAAATTCAATCCTCTGTTAAGTTCATGTTTTTTGCTCTGCCCTCATAGACACAAAGGCGAGGAAAGGGACCACTGAATTCCACATCCTACTTAAATATCCACATGACTCACTGTGAAATTTGCAGCACTTTAAAGCAGCTGCTCTGTTGATGCTCATTCATGGTCACTTCACTCCGTCCTGCCGTGCCTTTTTCTTTCTGCCTCCAGAGCTTAGGCGCTGGCCCAGTGTTTGCTCAGTGCTGAGTCTTTGTGTAGCAAGGAAGGCTGTAGCTGCAGTTAGTGTCTTGATAGCTCAGCCTGTCTGCAAGAGTGACAAGAACTCAGGCAGTAAAAGCTGAGAGGATTGTATGACCTTGTGACACTTCTTGACAGACTTAAAGCGATGGAAAGTATTTAACCAGGGGGTCAGAATCGCTCTTGCTTCGTCAGCTCGTTGAAGTAACGAAAGACTAGAAAATAGATTTCCGACATGAGTTGCAAGTGGAAATGTACAGAAGGGCAGGTTGAGTTTTTAGCGAAATGTGTGGAAAACAAGAGAAGATAATTGAAAGAGGTTACGGTGGCATGAGTTAAAGCAGATGTATAAGTAATTAAGGATAGAATGATTTGAAATCGTGTTTCTGTCAAGCGGAGATTGTTTTCTCATTGTAGCCCTTGAGGCAGGTACATGGAAACTGTATGACAGCACACGGTTGTCAAGACTGATACAACTACATTTGGACTATAGAGGAAGAGTGCACAAGGTTATATGAGCTTTTCTAGGTGCTGACACTTTCACACACATATGCAAATACTTATTTCTAGCAAAAAAGTTGTCTAATTAAGAAAGTTAGACCTCCAAACACCCTTCAGTGCAACTGCAGATTTAATGAGACATTAATGGAGATGTCTTCTTGCTCACTGCCTCCCCGTTCACCAGGAGAGAAGGAAAAGCAGGGGGATCAGTTTGGTTTTTAATGAGCCAGAGAGCTGGGGTTTGTCACTGCATCTTTAGCGGTGGCAGTGTTCACAACGAATAATTCAAATATCAGTCTTCTCCAGCAAAGGCGGCTATCTTCATTACAGTACGGAGCAAAGCAGAAGGAGTGCCGCCTCTGTTTTTGTAATAATTCATGACATGAGGGTCTCAAGTCGTGAAAATGCATGCTGGGTGTCTGTTGTACCCTTTCATCAAGCATTTATACATCACACAGAAATTATGCATCTTTGTGTGCCATGTTTAGCAAAGCTCTGAATAATGAAAAGGCTCTTTTAGTTATATGTTGTTGTTTTTTTTTTTGAAGAGGTTTGTCACATTCTTATTGAAGTACTTCAACCTGGATGACTCATGAAAATGTACACTAATGCCCTTATTTTACTCTCTTTTGGTCTCTTCAGGGAGAATTTAACCAAGAAGTCTTTTTTTCCTTCTGTGTGTTCCTCCTTTCTTTTCTTTATGGGGATTACCTCAATTAAAATTACAAGTCTACGGGATCAGCTCCTGCTGGGAGTTTTATCCTTTGTGTAGGCAGCCTCCTTTTTATAGCTTGAAACAAGTGAACATGTTCCAACAAGTGCTTGAATCTTTGTAAAGAGGTGCTGGGCATGTCATTCACCAGCAGTAGGCATATATGTGACTCAGGGTCAGAATGCGTGACAGGCATTTGAATATTTTTACTCCTCTCTCCAGCTATTTAATATCTAATTTAAAAGCAAAAACTCTTAGTTCACTGAGTGGGCTTTGGCTTTAAAAACAGTGTGTGATCTGTGTGGTAGTTAAGAGATAAACTCTCTCTCCTGGTGTTGCTGTTTCCTTCACAGCGCGACCAGAAGGAGCAAAAGAGGGACCCACCTGCATGGACAAGAATCACGGCTGTGCACACATCTGTAGGGAAACGCAGAAGGGTGGCATCTCCTGCGAGTGTCGACCTGGATTTCAGCTCACCCGTAACATGAAGGACTGCAAATGTAAGTCGTCTCAACCTCAAGCTTAGTCCCCCTGCATGAAAGACACACACACACACACACTCACAGGGGAAACACACCAGAAGGAGGATTTATAGGCTTCTCATGAAAAGGTGATTGAGGTTGGAAACCTGCCGATGATGGATAATTGCTCTCATTCCACAAATGCCTTCCAACAGATTTAAAGTAGGCTACTGACATTTACATTACATTACCGAGCCGTGACTAATCTTCCGAACAGTCCTTGTAAAGAAAAACGTGTTTATCAAATAAGGAATGATCATTTACACAACCAGGGCAAGTGTGGAGGTTACTCGAAGGGGACCGTTCTGACGGACAGCGCACACTTCCTGTTGCTGTGCAACGGAGATCATCCTGTCAGAGCTGGGGCCAGGGCTGATGGGGGATTTGTCTGTGTTTGGATAAGGATTGGAGAAGTGTTATTCTATAGTTTTTCTGTGACAGCCCAGGAAAAGGGCAAAAGGCGCTGGGATGGTAGGGTGCAGACAGGATGGCGGTGGAAGCCTCGGCTCGCTCGTGCTCTTTTTCACTCTGTCATCACAGGTGTGTTAAAAGTGCCAAGGTTAATGCTCCCTTCACCCGCCAACACATAAAGTATTTGCACTTAAAGATTTGCAAAGACACACATATATAGAGACCAGAATTTTTAGTCTCTCCATCATTTCTGTGTAACTGACATGAGTGCAGTGTATTTAATAAATGTCATGAACTGTAAAAAAAAAAAAAAAAAAAAAAAAAAAAAAGTATTCACTTTAAGTTTTTGTCTATGCTGCAGTATGAGTGAGCTGCATTAAAATGAACACTGTCTCAGTCTCTTGCTCAAAACCACCTCAAAGGCTGCTGTAGTGTTTAAAAATGTGACCTCTGTGTCCTCTGCTGCTCAAATGTTGATCAAAAGATTTAGACTTGACACTAATGAAGGAATAAAGCTGTGAGAACAGTAATTAAAAAATACACCACTTGATTCACCACTTGAGGAGGTAATGGTGCACAGATTTTGTCCTTAATTGGGAAGTCCAGCTGTACACTGCTTTTAATCAGCAACCAAAGTACTATCAGAAAATTGTCAAAGAATTAGTTCAAACAATCATTTTGCCAAAAGCAAATACTAACACTGGTGTGCACCTGCAGTGATTGGAGTCTGTTTTGACCATGTTTTTTTCCACACTGTTTAGAAGTGACTTTAATAATCCAATCAATTTTTTGATTTGTAGTTCTGTAATTTTGCTACCTGGTCTGTTCTACACACATGACATCTATTGCACCATCCTGGAAGAGGGATCCCTCCTCTGTTGCTGTTCCTGAGGTTTCTTCCCTGTTAAAGATTTTTTTTTTTTTTGGAGGGGGTTCCTTATCCGAATTGAGGATCTAAGGATGGAGGATTTACAAAGAAAATAAAATAATACAAATAAAAATGTACTTGACTTGACAGTTGAGGACCTCCACCATATCCCTCTTCATGCATAGCATGTCTCCTTGAAGCCCTCTGAAGAAAAGACTGAATGCGGTCTCAATTGATTCTGCAATATTTACATTATAGAGAGAAGGAATGTATTATCCCGGGGCATCCTGAGGTTCCAGCTGCAGACTTTTGATTCATGTCGTACCCTTCAACTTTCAAATAAAATGCATGAAATGTCCCAAAAATACTTAATAAGAGTGTGTTATCCTGCATGTACAGTTTATGTTAACTATGTGCTCTTTGATAGTGACGTGTAACTACGGGAATGGGGGTTGCCAGCACATCTGCGAAGAGACAGACCATGGCCCTAAGTGTTCGTGCCACATGAAGTTTGTCCTGCACAGCGATGGAAAGACTTGTGTAGGTGAGTCATTTCACCCAGATACTACCAAAGGCAAGAAATAATGGCTTTTGAATGAGAAAATGTAGAAACACGAATGATTAGCTCAGTACCCAATTTCCAAAAGCAAGTTTAATTAATGTGTGAAATGAGGTTTGTAGTGATAAAATGCGATTTGAAATACAGGCCTTGCTACAGTAGCTGTATGCCTGAGTCTTTTCTCTTGATCTGTGACATACAAGGACAAAAGGCTACCACCCACTGTGCTTTCCCCTCTGCTGCTGCTCCAGTAACCTCTCGCTCCCTGCATCTGCTTTGGCTTCTCTTCATCCTCCTCCTCCTCCTCCTCCTCTTCACTGGACACTGTGCAACAACTCTCCCTGTCCCTCTCTGTTTCTCCATCCATGCAGTCAGACGCACACCCTCTATTAGCCCTTGGGTCAATTCCTCCACTGCTCTCCATTGGGGATTAACTCACACCTGACCTAACCTTCCACTGGCATTTATCAGTGTTTGCCTCAGTTGACTTAAGTTGAGTAAAAATCATTCAGCTACTCAGGCATATTGAACCGTTCTGAAGGGCAGTTTTCCATCAGATGGGACCTGCAGGCACAGAGAAGTCAAAGCTCAGGTCCCGATAAACATGTACGCAACGCGTTTAGCCATGCAGAATTGCACAGACATTTCATCCAATAATCTTGAAACATTAACAATAAAGCTGATCAGGCGTAAAACTGAGACTGACCATTACTGTAGACAAGGTTTTATTTTATCTGCCTGTTTAACCAAAGTGTCATTAATAGTTTCTGTATACAGTACAAACCCTTTAAAGCCAATTTAGGCAGCACTTTGCAGTGTTAGTAACTTGGATTTATGATGGAAGCTTCAGTGAGTTGGATGGGACATTTTCTCGTTGTCAGGAAGACAAACATAGTAATAGAATTAGAAGCTACGCCTGCAGAGCAGACTGCTGAGGTGGTTGCTTGGTTTCGGAGGCTGTTAAGTTTGAGAGGTTGGTTTGGGTAGCGGCTGATTAGCTCAGTGTTTCTGGATCCTCTTTATTACCACAGTCCTGATGAGAGCCAAACCTATGTCAAGGTCTGGTCAGCCAACCTGTCATTATTGCTGTACCCTGCTAGGCCAAAGGGATGCCACAAAGTTGACCGCAACCAAATTATATGTCTTAGCCAGTCGTATTCCCAAGGCAGAGCAAATGTACATTTGGTGTGCCAGATTAGGAAGCAGTCAGCCAGTTAAAATCTCTGATTTCCCCCACATAGTCTGGGGATAGAGAGGGCTGCTCTGTGGTCGACAGTGGGACGCTCCATCTTCCAGACACTCTTACTAGTTAATAAAACCTCAATAAAACAAATAATCTGCCAAATGAACCACTGATGAGAGAGTGAGTGACAAGAATGTTGGAAGACCTTCAGTAAAGCACCACTACTGTGGAGTAGGACTGTAACTGTGTGGGATTTCCACCATAAAAAATGATTCAAATGAAATGTATGCTGAAACTGTTTGTCACTTCAAAAACTGCGTGCCAGATTTTAATACGGTAATCCTATCCTTCTGGCAAACAATTATGTTTTTTAATAAATATGACATCTGCTGCCTCGAAGACACTGCTTTGAAGAAAGAAATGTCATTTTTATTTATTTTAAGCCTTAAAACAAATACTCTCTCATCTGCCCAAGAAGTCGTGTTCTAATCCTGAAGTTTCAAATAGCTGTAAATGTCATAAACAAAGTATAAATGGCTCGCTGGGGTTGTTGTATTTTTACACACTCTCTGTATGGCACGTAGTGATAGTTACCACTCTCACATTGCATTCAGAAATAGTATGTGATGTATAGAGTTGTAGAGGGTATCCATAGCAACCACACAAAGTGAAAACAATACTCATCAAAACTCTGCGTACTATATCCAAAAGGAACATGGCACATGATTACAAACCAGCGTTTGTCTTGTCAGTGGCTTTGTTGTTAGTCCGGTGGGCTCTTTCAGTATGCTGCTGCTTCACTGTTCAATCTATCTTGTGGGGTGTTTCATATGCATTCTGCCACATTTTCATTCATTTTGTGGTGTCTCTTCACAACCAGGCTTGGACTGCATTTTGTAATAATACACCATGCTGCTCTGTTTGGAAATGTTGGTTCTTTATTCTTCCTGTCTCATCTTTGTTGATACTGGGCATCCTGTAGGTAGGAATGTTAGTGTCAGTTGGGTTTTAGATAGATGGCACACATGGACTGTTCTCTCTCATACACACATACACACACACACACACACACACACACTTAGTCGCATGTTTGACTGAAACAGACCTAACAAAATCAGTTTTATTTTTGCATTAGATTTCTGTGTATCAAGTCAGTTCAAATATCAGAAAGAAACAGCCATCATGTGGAAGCATTCATGCTGTTAGCACAGCAAATCATAAACATTCACAAATAGCAGGCAGATGCAGACATGCTCAGGAGTTCAATCATCTGAGGAGTTGGCCACACTATGCCAGACACACACACACACACACACACACACACACACACACACACACACATACTCACTCGTACAGAAACCCTTACAGAAAGAGGACGAGAGATGCATTTTATAATGCAAACAGAAAGCTATACAAACAACCACACAAACATACAGTACACCTCCAGCATGCATGCATTACATGCATGTAAACACATGTAGTCTACATGCATATGCCCATAACATAAACACAATGTGCTCTCATTTCGGGTGGTCTGCGCACTCATGCTGATGTTTTCAAATGTATCTCATAGTGCCCTTTCCCCTAACTGCTGAGAATTGTTATTTCTGGATGTTGCATGTTGAGATTTGGACCTGTTGGTCAAACAGTGGCAGTCGATGTAAACTGTGCATGCTTTGTGGTGTTGGCTTGTTACTGTCAGAGCTTAGCTGAACATTTACTTCTTCATCTGGCACCTAAAAAGAGCTCTGTCTCTGTAGATATCATGATGATCAATCCATTACAGTACATGCTTTAATAAACACCATTAAAACAGTAAAGGAATAAATACAGAATACACAAGTATTCTACTTTCTTGGGATGTTAAAATGCCTAATCAGTCACCCCATCTGTGTCATGGATGGTTCAGATAACAATATGTGTACTAGTAGAGTGCACATGATTTAGATACAATTTGGACAATTAATGCTAAATATACATGCAGTGGACTGTAGAATTGAGAGTATTTGGCAAATTGGACTTGAAGAATTTGTTGAATTAAAAACCAGTGTCTAATGTGTCTTAATTTGATATTAGGTTTAGGTAAAAAAAAAATACTTTCTGAAATCATTTTTTTAGTGATAGCACATAAATTGCACAGCTGGGCCACTGACAGTTTTTACAGACTTGACGTAAGAGCTTAGCAACATTAATTCTGAAATGATCTGACCATAAAAGACACCATAAAGCGCAGACATGAATCTGGCTGTCTCTGTCTTTCAGCTTGCAGCACTAACCACCACTCGCTCTGTCTGTCAAGGCTTGCAGTACCCATACTAACTAGCAAAAGCCTCATCTTGCACACAAACAACATTGCACTTTGTTCGCATTGTGTGGAATATTTATTTTGCATGACTGCATGTTTTTTTGAGGTAACACTTTTGCCTTGAGATGTCACCCTTTTCATTTTAGACAAGGACCTGTCATCATCAGTTTGTTTGTTAAGATTTGGAACAACATAATGTCATTCTCTCATGTCATTATCACCTCCTGCAGACATAACTGGACATTGATGATTTATTTAACTCAGGAGAGATGATCCCTTCTCAGATTAGCTCTTGTCTGCATTGTCAAGCTCACGTGATTTACATAACACAAAAATGCTACGAGGTTCAAGTGTATGGAGAACTAAAGTGGTGTTTTTACAATGTGTGCGTGTGTGTGGGTGTGCGCGTGCATGCAGGGGAGAGGAGTGTCCAGTCCCCGCCAGCCCCACAGCTGTTCCCCAATGGTAAATATGTGTTCCTCTGACTCCTCTCTCTGGGGGTCTGTGGGTGCGGGGAGTAGAGGAAGCTAACCTAGCAGACACTGATCAGGCCCTTCCACTCCCAACAGGGGCATCATCCTTCTGACCCTTGACCTCTCTGACTACCCCCTTTCCCCCCTTCCTCTTCTTTCTTTGAATGCCCTCTCAATAATAACCGCTGCCTGTGTCAAACCACACCTTTTCAAAACACAGCTGCAAACAGGGTGCCTCTCACAAGCAGTATGAACATTATATAAAGAGATAAAGATATACCGTATGTATTATTGCCCAATGGTTATATTTTTCTCATCAGAATCTCCCTTCTTGAAGTCAGTTGATTGATCTGTTAGGATGTAAAGTCCAAAACCCATCAATTTAACAGTGATGGCTTTTAAGAGACAGACCAAAGACTTTGGTTTTATTTGTGTTTGATCCGGGTGATATGAGGGAAATTGCACTTGCACCGTTTCAAACACTTGGCCATAGTGTTCCTAAACTTCATCATCACGGCCTATTAGCTTTGGTGAGAGAGCCAATAATGTGTCCATGATTTAGTGCTACAACATACAAAAGATAAAACTAGTGCTGGAAGAAATACCCAAGGTCCTTCTACTTTAGTAAAAGTAGTAATACAATAGTATAAAAATACTCTTTTACAAGTAAAAGTCCTTTTATCTGACTTTACTTTTGCCCCTTTTCTGAGTATACTATTATCATCTTAGATGGTGATCATTTTTTTTACTACTTTAAATACTGTTGGGTAATTAAATTTATATGAAAGCATCACATCATATGAGATAATCATATGTTTAAGATGTTTGTGACTAGTAACTATAGCTGTCAGATATGTGTGGGCAAGTAAAAGTATACTTCAAATGAAAATACTAAAGTAAATATCAGAGAAATATTTATGTTATTTCAAACACAATTATTTTCACTATATTTATAGTAAAGTGAGGAATGTAGCACAGTTAGGGAAAGTGAGAAAAGAAAGGCATTGAAACTTTGCATTCTGATAATATCACAAATGCAATTCAGCTCAATTTCCAGGATGATTTGTGTTTGAATAGATATGGCAAAGATGCCAGGAAAAATAAACTCATACAGTAAATCTGTGAGGATGTACCGTATCAAGCTTTGAATCATCAAAGAGATTTACGATTTAATTATACCATGTAAGAGACTAAGGGAGGAGGCTTCCTCTCAGAGGAGTCATCTGCTCAAGGTAAGAAATGAAACAATAGCGTTTTAAGTAAGTATTTGTTACTACTGTACTGTATGTACATGAACACTGAGTTCCCCCCCATGCTACAATATAACAGTCTGACCTATTTCAGGATTTTGTGTCCTAGTTTCAGAATTTTTTTTTTCTTAGAAATGGATACATTAGGAGCAAGAGGCATATTTCTGCTTCATCACATTCATTCCCTTATTTCTTGTGTTAATGAACCACTCTGAAACCAATTGTGGTTTTACTTTCACAGTTGCACCTCAGGAGAACATTAGCAGACTGGTTTTATAATCTTATTGTGTGGTTTTATGTTACTGTGT
The DNA here is from genome assembly GCA_029490765.1 of Euthynnus affinis. Taxonomy (NCBI): domain Eukaryota; kingdom Metazoa; phylum Chordata; class Actinopteri; order Scombriformes; family Scombridae; genus Euthynnus; species Euthynnus affinis. The sequence continues at coordinate 24,529,928 of CM055841.1, read as the reverse complement.
GAGCATCCAGCTCAGAGCTTTAGTCAGGTTTTTGTCTGATAGCCCATATATCTTCAGAGTATCTTTACTCTAGCTGCATGTTTGCTTTTTGGTCAAGAAAATACAGTATTTTCTCTAAAAAAAAAAAATGACCTAGTTCACCAAAGCCATTCATTCCCAGTGAACAACACTCAGGGAAACTCTGCCTTGCGTCTTTTTGTGGATTCTGTCCACTTGCCCGTTGACGTATTTTGTGTGCGGTCATTATAAATGACTGATGACAAGTTGCATTGAGGTTGCTTGTCAACAGTTCTGATGTAAGTGAAGAAGTGCTGCAGCTAGAAATCCTGTGGCTTCTGTTAAAGGATTATGTACACTGTCTGAACCTCACTGTATGAAACATATACTGTCAAGGCTCAGCATTAGACCAAACAGCCTAGACATCATATTGGGGAATATTTACAAAAGTCTGCCCACTGTTACAGTAATTGCGGGTCCCGACCCGGTGCACTGTAGAAGTGGCTGGTCTACATCCAAAACACACAAACCCACGCACATACCAGAGAGCGTGTGTCTCTGCTCTGTCTTCACAAAACCATAATGTCAGAAATATTTCTTTGCTCTCTTAACACATGATCATTACAGTTTGGTGAGATGGCTGCCTGACTAAGCGTTTTGGAGGCATGTCCTGACACTGTCTTATCGTCTCATCTGCCAACTGTCTCTGCTCACACTTTGCAATTATGTGCACCCACAGTGCTGCACTCTCAAGCCTGGGGTTGGGACTTGGGTATTAACTGGAAGGCCCCCCCCCCCCCCTGCCCATTGTGAGCCATCGTTTTCCTGTGAAGGATCAGAGGCAGAATTGCTTTGTTCTGCCGACTACAGGGAGTAGACTAAATAATCTAAACACCTCACAGAAAAGGATTTCAGCTTTGAACACAATGACAAACACTAATATAAGGTGGGTCATATTAAGCCGTAAGCAGTTGACTAATTAGCTAATAGGTCAGAAGCTCAAAATGATTGAAGTTATCCAGGCAACAGTCTCATAAATCATTACTATATATACCAAATACATACAAACTAATGACAAAGGAGAGTAGCAGCTAGAAGTTGAAACCAATTAACATGATGTACATATACAGTACAATCAAGTATAAAACGGGATCACAAATACTGCTGAGTGCCATGTAACCTAAGACAACCCACTTTTATAGTAATGTTTGCAATGTTGATTTCAACTGTTTACCTTATTTTTTTGGCCCCCCTTGTACTCATCTGTACCTGAAATGTGTCCCGGTGTATTCATGCATCATGTTCAGCCTTCAGCAACAACATCCACTGGACTGTGAAACGGCTATAAAACATAAAATTACATCAGTGTAAGCACCTGTTTTGCTTTGATACATAATTTCAGGTCTGTAGTTGAGTTTTTTTTTTTATTTGAGAGAAAGAGCTTTAAAAAGTTTCATTATGGCCGCTGCAGGCAGTGCAGTTTTAGATTTTAAGCGAAGAGGATTAGGTGTTTCCCCAAAGGGATCCTCATTTTCTATAAAAAACCAGTGCAGCTGCATTCCCTCTTTAGTGCCACGTGTTAGCTGCCATCTCTTTGCCCATGTGAAGTCTTTGACTAGCCCAGCTGTGCTGGCTCCTTTTTAGAAGAGTTGCCAGCCAGCATCCTACAGCCCATCAGAGATAAGTGATGAGCTGTCTGGAAGACCAGTTGCCTTATTGCAAGTTATAGTGATTGTTTTTGGTTGCTAAAGATTTTTTTCATTTGTTTTGTTTTGTTTTGTTTTTTTTCTCAAGTGTGTGAGGCTTTCTATAAAGCTGACAAAAACTATTAAGGCACACACCAGTCTCTCTTATGTGAGTACAAATTTCTCTTGTACTGTTGCTTAAAATGAAAGTCAGAGAAATTTGTCACTGTCTAGAGAGGAGAAACAGCTCTCCTGTCTTGACTGACTACCTCCTTCTTTTTTTTTTTTTTTTTTTTTTTTTTAAATCAGTCTAGCCAACACAGGGACTAGGTAGCTGAAATTGCTTTTTTATCCCTAAAATGCCTGGAAGGTTTTGTCAAAAACCAGGAAAAAGTGGTGGTTTTGTCCACATCTGTCTGAAAGTCAAACCTCTGCCCTCTTGATGGAGGAGAGACAGATGTCCTGCAGGACGAAGGACCTTTGGAGGTTGTAATTCAGCTTGACCAAAGAGAAGCAAACATGCACACACTTGCGTACCTTTACACACACACACACACACACACACACACACACACACACACACACACACACACACACACACACACATACACATAAAGAAAATGGTGAAACCCTATGTTTGGCTGTGTTAGTTGTAATATTTCCTAATCACTGTCAGTCTACTTTCATTATTCACAAGCATCTCCTCAAACCCCTCACTGTTAATCTCATTCAGCTGCTGCATTTATGACTCTGTTCTCTATCCTTGTTTCCTCTTCATTCCTATCTACCACTGAAGACCTTAACATCTGTTGTGCTTCTCATTTCTGTTTCCTGCTTGACACAAAAAGAGTGCTGAAAATAGTAGTGGGCCTTCTAATTTTTACTATCACACCAGTATGCATGAATGCTGTTTCGAAGGGGAGAAATAAGTAGGCCAAGATGGCATCTGCAGTGTATTTTTCTATGGGGTTTGTCTGACTGTGAGTGCTTGTTTCCCTGCAGAGACCTGTGCAGTGAACAATGGTGGCTGTGATAGCACATGTCATGATTCAGTGACAGGAGTCCGCTGCAGCTGTCCTGTTGGCTTCACTCTGCAGCCGGACCGCAAGACCTGCAAAGGTAAAGCATCGCTCACATTTCCAGGCAGCATTCAAATCGCACCTTTCCAGCTGTCACCAAATTAATGTCCTGTTTGTCTTCTTTCTCCACCTGGAGCTCACAGGAATTGTTCTTAATTAATTATAAGTTATTTACACTGTCCTTACCCTCCGTGTTAGCACCTTCTCCAACACTATCATTGTTTTGCAACCACAACAAATGCTCCTACAGCGGCCTTGTTGGGACCACCACACTGGTCTCCCAGTGCCTTCTGCTTTTCAGCGGCATACTTTGAGTAATATGTTTTCATACCACCAGTATTCTTGACAGTTTTCCAATCGTCCTCCTCTCTGAGTGCTGGCAGAGCATCCTCAACTCAAGCAACCTATCTGCCGTAGCAAGTTTTTCATATTACATCTAATAAAATCAATTCCAAACTTGAGGGTAAAACCGAGAATTATATTAGGAGACTGAAGAAACAAAGACACTACTGACAGACAAGGGAGTGAACGACTTTGGAGAGAATGAGGACAATCTGTGTTTCCAGAAAAGCAGGGATAGACATCTGTCTGCTTTCTATGGCTTGTAATGTTACACTAACAACTCTGATAAAAGTACATTGGCTTATATTAGTTTGGTTTGAGAGGAAAACAAACCCAGGCAGCACTGGCACAAGAAGACAGGGGCTCGCTGCAGGCCAGGCACTTCTGAAGAGGGGAGACAATGATGAAGCAAGGAAGGGATTATTTGATTCCATTTTTGATGCATTTATTTCATCCAGATGATGAAGACTCCCTCAAGAGACGGACGCCTCATTTGTGATGATGATTCAAAATTAATCACAACTGCTGCCAAAATTGCCAAGGCAGAGCGAGCACCATCAAAAGCAGGGATGAACACATGATATATCGATTGGGTATTGGCTGCAGAAATAAAGAGAAGAATAATCGGAAGGAGATGGACAATGAAGACTCAGAGGCCCTACTGCCGTGAGGCTTGACTGTGTGAGAGCTGCATCCCATTACAGCAAACGCAATGTCACGCAAACCGATTTTAGCCCTTCTGAGGGCTAGTATGGAAATCCCTGAAGCTCATTTCCAGTTTCTGCAAGGCTGTTATGCCAGTGGAGCCAAACACGTAATCATCCTGTTTCAAATACTTTGGCTCTTTTAACCTAACTTTGTTCTTATATGTCCACCTCATTGTTTAGATTTAACAACTTTTTTGTGAGCTTTTATTGAAAGCCGCTATAATAAATACTTTTATGTTAACAATGGATCACATGCCTACTTGTATGTGGTAGAATGAACCCCCAGAGAATTATTGTCCAACTCTGCAGCTCCCCTCAGCTCTATGGAGCATTTCAGAGTCTTTTAGCTCCTTGTTTGGGCTTCACGGCTCTCACCACTCTCATCAACCCAGTTTCCAGCAGCAGCAGGCAGCTGTTTTCAGCAAAAACTCTGATAAACCTCCTATATGCTACCTGCTCAGCATCAAACCACAGTCAAGCTAAATTAGCAACTAGTGCAGATATATAATGGAGCATTTATCAGCTAAAAAGTCAGATATTTTCCTTTTTAGTGGAAACCAAAAACAGAGTCCAAAAGAGAGTCAGTATTGGACCTACATCCATCAGATGGCCAGAGGCATGACTCTAAATGAATTCTAATGTTGGTTCATATGTGCTGTATGTGTAAGCAGAAAGATCTTGGTGCATGTTTCTTTTCATTTGTGATGTGTGATTTGACATGTTCAGTCTTGATTTTCTGTTCCCAGACATTGACGAGTGCCGTCTCAACAATGGGGGATGTGATCATGTGTGTCGAAACACAGTGGGCAGCTTTGAGTGCAGCTGCAAGAAAGGCTACAAGCTGCTGACCAATGAGAGAACTTGTCAAGGTTGGTAACCCATGTGACTACCTTTTTGCTGCTTTAACAAAACACATTTTCCTGTGAAACACTATTCTAAAGCATGTCCTCAATATTTTCTGTCTTTGGGAGAACATCTAAAAACAGAGTATAGATTTTAATGTATTGATTAGTAAGAATAATAAACCCCAATTTTCTCCTTCGCTCACTGAGATGTCCAGCCCACAGAAAAGCCAAACCAGGCCTCTCTGGCTTGTTTGTCTGTTATATTTGGTGGTGGCCATCGCTCAGCAGGAGCTGGGAGGACTAGCTGCAGAACAAATAAAGAGTTTGCCATGGCCGAACACAGGTGTGGGGAATTAGGGTTCCAGCTCTAAAACCTCTGGTTCTTGGATGAATCAAGCCACTACAGAAACATCTGGTGAAAGACAGGCAGGCTAGAACTGTGGAGCCGAGCTCAGCCTCTCTCCGAGTGGAAAAACAGATGACATAGTATTTTTTTATTCTCTTTTCTTTATTGATGTGGTCAATCAATATCCAGCCTGCTACACATCAATGTCATGCAATGGGTTTAGAATTGCTGTACTGAATCACACCACTCTGTACACAGTACACAAACATCCTATGTGGTAAATGAAAACATAGAGTGTGTCACTGTGCTTTACAGCCACTTTCTTGTCACTTCAAATCTATTTTTGGTGGGATGCCTTTCTCTCATTATATGGAGCCAAACAATGCAAAGTTTATTTTGCCAAAATAATGTAGACAACTGAGAAAATGTGGTCTGTGCATGTAGGAATGTAAATCACAGCTTGTTTTCTGTGGCACCGTGCCTCAACCAACTCAGCCATGTGCTGTTTGGGTGCACGGGGGCAACTTTTGAACAGTGTTGTCCTTGTTTGGTGCTGCGTGTTTTGTCTGAAGAGGAGGGCTGTGATAAAGTTAACCTCCTTTGAGTGATGTGATGCCAGGTTCACACACACCCTGCACTACTGAGTCACCTGTCTGCTCCTTATCCTCTCCTCTCATTCCTTTAATTTTTCTCACCCATGGAATGAGAACTGGGCAAAAATAAAAGTAGCACGCCTCTCAATAAAGGTTAAACTTTTATCTGATTGGTCCAGCTGTTTGTGTGATCCTTGGTGTTTTACCTCTAGTGTTAATATGAACTTCTATGATTAAAGAGGTGCTTCAGGGATCAGAACCACTTGTCAGATTGTGGAATAGCTTCGGAAACCCCCTCCCCCTGCACCTTTTTTGACGATGGAATTGGTTGGGTTGCATCTGATAATTTCTGTGACTTTCCAAAACCAACAATTAAAGGAGCCAGGGTTTGAAATTCTCTCCTCAGGTTTTCTTCTTTTCATTCTTTACACCACTATTTCTGGCACTTTTCACATGTACAGCCAAGTACAACACTATATCCTCATATTTAAACAATATTGCACCTCGCTCCTCTTCCCACAACACCTGGCTTTTCAACCCACCTTTGAGCGCAGCCATTTTTGGAACAGCTTTATCAAATTTTCCTTCCAGTGCGATCGCACAACATATTGAACAAAATAGCTATTTTCTAGCATAACTTGGCCCTTATGTTTGGGGGACTCACAAGAGACAGACTGAAATGAATCATCAAAATTAAAGTAGCAGAGGCTGAGGTATCCTGACTTTTATTCCCTAGCATGGAGCAAGCTCCAAAAACTACATTTCGCATAATGCAACTTGATAGCATCTTTTATGAGTCCCTCCCTATCTTTTAAATCCCTTCATCTTTCAAACTACATACCTCTAGTAGCTTGCAATGCAGGATTTCTGGTAAAAGAGAAAAAAAAAATTCCAAGCCCAGCAAGATAACCCTGATGACATTGCTATGACATCGTCAGGGTTAAGTACTCCTTTTTTCCCCAGACATACACATATCTGTGAGATATCATTTTAATGAAACAAAACATAATTATCCAATCTCATAGCATAGCTGAGACTATAAAATGTTTAAGTGTGACCTGCAGTGAATTTACAACCTTGGTACTATAGGTTGGTTAATAGACGCTGGGGCTTGATGGTGTGTCACGGTGTTCTGTGACATCAGCTACACTTAAACAGACGTTTGCTGTCTCCACGAGGTGTTGAGATTTGTAAACTGAACACTGAGGTTATCTTGGTTTAAACAGTCATGGTGTTTCTCTGCTGTCAGTGGACCATGGCTCATAAGTCAGGATGGGGCATGCCTGCTGAGCCCCTGTCAGCATTCCTCTACCCGCAACACCCTCCAAAGTCTCCTCCTCATCTCCTTCTCACTGGTAATCCATATGAGGGCACTCAGGGAGATGTTCATCAGATACCTTGTTTTCTCCAGAAGGAACATCTACGATAGAGCTCTTATCTGTTGTGTTTGTTGAAAGCTAATTTGCCCCTCCAGATTTTTATTTTGAGTGAAGGTGGAGATTAAAGTAGTGAATTGAATCCCGACACGCAGTTTAGTTTTGGTGCGACGAGTGTGCAGATTAACACACAGCCAAGAGAAGCAATAATGGATGGAAACCTCGAACTGTGATCTCCATCTTCTTCTCCTTCAGTCTTTCAGCAGCACAAGTGATATGATTGTTCTCACTTCATTTTTTCCATGGTCCCCCTGCACGTACATCCACTCATGATGCTAGTCTTGAACACCCACTGCATACTTCACCTTAGTTGCCTGGTAAATAAGGGTTTTAGGAGTTCCAGATGTCTTCACACATCTTCTCTCTAGCATGGCACAACACAAAATGATATAATGATAAGTTGCAGATCGACTTCTGGCGTCACTTATTGCAACATTTTTTGAGGGTAAACTCAGTCACCACGCCTAGTTCCCAGAGGGGTTTAGACTCCGCACTTAAAAGTGTGCTGAGCAAAGTTTATGCTTAATATGCCGAAAACAATTGCTTTTGCAATACCTCAAACCGTATGTGCCAGGCCATGCTGCTTCCATCTACGATGCCATTGCTGTTATGAATGTCCCGGGGCCACCAGAAGAGACAAATAGCAAGGACTGTATGAGATTATTTTTTTGTAAATAATGTTCTTTTTATGTTTATTTGTGGTCAACTTTGACCTCTCAGTTCTGAAGCGGTGCAACAAATTCTGAAAGATCTTTTTATTTGTTTGATGTTCAACCTAAATTGTATTTATTTTATGTTTTTTAAAAAAAATCTACATAAGGTGGATTTGATTCATGTCTGTATCAATGAAAACATTCAGGGATTTTTAGCACTTTAAAAGATCAACCTGTGGATTTCCACAGAAGCATGTGGACTCTTTGTAAACTGATCGCTTGCTTTGAATCTTTTGCACATTTTCATCTTTGCGGTGCTCTCACAACATGTCTGCCAAGTATTAACCCTAATAACTCAGCACATCTAAGCATTACTATCTCTGAAAGATTATGCCCAGTGTGAGTATGTCAATGTTTTGTGTACCATGTGCAGACATTTATCAGTCTGTCTTCTTGGTGTCTTCGACGTAACCCATTATTTAACTGAACTCCTGTAATTGCTGTGAAATACCTGCGTCATCTGTTTGATGGCGGCTGGCGCTGCCTCATAACTCAGAGGAGGTTCAGATGTAGCGGATGAAAGCCTGATATTCCTGGGAAAATCCTGGGAACCTTTCTTAAATTAGCCAATTAGACATCCAGCAAAGATGTAGCACATCCCTATTTTCTCCCAGCATGTGCTGCCTGGGCTTGACACGGATTATTGCTGACATTAAAGGAAACCTTGATGCTTATAAAACCAAATGTCATCCATCTCCTCTAGCTTCATGTATCAATCCATATGGTCTTTGAGCCTGTGACATTTAACCGACTTATCAGGATGCACGTGTAAGAGAGCAGAAAGGCTCAAAAAGATAAGACAGAGAGGCTACTGACAGACAGGAAGGAGCTGTTGCAATGTGGTTTTGCAGGTGTGACAAGACTGACGGGGTCAGGGGGGATCAGAGACACTGATTCAGCTTCTTCTTATCTGCATTCATGCATATTGAATGTGACATATTTATCTAAATACAATGATCACCTGCTTTTACAATGACTTTTAAACACATGATATTCATATGAAGTCAAAAAAAAAGAGAGAGAAACCAGGATGGAGTTTCTAACAATCCTGGGTCAATTGTGGTTTGGTTAAGAGGGAAAGTGATTGGCAGGCTCTACATCTGAAAGAAAAAAACAGAGCAGTCCTCCAGCTCCTATTATCAGGTGAAGAGCCGGCTTTCTTTTGACTCCTGCTGTAGCCGCTTGTTATTTCAAAAATACTTTGAAAATTCCATTTCAGTGCATCAAAATGGAAAACTGCATGACTACAGGAGGTCAACCACTATACCAAGGACCAAACAGAAGACGCCTTCTTTTCAAAAGGCACCTTTTTTGTTGTTGTTGTTGTTGTTGTTGTTGTGACATGTGATTTGACCCATTGCAATTTCAGACTAACAATGAATACAATACAAAATATGAAAATAGGAAAATATACCATGAAAGGACAATGACATCCTGTTTGAAAATTGAAGTCTTTTTTTTGTGACTGTCTGAGAAGTGTCTAACAACGTGTCTTTCTATCTATACAGACATTGACGAATGCTCTTTCGACCGTGCCTGTGACCACTTTTGTGTCAACTCTGCTGGCAGTTTCCAGTGCCTTTGTAACAAAGGCTACGTCCTCTACGGCCTGGCACACTGCGGAGGTGAGCCAGTACTTCTGTTCCCTGCTATGCTTTGTCTCTACATGTAAATCTCCTGTCCATCACTCTTCCTTCACATCACACATCTTTTTGCTAACCCTCCATTATTTTCTCTTATTTTTAATAGGAAGCACACCAGAAAAAGGTTATTTTATTGATGTTAATTAAAATGCCTACTGGCAATAGTCTATGTATATTAAAGAACCAAATCATAAAGTTTTAGCTGATAAAGTATTTCGAATACTAACTGCTGATTAATTTCCAAAGCATATTAAAATCTTTTAATTTATTTTCTTACCTTGAAGACAGTTATTTCTTTTAGTTTAAAGTTTGCAAGTCATCTTAAAACATCTTGATAAGTCATCCATAAAAATGAACATTTAGTGGCAATTTTTATATAAAAAAATGCTATTGTATTGATAGTGCTGGTAGTGAAGAGGGACTGCTATGAAAACTCATTAATCTGGATGTCACAGTATCGGAAAACATCAATATGGAAGAGTCCCTGCATACAACTGTAAACTAAGACAAAAACTAAATGTAGCAAAATGTTCTCTGTGATGGATTACCTGTCTTAAGCCAGTTTTAAGTCTCTGCGAGTTGATTTTGAAATGGACTGAAATGAGCTGAAACAGGTGGCTGCCTGGAAGGCAGGAAATCAATCTTAAGAACTTGCACTACAGTTGGCAGCAATGTTAAGTGTAGACGATTTGTGCTGTAGTTAATGGACTAAAACATGAAAAAAAAAACAGTCTCATGGTCCTTCAAGGTGGAGTACGACCATGTCCGTCAAACATTAGCAGGTACCTGACTGTACTCTGGTGTGGAACAGATAGCAGAAACAGCCTTTGGTGTCAAGAGGAGGTGTGTGGGGGTGCGTCAGATCTGTCTGGCAGGCAGCAAGAGGCCCGCCAGAGCACATCAGGGTGTTGCGGCGGCCCTTTGATTGAGTGTGTATCATCAGTTAGAATCTGCTGCTGTCTCCAGCGCCTCAGGGCCTCACAGTAGTTGTGGGAAAGACAGAGAGAGACAGCATATGCACTCGAAATACATAGCTTTGCAGTGATTTGTTCTTTTTTTTTGGTCTGTTGTTTGACAGGTCTACTGATCAGGAATGTTGCAACAGAATGTAGAATAAGGAATGTTTCTGAGACTAGAGAGCAGTAATGTGTATGGGATCATGGAGTCTGCATAAACACTACACTGCAGTTAGTTACACCTTCGAAAAGTAAAAAATGTGACACACGCCATATTGCTGCAACATGCCCAGCTCAGTTCATTATACACCTCCTTCTCCTCATGTTCCCCATCTGTGTCTCTATTGTCACATCTAATAAAGACAAAATGCCCCCAGTATTAAACAAACTAAGTAAAATCCTTCTTACTATGCAAGTGCCACATATTGGAGGAACATTATGACAGTATTATTTAGTCCAAAGTCTGTCCTAAAACAATAGTAAGGTGCCCAAAAGAACACTGACACATGTTTTCCTTTCTGTAAAACTGTTCATATTGACCATTAGAAGATACCTTCATAATGCACTTTCAATGTAAGTGATAGGGACCAAAATCTACAACCTTCCTTATGTGCAAAAATGTATTTTAGGCTAATATAAGACTTCAACCACCCAAATTAGTCAAATCAAGTCAATATCTAGTCTTTTTGGTGCCATCCCTCCTATTATCTTCAGATAAACTTTTAAATACATTTTTGCTCAAAATGAGGACTGTGGATTTTGTCCCCCATCATCTGCAGTGTAAGCACATGTGGGGTGGATCTTCTAATGGTCAGAATGAACAGGATCAAAATCTGTTTCAATGTTCATATGGACACCTGATTGAAATTGTGAACCTATCCTTTAAAGTTACCCAGTAATGAATACCACCTTTTGTAAAACTCACATTTGCTCACATTCATTTTATCTTTTTTAATTTAGACTGAGTCAGAATTGGCAGTGGAGGTTTTGCATTGTATTATATTGTAAGGAGCTATCCACCCCTGTATGTATTTCTACTATATTTTGTATGAGTCTAATAGGTTCATGGAATCCATTCTGCACGTAGGCAGCTGTATCATCTGTCAGCTGAGGGAATAAAAGCACCAGAATTGGATTTGTAAGGCTTTTGCACTCACATGATGGACTGTGATCAGGCCACACTGAGCTGCTGAGAGGAGAGGAGATGGTCAGGCGTAAATGACTCTCTATACCATTGTTGAAAGAGCCGGTGATGAATGATTTCCCCTTGCTTTTCATCAGCGCTGTCGGAACTGTTAGATAACCCCAGAGATTTATGGCGCTCCCTGTTGTACTCTCTCACTCCCTGCCATAACGAAGGTTATGTTATTCCCCTTGTGGTTTATCAACAGAAATATAGCTGCCAAACAATCCAGAAAGCTGTGCTCAGTGTTTAACAATAGACTCACCCTAAATAAACCCAATTAGGTCAGTGACCTGCTGTCAAGCGTTTTGCCGAGGCCTGTCAACATTCCTCCCAAGCGAGAGTATATCCAGCCATTCTTCCTCTCAGCTAGCAAAACAATCTGCTCATTTTTGCTTATCTGGTAAGAAAGTAGACTCGGAGCAGTTGAAACTAAATACTTTGCAAGTATTTTCAAATTTACCTTATTTAATAGACCTTAGCAGAAATGCATTCTTCGGGTACTGACAAATGTACAGTATGTGTGTATATACAGTACATCTAAGAAAAAAACTGAAGCTTAATCCCCTCAAAGTACACACGCACACACACACACAGTTGAAGTTGATGTCTTAACAGATGAAAGTTAATTGGAAAAAAATACAGAAAAGCTTTCCAGATTGTGCATTTAGAAAAAATCTATTTAGAAACTCCCTTTACAATTTTAGTAGGATTGGGAGTTGATTATAAACGCAGCTGCTGATGAGTAAGCACAAAAAATTAATTCAAATCTAAAGTTTGCCACATTTCCATGAAGTCAACTCCTGAGTCAATTCCCAAATTCCTCTCCATGACACAGGGAATTGTTGAGTCTAAATGTCAGTTTGTCTTTTTTTTTTTTTTGTCCTTTTCATCTTGGCTCTGTAAGAGCACGTAAGAAAAAGAAAAAGACTGAAGAGATCTGAAGAAAGGTCAGCGAAGATCTATTTGGTTATATTTCAAGGATGGAGGGAACAAAGAAGTCAAAACAACAGTTGCTGGCAGATGAGCTCTGCTTCCATCAGATATTCTTTAGAGTTCTTTGTGCTTTTAAATTTAGCGCTTTGATGCGAAGGATAAGCAGCGCATCTCTCAAAACATTTCCAAGCAGCTCTGGCTACACACTGGCAGAGCGCTGTTGATGAAGTCATCATCTTCTTCAGGGAGTGCCTAGGTATGCAGACTGTTTTTATTCAGGGTGAATAATTGAATGAGACGAGGAAGAGCATATTTCATATCAGCGGGCCAGATCATCAATCACTGCCATTATCTCTGTCTCTTTCCCGGTGTCTCCGCCACTTGTCCGCAGCCTGCCACATCCTCAGTTCTACCCACTAAACGAATTTTCTGTCTGGCGTTGATGGCAGCCAGCCTGCATCTGGTTCCTGGATGCTTTTAGTGGTTTTTAGCTCAGCATGTGTTTTGAAAAGGTGATTGTAATTTACTGCCTACCACAAGTCTTCCTCATTGAAGACCAGTGGAGTTTTGACCATGAAATTGATTGTGGTAACATCAGAGCAAAGAATCACTCCTCTATTTACATGCAAGGCATTAATCTTATGAAAATGTGACATCCTCACAGGATGAATCGAAATGACCTCACAGGAACTCATTCACAGCTGTCAGCTGTTCTGTTTCTTAATAGACTTGTTTCTCTCTCTTTTAATTCAACAAAATTGATTTCGGATTGTTTCTTCTCGGAATGTTTATGATTTCATCATCATCAATGAAAATCCTTTTTTCCCTCATATTTTTCTGTTTTAGAGTGTTATAAATTAAACAGGATAGATGTGTACAAATTGTCATTTAAGTGTGACTTCTGCATGTCCACTTGATGTTTATATGTTAACATATCTATTTACAGATATTGATGAATGCAGTATAAATCGAGGCGGGTGTAAATATGGCTGCATTAACACTCTGGGGAGCTACGAGTGTACCTGTCCACCAGGATACAAGCTGCACTGGAACAGGAAAGACTGTATTGGTATGTAGCAGCACTGCCCCCCTGTGGTTAAAATACCAAAACACATTCAAAGCTGTCTCAGCTCTACAAGTCAAGTGTCTCGTACTAGTGCATTCCTTGAAAACAGTGTGTGATTGAGTGTGGATTTTGTTTTCTCTCAGAGCTGGTGAAATGTCCTCCTGGACTGGTAGCACCAAAAGCCACCCTGACCTGCAGCAAGATGGGCAAGAAAGAGAGCTGCTCTCTTACATGTGCCTCCAAGGCTCACTATCTGGCAGGTATGTCACCAACAAATTGAGTGCAATCACGAAACATCAGACGTCTTTTTGTGATTCTTCTTACCACATTTTATCCCTGTGTGTGCTCACTAAAGCCTATCTTTGTTTATAGGTACTAGTAGACATGACAGTTCATATAATAAAATATATATTGACCTTGCACTGTTGGCAAGGAAATGCATTGCTATCCATTGGGGGTCCACTGTTTTGCCAACTCCTTCACAGTGATGGATTGAGCTTTCAGTTTGTTTGGGTTTTTTGACACTTGAGGATTATTCTATCATTAAAAGGGAACCTCAAGGATTTCACAAACTTTGGCGTTTTCATATGAATTTAGATTTTTGGACACATTTCGAAACTATTTAATTAAAAAAAAACACAAAACAAAATGATCAGAACCTTGATACATAGACCTTTATATCAGTAAGTGTTATTCATCTATGCATATGCATTTTGCATGCTTATGTATATCTGTAAAGAGTGTAGTTTTTTCTCACTTATTTATGGATTATTTCTGGACACCATAGTTCATGTTATGTGCGGATTAATCGCAGATGATATTCCTTAATGAACTCAATTTAAAAATTAAAATTTCTACTGACTTATTTTGTTTGTGTGCAACCTTTTTGCAGAGTCTGACAACAGCTACTCAGTGAGCTGTGGTATCCCCATCCTCAGAGGGAAGTCCCCTGCCAGGCTCAACTCCAGCAGCAGTCAGAGCTGCATAGGTTGGCTGCTTTCCAGACTGTTACAATCAACACATTTCAACAATCCAATCTTTTATATCACAACTGCACAGATGAAGTTGTTGAAGTGTGCTCCTACCCACTCTTGCTGTGTTTGTCTGTAGAGACTTTGGCCCCTCCAGTGAAGCACACAGCTTCTTTCAAGATTAAAAACGCCAAATGTCACCTGCATCCTAAACTGACTGGTAGGACAGAGGACAGGGGACGGACCCTAGGACCAGGTCAGTCTTTATCTGTATGTGTATTGCTATATACATATGCTGGTACAAAGGCATACATACAGCAATTATTATGAACTGGCTGCTACTATTGAGCCATACCTCCAAAAAAATATAGAGCTAAATATTCAAACATTCATTCAACAATTATTATTATTGGCTCACAAACTCTGTAATATGCTTTGTCCACAGGTGGCGGGCAGCCCTGCAGTAACTGCCTGGTGACATTTGTCAACCTTAAATGCGACTCCTCCAAGAAAACTAAAGGGCGGCGTGCTCGCAACCCCTCTAACAAAGAGGTAACACGCATTACTTTGGAGCTGGAAGCTGAGGTCAAACCTGGAGACACTACAGGTCAGTTGTTTCGTTATAAGCTACCTGTGTTGACCTTGAGATCATTTTACTGTACTTCCAAACAGATGTTTATTTTTCCTTTAATTACGCATGACCAGGGAGTTGCAATCTCAGCTGCCTGAGACAGCGTATGGAGAAGCAGGTTAAGACATATATCAAGGCTCTGAAGAAGTCCATCAATCAGGAGCGCTTCCTGATCCGAGTTGCTGGTTTGGAATACGAGGTCGCTCAAAAACTCCCCCAGGCTGCACCCGTTCAGGAGAACTGTGGCCCGGGCTGGGAGAGGGACAGTGGCCGATGTGGTAAGACTGGAGAGCGGGACCGGGAGTGTCAGATTAATCATTTTACTCACAAGTTAGAATGTAACCTTATTTCCAGCAACTTATTGTACATCATCATACAAAATGGCATGAGCTGAAGTCTGTTGTGGATATTTTCTCAGTCAGATGCTTGCCAGGGTCTTATTACCATGGTGAGCAGGAGCGCTGTGTCCAGTGTCCGCCCGGCACTTTCCAGGAGAGGGAGGGGCAGCTGGCCTGTGACCTCTGCCCTGGCAGTGATGGCCACGGGCCTGTTGGGGCACGAAACATCTCCTCCTGCGCAGGTAGTTCCCAGGGACAATATTAAACAAAATGTATTTCTGGTCCAGTGAGGGGCTGCTATACTTAAACCTGCTCTCTCTATGCTCTAAAAATCAAATCCAGGCCAGTGTTCAACAGGGTATTTCTCCAGTGATGGGTTCAAACCTTGTCAGCCATGCCCTCAGGGCACCTACCAACCAGACTTGGGACGGACGCTGTGTTTCCCCTGTGGTGGAGGACTGAGCACCAAGCGGGAGGGTGCAAGCTCCTTCCATGACTGTGAAGTCAAAGGTCAGCTTGTACTCTTTACATATCTGTATATACATATATATATAAAGAGCAAGGAAAATATATTCAAATACTCTGTAAAACCTTGCCCACCTAATGTGTTTCTTCGATTTTACCCTGCAGTTCAGTGCTCTCCAGGTCATTATTACAACACCACAGTACATCGGTGTATCCGCTGCCCTGTGGGAACCTATCAAACAGAGTTTCGACAGAACTACTGTATTTCCTGCCCTGGAAACACCACCACTGATTTTGATGGTGCCACTAGTGTCTCTCAGTGCAAGAGTGAGTATGAAAATCATTGCTTTTGGTCTTAAGGTTTCTTAAAAATGAGTTGGAATCTAATTTGTTTTGTTTGTGTACGTCTAGACAGGCAATGTGGTGGAGAGATGGGTGAGTTCATGGGTTACATTGAGTCACCTAACTATCCTGGTAATTACCCCGCTAATGTGGAGTGTATTTGGAACATCAACCCGCCCAGTAAGCGCAAGATCCTTATCGTGGTGCCAGAGATTTTCCTGCCCTCAGAGGATGAGTGTGGAGATGTGCTGGTCATGAGGAAGAACTGTGAGTGTTTCTCTTTCTGGTCATTGTTGTTGTTTCAGGGGAATTGAGTGTTTCTCTTTCCGGTTGTTATTTCAGTGGAATTCAGTGTTTATATTTATGATTGCACCACACAAGGAGCAGTTCTGAAAATATGATTCATCATTGTCCTTTCCGTGCCCATTCAAGGGTCAGCTACATCCATCACCACCTATGAGACATGCCAGACGTATGAGCGGCCCATCGCCTTCACAGCTCGCTCCCGACGTCTCTGGATTAACTTTAAGTCCAATGAGGCCAACAGCGCCAGGGGCTTTCAGATCCCCTACGTCACTTATGATGGTATGTAGAGTGCTCATTTATCACTCTAGCTGGCTTTTACTATGAACTGTCATATCGATAAAATTATATTTTTCATACTGAGAGACTCTGTGACTCTGTTCGCCCAAATGTCACCAACAACATAACATTTTACTTACTTTGCATGGTATCTAACCATGATCGATCGGGTTCTATTTGCCCTGTGTTTGAAAATATCAGTCTCTGAGATTCATGCACACTAATACACTTTTTTTTGGTGCTTACAACACTGAAAAAGCATCTTTGCTCTTCTAAAACAACACCCCAAATGCTATAATAAATAATCCCCAGGCATCATTCTGTAGATCGCTGGTTTACCTATAGTAGAGTTACCATAACACTGTGTCAAGATGTGTCTAGTCTCTGAGCTAAATGCTAATGTAAACATGCTAACATGCTCACAGTCACAACAGTATGCATGCTAACGTTTTCTGAACATAAAGCACAGCTGAGACTTATATGAAAGCAAGTTAAGTCTGCCGGTATATGATCTTAAACCGAAGTATTGGACAAATTACAGTTTTTATTCGATGATGGCATTAGGTTGAAAAGTTAAGGGATTATCAGTGTTATTACAATTCATTTCAGCCAGAGGGCAACGTGAATGTCTGAACCAAATGTCATGGCGATCAATCAACTAGTTGTTGTGGCATTTCACTCAAAAGCACAAATGTCAACCTGCTGTTGGTGATGAGATGAAAAGTCACAGGATTCATCCTCTGGGGACCATAAATGTCTGTACAATATTTCATGACAATCCATCTGATAGTTGTTAAGCGATTTCAGTCTGAGCTTAAGTGAACCAAACAACCAACCAACAGACAGTTGGTATGTTTATGCTGAATTTGTAAGTACTGTGAGCACCAGAAATACAATTATCACCGCCACTGTATTCTCAAAAGATAGATATCTCAAAACCTGGGCAAATTGCTAGAGGTGAGTGAGAAAATGTGTCTTTTGTAATTGACCCTTTAATGCTACAGTGTAGCTCTTCTTCACATTAAATGGTCTGAAATGTGCAATTTCAGACAGGACACTCAAGTCAAGGTTTCAATCTTGCAATATCTATATTAGTTGGACAGGGTTGCTCTGCTCATGTGACACTTGAACAAATCTGACCAAGTTTGATACTAAGAATGTCCCTGAGCTCACAAATCGCCCTGGCAGAGCTTGATACACAACATGAATATACATTAGAGAAGCATTCACATTGCTTGATTTCTTTGCCTGCCTGAACTACCGCAAGGTTCTATTAGGAGATGATGAATATTACTATTTCACCACTTAAGCCTGTTTTGGATACACAGCATGTTTTCAACATCTCATGAGGTGAGGAGTAGTAATAGTCTCTTGTGTTGTTTTTGTAAATTCAGAGGACTATGAACAGCTCGTAGAGGACATAGTGCGGGATGGAAGACTCTATGCCTCAGAAAACCATCAAGAAATCCTCAAGGTAAGCATTTTTGTTCCTTTGTACTGTGTGTATTATTGTCTTAATTTATTGTTGGTACATAAGACCACCTGGGAGACATTATTAAGTTAAGCAATAAGTTGTGTAATACACAGCTGTGTTGTTAGCTAAACAAAGCTGTTGCTCACAAACATAATACTATGAGTCAGATGGTGCATTAATGTTGTAAAAATGTATAATCGTCATATAGTAAGTGTGTAGTTATTTTTAAACATTGTGTAATAGCTTCAATTGTAATTCAGACGTTATTAAGGACTGAAATATGTGTTTCAAGTGTTAGTGTGTTAACCACTGTCTGTTCTTCACTACAGGATAAAAAATTGATTAAGACTCTTTTTGACGTGCTGGCTCACCCAAACAACTACTTTAAGTACACCACTCGGGAGTCCAACGAGATGCTTCCCCGCTCCTTCATCCGTCTCATAAGCAGCAAAGTCTCTGCTTTCCTGCGACCATACAAGTAAACGTCACACAGCTGCTGAAGCACCGGATCGTGACCCCCCCCTCCCTCTCCCCGACATCCCCCTCCACCTTACAGGCTACATCCCGCAACTCTCACAGGACTTAAAAACACAAGACATACTAGTATGTTTACCCTCTCTTATTTTCCATAGGCTTTGACAATAAACACTATGCAGACCTGAGAAATACTGAACATTTGTGTTTTTAGGGGTTATGGTCAGTTTCAATTCAGCGCAGGTCTGCAATCCCGAGCTTAAGCATTTAGTAGGGATGTAGAGTATGTGAGTGGGTTTGGTTTCTATTGTGTTGTGCAATGACGCAATGAAACCATAAAAATAATAGAGACGCCTATTTCAGACAGTAGGAGTGACGTTTTGTGCTTTGACAGAGTGACGGTTTGAGCTTGATAGAGCTTGTTGTTGTATTTGCTTAAATGAGTGGTCTGAATTCCAGCTCCAACTCCTACCATTAAGTATGACTGTAAATGTTGTGTAAGTGTTGTGTAACCCTGGTACCATCTTCAGTGTCTTGTGTGCTGTCCTCGAGGAGGAGCAGTTGTTGAATTCATGTCGCAGCTGCGTTCCAGGTCATTCAAAGCCTTACTATATTTGAGCTCTTAGAGCGGTTTCCAAGGGTTTTACTGTTAAAACAGTTAATCTGCGTTTTGTTCCGTCTGTCTAAACTGTACCAGCGTTTTCCAACCTTCGGATAATTTCTGTTGCTCTTTTTCAAGGCAACTTAAAGCAAATACTTAGAGGTGGCTTATCATTCCAGGAACACAGTGGACATTTGGGAAATGAATAACAAACTAATAATTGGGAGAGCCACAGAAATGAGATAATGTGATGTCTAGTGGAACATGTCTCTGAGAGAGCGATAGAGAGAGAAATGTCTTTGAGGGACATTATGTTTGCTGCTTCTTGTAAAAGGTCACTTTAATTCTTCAATCTCATATTGTCTTTCTGATGTACTCTACACACTAATAGTCTATAGGTTTAAAACAAAGGAAGCTGAGAATCTGAAATACTTCTTACACACAGTAAATTGATAATCTCACATTGCCTGTCTGTGGACTACCAGTTTTATTGTGTTTTTATTCCAATCTTGTAAATAATGAAAATAAATTAGACGAGGGTTGAATTCTTTAATCCTAATTTGTTTACGCAGGACCCCAGAATCACTTTCTGCCCTTGACGTCCCACCTGTCTCAAATCCAAAGACACCCAATACCCCCTTCAAACACCCCACTCACATTTTGGTCTGTCCCAATTAAGACAGCTCTTCCAAAGACCGCCAACCGCGGGTCACATCGTTTTGTGCACTAGATTTAGAACCCGTCATTCTACCTTTTATAGTACAAGTGCAATGAATGAAAGTAACACACCTTAATTTTGGTTACACCCTACTGTGACCCGCAACAAAGCTTGTGAAATCTTTGCGATTTCAAAACAGCGACCAAAACAGGGTAAAAATAATTTAAGTTTAGTAAAAATCCAACACTTTGCTTCGTTTTAGAATCTGTTAAATAGTTAAAAGGAATAGATTGACATTTTTGGGAATTATTTGCTTTCTGGAGAATTAGATGAGAATTCTCATGTCTGAATGCCAGATATGAAGCTACAGCCAGCAGCTAATAGCTTAGCTTAGCTTAGGATAAAGACTCGCATCTAGACTGATTCTATCTGGAGTTAATAAAATCTGCCTACCAAACACCTCTAAAGCTCAGATATTAACACTGTAATATCTCATTTGCTTAACCTGTACACAAACCCAAGTGTAAAAACAACCTGAGGTTTTGAGGGGGGGTGGACTATTTCATGGTCTTTGCTAGCTGTCTGGCACCCTCACAATGACAACAGGATTGCAGGAAGGAGTCTTTACAACAAAGTGAATAAGTATACTTCCAAAAATGTCACAACTATTCCTTTTTAAAGTCATTATCACCACCACAATCATGCAGTCACATTGGTGCAGATGAGCGCATGGTCAGTGGGCTAGTGACAACGATAATCCCAACCCCTAACCTGTATATTCAACCCTCTAAAGAAATTTAATTGAGTCGATACTCAATGATCTCTGATATGTAATGACTTTTTTGGGGAGGATTTTTCAACCCCATTCATGTAAATAAAAAAATATATATATAGGTGGGATGGTACACTTAATTTACGTACCAACCGGTATCTTTAAGTACCCAAACTTCAGGATGACACAAAAGGATTTTGAAGACATTGTCAAACTTGAGGGCGATGCTGGGCCAAATTATGAAGAACTCATGTCAGTTAGAAATTCCTCTATACACGCACGCACTTCAATTCCAGCTTCAGTCATTGATCATTTACATTTATATCTCCACATAGATGCAACCAGACATTACAGCGTGCTCACACCTCGGCCCACATGCCCTCATTCCCCCCAAAATTCCCCTCCCACCAGAATCAGCTTCTTTCCTGCAACCTGTTTTTTTTTTTTTTTTGGTTTGAATTGTTGCCTTTTAACGAGAGTTTGCTATGATGTATCATAGAGTTGATAATGATATTTGCACTTGAATTGTTATTGCTCATGTAAAGAAATGTCTGGATTTTGTATTGTCTTTTTAAATGAATGGAATTGGTGTTCTTATTTTCTTGTAGCTTGTTTGTTCATGAAATGCTCACTCACCGTTTAGTCTATAGAGATGATACACATAACATTATCAACTGTAAAGAAAAAAACAATGTACAGAGGTGAATGAAACAAGTTTGTACTTGTTCTTGCCCAAAACACTTATCAAAATAAACATACTGTACTTCAGCTTCATTTCAAACACTTTAATGTCTTTATAATGAGTTTATAAAAGTTTTGAGGAAATAACAAAAATATATATATCATTGGTTTGCTTTAGAAGGAAGATTTAGTATAGCTTAAGGGATTATATTTCCCCATCCTCCACTAGCTGCTGTTTGATGGTTTAAACTGCTTGTATTGAATATTGTAGTTCACATTTCAGCTTGTCTAGTAGTTCCACCCGTTTGGGTATGTAGGCCATCTTGGCTGTGTAGGCGGTTCTGGGGATAAAACAAAAAACAAAAAAAAAAAGAGAAAAGAAAATATATTAAAGTGCATAATAATAATAATAATAATAATAATAATAATATCAAATAACAGATTTACAAAGAGTTGATAGCTTACTTCTGTGACATGTGGGAAGCTTAGGTGACCATTTTCCATCATTACCACAGGTGATGCTGTTCGGGCCAAACGTGATGTAGCCATGTTTGCACTCGATTGATATAGTTTCCCTGTATTGAAACTGGTTTTTGTGAGCTCCCATCCAGTATGCGTTGGGCACGTTTGGAGATGGACATGTAATTTCTGTGAAGAAACAGAACTTGGTTTTCATTCTATCAATGTCAAAAAAAAAAAAAAAAAAAAAAAAAAGCCAATTATGTCAAAAACCTTTGCACTGTGGAGGAGGTGAGCTCCATGTCCCATCCTTTGTACACCATATGTCCCTTGGTCCAACAAGTGTTCCTACACGACACTGATAGCGAACCACAATCCTGTATGTGTAAGACTCCTGCATGCCACTCCTTTCGGCATTTGCCACTTCTGGAGGATCCGGACATTCCACAGCTGGAAAAAGGTAAAAGGAGGTTTTTGCACAGCTAAAGAGGAAGGAAAACTCAAAGCTACCTGACAATGGTACTCATGTTAGTTCACTGCACCTTCACAAATAGGAATACGTCCATCCCAGCCGTTACTCCTGCAGGTTCTGGTTGCTCTTCCCACACGAGTATACCTGACAACAGGATGTGTATGAAGTCACATTTTCAGTGAATGGGGAATACAAAAGCTTTAAAGTGTTATGAATAACAGTATGTAAGAAAGCAACCAGGCTTCAGGCAGTTTTAAGCATTTTCTTACCCCTCATCACAGACACCTGTAGCAACGTCTCCAAACTCGATTCCAGTATACTCAAACTGTCCGTTTAGGATCTCACCCGCAGAGCCACATGCCTTTCCTTTTGAGGGGGGAAAAAAAGGAAATTTTTTGTAGTAGTTTAGTAAGACATCACAACATTTTTGATATCACCTGTAGGCAGAAGTGTTGAGAAGTCCTGAACCACCTCACACCTTCAAGGCAACCATTGTTTTCCATCCGCAGTATTTAATTTAAAATAAATAAGGCTTCAAACTTGCTTGATTTAGGCAATCCATTACAACGATATTTATTATTAAAGTTAGGCATTGTCATTTTGGCAATTCAGCTCAAGTTCGACAATTCTGAAAAGAGATTCAGAATTAAAATAAATAAAAATCTGTCATAAAAACAAGTGATGGGAGACAAAATCCACAACTTTCCTTCCCTTTGAATAAACATTTAAAAATGTTTATTCAAAGCTAATGAGGCTTCGGTCATCTAAATTAGTAAAAATCTTTAAAAGTTAGTCTTTTTAGGGCCAAATCCTTTTTGTTACAGCCCTTTCACAGCTGTCTGACTAACTCAGACAGCTGAAGCTTCATATTATCTTCGGATAAACTTTTATTAAAATATGTTCAAAACAAGGACCGTGGATTTTGTCCCTCACTTACATTGTAAGCACATTTGGAGGGAATCCTCTAATGGCCAGTACTAACAGGAGGAATGATTACAGCAAGAAAACCTGTTTCAATGTTCATATGGACACCTGACTGCTGTTATAAAGAGGGACTTGAAAACCTTGTGAACCTCATCAAGTTCATTTTAATACTATATTAAGAATTCTACAACAGTGGCTGAAGAGAATAAAGTAAATACTAAAAATTACAGCACTAGAGCATGACTTCTGTGGTGATCTGATTTGATACAGAATTCAAAAAGACCTCAGACATAATTTCCAAAAGCATTTATAAAGCATTAGAGAAAGGCTTGACTGTGAAAAGGTTTGTGTGAGTTCTTACGTCGACATTTTAGTGTCAGCCGTGTCCATTTTCCATTGTCACACCTCCGATATCTGTTGCCGCCTGATGGAGTGTATCCAATATTACATATGTAACGGACTCTGTCACCAGAAGCAAATGAGGTAATTGTGAGGTACTTGTCAGCAGGGCCGGTGTTCTCGATGGCTTCTGGCGGACCACATCTACCTACTGAACAGATTGATATTTTCCAGCCAGGAAAGTGTCAGTTTAGATCCAAAATCCTTTGGCAAAAGTGAGCATCTAGTAGAAATTAAACCTACCTTCTTTGTCAGCAGGCGCTGGTGTATTTCTATCAGGTGAGGGCAGGCACTGTGGGAGTTTAGGATGCCACTGGCCGTCTGGCCCACATGTGACCTGCTCAGCTCCATCCAGCTGGAAACCTGGGCTGCACCTGAAGGTCACGTTCTCTCTCACCTGGTACATAGAAACATATCCAGCACTCTGCGCAGAGTTGGCCACAGCAGGAGCAGAGCAGGTGGTCTCTCTATCCGAAGTCTTTGCGTTAAAATGTTTTTCCTCTGGAAGTGTATAAAAACATGTTTAATAAATAAGATTGACCTGATTTATATATTTACACTCATAAAAATCTAGAAATGCATACAATATATGTAATAAATGCCAGAGCACATAACTGATATACAGTAGGTGTTCGATAGACAAATGCAGACAAATATACTCTGCTTGGGCCATTTTGGTGTTGTGTCTACTACACAAAAACAAATTAATCCTGCTATGCCTGGAAAATGAGTTATTAGACAGGTTTAACTCTGAGCACCTGATTAATCCATAATCATAGCCTCCTTTTCAATTAGATAAAACTTTCATGACTTCACATCCAACAACTCAATGTTTATTTTCACAGTTTTATTGGTATGATGGAAAATATGTTTCAGTGAATTAAGGGATTAAACAAAATACGTCATAGTTTTTCCCAAGTTGTTGCTCATTCTTAAACAACACAACTGCCCACGTCAACAAAACAAAAACACTCCTCAAGCTGCTGCCAACCACAGTGTAAAGAACAAGAGTGTTTTGCATAGTTGGGCATGTATCTAATTGTAGGTGTGTTTATCTGGGTGTGTGTGTATGGATCTTTATTAAATTAGATATGTAATAATAATAATAATAATAATAATAATAATAATAATAATAATAATAATAATAATAATAATAATAATAATAATAATAATAATAATAATAATTTTTCTTCCCTCCAAATTTGAGCACTATTAGAAGAGCTTAAAAAAAAAAAAAAAAACATGAATGACTGGATTTCAAATAATGAGCCAGTAAGAATACCATGTACCTTCACAAGATGGGAATTCACCAGTCCAGCCAGTCTTCTTGCATATAATGTAGTCGTGTCCTTTCAGAGTGTATCTGTCAACAGGGAGATACTGTCAAACACAAACTCAACAGTTTATACAAACCGTACCAAACAACCGAAGAGTATATAGAAGGACAACTCACCCACTGTTGCATATTGCATAAGCCTTCTCCCCAACGAATGTATTCCCTTCATACTGGAAGTACCCATTAGGTAGATCACCGGCATTGCCACATGATCTCTCTGTTAGAAATATGACAGAGAGGAGGGGGAGCGGGGGGGATCAAATGACCGATCAGAACAGGAATCAAGGGTGAAATGTGACGTGCCAGGCGGAGAAACAAGACGGCTTTATTTCACTAAGTTGCAAAACAACCCACATAATGTGCTGCTCGCTACCCTTGCCAAGTGAATTTTGCCACAGGCATCTGGGGGGAGTTATCATAGAGGTGGTTCATTCACAGTAAAAAGGGTCTTTGAGCAAAACAAGCATCAGGTGACCAGTTGTGCCTGACAGAGCAATCTTAGTAATCACAAGCATTCAATTATTCCGCACTGTACAGTACTGGGGTCAATTTATATCAAAATTTGATAAGGTAATAAGGATGTAGTGGAGTATAAAACTGTAAACCTCATCTACAAAGTTTTAAAACAGGTTGCTCTTGTGCTGTAGTTATGAAATTCAGATTACGACATGCAATAGTCTCGTGGTATTCATCCACCTACACAGAGCAGCAGAGTAGATACTGCCTCTATTTTACCAAAGACTAAAGCATATCAAATTTACCAAAAAGATACTTGTTTAGTACAGTTTTCAGTATTAAAATAGATTAAGGATAGATTATTGCCCACTAATGAGGACTTCATTTTTACTGTATGTATGCATTTAAAAAAAAAAAAAAAATCATATTTGTTGTTTGCCTGCTGCTTGAGCTCACCGTCTTGTGTTGTTTTATTTTAACGCTGTGTGGTGAAGCCAAAGATAATTTCCCACAATGTAGACAATAAAGTTCCTAACGACTAACTGAGATCTGTCAACATGAGCAAGTCCAAAAATGAAGTTTTGATGACGTTAAAATAGTTTTTTTAACACCAGATATTGTGCAGTCCAACTGTAACAAACACTAGAGACTCCAGCGAAGACCATAAACATAAAGTAATGGTGGTCAGAATCAGAGGTTTTAAAGACATTTCTGTTTCTGTTCGCCTTTCACATTCAGGATAAT